>CM077637.1:57892500-59142500 GCA_039660915.1 Euphorbia tirucalli
AGTCCTCTCCATACAGACCACAGGCTAATGGTGCAGTGAAGCAGCTAACAAGGCAATAAAGAAGATCTTATCAAAGATGGTAACCACTTACAAAGATTGGGCCGATAAACTACCTTATGCTCTTTGGGGTTACAGAACCAGTGTCAGAACACCGATAGGAGAAACTCCTTATGCCTTAGTATATGGAATGGAAGCAGTATTGCCAGTGGAAATAGAACTTAAGTCACTTAGAGTCACCCTGGAGGCTCAGCTGCTAGAGACTGAATGGGTTCAAGCCAGATATGAACAATTGGTAGATCCTAGGCGAAGTAGTGAAACTAAACCTAGAATCGCACAACTAAGGCAGTGTACCTATCATTGACAAGTAATAATTCCGTTTGGTTCAGGTATCGATCCTACAGAGAAAAATATTCTGCAAACACTAAACTACTCGGGTTCCTTGCGTGTCCTAGGCGGAACTTAGTTTTTGGATTTGATTATGCTAACAACTAAATTATCCTACTCCTAGTTGATCTATCCCAGCTTACTTTGCACTTGAATTTGGGTTATCAATTGGCGGTTTACCGACCTATGAATGCTAATGGAGATGGCTTTATCAATTAATTACAATAGATGAACTTAACTCAACAATTAACCCTTAATTATGTTCTTTCGATAATTCAACCTAGCGTGTCTAGATCTTTTAGGTCCTTAGCCAGTTTCCCTTGTTTAGAGGTGGTCTAATTCTAAAGCTCAAAAAGTAGGGGAACGTAAATTCCACAGTGTCGTCAATACTAATGGCTTCCTAGGCGTCAATCTAGGTAATGCCACAAATATGAACTTAATAAATTAAGATCTTATGAGACTAGATTATCATTAAAGGAATTGCATAAAGAAAAGGCGTAAAAATTGAAATTAAATTGCAATCAATTGTATTAATCAAGAAAGATGATACGAATTCAATGTTTACAACCAAACACAATCAATTACGGAATCAAAAACTAACTTAATCGAATTACAAAAGAGAAGAAGAAAAACTTATGCCCTTTTGGTCCGATTAACCGGATTCCGACAGTATGAAGATGCTTGGGGTGTACCTCTATAGACGAACTCAAGCCGGAACTAAGAACGTCGCAAAAGGGGAAGGTTCTATGTAAAACTTCTACCAATTGATGGTTCAAAACTCAAAGAAACAAATAGTTCAAGCCAAAACCTAGCTACAAGTTTCTGCTTTACACTCTAAAAGTCTGGAAAAAGATCCAAAAAACTTAGAAAATAACCTATTTATACGGCTAGGTTAAAACCACAAAACAGAAAAGATGAAAATAGGGCAACAGCAGAATTCCGGAGCTCGGCACGCCGTGCTGGTGGAGGTGGCATGTCCTGCTGTGCAGAATTGTGGGTGGCACGCCGTGCTGGTGGAGGTGGCACGCCGCGCTGGTAGGGGTGACATGATTTTGTGCCGATCCACTAGATTCCATCCCTTGGCATGCTGGAATGGCACGCCGTGCCCTCATTGCGGCACGCCGTGCCACCTTGCTTTTCAGTACTTCAAACTCTTCTTTGCCGCCGTCGCTGCAACTTTCGGTACGGGTCATAATGCCTGTCCAAAACAAACATAAAGAAACATAACCGCACCAAAGCCACGGACCACAAAAATGACATATTATCCAAAATTACAAAAACACCCCTAAAAAATACAAAAAATACTAAAAGTTATGAAAATCTATCCAAAACATAAAAATCACAAAATACACAAAAACCAAACAAGCATTCACACAAAGGACTCTAAAAATTACCGTTCAAACCACGAAATTGCCTAAAAGATAAGGTCAAAAACTGACCTTATCAACCACCCCACACTTAAAGTCTTGCTTGTCCTCAAGCAAATAAACTAAAGACAAAGGAGTAAACTTGCTCGCTTTTACTTGCAAATCCAACTAAGGTTTTAACCGTACGAAATTCATAAACTCAAGAAGGTAAAGCATCACTTTCGAAATGACACTAGGCGCACCAGGTTCAAAACCACTTAATACCTGAACCCAACAAAATTTAGCTAGTCAAAGGGTGAGGAACAAACAGAGTTTATACGACCACAAAGCACCTCACAAGATGTCACTCTAACACTCAAGTTCAAGGCGAGGCAGATGAGCACATAAAAACAAACAATGGCACACATCACATAGCGAACTAATGGCAATCCCGGTGAAGTCATTGGTCAAGGAGCAAAATCAGAGAACATGGGGCTTGTAATGTTACGGCTTAGGGTAGGTTTGATAAAAGGGAAATTTTAGGTATACAACTCCTACAAATCAAGTGATATATGCAAATTGACTAAGTACAAAAGACGGGTCATGCAATTTTCAACTCAAAACTAGTCCTAAGAGTGCTTGCTTTGCTATATTTTTTTTCTTTTTTTTTTTTGTTTTGAAATTAAATTGACAATAAGAAGGCCTTATCCACACCCAACGGCCAAAGCACAACTTAACGGGGAAAAGAAAAAAAAATGACAAGACATGGGTCAAGGCAATTAGATGAGCACCCTAATCCTTTATTCAAACAAATGAACTGAAAATGGAACACATATACCGGCTTAAAGATGAGAACCGGACAAACAAAACATGCTTCTACAAACACCAAATTTTAAGAAAAGAAGCCGAACATACACATTGACTCTATTTGGATTTTTTTTTAACACAATTTTTCCATAGGACTAGATGTGAAAAAGTTGAAAGGCAAATGGTGATTGACCCCAAAATGAATGAACAACTTAGCCAATTACTTGATTTAGGAGAGGAGGGTAAGAAAGGAAAATCAAAGTTAATGGTAAAAGGTTAGGATGATAGATTTGGCTTGGTGAAGGTTTTTTAAGTCAAAAAGGTTAATTTAGTGGCTTTGGGTGATCTAAGGGATAAATTAGTAGTTAGGGTTAGGCTCATTTAAGTCAAGGGGTTAATCCTAAGGGTCTCCACATATTAAGCTCTCGATGCCAAGTGCAAAACGACACCGGGTTCTACGATCTAGTGTGCCACGATTGTTTTTACCCTCACAAAGAAATAGAACCAATGTGAAATGGTTCCAAAGGCTCAAATTCTCACAAGTGTACTAGGGGTTGTATGCTAGGTCGTGTGACTCAACCAATGTTCCAAGGCGTAATCCTAGCTCGATCATGCGAGTAGAGGTAGAGGGTTAATTCCCTAATGCAACCTTAATGACAAATCTAACCAATGGTTACCATCAAGAATCACAAATCACGCACAAACAAGCTAATGACTTGCAATCAACTCCTAGTATCCCTAGCCAATTGCTACCAATCCAAGCACAGAGACTTAGTTTCGAGGGTAGATTAAGCAATGTTATTCAAACGGTAATTGACACATAACCAACCTATTATCAAACCAAAAACAAACCAAAACCAACTCCACATGCATTAAAAGCTAAAGCCTAAATCTAACCAAAAACCAACGCAAAACATCCAAATATACAAAAACATAAACAAACATACGAAACAAACAATCAAAAAGTGCAATGTAAAAAGAAGCAAAAGAAAGGGAGAAATCCCTTTACCCACCACACACTTAGATTGCACTTAGTTCCAAAAGTGCAATGGAAGAAGGAGGAAAATAAAGCGGGAAAGGAAAAGGGTTACCTCATGTATCGGGGGCTGATGGTGGCGGCGGCGGATACGTCCACCCTTGGGCTACACAAAAACGAGAGGCGAACACCTCAACATTGGCGAGCTGAGCTGCTTGCCTATCAAGGCGCGAGCTCATCCGCTCCTCAAGCATAAGCTGATGGACAGTTAAACCCTCTAGTTGTTCAATTATACCATCCAACCGCCCTTCGATCTGCCCCATAAAATCCAGGCCCACCGAAACATTCTCCTCATCCTCCTCGTTATCCGCTTCTTCCTCACCCTCGTCTTCATCATCTACATCCATAGGAGCCTTACCCCTACTTGAACCTTCCGCACTTGAAGTACCTGCAGCTGCCACAACATGGGAACCAGACAAAACTCCCCTCGAAAGCTTCTTGGGAAGGATGCTATCGAGGTTCTTATAACAAGTATTACTACGGAAGAAGCACGCAATACAAGTTACAATATGTCCTAACCCTAGTTCTGACTTAGATCTATTATGGTGGTTGTATAGGGCTTCCATGACGAAGAAGCCCATGTGCACCTTAACATCATTATGCACATGCCACAGTATTAAAAGTTTAAATGCATTGACTCGGTTGCTTTCAGTTTTGCCCGAAAAATTAACACGTACAAATTTGTGAATTAATTGCAAGATAGGGTCATGAATTTAGGAAGTTTTAGCAAACCTAGGTTGGTATACCCCTTGTCCTACCATACGCCAAAATTTCTTGGCATCCATATTCTCCGGCCATTTGTAACTATTCCCCTCTATTCCTATACAAGCCTTAAGACCTTCAATATCTAAAGAGTGTTTAGCACTAAATAAGCAGAAAGTCATGGTCCTAAGGCCAGTATCGGGGTTAGTTTTGAAGCTTAAAGTGGAGTAGAATTCTAAGTTCAACTCCCTAAAGACAGGCGGATTGGATTTCACAAACTCATACCATCCTAGATTAGTTAATTTAACACGTACAGCCTCTGACCTATCTTGCACAAACAAAAATTCCCAATCGAAGGTTTGAAAGGCGGTACTTTCTAATGGAAACAGAGTTTTGTATCTTTTACCTTCATCATCCGAAAGGAGAGGGAAGGGACATTTATACTTCCTGGAGAGGCTAGTCAAAGGGGCCATCTGCTGTTCGGGAGGTAATTCTTCGCTTGGCACCGGTTTCGGTGACGGGTCTATGGGCCGTCGTGACGAACCGTGTCTCCGATCAGTGACAGTCTTCTTCTTCATCCTACTATTACACAACCATAAAAACACAACAAAAATCAAAAACAAAAGAAATCAAATCCAAAGAAACCCTACTGTCAAAAATACAAACCACTAAATATGAACAAAAAGAAAAAGAATGCAGTACAATCACCCTATTAAGCAGTAAATTAACCAAAATCAAAGTGAGAAAAAGAAAAAGCAATAAAAAGAATAAAGGAAAATGACAGCATGAATTCATACCTGGTTGCAAGGAGAATGATGCAAAATAAAATCCAAGGTCAAAATAAGAGTTGCAGAGAAGTTGAGAGGAAGAAAATGAGAAGGGAAGGAAGAATAAGGGTAGAGAGGGAGAAGGTAAGGGTTGGTTTTAGAGAGAGAAAGTGGAGAGAGAGAAAGTGAGTGAGAAAGGAGTAGAAGAAGAAGAAGAAGAAGAAGAAGAAGAAGAAGAAAAGAATAAGATGGGCGGTTTAGAAGGAAAAAGAAGAGAAGGGTTTATATAGGCGGGTGATTTTTGACCTAAAAATTCGAAATTTAAACGCTCGGCACGCCGTGCCAAACAAACAGCACGGCGTGCTGAGTAGAGCATTGAAACTTACCTGGAAATAGCGTGAGAGCACGCCGACGTGCTCACTCAGCACGTCGTGCTGTCTTGAAAACTCCATAAACGGCACGGCGTGCTACATTTTGGCGCGGCGTGCGGCTCGATCTTGCAACACTTCACTTTTGAAACAGCACGACGGCATGTTGGCGTGCTGGATTGGCAGGTCATGCTGTCTTGAAGACTCCACAATTGGCATGGCATGCTAAATTTTGGCACGGCGTGCTGCTTGCTCATGCACAACCCTCTTCCGGAACAGCACGACGGCACGTGGGCGTGCTGTATTGGCACGTCGTGCCACCTTGATGACCCTTACTCTGGCACGGCGTGCTGAATTGCTCTTGCACGTGATTTCGGAACAGCGGCCTGGCACTATTGCGTGCCACACTAGCACGTCACGTGCTACCCCATTCTCACCTTGGCAGGACGTGCTCATGGTGGCACGGCGTGCTATGCTGAATCCTGCCAACCTTTACTTTCTTTTTCACACTTATCAAGACTTGTGATTAACTTGCTTAGTGACCTAATCCTACACACAAAAACACACTAAAACATATTAACACAAAAATTAATGTACAAGGGAGGTACACGTACCTCATTGCTATGTTTATAGTCGGAATAGCTCGACTTCTACGTCCACGATTTTGCATTACACATCACGAAGGAGTAAGACTTGCTTCTCCTCCTTCACTCCTCCGCTGACGTAAGGCTTCAACCGATGCCCGTTTACTTGTTGAATTCCCTTTGGGGTTTCAATTTCCACCATCCCCGGAGGGATAGACCTTATGTATAGTAAACAGCCCCGTCCACCGACTTCTCAATTTGCCCAGAAATAGTTTCAACCGGAAGTTATACAAGAGCTCCAACTCCCCTTGATTGAAACTCTTTTCTATCATATAAGCATCGATAGGACAAAAGGAGTCTACAAAATTACAGCTTTCAACATCTAATGGATATTTCATTGAGTTATAGACGTTGAAACTAACCTCCTCGTTGTGCAACCTAAGAATAATCTTACCTTCCTGGACATCTATCAAAGTCCTACCGGTTGCAAGAAATGGCCTTCCAAGCAAAAGGGACACTGAGCTATCTTCCTCCATATCCATTACCACGAAGTCTACGGGGAAGATGAACTTGTCCACCTTTACTAGCACGTCCTTAACCACCCCCTTTAGCTTCGTGAGAGATCTATCCGCCAATTGGAGGGTCATGTTGGTCAGCTTTGGGTTTCCCAGTCCAAGTCTCCTGAAAAACGACAGAGGCATCAAATTGATACTTGCACCCAAGTCACATAGGGCATTGGCAATCTCCAAGTTTCCTATCCGGCATGGAATAGTAAAACTGCCCCTATCTTTGAGCTTGGGTGGGAGTTTGTTAGTGATAATTGCTGAACATTCCTCTGTTAAAGCCACCACTTCGTCCTCGCCTAGCTTTCTTTTCCCTGTAAGAAGTTCTTTGAAGAATTTAGCATAGGAAGGCATCTCTTGGAGAGCCTCAATCAATGGTATATTAAATTCTAACTTCTTAAAAATTTCCAGAAATTTGGAATATTTCTGCTCCAGTTTATCTTTCTTCTCCCTTTGAGGATAAGGGAGTTTAGGCACATGGGCTCTCACTGGTTCAGGAATTTTCCCTTTTTCATTTATGCTAGGTTCGGGTTCATAAATCAAGTCAGGGTTACTTACCTCTCCCGACTCTTCACTTACCTCAGTAGGTTGGCATGGAATATCAGCGTTTTGCACTCGGTCCTCCACTTGCCTACCACTTCGTAGGGTTATCGCTTGAGCTATCTCCCATTGATTGCCCTTAGGGTTTTGTTCAGTTCTACTCGGGAGTGCTCCTTGAGGTCTTTCCTGCCTCTCCCTACTCATTTGAGCCACCAGCTTACCCAAATCCCTACAGTATGCTTCATTATCAGCAAGCCGAGCCGAGATGTCTTTTAATAAAGACAAAACCGTCTCATCTTGCTTAGACTGTTGAGATTGCTGTGAGGATTGATCATTAGGAATAAATGGGGCCTTACCTAACCCCTGCTCACGGTGCTCATAATGGAATCCAGAAGGAGGTCTCAACACATTTTGGTTATTACCATAAGACATGTTTGGGTGTTGATACCTTCTTCCGTAGTTGTTGTACCTTTGGTTTCCTCCCACAAAACTTACATTCTCGGACGGTTGGGCGAATGGATCGCCCAATGCACATTCTTGACCAGGATGCTCCGCTCCACATGATACACACAACACCGGCTGGTATTGTGGCCCATTTAAATTCAGGCGGGACATCAACAGGTCCAGCTTCTTATTCACATGGTCCATAGCTGCATCTTGGTGTCCCAAATCTGCAGCCCGAACCTCATTCCTTATTGGCGTGTCCGACTGCCACAAAGTACTCTTCCTAGCCAGCTCCGCAATTAACTCCTCGGCTTACGTAGCAGTCTTCTTAAAAATGTCTCCACCTGCAGAAGAATCAATAATGGCACGGTTAGCTGGTGTCAAACCATGATAAAACGTGCTTACCTGAGTGAATCGCGGTATGTCATGGTGGGGACAGTTCCGCGACAACCGTTGAAACCTTTGCCATGCCTCATTGAGAGTCTCAATCCCAAATTGTCGGAATCCCATAATCTCGTTCCTTAACTGAACCGTCTTTGATGGTGGGAAGTAATATGCTAAGAATTGTTCTTCCAATTGATCCCATGAAGTCACTGACCCGGGCCTCAAGGACTTGTACCATTCCATTGCTCCCCCGCATAATGAGAAGGGAAACAACTTCAACCGCACCGCATCTTGGGGCACCCCACCGATTCGGACTGTATCGGCCACCATAAGAAACAGGTCTAAATGATCATTAGGGTTATCACTTACTCCGCGACTGAACAGCCCATTCCCTTGGATCAAATTGATCATACTGGACTTCAACTCAAAGTGATTAGCAGTGATGGCTAGGAGAACCACTCCGGATCTGTTCCGGGGTCGATGTGGAGCCATTAGGTCAGTCATGACCATGTCGTCTCTATCACCACCCCTTCTTCTATCAAACTCCTCCCGCTCTCGCCGGAGTCGCTCTTGCTCAGCTCTTTCCCGTAACTGTCTCTCCTCTTCCTCACATTGCTGAAGATCCATTTGGACAATTAGCTCTTGTTGTACTCTACGGTTCCTGCTACAAAAATGTTCAATTTCAGAGTTATAGGGTAAAAGCTCAGGGTGCTGAGAACGCGTTCGCATAAGCTAGAAAGCACACACACACACAGAGAAAAAAAAATAAAAATAATTTGCAACAAATATCCACAGAAAAGAAAAATTATATAACTATATGCACATAAACAGTACCTAGATCAGCAAATAGACCTTTGGTTCAATGATGCAGGAAAAAAATAATAAATTTCCCAGGCAACGGGGCCAAAAACTTGGTGGATCCTAGGCGAAGTAGTGAAACTAAACCTAGAATCGCACAACTAAGGCAGTGTACCTATCGTTGACAAGTAATAATTCTGGTTGGTTCAGGTATTGATCCCACAGAGAAAAATATTCTGCAAACACTAAACTACTCGGGTTCCTTGCGTGTCCTAGGCGGAACTTAGTTTTTGGATTTGATTATGCTAACAACTAAATTATCCTACTCCTAGTTGATCTATCCCAGCTTACTTTGCACTTGAATTTGGGTTATCAATTGGCGATTTACCGACCTATGAATGCTAATGGAGATGGCTTTATCAATTAATTACAATAGATGAACTTACTCAACAATTAACCCTTAATTATGTTCTTTCGATAATTCAACCTAGCGTGTCTAGATCTTTTAGGTCCTTAGCCGGTTTCCCTTGTTTAGAGGTGGTCTAATTCTCAAGCTCAGAAAATAGGGGCACGTAAATTCCACAGTGTCGTCAATACTAATGGTTTCCTAGGCGTCAATCTAGGTAATGCCACAAATATGAACTTAATAAATTAAGATCTTATGAGACTAGATTATCATTAAAGGAATTGCATAAAGAAAAGGCGTAAAAATTGAAATTAAATTGCAATCAATTGTATTAATCAAGAAAGATGATACGAATTCAATGTTTACAACCAAACACAATCAATTACGGAATCAAAAACTAACTTAATCGAATTACAAAAGAGAAGAAGAAAAACTTATGCCCTTTTGGTCCAATTAACCGGATTCCAACAGTGTGAAGATGCTTGGGGTGTACCTCTATAGATGAACTCAAGCTGGAACTAAGAACGTAGCAAAAGGGGAAGGTTCTATGTAAAACTTCTACCAATTGATGGTTCAAAACTCAAATAAACAAATAGTTCAAGCCAAAACCTAGCTACAAGTTTCTGCTTTACACTCTAAAAGTCTGGAAGAAGATCCAAAAAACTTAGAAAATAACATATTTATACAGCTAGGTTAAAACCACAAAATAGAAAAGATGAAAATAGGGCAACAGCAGAATTCCGGAGCTCGGCACGCCGTGCTGGTGGAGGTGGCACACCGCGCTAGTAGGGGTAACACGATTTCGTACCGATCCACTGGATTCCATCCCTTGGCACGCTGGAATGGCATGCCGTGCCCTCATTGCGGCACGCCATGCCACCTTGCTTTTCAGCACTTCAAACTCTTCTTTGCCGTCGTCGCTCCAACTTTTGGTCCGGGTCATAATGCCTGTCCAAAACAAACATAAAGAAACATAACCGCACCAAAGCCACGGACCACAAAAATGACATATTATCCAAAATTACAAAAACACCCCTAAAAAACACGAAAAATACTAAAAGTTATGAAAATCTATCTAAAACATAAAAATCACAAAATACGAAAAAACCAAACAAGCATTCACAGAAAGGACTCTAAAAATTGCAGTTCAAACCACGAAATTGCCTAAAAGATAAGGTCAAAAACCGACCTTATCAACAACTGATAGCACTAGATGAAAGGCGACTAAGGGCACTGGATCATCTTCAGATGTACCAGTGCAGAATGGCCAGAGCCTATAATGGGAATGTGAAGTATTCCAAACGGCAGTTGAAAACAAGTGACTTGGTTCTAAAGCAGCTAAGGCCTTCAAATGTCGATGTTAGGGGCAAGTTCAGACCCAACTAGGAAGGGCCCTATGTCGTGAAGAAGGTGCTATCAAAAGGCACTGTCAGCATCATGGACATGGACGGAAATGAGTTCACTAATCCTATCAACCAGGACAGGCTAAAGCTTTATCATGTATAAAAAAAAATCTATTAGGCTGAAAACTCGAAAAGAGCGGTCTAGGCAAAAGTTAAGACACGAGAGAAAATAATCAGTTGGAAGACCTGAGAAGGACGACTGGTGATGGATTCTGGCTCAATGTGGAATATATACCATTTAGGAACCAACTCGTTTCAAATGTACTCATTTTGACTTCATCAATATAATGTAGTGTTTGTTTAAATATATTTGCATGGTTATGGTAAATGCACAAGCAAAGTTGTCTTTCATAAACATACATTTAGAGAAAGCACTTTGCATTCAACTGATTGAAATCATCGCATTATTTAACAAGTGAAAATGCATTAAATACATGCAATTTGAAATCTTTTGTCGACCTCTAAAACTCAGTTCATCTTCCCAAAAGAGCAATAAAATAGTCATGGCGACATCTCAATCATCTTAAAAAAAAAAAGAAAGAAGCTCGCTAAGGTGAAAACCGAGAAGGCACCTCAGGCAAAAATTAGAGTAGTTCGTTGAGGTGAAAACCGAAAAGGCGCCTCAGGCAAAAATTAGAGCAGCTCGCTGGGCTGAAAACCCGTATTGGGCAACCCAGGCAAAAATTAGAGCACTTACAAGCTCATAATTTCCCCACGGAGCAGGAAAAGCAGAGTGCCCCCAACATTCCCCAGCAGAATCTACGTAAAGAATACCATAATCGTCTCCCATAGAGTCGCCACGCAATTCCCCATCAGAATCTACATAAAGAACACCATAATTGTTTCCCCAATCGAGTTACCACACTTTCCCCCAGCTGAATCTCTATAAGGAACACTACGATTATCTCCCCAACAGTATCATACATCCCCAGCAGTTACCTTACTCCTTCAAAAATCACCAAGCAAAGCCCCCGAAGAAAGCAAAATCAACCAGGGGCACAACGTATCTCTCTCCAGCAAAAGGCAGAAATGTCAAAATAACGGAAAATGCATACATGTACATATACATCATCATGCACTCATACATTGCATACATCAATCACTAATCCCCAGCTAGTCTTCATTCTTGATCGAAGGGGTAAAAATTTTTGTTTCTCTCGATCAAGGAATGAAGACTTGCTATCTTAAGTGCAGGAATTCATCATCCCTAGCTTCAATTCTTCAGCAGATCGGCCTCAAGTAATATAAACTCAGTATCCGCCCAGATCGGCTTCATCATCTAAGTTCCCCAGTAGATCCGCCTCGAGTAATATAAACTTGGTATCAGCCCAGATCGGCTTCATCATCTAAGTTCCCCTGCAGATCCGTCTCGAGTAATATAAACTCGGTATCGGCCCAGATCGGCTTCATCATTCACTTCCCCAGCAGATCCGCCTCGAGTAACATAAACTTGGTATCGGCCCAGATCGGCTTCATCATTCACTTCCCCAGTAGATCCGCCTCGAGTAATGTAAACTCGGTATCGGCCCAGATCAGTTTCATTATCCATTTCCCAAGCAAAGCTCGCCTCGGGTAACCTAAACCCGGTATCGGTCATTCTCTTCATCAATTTCGCCTCGGGTAACCTAGACTCGGTATCGGCTAATTTCATCTACAGCATCGCTTCGGGTAACATAGACCCGGTATCGGCTAATTTCACTCTTCCATTGCCTCGGGTAACATAGACCCAGTATCGGCCAATCCGCAATCCATCTTTCTTCTCCTTGGGTAACCTAGACCCGGTATCGGCTAAACCACAATTCACCTTTCATTTGCCTCGGGTAACCTAGACCCGATATCGGCCTATCCGCATCGACTTCGCCTCGGGTAACCTAGACCCGGTATCGGCTTATTTCCTCCCCAGCATCGCCTTGGGTAACCTAGGCCTGGTATCGGCTTATCTTATCAGAGGGTTCATTCCAGTGTTCGCGGCACTTTGATTCGCGCTTTCAAATTCATCATCTCAGGTGTTGTAAACCTAGATCTAGGTGTCGAATTTGATCACGCGAGGGGCAGCTGTAAGCACCGGAATTCTCTGTACTTAAAAAAAAGAGTCGTACTAATGTCTGAGTAGTTGCAGGAGCCCATACCTGTGCAGTAGAAAATGGAGAAAAGGGAGGTGGCGCAATTAATGTGCCGGGATGGACAGGAAGCAATAAGAAAGGAAAACATGAATGGAAGAAAAAGAGGGGAGAGAAACCAAATTTGGATTTCTGGTGAAAATTTAGAGAGAGAAGAGAAGGAAAGAGACAAGAAAAAGGGGAAGGAAACTTAGCTCAAAAATTCTCTTTTTCTCTTCTATTTCTTTCGGATTCTCTAGGATTAAATCTAAAATTTGTTAGAAACCCTTAGGTTAATCACTTAACTTCACAAACAAATCGAAATCTTGGACTAAAATCAATAGAAACCTTGACATTTGGAGATTCTTTGGACCAAAGCTCTCAACCCCAAACTTAAAAAAAAAGTGCAAATTCGTGTGGATTGGAGCGACACCAGGGGTCAAATCGACTTGTATAAGCTTCTAAACCTAGAAAAGCACAACTAAGGCAGTGTACCTATCGTTGACAAGTAATAATTCTGGTTGGTCCAGGTATAGATCCCACAGAGAAAAGAATATTCTGCAAACACTAAACTACTCGGGTTCCTTACATGTCCTAGGCGAAACGCAGTTTTGGGTTGATTATATGAACAACTAAACTATCCTACTCCTAGTTGATCTATTCCAGCTTACTTTGCACTTGAGTTTTGTGTTATAAATTGGCGATTTACCGACCTATGAATGCTAATGGGGATGGCTTTATCAATTAATTACAAAAGATGAATTTAACTCAACAATTAACCCTTAATTATGCTCTTTCGATAATACAACCTAGCGTATCTAGATCTTTTAGGTCCTTAGCCGGTTCCCCTTGTTTAGAGGCGGTCTAATTCTAAAGCTCAGAAAATAGGGGCACGTAAGTTCCACAGTGTCATTAATACTAATGGTTTCCTAGGTGTCAATCTAGGTAATGCCACAAATATGAACTTAATAATTTAAGATCTTATGAGACTAGACATTCATTAAAGAAATTACATAAAGAAAAGGAATAAAAATTGAAATTAACTTGCAAACAATTGTATTAATCAAGAAAGATGAACGAATTCAGCGTTTACAACCAAACATAATCGATTTGTGGAATCAAACCTAACTTAATCAAATTACAAAAGAGAAGAAGAAAAACTTATGCCCTTTTGGTCCGATTAACCAGATTCCGACGGTGTGAAGATGCTTGGGGTGTACCTCTATAGACGAACTCAAGCCGGAACCAAGAACGTCGTAAAAGGGGAAGATTCTATGCAAAACTACAACCAATTGATGGTTCAAAACTCAAAGAAATCAAATAGTTCAAGCTCAAAACCTCACTACAAGTTTCTGCTCTCACTCAAAAAGACTGGCAAAAGATCCTTTCAAACATAGAAAATAACCTATTTATACGGCTAGGTTAAAACCAGGAAAAAGAAGAGATGAAAGTAGGGCAACAGCAGGTTTCGGGGCTCGGCAAGCCGTGCTGGTGGAAGTGGCACGCCGTGCTGTGCAGAATTGAAGGCGGCACGCCGTGCTGCTGGAGTTGGCACGCCGTGCCGTGTAGTTTTGGGGCTGGCACGCCACGCTGGTCTGAGTGGCACGTTTTCGTGCCACTCCACTGGATTACTTCTGTTGGCACGCCGTGCCCTAATTGTGACACACCGTGCCACCCTGATTTTCAGCACTTCGAACTCTTCCTCGCCGCCGATGCTCCAACTTCCGGTCCGGGTCATAATACCTGTTCAAAACAAGCACAAAGAAACATAACTGCACCAACGCCACGGACCATAAAAACGACAAATTAATAAAAATTACAAAAACAACCCTAGAAAACACGAAAAACACTAAAAGTTATAAAAATCTATCCAAAACATAAAAATCACAAAATACTCAAAAACCACACAAACATTCAGACAAAAGACTCTAAAAATTACCGTTCAAACCACGAAATTGCCTAAAAGATAAGGTCAAAATCCGACCTTATCAAACTCTTAGGTTAATCACTTAACTTCACAAAAAAATCGAAATCTTGGACTAAAATAACAGAAACCTTGACATTTGGAGATTCTTTAGACCAAAGCTCTCAACCCCAAACTTAAAAAAAAAGTGCAAATTCGTGTGGATTGGAGCGACGCCAGGGGTCAAATCGACTTGTATAAGCTTCTAAAAAGGTAGGCACTCCTTTTCCTTTCACTTTTTCTTGCTTTCTGGGTTATTGAAGTGTATTTTTGTGCATTTTCGCTGTGTTTTCATGCTTCTGTTTCTGGCAATTAAGAACAGTCGCACGACTTTTCTTGGATTTGATGAACAGTCGTACGAGTCTTCTTGATTTCCAGATTGCGTTTCTTTCATTTTGATTCAAATAAAATTTTGGCAAAATCCTAATTCTGGGCTGCCTACAGTCGTACGACTGTAACCCTCGTTCCAGAATCAGAATTTCACCTTTAAGTCACAAAAATTTATAGAAATCCATAAAAAATCAGAAAGATCCGAAAATCCCAAAATGAATTTTGTTATGTTCATTCACGACCATAGATTCAATTTTCAGTAAAATTGCAGTTAGAACAATTCAACGACGGAGACCCGGTTCTCCCGAAAACCTACCCACCTTAAATATAAAAATGCATGTAAACCAGAAAAATCGCTTTTAAAATGAATTTCTCACAAAACCAAAAATACAGGGACGTTTCAAAACGTTTTCCAGGTCTAACCGGGCCGGCTAGCTGAGCCAACCTGGTTATCCCCTATATGCATGCCCCCCAATTCTTGATTTCCTAATTCTGTCTATTTGTGGCGTGCCGTATAAATTGTGCTAACCTTTCTTCTGCAGCTTTTATTTATTTTTATTTTTATTTGTATTTTGATAGAATTAATCGTGTATTTTAGGCGGTTGTAATTATTTTTAGATTCTCGTGTATTCTAGGCGATTGTATAAGTGAGGCGAGAGTTTTATTTTTCCATTTGATTTGGTTGTAGGCTAATTAATATTTATTTCTTTTCTTTATTTTTGCATTATATATTTTTATGCGCGCTGTATGCCTTTTATATTCAATAAAATTGACTTTAGAATTTAAAATACTATTTCGAGAACATTGGCAATATTTAATTTAATTAGACACGAAATAAGGGACTTGTTCGGACCCGAATCTCTAGATAGTGTAGTGACCGTTCATCCGATTCAGCTACCTTAAGAATTTCCCGGTTGAGCTGAGTCGGGTAGCGACTCCACAATATTCATCGAGACTTAGGTCTTGGTTCTTTTATGCATTAATTCCATTTATTTTCCAAACCGATTTTCCATTTATAAAAACCCCACGCGAGGGGGGGGCTGCCCGAGATCGAGGTGCCCCTTCCGAAAGGGAGTCTCGCGTTCCATTGAAAACGCATCATCCGCTCACAACCGGTTGAGACTCCAGTAACAATTTCAAGCTTTTACTCCGTTCTTGCATATCCAGTACACTGGAAAGACACCAAGGTAAAATTTGAGAGGCCTTAAACCTGTTTACATTGTGTTTTCTGTATGTTTTTCTCTTTTTTAAACTTTTCCGGAAAACGGACTCAACCCATCATAGCTGTACGGGTGTGATTGTGAAGAACAGAGCCAGCCGGCTTTGTTCCTCAGGGACAAATTCCCTATCTGTCCTGAACGACCGAAAGGAGTCCGTTTTCCATTTTTTACCTTTCTGTTTTGATATTTTTCGAACCAATAATATTTATACGTCATTTTAACATCAGTTTTCGGATTTTTGGACGTATGAATATTGGTTTTCGGGTTTTATATTACGGTTTCGGGGTTGTTCAATCCATTACAGGTCCATAGTCCAGTATTTGCAGACTCCCGAACATTATAAAATCTCAGGAAAACATCGAAAACAAGCAAAAATAGAAATCTTTTGAAAAAATGAGAAAACTGGTTTCGGGTCCAGGCATTACAGCCGCCTAGCGTGGACCAGAGCCGGCCGGCTCTAACCAGAGCCATCCAGCTCTATTATCAGCTGCGCGGCTGTGATTTCCGGAAAAGACAGAATCGCGAAACGACCCCCACCAAAGTTGTTGCACGATGCTATTTTCGAATTCAAACTGATTTTGGTGTGTTTACTGCTTTTTGGACCTTAAATGTTTGTGAAAATTAGGAAAACCCACACGAACGGAACCTCAAATTCCGGGATAACAGACCTATAAAAGTGGAAATTTACATGTAACCGAGCCAAATATTTTCCAAAAACTCATTTTCCAGCACAAAAATCCACAGGGCGTTTCAAAACCATTTTCCAGGTCTAACCGGTCCGACCGGTCGGGTCAACCCGGTTACCCCCTAAATGTATGATCCCGTTTCTTAAATTCCCGGTTCTGTCCAATTTGAGTCCTATCTGTGCTATAATATAATTTGCACTAACCAATCTGTTTTGCAGCTTTTATTTTTATTTTTATTTTTGTTGTACTTAATAGATTAATTCGTGTAATTAGGCGATTGTATTTTTAGATCCTCGTGTACTTAGGCGATTGTAAGCGTGAGGACGAGAGTTTTTATCTTTTATTCGATTGGGTTGTATAAGCGGCTTTTATTATTCTTTTGTATAATTTGTGTGGATGGTTTAATTTCCTGCAATTTATTTTCTGCATTTCTGCTTTAGCATCAAATTAATAAAAATAAACAAATTGGGGTTAGGAAAGATAATAAATTGAATAAATATGGTTTTATAAATAATAAACGAATACAAGCTTGAGGTTAAGTAGGTAAGTTGCCTGAACCCTGAATCTCTGGATTAGGTACAGTAGTCTGCGCTTGGTAGGGAGCTGTACCGGAATTTTCCGGATGAGCTGATCCGGGTTGCGATTCTGTCACTATCTCGAAATTGAGGTTTCGAGATCTTTAAGTAATAAAATGAAAAAGCGTTTTCTATAAAATCAAATTTCAAAACAAACGAACGATTTTCCCTAAAACAAGATAAACAAAACATGTTTTCCCCAAAACATCACTAAACCATTTATTTCTTTCTTTTCCTTTTCCCCGGTTCGCTTCGCCGCTTCTCGCTCTTTTTTAAGGTCGTCTGCTCAGAAGAGGCTAGCAACATATGAAGAGCAAGATGATGCACCACCGAATAGAAATTGTCGTGAATGTGTAGGTAGGGCTATTCGATGCGGAACATGTAGCTATGAAATGTTATGACCCCAAAGACCAAATATGAATTGTTTATGTAGTTGAAAAATAAATTATACCATGTAAATGTTTCCACTCTAATAAATTTTTTTATGTAATATATAGATGCATATGAATTATTGAGAAGTGCTTTATATGTGTAATATGTAGTGAAATATGATTATGAAAATATATAGTGAATCAAATTAATTTATTACTATAATTGAATTTGATATATTTATTAGGCATTGGAAAAAAAGTGTACATAAGTGTGACAGTAAATATGGAAGAGATAATAATTATTGGGGTTATTAAAGCAAGCATGTAAGTGTACATGAATTATTATTAATTTATTATGTTATTTCTTGGTTTTTTGGGGTCTTCTTTTCTTCCTTATCTATGTTTCCTCCACTTCATTTTAAACTAATTTATTAATAATAATATTCATTCTCATCTTCACTTGCTTAATAACGTACTTGCAAAATATAAATGTATATGTATACCAGCAATATTATTCTAGATGTTTACTAAAGAAAGCAGCTTCATTAATAGTTGTATTTGTTTGGGTTTGAACGTGTTACTTTTCTACTTTATATTGCCTATTTAATTTTTTAATACTAGTTGTAATTTTACGAACATTTTTTTAAAAAGGATTTAATAGAGTAAATTGTTCACAATTAATTACAACAATAGATATAGTTTACATGTACAAGATGTTGGTATAAAAGTAATATGTGTATTTGTGTATTATATAGTATAGAATAATTATAATTTTTTGTTATAATAAAAAAAAGAGAGAAAGAAAAAAAAAAAAGAAAGGACGTGATAAGAGGAAAGATGGGTAGGAATAGTGTAGAATTTTAATTGAATTAGAAAGTGGTTAAGAAATGATAAGGTTTTTAGGTTAATTAGAAAAAGCGGGTAAGGAATAGTGTAGAATTATTCTATATATTAAAACTCCTGCCTCAATTTGGCTGAATTGGGAATTTTTGTCCAATTTCGGACAATGTTACCCTCAGAACATGAATGTCCCATTTTGCCCTTCCGCTTTTTCCCTTTTGCCTTTTGTGCCGCCTCACATCTTCAGACGCGTTTACGCGTATGTTTTCATTTGTTGTTTCCCTCTCTTCCTACTCTCTATCTTCTCTCTTGCTCTCTCTCTTTGTCTGCCGGAGATGATGACCCGCTCTCAGTGAATCGCTCACCGTCAACGGATCTGTGCCAAGCCGGTTTTCCTTTGCTGCTTCCAGAGTCGCCGGCGTATGGGTAGGATGGTTGCGATTTCTGGAAACCCTAGGTTTTCCCGGGATGGAGCGACGGTATTTCTTAGTTTTGCGGGTGAGTCTTCTCCTTCGTTTTTGTATTTTTCTCTTCTTTGTCTTTGTTAAAACTGTTTTTTTGTGAGTCTTTCTCTTTGTGCTTCTCTGACTGTTCATGGAAACCCTAGGTTTTCAGAGGATGGAGCGACGGGATTTGTTGGTTTCGCCGGTGAGTTATTTTCATGCTTTTTGTATTTTCCTCTTCTTTGTCTTCGGTTATAGTGGTTAGTTCTTCGTAGTGTTTTTTTGCTTTTGCTTTTGTAACAATTGAAAGATCCATGTTGGTTCATTCTAAAATTGCTTTGTTTTTTTCCGTTTTGAATCTGCTCAGGTCTCTTGGGTTTTTTGTTTGACTTGGTTGCTTTTTGTTTGGTTTTTTGTTTGGAATTCTGATGTAGTCCCATTCTGCTGCTTTGATTAGGGCACTAATATTCATTAAGGTGTTTGGTTTTTACAGTATTTCTGTCAAACTTAGCCTCCAATCCTTCGAATAGCTGATTGCTGACTGCAGTAAGACCCCAAATAGGCCACAGTATAAAAGGAAGAGCTCACAAAGCTGGTTTTATTTCTAGAAAAAAGGTCTCTGGAAGTGGAGTGGTTTCAGAGAAAGCAGTATTGGGCATGGAATACTTGAGGTATAGTCTAAGCCTATGATGCTGTGACCTCTTTTAATTTGTCCTGCACAAACAAATATTCCAAAGGTCAGAGAAAACCTGAAAATTGTTCATACTTTATCTCTGGATTATCTGTAACTAGGTGAGACCATATGAAATTGAGTTTAATATGGCACATTTGTTTAAAGTGATTTCTGTATTAACAGTTTTTACATCAGTATTTGTGAAGATTTATGCTTTTCTGTCCAGAATGCAGGTTCTGAATTGTACATATGCATTATGGACTTGGCACAAGAACCAGGATATTCACAAAAATGATAGGTACGGTGATCAGATATACATTATTGGTAAAATGTTTAGATTTTGTTTCTGTTGCAGAATCTGCGTTTCTAATTTTTTTCTTCGTTAAGCTTTTGTAATTCGTTTTGTCTCATTTTTTAGGGGATTTCAGGTTCAAGGATATTGGTAGGTGATTCTCCTGAGGCGCCAATTCAATCTCCTTTAACTCCAGCGGAAACTCCACTAAGCAGTGGAAAAACTGAAGCACAGAAAGCAGTCTCTAAACGCTGAACAGTTCAGGCTGTACTAAAGGGAATAAACCTGAATTTAAATGTTTAGGATAACCTCAACGCTCCTGTTAAGTTCATGAGTAGCAGCCAGATTGCAGGGCAGAAAGGAAAAGCTTCACATTCTTTAAGAAAAACGAAAATAGTCTGTACAATAGGCCCTTCTACTAGCTCACCTGAAATGATATGGAAACTAGCAGAAGCTGGAATGAATGTAGGTCGCCTGAATATGTCACATGGAGATCATTCTTCGGACCAGAAAACTATAAATGTGGTAAAAGTATTCAATGCCCAATCTGATGACAAGGTTTTATCAATAATGCTGGACACCAAGGTACATTTCTTGCAGGAAATTTTTATTTTTTGTCAATGTCTACTTGATAATGGTTTTATATGAGTTCGACTTTCCCTTCTTTTATGAAGTTTGTCCGTTGATCCGATAAATTTCAAGTTTGGACAGATTGCAGGGCAGAAAGGAAAAGCTTCACATTCTTTAAGAAAAACAAAAATAGTCTGTACAATAGGCCCTTCTACTAGCTCACCCGAAATGATATCCAAACTAGCAGAAGCTGGAATGAATGCAGCTCGCCTGAATATGTCACATGGAGATCATTCTTCACACCAGAAAACTATAAATGTGGTAAAAGAATTCAATGCCGAATCTGATGACAAGGTTTTATCAATAATGCTGGACACCAAGGTACATTTCTTGCAGGAAATTTTTATTTTTTGTCAATGTCTACTTCATAATGGTTTTATATGAGTTCAGGTAAATGATGGTATTCATCAATTCATTGTTTAAGATTGTTGCATTGTTGGAAATGATGCGTTTGTAGAAAGCTTATGATTTCAGTATCTGTGGAATATTGATTCTTTGCTGTGGAATATCGATTCTTTGCTCTTCACGTTCATACTTATGAGAGGATGAATAGAGTCTATAATTACAAGTTGGACCTGTGTGGTCCTGTTTAGATAATTGTTCGAGATGGGGGAAATATTGAGGAAGTTGTTGTTCATTTTGTAGATGATGAACGAAAATGTCCTTCGGCTATAGACGACATACCAGAATTTGGGGGTGTATGCCAGATCAAATCCATTGCTTGCGTGTGGAGAATTGTGGTTAGTATCACTTTATTTCATCTCATGCTTAACGTATCAATCAGTCATTTCATCAGATCTGTTTTTCCTCTGAATTTTGCAGTTTAAAAGCCATCCTGTTATTGGGTCCTTAATACAGTTTGAAGCCAATCCTTATTTTGAGAACACTAAGCTAACAAAGACTTTCACATTCCTTGATGAAAGAACAACAGAAATTACTGCTACAACTATCAAGTGCAAGGAGGGCATGGTAAGTGCTATATTCGAGCTTATGGTTTTTAGTCATCAGAGCTTGGTTTTCTTGACTGTGTGTGAAAAATTCCAAATCTCCTTTCCTTTAAAAAGAAAATGTTTCTGATTAGGTGCAGAAGGAGACAGAAGCGGTCTTCCCTTGGGACTCAACTTCATAAACATGACATACACACTCTTAGAAAATTTTGCCTCCGCTTGGCAAATATGAAATGCATATTCCTCAAAAATTGTATTCTATTGTTTTTTTTTCCGTGTTGTTTGTTGCACTGCTAAATGCTAATCTTTCTTTTCCTTTCATGCTATGCATGTTTCTCTTTGCTGATTCTAATTTTTCTTTACTTATTATTTAGTAGCTAGGCTTTGAGAGGGATCCAGAGATAGAAACTTGGAAATTGACTCTTATTTTGTCCACCCTCCTTTGTTTTCGAACTTTTAAGTGAATGCAGTTAGTGAATCCAACTTTTGTGCAGCCTCCTTACATATTATTCTATAATACTGTGCAGTTCTATTATACCACATAAGCTTTGGTTGCGTGAATCTGTATATATAGATTCTGTGTGCTTACTCATCAATATTCACATGTCAGGCTTATCCATCTTGCATCTGATCCATGATTTTACTGCAGTTGCCATACCAAGGTGGTCTCTTGCTTGCAGATGTTTTTGGACACCTCCAGCAAAACAGGTAAAGAACTCATTAATAATGTGTAATTCAGTTATCTTTTCTCACATCTCTCATTAAAACTTACATTGATATCATACATCAGAAATCAACTGGGTATAGCAGAATATAGTATCAGCCAAGCAACTTTACAAACCATCTTCAATCATTTTGCAGCAGGTTGTACGAGGTAACAAATTGTGTTTCTTGAGTACTTTTTTTGTTCTTCCTTTGTACCTCTTCTCGAGGTGCAGTAAGAATTATTTTTCTGTTGTAAAAACAGAATAATTTTTCCAATCTTTATATCATTTGTATAGTGCATCATAGAAATTGTACATAAACATATTGACATAATCAGTTCTGTCAAAGAGTACTAAGTTTCTGACCATTTTATAGTCCTATCTGCCAATTATTAGTTATTTATATCGATTCCTGGTGTGCGAAAAATTGCTCGAAAATATAGTACATGTGAAAACAATATAGAATTTTTTTTTTTTTTAATCGGAGCAGTAAAACCATGGAAAGATTTTAAAAGCATTTAGATTTGCTGGGCAGCTACATAATAGACAAGTGGAGATTTGATGGTATGTAATATGCATTCTTCACACTCAACAAAATTAATATTTACAAAAATTAGAAAACAGCAAAAACAAACACAAACACGCTTTACGGTATTAACCAAAACATAGATGTAAATTTTACGAGAAATTTTACAGCACTCGAGTGGTTCATACTTAATTATAAAATGATATTTGTATGTTTTTTTTTATTAGTGCTGACTGTGTAAGTGTGTATTTATTTGATTTTATTACTGATCTAATCACTTTCTTTTGCCATTGCCGTGTCTCTTATGGCAGACCACCTGACCGTACTTCATCTATCTGTTTTCGAAGAGAAATTGACTCCCGCCGATCTCTTTCTCAGAATTCGCTCTGATAATTCCGTCAAGCATGGCCTCGAGCTCTTTTATCTCATCATTAATCAAGTTGTTTCCATGATTAAATCTGACGATGTTGATCATAGTACTGATCACAATAAGAAGAAGACTTTAGGGTTCCAATTTTGGACTGATTCTCAGATCAATTCAGTTGTTTCTTTAGGTCTCGCTATCGTTTCTGCTTCCAGATCTCTATCAGGTGGATTCTTTGTTTGTTTATTTAGATGAGAAGGGTGTATGCTGATTTAACTATCTATGCATAGGTGATAACTAGAGTTTCGTCTAAGGGAGAAACAATTTCATTTAAACAAACGATTATTATTTTATCATTTTTTAGACTGTGATTATGATGACGTAGAATGGACCTATCGTAGTGATTGAGGTCTTATACTGTATATTGGCTGGACAGCTGGCACTCAGTCGATGCAGTTTTCTGCTAGACTAACAGTCTGAAACAACGCCACGTACTAATAGACCTATATGCTACAATAGATTCATTTTATGAATCCTTATAATCCATTTTCCATAGCCTATTTTTCACATATTTGTATAATTATAACTTTCTCTTCTTTTTCTTTGGTTAAGTTCTTTGTTCGTTGGTTTCTCTTTGCTGACTATTAGTGTTTGTTTAGGAGCTTGGACTTTAAACCGATCTCCTTTGATTAATTGGTGTCAGCGCTGGCTAATTAACTGTCTCTTTGTCCTAGAATTGTTATTTAATTAAAAAAACACATGATTTCAAAAACTTAATTAGTGCTTTGCTTTATTTATTTTATTTTACGGTCATTTTCTGAATATATATATTGTTCATTATGTTATGGACCTATCGTAGTGATTGAGGTCTCATACTGTATATTGGCTGGACAGCTGGCACTCAGTCGATGCAGTTTTCTGCTAGACTAACAGTCTGAAACAACGCCACGTACTAATAGACCTATATGCTACAATAGATTCATTCTATGAATCCTTATAATCCATTTTTCATAGCCTATTTTTCACATATTTGTATAATTATAACTTTGCTTATTTTACTTTTTAGGAACTGTTGTGTTGTGTAATATTTTTGGTACATGTTATTGTGAATATATTTTATATTTTTTTTATTCTTGGTGGTGTGATTGCTGAACAGTGAAGCAGTCGGACGCTATAGTTGTTGCAGTTGTGCAACAATTGCTGGAGTTTGCTGTTGGTTATTTGGAAAATTGAACAGGATAGAATTAGGAGAATACCTTGAATCTATTGAAGGTTTAGACTGTGATTATGATGACGTAGAGTGGACCTATCGTAGTGATTGAGGTCTTATACTGTATATTGGCTGGACAGCTGGCACTCAGTCGATGCAGTTTTCTGCTAGACTAACAGTCTGAAACAACGCCACGTACTAATAGACCTCTATGCTACAATAGATTCATTCTATGAATCCTTATAATCCGTTTTTCATAGGCTATTTTTCACATATTTGTATAATTATAACTTTCTCTTCTTTTTCTTTGGTTAAGTTCTTTGTTTGTTGGTTTCTCTTTGCTGACTATTAGTGTTTGTTTAGGAGCTTGGACTTTAAACCGATCTCCTTTGATTAATTGGTGTCAGCGGTGGCTAATTAACTGTCTCTTTGCCCTAGAATTGTTATTTAATTAAAAAAACACATGATTTCAAAAACTTAATTAGTGCTTTGCTTTATTTATTTTATTTTACGGTCATTTTCTGAATATATATATTGTTCATTATGTTATGGACCTATCGTAGTGATTGAGGTCTTATACTGTATATTGGCTGGACAGCTGGCACTTAGTCGATGCAGTTTTCTGCTAGACTAACAGTCTGAAACAACGCCACGTACTAATAGACCTATATCCTACAATAGATTCATTCTATGAATCCTTATAATCCATTTTTCATAGCCTATTTTTCACATATTTGTATAATTATAACTTTGCTTATTTTACTTTTTAGGAACTGTTGTGTTGTGTAATATTTTTGGTACATGTTATTGTGAATATATTTTATATTTGTTTTATTCTTGGTGGTGTGATTGCTGAACAGTGGAGCAGTCGGACGCTATAGTTGTTGCAGTTGTGCAACAATTGCTGGAGTTTGCTGTTGGTTATTTGGAAAATTGAACAGGATAGAATTAGGAGAATACCGTGAATCTATTGAAGGTTTAGACTGTGATTATGATGACGTAGAATGGACCTATTGTAGTGATTGAGGTCTTATACTGTATATTGGCTGGACAGCTGGCACTCAGTCGATGCAGTTTTCTGCTAGACTAACAGTCTGAAACAACGCCACGTACTAATAGACCTATATGCTACAATAGATTCATTCTATGAATCCTTATAATCCATTTTTCATAGCCTATTTTTCACATATTTGTATAATTATAACTTTGCTTATTTTACTTTTTAGGAACTGTTGTGTTGTGTAATATTTTTGGTACATGTTATTGTGAATATATTTTATATTTGTTTTATTCTTGGTGGTGTGATTGCTGAACAGTGGAGCAGTCGGACACTATAGTTGTTGCAGTTGTGCAACAATTGCTGGAGTTTGCTGTTGGTTATTTGGAAAGGTCAGAGTTCAGCAGCGATGATTTGAGTACACATGTGTGTGTTTTTAGATTGTTAGTTTTTTCAAGTTTTGAGCTTTATTCAAATTCTCTTCTCTCCTCACTCTCCTCTTTCCAGTTTTTGCCAATTGGATTTAATAAGTGAATTGTACTTACTTGGTTGGTATTGTTTTGCACAGAAGATGGTTGTTTTTCTGTTCCATAGTATCAAGTCTGAGGATCATGCTTGAGAATGGTTAGATATTGTGGTTTTGTTTTTGATGGACTTCCTATTATAGCTATCACACACAAAAAGAAAAAGCCTACACATATGAGATTAGTGATTGCTTCAAGCTGTAGCATTTTGTTGATAGGATAAATCTGTCATGTTTAGAAGTTAGGCCAGTTAGTGTTTGAATATTGTTTGATTTCAATATTGTTTGGTTCTTCAATATATTCTGTATTTTCATTTAATTAATGCTGATCTCTATTTAGAGAGGTTAATAAAGTAACTACCAACAAAACAGATGTATTGCAGTTGCTTTTCGATCTTTTTTGCTTGAACATTTTTAATTTCTGTCCTATTCTGTTTTGCCTGAAGTGTTTTCTACCGGTTATGTTACACAAGGGTAAGGTTTTATCAAACTGCGTCATTATTTTCTCATTTTTGTAGTGATTTTTCTTTTCTCTGTGTTTAATTTTTCTTTATTGTGTTTCATTTTGTTAGGGCCTAATAATATTTTTTAATTTTGTCTTTTATTGCAATGATTTCAGCACATAATAACACAATGAGAAACTGTTGATCTTCCTATTTTTGAAAATATTGTTGATATGTCCTGTTGATATTCTTTGGCATAGAGGTTTGTTTACATTAACATGCCGATTTGTTTGCTTTGTATTATCTGTATTTTCGCTCTCTGTTACTGTCTGAATGGTGTCATGGCAAAATTCCTTCTGTTCTTCTACATTTGTTGGTTTTCGCCCTTTGGAATCGAATGTATTTACTGTTTTCGATTGATTACATAGGGCAATTTATTATATTAGGACATGTACGGTAAGATACCCTTTCATTTTCAGCTTCGATTCCTTCTTACACCGTGATGATGTGATCTCTGCTTCGTTGTTCTGGATTTAGGCTGGTATTTCGATAAGTTTTCAGTTCGTCGATGCAGTTTTCTGATACACTAACAGTCTGAAACAACGCCATGTACTAATAGACCTATATCCTAGAATAGATTCAACCGGTTGATAGATGCTTTTATAAGTATAGAATTGAACAGGATAGAATTAGGAGAATACCTTGAATCTATTGAAGGTTTAGACTGTGATTATGATGACGTAGAATGGACCTATCGTAGTGATTGAGGTCTTATACTGTATATTGGCTGGACAGCTGGCACTCAGTCGATGCAGTTTTCTGCTAGACTAACAGTCTGAAACAACGCCACGTACTAATAGACCTATATCCTACAATAGATTCATTCTATGAATCCTTATAATCTATTTTTCATAGCCTATTTTTCACATATTTGTATAATTATAACTTTGCTTATTTTACTTTTTAGGAACTGTTGTTATGGACCTATCAGATGTGCATGAATGATTGACCTAATCCTACTTTCATAAAGAACATGCTTCGATGTTGCTCGATTTTTTTTTTTGGGTTGAGTGGAGTGCATGTTATTGGGCTATAATGGCTACTTAATTTTATTATATAATGTAAATAGGTTTAATCATTGTTTATCCATAAAGATCAATGACCAGTTTGTCATTTTTATTTTCTGTTTTCCTCTCCTCACTTCTCACTCTCTCTTCTATTTCTTTTTTTCTTTCGTTTGCAGCAAGAAAGCTATTTATTAATTCTATTTTTTGTGTTTCATATTTGCGCTGAAGAGTGTCTTTAATCTCTATGCCATTAATCAGTATCCAAAAATGTCAGCTTCTGTTGCTGGTAATAGAAAATATGATGTCTACATGTGCATAGATGTATTTGCAAGTAATACTTTTGGCAGTGCACAATGGAACGTATGTCAAACTTCTGATATTTTTTCTTGAGAATCTGTGCTGATATAAGCTTTGTTACATTGTAGACATTGGTTTTCATCATACTTATCCCACTTTTGTGCTCAAATTATGGTCCTGATTTCACATGCATATTTTGTTGAATTTGGATATATTTTCAGTCGCTATATGACAAATAGAGAGTCCACATTCGTTTTTTTATGTTTAAGAACTATCTTTTGGTTTACTTTCTTTGAAGTTCTTATATGTGTTTTCACTCCCTTCTCTTCATTGACGTGTCTCATTTAACATCCGAAAATTGTTTTCATGAGTTTAAACTCTACTATGTTTATATAAATGATGTCAATTATTTAATGGTGAACAATCTAACATGATTAACAAAATAGTAGATAAATAAAATGCTAACTGCAAATTTGATATTAGAAATCCAGGAACAAAAATAGGCCACAATATAAAAGAAATTCCCTATTAAACATAAAAACTTGGCCATTAAAAAAAAACACTGTAAAATGAATAACAACTTGCTGAACAATTCCCCCATCCCCTGATACTCAATATCAGCCTAAAATGTGAGATAGTGTCTGACATTGGGAAACAATAGACATGATGAAAGAGATGCAATAAAGAGGAATATACAGCAGTTGATTGACGTATATTATAATGCTCTTCATGCACCAAAGAATGGAGGAAAGGTTAGTTTTCCAACTTATTTTATGTTTTAATGATACTTTAAAATTGAAATAAGCTCTGAAGTTAATTAATTGATAGAGTCTATAACATTCCTAATTAATTAATTCGCTTATGTTAAGTTTTAAACACACTTTAAAATTCAAATAAGTTCTGAAGTTAATTAATTAATATAGTTTATACGATTTTTAATTAGTTAGTTGGAGGAATGTAAGCCTTAATTTTCGTTTCCTTCATTCTTTGGCGCATCAAGAGCATCATAATATACGTCAATCAACTGCTGTATATTCCTCTTCATTGCATCTCTTTCATCATCTCTATTGTTTCTCAATGTCAGACACTATCTTACATTTTATGTTCATATTAAGTATCAGATTTCCGCTCCAAGTGCTTTCTTGCTTCCGTGTACTTCTCAACTCGCCTCACTATAGAATGAGATTTTTCACTTTGTCGCATTCACTCCATCTCTAATAGTGATATTTTATTCTTAATTTTCTTTTATTTGTTTGACGATTTGATATTCTTTTCGTAGGGGCACTTTTAACTTGGAACTTCACTGTCCTTAAAAACTTAATGACATCAAAGCTGACCCCGAGTCTGATTGGGTTTTGATTTGCTCTTATTTCAGCTTAATTCACTTGAAAAGAAACGCAGTACCTTCTGTCCAATTCCTGATGATTTGTTTAAATGTATGTATTTCGGTACTTACTTATAGTTCATGTTTTCCATTCCGGATTTTCTATAGATAGCTCATAATACCTTCTTTTTTTTCAATATGTCGCAACGAAGAGGAATATACAGCAGTTGATTGATATATATTGTCATCTTCTTGATGCACCGAAGAATGGAAGAAAGGTTAGTTTTGCAACTTATGTTATGTTCTAATGGTAGTTTAAAATTGAAATAAGCTGCATTTGTATTCTTACCCATAAAATTGGACAGTTGTGTGTTCATCCATCATGAAATATAAATTTTATTGGGTTCATTAGTAGTATTCTGTACATAGTTAAGATTGTTCTCAGATGTGTGTTCTTCTTTTTTTAAAAAAATGCTTTATATTTCTGTTTGCTATGCAAATTGTTATTTTCTTATTCTGTGCATAGAATGTACTGTTTGTGATGGAATTGGACCAATCCAAGCTCTTTGGATATCGATTTGTTTTCTTTGCACGTAGTTTACCGATTTTTTTGTGCAGAATGAACTTGGAACCTATAAGTTGTATTCAAGTATAGTAAAATAGTAACATCGTTAACTTTATACGTGTAGCATTTCGAGTCCTTATGCATATAAATTTGCTAAATTTCCTAAGATTTAAGACGTGAAACCTAATAGTTCAATTAATTACGTTGGCTTGACTTGAAGGAGACTCTACAGAACAGTTAATTATATAATATATATAAAAATATATATATTACTTATTGCTTTCTTTCTTTTTTTGGCTTTTCTAATCTGCTGAAGTCCATTGGGTTTTTTGTTTCACTCTGTTTCTTTTTGAATTTGGAGAAAATTCAATGCTTAAATTGTGCATATTGTGTTTCTTTATTTTTATTTGATTGGTGACAAATTGAAATTTACAATTACTTTGCACTTTGGTTATTATTTCACAAATGAGAACAATATGTCCGTTTAACTATCTATGCACAAGTAACCAATTATATATATATATATATATATAATTATGTATATAATAATTATAGTATATATTAAAATCACTCATTTGATTTTGTTTTTTCATGCAGCAAATTTTGTTTTTAACCAAAGCTATACCGTTCTTCCTTTCACATAAAAGCTAAGTAATTCCTTTCTTTTGCAGAAATAGTTCTTACTGCCTTTATTTGTTCTAATTTCTCTTTTACACACACACATATATGTGTGTGTATGTTAACCATTATTATTATTATTATTATTATTATAATTATTATTATTATTATTCTTTATTCTATATATTAAAACTCCTGCGTCAATTTGATTCAATTGCCAATTTTTGTCCAATTTCGGACAATGTTACCCTCAGAAATGGAAGTGCCGATTTTACCCTCCTTTTTTTAATCTTTTTCCCTTGCTGCCCGTTGACCTCTTCATACGTGCTATGTGTTCATTCTCTCTTTGTGTCCAATTTCGGACAATGTTGCTCTTATACAGTGAATTTCTTATAACCAACATTAATACGCTTTTTTATTTATTTATTTTTGGTCAAAACATGTATAAAATTGGTTTTGTGATTTTTTTTAATGCCTCCTGCCTCAATTTGATTCAATTGCCAATTTTTGTCCAATTTCGGACAATGTTACCCTCAGAAATGGAAGTGCCGATTTTACCCTCCTTTTTTTTATCTTTTTCCCTTGCTGCCCGTTGACCTCTTCATACGTGCTATGTGTTCATTCTCTCTGTGTCCAATTTCGGACAATGTTGCTCTTATACAGTGAATTTCTTATAACCAACATTAATACGCTTTTTTATTTATTTATTTTTGGTCAAAACATGTATAAAATTGGTTTTGTGATTTTTTTTAATGCACTAATAAAAACAGGTACTTATTAAATTCTATGTATTAAGAATTTATGGCCTGATTTAATACAATAGAAAAATTGGAATATTTTGTCCAATTTCGGACAATGTTACCCTTATACAGTGAATTTCTGATAGGCCATATTAATAGGCTTTTTTATTTATTTATTTTTTGGTCAAAATATGTATAAAATTGGTTTTATGCTTTTTTTTTTTACTGCACTAATAAAAACAGATTCTTTAAATTCTATGTATTAAAAATTTATGGCCTCATTTAATACAATAGAAAAACAAGATATGGTGGTTGAGTATTAATTACAGGCAGTAAATTTCTTGGATTTGCAATGATGGATTTTACTTATTCACTTACAACAGAGCTGAAATAAAGTGATACTCTCTCCTTGATCTTTATCCCAGAATCGCTCCTCCCTTCCCAAAGCTAAAAAAGGTTGAACACCAACTAAAAGAAGTCTTTGACATTGAAACAGAAAAAATGACCAATAGAAAAGGGATATCAGAACTCTTACAAGTTGATATTCATACAGATAAGGTTTGATTCATTTAATATTGAAAAACTTTAATAAGAAATTTTCTAATTCATTGTTTTACATTAGGATATCAAATTTACATGTAAGGCAAAAATCAAAGAAATCGATGCATCTGATGGTTGGTGGTATCGAGCATGTCCTGATTGTAAAAGTGGAATTCAAATTACAAAGGATCAGATTTGGTGCAAAAATCACAGATTCATAGAAAAAATTCCTCTACCATGGTAACAACTAACTAAATTTACTCACAACTTTAATTGCTACCTACTTTTTCAAAACACTATACTTTTACTCTCTTGCAGGTACAGAATAAAAATAATCGTGGAAGATGAAACTGGAACTATTCCATTTATTGTTTTTGGAAATATTGCTGAAGAACTAATTGGAGTACAGGCACACACCTTAACTTCTACTTTTAAAGAACGCCACGAAATTCCTCCATCAATGACCAAAATATGTGGAACCACAAAAATATTCCAAATTCAGCTAAGCAATACAATTGAAGATCCTTCACAAATTATATTCAAAGTGCTTTACATATTTAAAGAAGATGCTGAAATTCCAAAAAAAGAAATGCCAAGCCCAGTTTCTGCTCCGACAACCCATCTCAAATGTTTAACCTCTATCAATGCAATTACCGCTACAGCACACCGTTCATTGGATATCAAAGACGATTCAACTGCTAATATACCATCTAAAAAGCGAAAAATAGGGTAATTCAACATTTTACTGACAACAACTATTTCCTCATAAAATTCACCTTCTTATAAAAAATTAACAAAATTTTTTTCACAGGTCATCAGCTGCAACATCCGGAGAGAAGAAATCAACCTAACAATATAGTGATATGTGTAATCCTTTCTCTTAAACTATTTTATCAGAACATTTACTACTTTTATGTAATACTACATTATATCTTTATTATCAATCAAAAATAAATTGAAATTCCTCCTATAGCCAATATCATTTTTTACAAAAAACTATTAAAAAAAGGTCAAAAAAATATGAATATTTAAGAAACTTTACCAAAAAATTGAATTAAAATATTCTTATTTAACTATCCGCTTCATAATCATAATTAAATGTTATACATTTCCCATAAACATAATTAATTTCAAAAAGCGAATTCCCGAAGCGGAGCGAGGGGGTTTTTTCTAGTTATAATTGAAAGCGGGTAAGGAATAGTAAGGTTTTTATGTTAATTAGAAAAAGTGGGTAAGGAATAGTAATTTTTTAGTTTAATTGTTAAAAGTGTGTAATAGAAAAGTGGACAACTTGACAACCCTAATACATAAAATGTTACTAAACATGTCAAACTTAATAACAATAGTACATAAAAGGTTACGACATGTCAACGTTACTTAGATGAAAATTCTACAACCACCGTTATTAAACATGTCAAACTTAACAACATTGGGGCAAACATGGTTTCAAACTTAACGACATTAGTGTCTAATACATGTCAAACTTAACAATTGAAAGTGAGTTACCCATCATCTGACATTTCATCCTCATATTGGTAACGTCGAATTGATAATATGTGACGTTCATGTACAATTGATAGCTCTCTATCGTTAGCCGCTGAATGCTCCTTAGCCAATTTCAACATATAATACTGTGACCTCCTGTATAACATCTTATTATTTTCCAAATGGATTCATTTGACAGCAAGTTCATACTCATGCGAATTTCTCCTTGGCATAGTCAATGACCTGCGGTTAACAACATATGCATCCAATGACCGTAGGTCATCAATAAGGATAACTGATTCTTGCACTCGATATTCCCATTCCTGCTTTAAACCAGCATAATATTTTGCACTGTCACTTATGAGATATCTACGGCAATTCTTGTTGAATGCTGGCAACATCCAATTCCTATGCCTGTTTGCCATGACTTATAACCTATAAAAAAAAGTCATTGTATTTCATTTATATAGTTATGCAACCTTCACATTCCTATCATTGTGGTCACTGTGATAACAACTAAATATTAAAATACTATCACATTCATATGTTCTCATAATATAAAGCCATGTTAATTATAGTTAATAATATTTATAGATAGTTGTTATGAATTTTACATGAATTATTACAGATAAATGTTTAGTTTTATAATAAAAAGTTTACACACTAGAGCATAAAAGTAATATGTTACGAATACACATGGTCTAAACATAAGATTAAACACAAATTTAATAAAAGTTATAGAATATAATAAGAACTTTTTTTGGGACTAATACAAGCACCCTTTAATTTTCTTTATCCGACATATCAATGTCAGAAGCATGCTCTGGTTGTCGTGAACATGCTGCATAAAACCACGTCTACTGCATGTCACCATGGTCAGCATAATCCCTAGTGCGTTTTTGAAATTCAAAACGATTCAGCCTAACCTTTATCCGATTATTTTCTTCCCTTATTTTATATAAAGCAACATGGAGTTCATCATTGTTATTACGTGGCATGTTGATTGACTTGTAACAAGTTTTTCAGACTCCCTATGTAGTTGCATCTTCACGTAAATCTCAGCCTCAGTGACCCGATACTGCCATTCTTCTTGCATACAGCGTATGACATACGATGAATTATGTTCCCTAGGATCAAGCGAGTAAACAAAGTCATCATCAAGTGCCCACCAATGGCCCATACCTCGAAATATATCACCAAGAGTATATATGATTGACATAGGTTAGAAGCCTAAGTGATAAAAAAAATACATTATCATTAAAGTATTAAACAAGTCAATAACATTATTTTACAAACTAAGATATGCTTCACAATAATTAGGTAAGAAATAAATCTAATTACAAAGAAAGAAGTAACAACATCGAGGCAAACATATCGGTAAGTATTTTTCAAAGTCATCATCAGTATCACTAGATAAATTAGATGTGTCAGTTATCGGGTTGTCATTAATTACTTTTTCGTGGTGTATGGTATTTAAATGGTTAACCATAATGTCAATTTCACGTTGTAATTGTTGGTTTATCAGTATTATTTCCTCATGGGTCCTTCGTGGTATTATTATCGCGACAAACACAGTATGCTTCCTGCTTACACCTAATTTCCCATAATCTTATCCATTATGGTTGATTATAGGCATTAATAATACAGTTTGAAGGTTCGACAGTTATGTGATATCCATCAAATTTATGACTTGCAGCAGTACGCCTCCTCCAGTATTCATATTTCCTATCAGTTGAAAATGTTCTTTTTCTACCATACCATGTTTCATAAGTTGGGTCAACATATATGTCCACAACATCTCCATTCCTAAACGAACAATTACACGTATTTTGCATATCCTAAAAAATGTTTTGAATATAATATTGCATAAAATTCAATAAACAATGTTAAACAATTGTTTAGACATACTTGGCATGTGAAAATATCATGTACTATATAAATGGACATCAAAGAGTACATATATAATCATTACATAATTACAATGTTGATAGGGCATTTAAATGTTCATCAATAATTAAAACCTAATTCAATTCCTCCTCAAATGTATGGTAGAACCAGGCCTATTTGATCCCCTGGAAGAAGACACCATGTGTTGTTGAGGGACATTCACACCTGGATTTTGACATGTGGTTCTGTTATGCCCACCTTTACCATAGTTACTGCAATTGTAAGTATTCATTCCCTTTTCCTTCTCATCCATTTCATTACAAATTCTTGTTGACTTTGGCCTTCCCTTTTTTCGTTTACATAATCGATTCACAATCAATGTTGTCGAGCTAATCTCAGGCCAGTAGTCCTTGTGTGCTAAAGGCTGGAATGAATAGCTATATGCTTGTAAATTCTCATCAAGTTTATGCGGCTTATCAACAAAGTCCCACATTCTACGACGCAGGTGCTTACAAGAAGCAGTTGCATGTGAACAAGGCATTTGATAGTTTTGGAATTTTTTACACGAGCACTCACGTGCTTCTAAATTCACAATCTGAATGTTGCTCCCTTTTTGTCTTATTGGATCATAGCCTGTTCGCACTTGGCAAAGTCCATTCTGACTATTATAGTTTGTCACTATATGACAATTAGCCTTGCTTGAATACCTAACCAACATTTTCTTACATTCAGGGGTGACCCTTTCACCCTTGTCGATCAAATTGGTGTATTTATTTCGACAGGAGTAAAAAATAACTAACAATTTTTCCAAGCATGTGTTCAACGATGCTCTGAATTGGCAATTGACAAAAGCCTTTTAACACACCATTGACACACTCAACAATATTGGTAGTCATGTGACCACATCTTGACCCATTGTCATGTGCCAAACTCCATTTTTCCACTGGTCCTTCCATAGACCATCGATAGGATATCTCTTCTAACCGCTTAATTGCGTCCATAATCATCGTAAACTTACGAGGTTGTGCTTTAAAAATGAAAGATGAAACCAAATTACGACTATTGGTAATAAATAACAAGTAAGATGTTAATGGAATAATTTAGGGTTCATACCTACTTGGTACAAGAGTTTTTTTTATTGTAGTGTTATGGAAGGTATGAGTGTAGTTGCCAACAAAACGGAGGAGGCAAAATCGATGATATGACATGGGTTCTTTCCAACCAGATCCTTCATTGTTCATGGCAAATAGGATACCAACATGTCGGTCAGAAATGACACCTAAACCAATGCGTTGTGTCACGAACATCCTCATACGCTTTATGAACCATTCCCAACTTGATTGGTTCTCATTTTCAACAATCGCAAAAGCAATAAGGAAGATATGATTATTACCATCCAACGCGGTTGCCACCAAAAGTGTGTGATGGTATTTACTGTAAAAAAATGTTCCATCAATCTGTATGATTGGTCGACAATGTTTAAATCCTTCTACACATGGCTTGAAGGACCAAAACACTCGTTTAAATATTCTAAATCTATGATCAGTTGTTTCATCCGTGAGTAAGAGAATCATGGACCCAGGATAGTGGGTCAATGCGTTCAGATGCCACGGCAATATATTGTATGATTCTTCCCAATTGCCCATAAATCTTCTCTAGTGCCTTCTTATTAGCACCCCATGCTTTTTTCTTAGAAATGCTGAAGCAGAAGACCATTCTCACGTGTTCAATTATCATGTCCAAGCTCAATCTTGAATCTTTTTGAACCATCCCCAAAATTGAACTAGCAATTATCTTACTATCAAGATTATAATGGGCTTGTGATGCTCTTGCATTTATACATGTATGTGGACCACGGTAAACAGTTATCATCCAACCCTATTAGTTTCTTGAATTACGAACGAAGCCACTAATCACAGTTTTGGTCTTCGTTCTTACATTTGACGACCAATTTATAAGGATGTGATTCAACAACTTTGAATGACATGATTTTTCATCGAATACGTCTTCACCGCTGCTTGAACTTCCTCTTTGCCATAAAAAAAATAATCCAAATTTTAACTCAGATACTCCATCCTATATGCTAATTTCATCAGAATCAATTGCGTATTGGTGTACATAATCCTGCTCTTCGATCGAAGTATATGTAGGACCTGGGAATACAAAAGATGATAAGGGAGCAATAGGGGGAATATCATGGCCTTCTGCAATGTGGGGGAGGGGGGAGATAAATTCAAATCAATCATCCCCGTCACCTTAACACTCAAATTTTGCTCAATGGTAGTATCTATATTTGTCCTTTCATATGGTCGACCATCTACATTAGCACCTTCATCATCATTGTCATCATTGTCAACATCGAACTATACATAATCTTTAACAAACTGTTCATCTAGTCTGTTGTCAATATCATTCAGTTCTTTAATTGATATAATGATATATAGGATCTTCTTCTTGTTCACCATCAATTTGTGTAGCAATTCTAGTAATGTCTTGGGGACTTCCTACTCCACACGCTACGGGATCTGCATGTTCTATCGGTGATCTGCTGATTACATTATTATTTTCAGTACCAACAACGTCGATGTTATGTAAAATAGACACACCTTCATAATTAAGTGAAGAAAGTATATGAGAAATGATAGCATTAGAATCAACATATGATGACCCATATGTTGGCATTCTTAGATACCCATCATGAACTTCAGTATTAGATTGTGAGATGTGCCAACCCGGGTTGTTATGGATGGAAACGAGTTAAAGGGATCAAATAGTTCTGGTTGACAGAATCCAACATTTGTCATTGTTGGAAAGCATATGGAAGGAAATACTGATCCACCTTCTATTGAGCCAAAAGTAGAAAACGGTTGAAATCATTGGAAAGAAACAGATGGTGCAGGTTCTTGCCAACCATAAGACTCTATTGACTGAAAAGTGGATTGACTATCAGAGCCGCCTATCAATGAATCACCTTATCCATACCCTAGTATGGTACAATCATAGACGTTGTTCAAGGAAGTCGAAATTGAACCCATTGCATTGCTTACTGCTTCATTATCTCCAGATGCAAAAATCTCATAATTAACGAAAAACTCAACTGTATGATAATTTGGAATGGTGGTCAAATTATCGTGAATAATTTGAACATCACTGTCGTTACAGATTGTCAAGTGGGAGAACAAAATGGGTGATACAGGATACTTATACACGATCTTTGTTACCCTTACGTTATTACCAAATCCAATCTCATTGGATATCCGGTCAACAAGCTTAACAAATGATGGTTTTTTCTTAACCTTCAACCGTTTGTGCCTAGTCAATGAGCTAAACATATCATATTCAAAAACATTATCGCTTACATACATCCTACCACCCCAGTGTATAACATATGAATCATTCTTTGACATTATTACGTACTTACTGTAACGATAATATACTAAAAGTAAGTGCATTGTGTTATAGGTTTTATTAATGAACATTTAAACAAAATTATATAAAATGATATTAATTTCAACCTCTATAAGTACATTTAGTATATTTAGTACATTCTATATAGTCCTTCTTAGGGATCATCATATTTTTGAAATATTCATAGGCACTACTACAATGCATGCTAACAAATTTCGTTGCTTAATTCGTGTTGATATAATATTTCAAATTCCCCACAGGGGCGGCGGTGGGGGGGGTCACGGGGGGGCAGCTGACCCCCCAGCCACCGGGAAAGCCCCTGAGTAGGGGGCTTTCCGGCGGCCCCCCGCCCCCCCAAGAGCAGGGGCAGCACCCCTGCTCTGCCCCCTCTGATACAGGGGGCGAAACCCCCTGTATCAGGGGGGGTAAATTTTTTTTTGGTTTTGACGGGCAAAACGACGTCGTTTTGCCCAGTCATTTAAAAAAAAAAAAAAACCTGCCAAGGCAAAACGACGTCGTTTTGCCCAGGCAGTAAAAAACAAAAAAAATATTAGGCTTAAACCCATCTCCTTCATCCCCCACCCTCCCTCACATTTCACCCCTCAAATCAATCCTCCTCTCCCTCCCCTCTTTACTGCCGCCACCATCATCCCGCCTGCAGCCGTCACAGCTCGCCGTCCGTCCGTCCTCACCTCTCCTCCTTTCCTCCTTGCTTCTAATTCCGGTTAGTTTTAATTTTAAATTTTAGGTTTTTGTAACTTATTTAGGTTTTATTGAAATTAGGTTTTAAATAAAAATATTTGTGTAAATTAGGTTTGAATTAATAAATTGAGGTATTAATTTATAAATTAATAAATTGATTATGTTAATTGTGTTCTTATTTGATAAATTAGGTTTGAATTAAGGTTTGAATTGATAAATTGATAAATTGGGGAATTAATTGATAAATTGATAAATTGATTGTGTAAATTGCGTTGTTAATTTTAGTTTTGAGTTGATAAATTAGGTTTGAATGTGTGTTTAAATTGATAAATTGGGGAATTGATAAATTGATTGTGTAAATTGTGTTGTTAATTTTAGTTTGGAATTGATAAATTAGGTTTAAATATGTGTTTGAATTGATAAATTGATAAATTATGTTTGAATGTGAGTTTGAATTAAATTGATTGTGCATTGTTATTTTTGGGTTTGAATTGATAAAATATGTTTAAATTTAGTAATGAATTGATTAATTGATTGTAGTATTTGTGTTTTTATTTATAGGAATTAGAAATATAGATAAGTTTATTACTAAAACAAAGTGGAATACTTTATCAAATCCCGAACTATCATCAACTAGCAATGAAACCCCTATTGATCAAGGTAGTGAAAAAAGAGCCCGCATGAACCTATGTTTTAAATGAAATTGTTGTTTGGATTAATTTAATTGTGTTTTTATTGAATTGAATTAAATTCATTCAAGTTTGTCGGTCGATCGGAAATTTTGGTTCGTCGGCCGGAAATTTTTCGAACCAAATTTCGCCCCCCCAGCATACTAACCCTGGCACCGCCACTGATTCCCCAGTACAATATACAACAAAATAAATATATAGTATTTTTTCATAACAGGTAATATATATAAAGAAATATATAATTGTACTTTACTAACCTCAAATGAGCTCAATCAATAACCTTTATATGTATGTATATATATATATATATATATATATATATATATATATGTGCAATGATAAATATTATGCACGATTTAAATAAATGTAAAAATATTTGTCAAACATTTATATATCTTTTACAAATATTATGTATGATAATCATTATTTTAAAATATATTATGTTTTTTTTATAATAATGATAAAAGGTAATAAATTTTTTTCATTTGTTTTGTATTTTTTTTTTTTTTTTTTTTTTTTTTTGCAATTGCTTGTTATTAATAATACCACAGTAGTATAGTTAATTCAATTCAACGATTGTTATAACTCTAACTTTCATTTATATTCTATATAATTTAAGGACTTCAACAAAATAGTAACATTAAATTAGATTATATAAATATGAAATTACATAATAACATTAAATTACATAATACCACTAAAGTACAAAATACTATCTAAATTATAAATTATAAAATTAAACTATTAATACAAACTTTTCTTAAACTTGAATTTGAAACCATTCCTGGTGTTCACTATATTACAATAGTCTTCTTGACAGATTGGTAGAGTTTATAAAACTTTGGCAACCAATTCTTGGGATAAACTCATACATTCACTTTCCATCTTAATTAACTTCTTCACCATATCATCATATTCTATAGGTGATTGGTCTTTAATCTCATCAAAGTAGCGTTTATAATGCCAGGATAAACCATTTCTTAACATTGTCATTTTTTGACTCCTTTGCATGTCCAATTTATAGCCTGTCATTATTATTTCTTGCATTTTTTCATTCATTTTTAGCAGGTAACCTAATAAGTTTTTACCCCTTCTCATCCTAATTGCTTTCAAGTTTTCTATTTTTTTAATGACAACTTTGGGGTATCGGAGCCTCCTCGGTGTAAGTATGGTTTTCACCATTTATAAGTTTCATACAAAAAAAAAAAAGCTTAATTTAAACACAAGTGCACATTAATTAATTAATTTACACCTTACATCCCAAGTTCTTTATAAATAAGTTTACTTCTTTTATTTTTAACCACTTAGAATATAATCCAATCAACTTTGTTTATACATTAACCGACTGAAGACAATTAATTTAAAGACTCAAACATATCATTTAAAATTATGCATTCATCCAAATGAGATTAGTAAATTAATTAGCCATATATTATAAGAATTCATATAAAATTATCTCTTTGGTTTATTAATATAAAAAATTACATATATTATAGTTATATAAGGATATACAACTAATTGAATTACTTATAATATATCTTTTAGTGTGTGTAATTATATAAAACAAACTATCTGAATTCCAAAAATGCCCCTGTGAATGTTTCTATGTCTTATGATTATGCGGGTACATTGTCATTTGGAACACCAAATTAATATTATACTTAAAAAATCTAAAACACAAATTATTGTTAGAGTTCGGTGAAGAAAATGACAGATCTGGTATGCATTTAAATTGGCTTCATAAGAAAATTTATTTAATAGTTTGCATATCGGGAAAAACACATTATTCTTGTATTTGTGCATTTGATTTAGAGTTTTTGATGGTTTGACTATTTTTATTTTTTAACAAAGAAGAGCACATGTAATGTAATATATGAATTACGTTTAAGATTTTGCTGATCATAAACAAATCTAGCTTAGTAGTAAACAAACAATTATTTTTTTAGCTCTTTGTTGATAAGCCATTTTTCCTTACATAATAAGGTTAACATAATTAGTTAAAAAAAACTGTACAATATTTGAATTTACATAATAGTTATACAATAATTAATATAAAAAAGTAGCAAGTAATATAACATAAATATACAAAAAAAAAAAAAAAAATATATATATATATATAGTATTAGGGTTGCCAAACAAATTAATGTATAAGAAAAAATTTCTACAACTATATATATATATATATATAGTTGTGTGTGTGTGTGTATATATATATTATCACCTACTAATCCAATTCATAATATGATTAAAATTACATATCAAAATAATAAACTCGTAAATTACGTACCTTTAATTGAAGATTAATAAATCACTGCAAAAGATCAAGGAAACAAAAAAAATCAAACAATGGAATTTTATTCATTAATGAGAAAAATAAAAAATTTAACAGCTACTATAAAAATTAACAATTAACTGAAACTAACATTATATTTTCATACCTTATTACAACACAAATTTTTTTGTGAAGGTAGAGAAAGATATATGGTGATGAGTGAAAGAGGAGATGAATGAGTGGAAGATGTAAAATGTATTGAGTGACGGAAGATGAGGGAGTAAAAGAAGTGATTTTTAAGAGTATTGAATGAGTGAAGGAGAGGGAAGGAGAATGAGTAGCTATATATAGAAGTTAGGGTTTGTTTAAGAAGCAGAAGAGAAGAGAGGAATATGGAGAAGAGAGGAAGAGTAAAGAGTTTGAGTTAGGGTTAGGGTTATAGTTAAAGTTTGAGAAGAGAGGAACATGTAGTGGATTAAATTTTGAGTTTGGGAATATGAAGTGAGTTTGAGAAGAGTTTGTATATAGGGTTTAAATGGCCGGATTCTTCTTTAACTTAAAAGGAAAAAAAATTTTCAAAAACATGCAGTCAAAGACTACATGCGCATAGGAATCCCCCTACAGTAGGGATTCCCCGCTTTTTACATAATTTTTATTTTTTAAAAAAATATTTCTCAGTTTTTTTTTTACTGCATGCGCGTGGGAATCCCCTACAGTGGGGATTCCCCGCTTTTTAAATAATTTTAAAACATATTTCTCAGTTGTTTTCGGAAGGAGTCATTCTGAAAACAGACATGAGTAAGGCAATTTTGTAGCGCCTGACACATCAGCTATTTTTGGAAGGCCCCCTTCTCAAAACAACTGAGAAATAATAATAAAAAAAATTTAATTCGCCATTTTCGGAACCTCTTACCAAATTTCGGAATCACCGATTCCGAAAATGGCCTGGTTAAAAGAGCATCAATTTGGGATTTTTTCCCTAATCCAGCACTGAAATGGCATTTTTTCTCCCCTTTAGCATTATTCTAAGCCTTTTTCCCTTCAAAAAGAATATGTGGGTCCCACAAAACCCTAAATCATCGTCTCGTGGAGAACAATTAAAATTGCAATGTTTATTTAAAAAAAAAAGAATTTGTGTCTCATTATAGGGAATCAATAGGTAGATGCCACAAAAAATTACGAATGAAGGAAGGCCACAGTTAGTTGTATCCATAAAAATAATAGACAAGTCAGAGAAGAACCACAAAATCCCAACTTAACACTATGGCTACTTCTTCTTTTGCTACCTCTGTAAGTTCCTTTTTCCTCTCTGTATAAATCTTTCAACATGAAATATTCAGTTTCTTTTTTAGGTGTTTAATTTCTTTAGCTCATTTTGTGTTCCCATATATTGTGGGTACTGGGTAAAGAGTATTTCAATGTTTGACTTTGTTGTTTTGAGAAAGCAATGACATTTGCTGCACTGAATCTAATACATTCTTCTGGAGTCTAATGGGATCTTTGTAAAGTTTATCATTATGAGTCTTACAACGAATTTGATTGGGAAGTCTAGTGGCAAAACGAAGGAGATTCATTAGCTCGTTATTTAGTCCGAATTGGTGAAATGCTGGAATCTATAAAAATTATTCAACAGGCTCTTGAAGGAATTCCCAGGGGTGGAGGGGGGGCTATGAGAAATTAGAAACCCGACGTTTTGATAGAGAAAAGGATCCAAAATGGAACGATTTCGAATATCGATTCATTAGTAAAAAAAATTCTCATACTTTTGAATTACCGAAATAAGAACTTTATGTCAGAGTGGAAGCTCCAAAAGGAGAATTGGGAATTTTTCTGATAGGGGATTAGAGCGGGTTTCCTTGGAGATGGAAAATTCGACCGTCGGGTTTTATCAATTTGCAAATTCTTCCTGAATTAGTTAAAAGAATGAAATTGGCTGATATTATGACAATATTAGGTAGTATAAATATCTTTTTCTTTTACTCTTGACTTGGTCTTTTTATCTTGTATTGAAACGAGTGAAACAAAGCTGGAATTCTCAACATAGATGTTTATACTTTTGGTACCTTTCTTTGTTATAAAAGTTATATTAATAAATTTATGGATAGAATTATGGCTAGTGAGGAAATGGGGATGGATAATTTTATTTTAATTTAAGAATGTTTCTTTTCCTCACATTAGACTGTTGGATAGTGGCCCTATACTAATTTGCAGATAAACTGTTTTAGGGAGTATTTTGGACACCTGTTTCACTTGTTTTTGGTTCACTTGGGTATCAATTTTGAATAGAAGTTGAAAACTTCTGGAGAGATCACTATGCTTAAAGCATAGTATTCATATCCATATAATGGATCCTAGGCATATTTGGAAATCACTTTTATTCTATGTACTTTACTGTTAGATTCGACTAGGGAAAAAAGAAAACCCTTTCGGACTTTGGCCTTTCCAAAATGTGCCCCTTTGCATCTTGGCATATTAATTTGGGACATTTGACCCCTGGCCTATTGCAATTGAGCATATTGCTTGTTTCACATGTCTCCTCTTCTACCCCTCTGCCGATTGTGAGTGTTTGCCTAAATTCTCCAGTGTCCTTCATCATCCCTCTCTCTCAGTCTCAGTCTCAATCTCAATCAATTTTTTAAAAGCTTCATCGTGGTTTTCAACCTTTCAGGAATAATGATAATTTAAAAAATATGAGAAGAACAACTTTGATTTTGTACTTTTAATTCTTGCTTGTTTATTTTATTTTGAACTTCATCGTGGTACAATAGTATTGTTTATATTAATTTCTTGTTTATTTTTATTTTTATTGTTTATATGTACAGTATTTAGCCATGCAATGATGAACTTATACCCAAAGGAAACAAGATTAAGATTGTTCATTCTCATTATAGACTAATATTTATTTCATCCTTGCCTAAACAAAACAAGAAGAAAAAGAAGCAGTAGGCAGTAGCACATATACTAGTTTTTTTATTTGCATTGATAAAGAGAAATAGAATGAAAATATATAATTGGAATGTATTACACTTGCTTGATTTGGGTGATTACATATCGCTTATTGATCTAATAGAAGAAAAGGCCTTGATGTTTTTGGAGAAGCGGCAAACCCGTAATTAGTTTCAAGTTCGGGTTGCCGGATTTTCGCTATTTCGGACCTTAATTTCATTGGAATTTGGCTAAAGATCAAAAGTCACCACTTTGTCGTGTGGTCTGTCGCTTTTTGGTCAAAAAACGTCATTTAGGGCCTCAAAATCGTGATTTACTATTTTTAGGGCTTTTCAGGAAGTTTTGTTTGATTTTTCTTTTTTCCTATTTTATGTTGCTTTCCTTTTTTATTAGGACTCTGTTTAGGGTTTTCCCATAAATTGGCTATTTTACTTGGAATTAACATTTGGAAATTAATGTTGAGTTAAATTAATGTTGACTTGGTGTAAGCTTTGATAATTGATTGAAATGCATTCCATATCATTGGCTTTACTTTACTTTTTACTTCTTTTTTTTTTTTCATTTGTGTGTGTCATTAATAGATCAAACCTCAGTCTTTATTCACTGAACTATTGAGGATGTCTTTTTTCAGATGTCAAGATCAAGATCAATGGATCCACATCAAATTATTGAGGTAGAAGAAAATAAAGATGAACAATCTAATTCTGACCCTTTTCCAGAACTTAGAAATGCTACTGCCAAATCTGATGCGGCTGAAACTACTAAGGCTGAGGTAGAATCAGTTCCAAAGATATAAGGGCAAGAAGAAGGCCATTTTGAAAAGATCAAAAGCTTGGGATCATTTTGATGTGATTACGGATCCCGAAACGGGAAGATCCAAAGGTTAGTGTAAGCATTGCCAAAGAGTTTACATGTGTGATTCATCCATGAAAGGGACAACTAATCTTAACAAGCACATAAAGAAATCCATCAAAAATCTCGAGAATATAAAGTTAAAACAAAGTCAATTATCTTTGCAACCTTCAATAGTTTCAAGGGTAGGGGATAGTGAGAATTTGGGTACATTAACTACTTGGAAGTTTGATCAACAAGCACTGAGGGCTAACGTAATTAGGTGGATTATTAAGGAAGAACAACCTTTTAGAGTTATAAAGACTGAAGGGTTTCGGGATATGATGGCACATTGTAGTCTTGGGCTTAAAGTTCCATTTGGGTCGACTGTTAGTAGGGATTGCCATCAATTGTATTTGGATGAAAAACTGAAACTGAAAAATTATCTTAAACAACATGGTCAAAGAGTTTCTACAACTACTGACATATAAGGGTCTTGATATTGGCATGCCAATTGAGAACTGGTTTGTTGATTGGGGGATAACTAAATTGTTTAGTATTACTGTTGATAATACTAGTTCAAATGATGTTGATGTTAGTTATGTGAAAAATGTCTTAAAGTCATAGGGAGCTTCTGTTTCATCTTGTCAATACATACATATGAGATGCATGGTGCATATTATTAACTTAGTTGTACAAGATGGCTTGAATGAAATCAATTTATCTATGAAAAGGGTGAGGGAAGCAATAAGATATATTAGATATTCCCCTGCTAGGCTTGAAAAATTTAAGGAGTATGTGAATACAAAAACATAAAATGCAAGAGCTCCTTATGCATGGATACCCCTAGTAGGTGGAATTCAACTTATTTAGTGCTTTCCACTGCTGAATAATTTGAGGCTGCATTTGATAGGTTTATTAGTGAAGACTCAAATTTCAGAATTGAGATGACTATGACTAATGGTGTGCCTGATGCTGATGATTGGGAAGTTGTTAGGAAAATTGCTATTATGTTGAGAACATTTTACAATGTCACAGTAAAAATTTCAGGTTCAAAATATGTCACATCTAGTACCTTTTGGAAGGAAATTAGTGATTTGTTTCATGCATTGTTATATTGGATGAAACATGGTGATGTTCAATTGAAATCAATGAGTCTTAGAATTAAAGAGAAGTTTGACAACTATTGGGGGGATAAAAAAATGAATAAGATCAGTTGGTTTGCTGCTGTTTTTGATCGAAGAGAAAAATTTGAAGTTATTAAAATTTCTCTTGTTGAAATCTATAAGGAAAATGGCAATGTAATTTTTGATGATGTCTATAATTCATTTTATGAGTTGTTTAAAGAGTACAAGAAAATGCATGATGTGGTGGGGCAATCTAGTGATGATATTGATACCCCAATGGAGTCACATATAGTTGAGGTGGAAAGATCAATTACTTGCAAGTATAAGCCTCCAAAAAATGTATTCGATGGAATGTACAAGAAATAAAGAATAAACAGTGGGGGTAAGAGAGGAGTAAAGAGAACTGAGCCAAATGCATATTTGGGGAGGTACTACTAGATGATGAAATTAAGGGGTTTGATGTATTGAACTGGTGGAAGTTGCATGCAGCAAGATTTCCTATTCTCAGTATCATGGCTAGAGATATTTTGGTTGTACCTGTATCTACAGTGGCTTCTGAGTCTACTTTTAATACTGGGGGGCAAGTTATTGATGAATATAAGAGTTCTTTGTCTCCTGACATAGTTGAAGCTTTGATTTGCATGCAAGATTGGATTCGAAAAATGCGTAATCTATTATTCAAAGAAGAAGATGTAGAAGATGTGGAGAGATTGCAATAAGGTAATTTATTTGCCTTGATAAAATTAACACTTCTCTACTTCTCTTAAAATATAAATATAAATTATTAATTATGATTGTTTAATTAAATTGATTTGTTATTTGCAAAGTTTGAAGAATTGAAACTCAAAAATACATCATGTGAGTCCCCCTAAGTAGGGGTGCAAAAAAAAATGGAAAACCATGAAACCGAACTGAAATCGGACAGAAAAAATGGTTAACCGAAACCGATGGACTAGTATATGCTTTTTGTTTTTAAAAATCAACAGTTTTGGTTTCGGTTTCGGTTTCAGTTTCAGTTTTACATGAAAGTCCATGTGGACTTGGTTAACCGATCGTTGAAAAATAATTTTTTTTTAATTATATAATTGCATATATAGGTTATATGAATTAAAGTTGAAATATTTGGGTGTTTAATGTAATTTTACTTCCATAGTTTCCAATATTCACTGTTCTCCTCTCTGTCTCGCTTGATCTCTTTGTCTCTCAATCCCTAATTCCACTTTCCATAGTCCTTCAGTCCGTCGTCTCTCCCAACCCAAATCGCTGAAATTCTTCTCAATCCCTAACCTAATCATTCTTCTTCTCTCGCAAATCGCAAGTTTGCAACTCCTACTCTTTCTATCTCAATCCCTAAATTTCAGTTAGTAATTCACACAACACAGCACAGCACAGGACAAGACAACCATGATAAGGAGAGGAAAGGTACCAAGCACCATTGGTGGCTGATCGATTAGAGGCAGACCAGGGGAAATCCGACCGCCGCCATCACCAACTGTAAGTATCGTTTTCGCCTTTGCCTATAGAGGGTTTGTCTTTTCTTTCAAATTTTAAATCCAGGGTTTATATTTCTAATTCGCTATTGATAATTAATATTTGTTTGCAATTTTTGTGAATAATCGAGATATCATATACTGTGTTGAATAGATTATAGATTTGAGGTATGGAGACTCTGTTGAATAGATTATAGATTATAGTATTAATTTTGGGATTTAATACCGTGTGGAATTAGACTTTAACCTAAATCTAGTATTAGATGGTAAAAACTCTTTAAGCACCTTGGATTCTGTTTGCCAGGATCCAACATCTCCTACTCTTGGTGGTGCTAACCCAACATAAGCTCCATTTGCAGCCTGCTATGTATTCATTGCTCACATACCTTCACAATCAGTACCCACTAATTAATATATCATTAGTACAAGTAGCCAATTAATAATGTGAGAAGAAACCAATTATATATGGTAATTAGGGTAAAAAAATTGAAGTGGGAAATTTATATGGTTGTTTTTTTATAAAGCATTGCATCAACTTTAATTTTGATTATTGTTTTAATTATATATGCAGGAAATATGAAAGTTTTGTGAAATGGATATGGACTTTTTCTTTCATTAATGTTTGATTTTGAAGAACAAATTATATATTTGGGATTTTTTTTGTTAATATTTTAATTATTTTAGATTATGGTCGTAATGTCATTTTTAATCAATTATTAAGACTATGGTTTGTAATTTCATATTTGTTTTTGACATTTGAGATTTATGGTTTAAAATTTTGAGGTTTAAAATATAATGTTTGTTTCATAAATGGTTAACCGTAAAAAAATAGTTAATCGACCGAAATTAATGGTTAACCGATTTTAATGGACAGTGTATGATTAGTAAATTAGAAACCGTTCAAGCGGTTAACCGTTAGCAAAAGTCCATATGGACCGGTTAATCGACTGTGTGCACCCCTAGCCCTAAGCAGTAATAACAAATAAATGATATAATTTTCTTCATTTTATCAATTTATTAATATTTGTGTTGTAAAATTTATTAGTTTTATGTTGTAATTTGTAAACTTGTTTTATTTGTTGTAACTTGAATAATTATTATTGTATTTGTAAGCTATATATATATATATATATATATATATATATATATATATATATATATATACATACATACATATATATATATATATTCTAATTTAGCATTAATTACATTTTATTTTGTAGGTTCTTCAACCTTGATTGATTAAAGTTTTTTTGGATCTTGCACTTTAAATATAATTACCATTTGACTTTTGTGGTTTGTGAATGTTTAGATATCATATTCCTTTACAGTTTTATACTGTGATTTTTTGATACTAATTTATAGTTGTTAAAACTTGAGAGTTAAAAAGAAAGTAGAAAATTTTATTATTTTATTGTGATGTAATAGTATTATTTAGTATTAATGATTTTTTAAGTTAATTTTTTTTGTATTTCTCTTTTTTTTTTTTAGACAAACTATTTATATAAAATTTTTATTTTGCTAAGAAGATGATGTTTTTGGTTTGATTCAGTCTAGAACCGAACCAAGATTTAGTATGGATAAGGTCGGTACATAAAATACAGTGTTTTCGGTTCGGTTCGGTTCAAAAACCGAACTGGTCTATCCTCATCCCTACTTTTCATCCAGTTGACCCCTTTCTTCGTCGCCGCCTCGCAGGGTTGATGTTTCCTATGTTCGTTACGAACTGTCATCTGAAGTGTGCAATAGCTAGTGTTTCACACTTCCACAAGAGCAACTATCAAATTGCTACCGTAACACCATGGAACTATTCTTCTCAAGTAGTTCATGAGGGCTCTAATGGTCTGAATAGGCATAGGATACTACATTCCCAAGCAAGAGGTAAATGAAAACTTACAAACTTAAGTATCAGTGGTTTATTACTCAAACAATAAATTTTAGAACTTGTGGAAATATGATAGAAGTGAAAGCGCCGTATATTTTACTCTTGATCTTTGTATATTTTTAACTTTTTTGTTGGTTTACTATTTCAGGTATTAAGTATCAAATAAAATCATCACAATTCATAGACAATATGGAATCGGATCTGGCTGTCAAAGATTATTTGCAAAAACTGCCTCCTTCAAATTCTTATGAAACCGCAATGGAAGCACTTTCCTCTCTCATTTCACGCCCAAAGCGCGGTACCCACTCATCTTTTGTTAGTAAATACGAGAAGTTGGACAGAATGCATATGTATCTTAAGGTAACACTTTAGCCTATTTCCAGTGCTTTTGAAATGCTCAAAGTGTTGGTGTCACAAAACTTTTTTTTTTTTTTTTAATTTATTCGTTACTTTTTACAATAATTTGTTGGTCATTTCCTCTTTTTGTTTCTTCTTAGCCATGCTCCATTTCTTTATGCATGTGTGTGTGTGTGTGTGTGTGGAAGTGAGTTATGCCTTTGCTATGGTCATCGCAGGAGAAGTGCTCTTTGAAGTATCTTATAATATATGCCAATTGGAAACCTCTTTAACTTATTTTTTTCTTCTGTTGTCCTAAATGTTATTGCCTGAATATTGAAAGAAAGCTACATGTTTCTCTGCAGATGTTAGACTTGGAAGAGCATATACATGGACTCAAAATTATCCATGTTGCTGGAACTAAAGGAAAGGTAAGGTTCTAGTTTTGAATTTTCTTTTACTAAATTGACCAGCTGATAGACTATCAGCTGCACCCTGCTGGCATATATATCAGATTTGACCTTTTATTTGCGTTTCTGGAAATATTTCATTTGAATGCATACAAGCATATGCAGATGAAAATAGGTATTTTAAATTCAATAGGTGTTCGATGTGTTACAATTATGGAATGGGGAATGTCTAGATTGTTATAACATAGATTCTGCTCTTCTTTTATGTTGTAAGATCTGATTTGGTTTGCTTACATTGCTTAATTGTATTAAAACATTCAATTATATACAATTACGTTTGTTCTGTTTATTGTAGTTTGTTCTTCTTTTGATTGGATCTACATTTCAGGGTTCCACATGCGCATTTTGTGAAGCTATTTTACGAGAATGTGGCTTTCGAACAGGGTTGTTTACGTCCCCTCACCTAATTGATGTGAGAGAAAGATTTCGTTTGGACGGGTTTGTTTTCGTTCATGGCTGTTTATCAATTTAATTTCCTTCCATTCAATAAAAAAAAGAGAATGAAGAATACAAATCCATCACTTCTATGAATTTAAAATATTAACCATGGTCATTAGTTATGGAACAACAAAAATAGTTCACTAAGGATATGACTGGCTTCTGGTGTTGAAGATCACATATTGATGTTGCATATTCTTTAAAGGCAATGTAAACCAACTAACCATTTGATGACCATTGGGCCATCAAGGGTGCCTAGAGATTTTTTCAGTATTCTTTAGATGCACTAGAATCCTCTTCCTTCTGACATTTGTGATATACAACCAAGCCACCTTTCAATTCCCAGTGGTTTCATTATTTTTTTCCTGCTGTCAAATTAGAGGAAAATTCATGTATCTATAAAATTATGAAAATTAAGTTTGACATAAGATGGCTTGCTTGTTTCAGCTCCTGAATCAATATGTTCATGTATTCTATTTATTTTATGCAGAGGCGTTCCCCCTGCATGGTGGTGTAACTATAGTCCTTTTTTTTTTAAAGATGTATGAAAGTTTAGTTCATTCATATGAATAAGATTTAATCTACCTGTTGGGGTTTTCATATATCTATTATTTGATTGTCTAAGCTAATAGTTATTATCTTGGTCTTTTGGATGTTTACTGTAGATATTTTAATACATCTAATGATAAATTTCCTTGGCAGACTGGACATATCTGAAGATAAATTTCTAATATACTTTTGGGATTGTTGGAATCGCTTGAGGGTACTATTCCTTGCCCAGTAATGATTCTGAATAGTAAGAATGCAGATTTATCAAATTACTGCAGCTTAGTTCTGGAAATTTTAATTTTCAGGAGCAGGTAACTGAGGAACTGCCAATGCCACCACTGTTTCAATTCCTCACAGTCTTGGCATTCAGAATATTCGTTGGTGAACAGGTTAGTTACGAACTTGTAATGCTCATTCTCGGTTGAAATAATCTTGCACTAAAATATGTGCTGGTAAACCAGTTAGTTTCACATTTATAATGGTCTCTCATTTTTAGTTGAAGACTTGAAGCAATTAAGCAGTTGCAATGATTGGCCTCGTCTCTTAACCCTTTTTATTTCCATTCCATTTGCTTATCAGGATGACCCATAAGGAAGACTTCAATAATAGCTGGGATCCGTATGACTCTTTGCAATACCAAGAACTCAACTACCTAGCTCATTTCTTTCATAAGTCTATCTAGGAGTAGTTAATATTTGGTTGTTGAAATATTAGATTGGGATAGATGGAAGGTTAGATTATCACTCTAGATGAACTTGTTGCTTGATGAGCATTAGCAATTATCATATTGTAAATCTCAACTTAATCATGGCATAAGAACTTAAAATCTGTAGAACCACCCAGCAATCAATTTGTGCCTCCCAGATAGTGTTTTCTTTTTCTCTAACACTTTCCATCTGTCATCATGTTATGAAGCATGTCCTTGTTTATGAACGCCCATGTGCAATCTCTTTAGTTTGTTCTTTTGTGTATCCGTGTTATGTTGCTTACGATCTATGTGTGCAAAATGTCATATTAAGTATCTCATTTATACTGTCTAGTTGTTTGCCAATGCAGTTAGAATGTTGTACCCCCTGTTTGAAACAAATTTAAATATGAATGAGAGAATTCAGCTATTTTTGCTTCCAAGCATGGAAGTTCAATAAATTGTTGAATTCCACCCAAAATGGATGGAATTCAGTTTTTTTCCCAGGTTTGTACTTGTTATGTTTTCAGTGCTACCCTAATTACATAAATTAGTTGCAATTCTATCCTCTAGGCTGAAACAGAAAAAAAGATACCAGTTTACTAAACACACACACATATGTACCTATTCCTTTTTTTTTTTTTTTTTTTGCTCTTCTCCATGTTTCTCCTCTACCTCTCTCTCGCGTCTTTCTCACACCCCTTCTTGTCCCTCCTCTTTCTGTTGTTCTTCCTTAAAGTAGCTTTGGCATGCTTCCAATCTTCTCAGACATTGTGATTAAAAGCTCTCAAATTTTCAAGATGAATAAGAAACAGCATTCACTGGTAACTCGATTAGGTGTCTAAGAGAGCAATGCCAGGTAATAGGGAAGGAAAGGATGCGTTATATTGAAGATGGGACAGAGAAGAGGGAGTGAAAGATGTAGAGGAAGAAAATCTTAGAAACTAATTTCTTTTCAAAATATTACTAAAGTTTTTAACCATTTTAAAATAAATTCAGTTCACAATCTAAAATTGGAACTAATTTCTGTAACTTTGATTAAATTGACAAAATAAGGAGCGTTGGACAAATGTGTGAAAACATGAAAGGTTTAAAATATTTAGTGATCTTTTCGCCAAGAACATTACATCTGAGTTTGAAATTTCTAATGATCTTAATAGAGCTGTGATTGTTCATTTGTCAATTATGAAGTGTGTCAGTGTCATAGCAATAGAAGTGCTATTTGTTAGCTATATCCTCATTGCCATAATGTTCCTAAATATATGTCTGCATAATTTTTCACTTTTTTATTAATCTCTTATCTAGATAGCGCCTGAGTATGCGGGTTGTGGTTCCTTGTGATAATTATTTTTGCCTTTTCTGTTATCCTACTTTCAGGTAGATGTTGCCATAATTGAAGTTGGTCTTGGCGGGACAAATGATTCAACGAATGTGGTAAGCTCTCTTCTTGTTATCTAAGAATGATTCGCTGACATTCTTTCTGTCCTCCCTTATCATCAATCAAAGGTTAAAATTCAAATAGTGCACACTGACCATAAATGTCAGTTGGTTATTGTTGAATACCATGTTTGAACAAACATGTATTCACCTAAGCTGTTTTTGTAGGCCTGCACCTAGTAGTAAAGGTGAGATCACCAGATTGAATGCCAGTGAAGAAATTGTGTATCCATTCATGCCTAGACCTAGCTATGTTTTCATTGCAATCATCTTTAATTCATCTTCAAAAAGCCAGAACTCCTTCAAGTCCTATTTGGGCACTAAAACCATCCAAATTTGTAGTTTATATTGGAAATTAGAAACCTTTAGTACTAGAGTTAGTACATATTAACTTTGGCTGCACATGTGAGGCTATTAGAGAAAAACATTATTGTTTTTTTTAGTTGTTCCTTAAGAAGTTTCCGCTTCTTAAGTCCCTTAAGGTTTGATTATTAAGGAAATTTGATTAATGATCTATTTTTTTGTTGATTATTTTCTTACAGATCAAAGAGCCTATAGTCTGTGGCATTACGTCTTTGGGGATTGATCATACAGAGTCTTTGGGTGTGGCACTTTTTCCATAACTAATCCTTCTCATTAATTATTTTGCTTTTATTTCTAGATGCCAATTTGTTTTAGTGGATATTTTTTTATTGCTTTCTAGGCTGAAATGTGTCTTTTAACAAAAACTTGACAATTTCCTCTTTAGTTTTCTTTTTGAGACATTAAGCAACATTTTTTTGCCTGTTATGCAGGTAATACACTTGGGCAGATTGCTGCACATAAAGCTGGAATTTTCAAGGTATATAATTCATGTATGAGGAGCTAAAACTGGAACGAATACAGTTTTATGACAGATTATTTATAGAAAAATTTCTGTTTTGATTATTCTAATTGGCAGTATTCATTATCAAGTATTTTCTGAATTGGGTTGATCATTGATATCTTCCCTGCTCCTGAAGCCTCAAATTCCTGCATATACGGTTCCCCAGCTTTCAGAAGCCATGGATATTCTTCAGGAGAAGGCCCATAAACTGATGGTAATCACTTTCATCTATTTTATAATTTCAAGAATATGATATTCTGCTGTTGTAAAGTATTTTTAGATGTAAGACCCTATTCTGGACTTCATCCCCTTATTCAATAGATTTTCTGCTGATTGATAGACATTTTTTTTGCAGGACTTATCCCATCACCAGCCAGTTTTTAACTGTTTTAGATCTGCATCACCGTACTATTTATCCAGGATAGGACAAAATAAGATGAATAAGAAATCAGTTTTGATATATATATGTATTCTGAAAATTTTCTATCATGCTATATCTCTGAGTTTTATTCTTAAACTACCATGTTTTAAAATGAGTTGCTGAAGCTCAAAAGTTGTCATGCTCACTTGAGCAGTTGTTATGGGGAGACTTACGACTTTCCAGGGGGCTGTTGATTGATCTATTTTTCTGATTGTAGGTACCCCTAAAAGTAGTGGAGCCTCTTGATTACAGAAAGATGGATGGATTAAAGCTTAGCTTGTCTGGTGATCACCAATTCAGTAATGCTGGTCTTGCTGTTTCCCTATGTAAATGCTGGCTTCAACGAACTAGAAATTGGGAAAACCTATTCCAGCATGTTAGTTTTACTCTGCATCTTTCTTCAAAGAAAATCGTGTGAATCTTTTATTAATCAAAACTTTAGACTCATGTGAATCCTTTTCCACTTCTAGTTCCTTGTAGTGGAGTAGACAAGAATGTTGAGATTTGTTCTTTGTGAACATATTCGTGCATGTGTCTGTAGATGTTCATTTACATGTAGATGATGTATTTTTCTGCATTTGTATATTCAGATGAACTCGAGCTGATATGCTAGTCCTTCTGCATCTAATATAGCCTAGTGGTGTGACTAGATGCATTATGCTGACAGATCAATAAATTTACATATATTTTGTCAAGCCGTTACTATTTCAGTCTTCTTATTGCTCCATTTCTCTTTTTGGAAAAATGACATTTCAATTTAGATTCTGTTAATCAGCATTTATTTTCTGGCTTAAAATAATATATTCACCACTCTGACTCTGAAATATATAGCAGGAAAAGCAGGAAGCTAATTTGCCGGAGGCATTTCTCAGGGGTCTTGCAACAGCACGGCTTTCTGGGAGAGGGCAAGTCATCTATGATACTTGTTCAAAGTCCGACAATTCATCAGATGTGGCTGAAAATTCTTCGGGGGATCTGATTTTCTACTTGGATGGAGCTCATAGTCCAGAGAGCATGGAGGTTTGTGCCAAATGGTTCTCTAGTGCTGTTCAATACAAAAAGCAATACCTGCAGTTATCTTCTTCTCATGATTTTGAAAGTATGAAGGCAGTTCTGGGAAATGGTTACATCCATGGTGAAAGGGGTAGAAAAGAAGAGTCTAACAAAATAGTAAAGAAGGTAACTTGATATTAGCCTGCAAAAGTTAATTTTGGGGTTGAAGTTTTTACCCTTTGTTATTGGTTATGAGCATGAACTATTTTCCAAGTTTTTTGGCTTATATATGTCATGCCTTATTGTAGATTCTTTTGTTCAATTGCATGGACGTAAGAGATCCTCAAATTTTGCTTCCACGGCTTGTGAACACATGCGCTGCCTCAGGTACTTGCTGCTTTTGCTTATTATCTATTTCTTTTACTCAAGACCTAGATACATTGTTATGCTCTTCTTCTAGAAATAATCATTTTGCACTATAAGCCCAAGTTCCCTAAACTTAAAGGTTCTGTTGACCAAGATGCTTGTATTCTCTTGGCATCCAGTTATCATGTTTGGTTGTCAGGTTAGCCTATTGCTTAGTCCTGTCATTTTTCCCCCTTTCTAGAGTATGTGCTGCACTTTCTTCGTTTTTCCATTCCAATGGCAACAAATTTCTTCTCCCACTGTTGTCAGTCTCCTTGTCTCTAAGCATTAATAAATTTACTTAAGTGGAGAAGCCTTTACTGTTATTATTGTTATCATCATAACATCCATGATTATGAAAATCCATGGTTCTCCTGGTTTTAATGGTGACTTCATTTAATTCTCTGAAGGTAAATTCTTGAGAATTGAATAAAAGAAAATGGAAAGAGATTTGATTGATTTTACTTAAATGCTTTAAAAGATCAATGAAAATTATGGCAAGAAAAAGTTTGATTCAATGGGAGAAGAGGAAAAAATTCTAGAAATCAGATAGAATAATTTCTATATTTATATGGTATGATCATGAGCAAATGTATAAATGTACTCCCGAAAGATAAATGGGTATAGGAAGTCGTTTTTTGGAGATCTATTTAGGTCTAAATATCTTTGCATATTAATTTTCTATTGGATTAGTTTGAAGCAATAATAGAGGATTTTTGTTCTGGAAATATTAGAACTATGGATTTAAACATGCCTCGTATTGGACATCTTCATAAAACAGTTGTACAGATGACTACTTGAAGTTTAATGAAGTTTAATGTATCATAATTGGTATTGATATGTACTTAGATTAATTTACTTAACAGGTTTACCCATGCATAAATTGACACAGCCTTGCCACTGCGATTTGGGATTCACTTTAGATATTTGGACCAGACTAGGAAATGATATGGATCTCTCAACTTGGGAAACCATACCAGCCAGTGGATGAGGAGTGAAAAAGGGATAAATAGGAGAGAGGGGGGGAGGTCAGGCAGGGTATTTCTGCTTGCCCTGTTTCTTTCAAAGTTTTAGGAGGGAAGGAGCACTGTTCTTTGAAATAAAGAGAAAGCCAAATAGTATATTTTAAAGTCAGCTTCGTCGGTTTGTGCATGTTTGTATAATTGGTGAATCTCTAATTGGTTTATCCATTCCATTGGGCTCTCCTACCATCTTGGTTGGAGTAAGACCTGTTTTTTATTTTATTTTCAAGAGAGAAAGGGTTAGCTTACTTCCACTTTATTGGAGTCCGAAAATTGATTACGTTATTATAAATTTTCGAAAGCATTCTTTAAATAAAATGGGTGCGATCAATATAATTTCTTAGAATGCTTTGTGCCAATGAAAGTGGTACATTGGAAACAACCAAATAATGTAATATGCATGTCATGATCCAAACAAGCATACTCTATGAAGTATTATCCAGATTGTACCATTCTTCTGGTAAGAACAAGGAATGACATTCAGCTTGCAACTTGATATACTAAGATATAATGCTTCTCTATCTGTTTTGTGTATACTAAGGTATGAAACTTTATATATTGATTATCATTAGGTTCCTACTTCTCAAAGGCCATTTTCGTCCCAAGCATGTCAAAATACAACAAGGTCACTTCTGCTGCCTCAGTCATTCCGATGGAGTTCTCTAACCAGGATTTGTCATGGCAATTCACCCTGCAGAGGCTTTGGGAGAAGATTGTCCATGGCATAGGTAATCTGTTTTGGCCTTTGAAAAGCATTCATATTTTTATTTCTTCTTTTCTGGTGTGTTACACTAGAATTTATATAAGACTTCTTTGGACATTGACATGGCTTCCTATCATTCTCTCTCTACTTTTTGATCTATTCTGTGCTTGGCTAATTTCTTGACTTATGGTTTCCTGATCTGGCAGCTATTTTACCAGATAGAAGTTGTTCTTATTCATATCAATAGCAGATTGGGTATATGGTACTATTTTCCTCCTAAGGTTATTTGAGAATATCAATTTACTCCTCCCCTTAATGTTATTATTTATTTCCAATTTTAGCCTTAAGGTTATAAGTTCCTGATCAATCTCATCCTTTCATAAGGAAAACATCTTCCATTTTAACATGGCATTGGTGAGAAAGGGCAAAATTGATTAAGGTTTATCACATTTGGGGAGACTTAGATAATAAAAAATCTGTTGAGGGATAAATTGATATTCCAAAATAACCTTAGGAGAAAAATAGTACCTTATCTGGTAGGGATTAAATTTTGATTAGACCTCTATACTAGTCTCCTTAAGGCCTTCATGTTTTCTTTACAAACATCATTCATGACTTAAAAGCCATTGTTATTTATCAAATAACTGGAACGTTTGAAGGATGGAAATTTTGTAAATAGGCCATCATAATAGGGTTAAATGTTTCTTTCCCCGCAAATTGGGAATCCAGAGGCCAATTTGCTATAGGAAGTTGCAAAACTTCATTTATCATCATCACTCGTCAGGTTATTGGTAAATTGGCCATGCGCGTACGGAAAGGAGAAGTGTAAGTTGCCCAAGTTTCAACGAGTACGTACTGAGTTGAGCTTCTTTTGTGTGTATGTTTTTTTTATTTTCTTTTATTTTATTTTATTATTATTATTATTTTTTATGTACGGTATCAGCCATTGGCTTCCACTTCACGTCATGAGGCAAATTGGTATTTAATCTGAATAGAATTGTAGGTAATAAAAGAGATATGCGGCTTAAAAGCTTACAATATCTTACAATTATGTTATGATACTTAATTGAGGACTCAGTTAGTGGTTTCTTTTATTGAGTAGTTAGATTTGGTAGTCATGCTCTCTGCAGTATGATCTTTTTCTCTTTTAGTCATATATACAGCACCAATGAACATATGGCATAACATGTCATCAGGAAATTACTGTTGGTGGAGATCAGTTTAGTGATTTCTACATGTTTTCAACTTTGTTCATTTGCATTTATACAGTTGTTAGGTGTGAATATAATCATATATTTGACGGTTTGTGGAAGCAGATGTTGACAAAAACTCCAAGTTGGATGCCATACAAGCCTTACCACCACGTGAATTCCTATATGAGGATGCTTCCTATTGCCGTCCTGCAGATGGAAATTTGGCTTGCAGTGCTGTCATTTCTTCATTGCCATTGACGATAAAATGGTTGAGGGATTGTGTTCAAGAAAACCCCGCCCTTAGAATTCAAGTAAGAATTCCCTTGCAGATGATTACATCTTATTCTATGGCATTGACGATTCTTTTTGTTTTAGTTGTTTAATACATATGTGAAATAGTTTCTTATGAAGCAGCATTATGTATGGAATTACAGGTTCTTGTGACTGGATCATTGCATCTGGTTGGAGATGTCCTAAAGCTGTTAAAGAGATGAAATGAATCAAACAACATATGGTAAAGGTTGTCCGGTTTTTGGATTTATATGCTTTCTTCACATACTGATTTTGTCCCACATTTTTTAAGCAGACTAGGTGTATCATCTGACTTTGTGCTTGGCTAGGTTAAATGATGCTCTTGTTTGAGTGCCAATTTACAACATTTTTAATTTTTTTTTTTGAGACATGTTTGGCTGTTGTTGTACTATAGTAGTTTTTTGACAGAATAATATATATCCATCCTATTTTGATGTGATAAAATTCATCATTGTAATTAGTGAGATGAACAACTTGTAATTAGTAGTTGGAATATTTCTGGAAATACCTCTTTGATGGTTAGTGGTGTATATTCACTTAAAAGCTTCTCTTCTAATGCATGGCTAGTTAGAATACGAGATTAAAATTCAATTGCTAACTGTTATCCCCAAAATTTGCAAAATTTCAGAGGATTTATTATCTAATAAATGACAGTTTCAGTGTCTCTGCAATTCTGCTTTTATTATGATTTATAGATGGGCACAGTTAACTCCAACCCGGAGATTTAGAAATCTCCGGAGTTGGATTGGATGATAAATCTTCAGAATTGGATTGTCCCAAAAATTTCGGTCCAGTCCAGTTTGGTTATTCGGAGATTCAGTTCTGGTTCTATCCGGTTATGGAATTCGGTGATTCAGTCCGGTCCAATTTAAATATATAAATTAAATCGTAAAAGTAAGAACATGTAATATTTTCTTATATAATTTCAACTAAAAAATACAAATTCAAATAATATCTATCAAAATATTATAAACTAAGTTGGTTTAGTAGTTAAAAATGTTATAAATTATTTTATATGGTAATAATTATTTTTTTCATATATATTGTGAAATTTTTAAAATTAAATATTTTCTTTATATATGAAAGGCCTAATACATCAGATACCCCCTGTACTTGATTCCAAACTCCAAATGACACTCTAAACTCCAGAACGTCCAATTTACCTCCTGAATTTGGCTCAAGTGACCCAATTTGTTCCCTCGTATCCGACCTGGCAGGAGAGTATGATGGCTTCAAAGACAAATGTGTGGACTACTTTTGTTGTTTTTTAAAACTAATGGCTGAAATTTGATGTCATAGACAAGATCGGACGGCTGCAACTTAGTTTCAATGGAAAAAATAAAAAAAATGGCTTGTTTCCTGCTCTTTCCAAAAATCACACTCCATTGTTGATCAATTTAACCTTTTAAAATCACAAACTCCATTGCTTCGATTTAAAATTTTCCTTTTTCTCCATAGCTCTCGATCTAGCCTCTTTTCTCTATCTTCTTGCTCATTGTTCCTAAAATCTTCCTTCTTCCTTACTTTATCGATCTTCTCGCCAATTTATCGATCTAACCTGTCGATTCAAAATTTTGCTTTGTGGAAGACAACTCTTTCTCAATCTTTTTCATTTCTTCTGTTGGATTTTTTTTTAATTAAAAAAGATAATAATAATTATGTGTCTAACATCTTACTCCTCCCTTTTTCTGCTTCTCTGTTGAATTTTTTTTTTTTCACAAAATTGAGTCAGTTGATATGGAGTCCATTTTCTGTGAAATTGCAAAAACTAGTCAAATGCTTTGTATTGTTAGTTGTTTTAATTGTACATTTGGACTATAAGCTCAATTTTGCAATATATAAGTTAATGATATTCAATAAATATAAGAAATTTCTAACTTAAAAAGGACATACATTGCAATTGAACAGATATTGCATATATTGGCAGCAAAACAACATTAAGATAGAACTGGAGTTCACAAATGCCAATTGTAATGGATATACTCACTTTGGCACATAATAATATCCACAAAATAAGCCAGCTCCAAAGTTCAAAATTGACACAAAACAACCAACATAATTCCAAAATAAAAAGCTAAATACTAAACAAATCAACGTCCAACATTAGTACTTCCATCATTAGTACTGCCAATTAAAATCAACTTACACATACTAATTTCCTAATAACTATCCAAAATACACAAACCACCAATTCTCATAGACATTTAATTAACTTCCAACATTAGTACTTCCACCTCTGCAATTGTGTTGGCTCAGTTGTATGTGAGCTTAAACTCCTTGTGATCCTTGTTGAACATGGTTGAGTTGATGTTGTCCTTCATTTGATGGTTTCTCTATCTGATTTACTGCTGCAGTTTTTCTTTTTGCTAATTTTTGTTTTGCAGCAGCCTTGTTAGCCGCAGCCCTTTTTTTGTGCTCTTCAGTGGCTTTGAGAAGTCTGTTGACTATTCTGAGCGGGCTAGGAATTCTGAGGTAGTCTCATTACTGCTTGTCTAGTTGTTCTGTGACTTAACAACTCTGCTTGTGTCATTACTTGTTTTCCCCTCCATTTCTTTCTAGTTGGTTTGAACCCAAAGTCCCCAGTAACATGTGCAGAGCTCTTAGTTGTTGCAGGGCCTGTAGATATGACTAAATTATCTTTTGGCCTTTCATTCTACTTAGAATAAGCAAAAAAACCAACACTTACAATTTAGAAATCCAAATAACAACATCTAAAACATACAAACCAAACTAACTGTTCATTTAGTTTATCCAAATAACAGAATATAAAACATACAAAGCCAACCGAACTATACTTGTGCACAAGTCCATCTAGTTCTTTCTGAAATGAACAACCCATGTCCACTCTTTTTTTTTATTTCCTGTTGTCACTCTATTATTTGCCTCGGTTTTTCTCTTCTCTGTAGAAGACTGTGTACACATATAAATACATTAATTCAAAATGAACTCAAACTTTGAACAATTCAAAATGGCCTAATTTGCAGCAAATATGAATTAAACAAAACCTGTGATGCACAAGTATTAGGATTTGTTTTTCTAACCACAAAAGGAATATGTGTAAACATACTACATTGATAGTTGAAACTGATTCAAACACATATTGTATACAATTATACATGTACAATATCTTATTTCCATTTTTGGCAACCCTGCTTATTGTGATTGACACCTTTACAGTAAGAACATGTGATATGTGTACCATTTCTTGTAAGTTTTCCAAATTTCTTCATCTCTATCTTGTCTTTCCTTCGGTTTCAGGCAATGGCTTAAAAGAAGGTGGCTGAATTGGAGGCCGATTAGACTCACTTACCATTTTCAGATTTGGCATTGGCATGATGTAATCTTCATATGTCTGTCTATATTTGTCCTTACGATACCATTTTGTAACAAACTTTATTGGCTCCAAGTTTTTCTTGTGCATTGAGGTAATGGCATGTGCACAAGGTATGCCATTGAAACCCCAAACCCTATATGAGCATGTTTGCTTTTTCAAAATCTACTATATGTCTGAACACCCGTTCTATAACCTCAAATTCGTCATCCCCATTCCATGTAATACTACATTTCATAGCTCTTGATGTATTCTTTTCTAAAACCCTGTATTCAATTGGAGAAATGTTAGTGATCCATGTCTCCATGAAATCTATGATTTGCTTATGCCTAATCATGATATGTGCCTTAATCTCCTCTTACATACTAATTATTGACTTGTACCTTACTGATAGTATCCATGAGTTAAAAGTCTCAACAAAGTTGTTGTCAACAGTATGACATTTGCTATGCAAATCAAAGTGCACTCTACACCACTTATCTATGTTGTACCTAAGCAAATCTTGAACAATTTCATCACCCCATAACTTGCTTAGTTCCACTAAATTATCCTTAAGCTCAGCCTCAAAGGTTGACTTTACACACCTCCAAAATGCCTACTTCCTCTCAACCCCTCCCATTTTTTGGCCCAACTGGCAAGAATGTGTCTGGCACATTCTCTGTGCTCAACTCTAGGGAAAGTGTCTTCTATTGCATTTTTTAACCCCTAATCAAGAATATAATCAGCCTAGTAATCAGTATATAACCAACATGTCCATTAAGTACAAACATAGCAGAATACAACCAACAGATATTAAGAATTATAGTATTATATATACATTACAAAAAATCATAGTAGTATACAAACATAACCAACATGTTTATAGTTATCATCCATAGTAAATCAATATATAACCAACATGTCACTTAATTACAAACATAGCAGAATAAAATCAACTAATATCAAGAATCATATTAGTATCTTGTACATTACAGCAAGTCACAGTAGTATACAAACAGTAAACATATATATAGGTAACTAATTTTACTAATCAGCATAAACAAGTGTGAAATGTACCTTTTGCATGTCACTGACCACAGTGCAGTCCTCTCCCAATTGCAGCTTAAGGTCATTTCTCACTAGTTCCCAAAACCAACTTTAAGTTTCTTTAGTTTCATTATGAACAACAACCCATGCAATTGGATAGATCTGATTATTCTTGTTTTTAGCAATTGTAGAGAGTAGTTGTCCCTTACAAAGCCCTTTTAAAAAACAACCATCGAATCCTATGCATTTCCTAAACCTCTTCTTGAAACCTTCCTTCATTGCAATAAAACATACATACATGCCTTTGAATATGTATGTTTGCGGATCTCCAACTACATCCACATCTACAATACAAGTACTCCCTGGGTTTGTTTGTAGAATGAGATCTCTGTAGTCAAATAATCTCCCGAACTCTTCTTCATAATCACCCTTAATAGAACTGACTACTTCTCTAGCTCTCCTACACACAGTTCTTCCAGTATAGACTTTTAGGTTTTTTTTTTAGAATTTCTTGCATTCTCCAGATCTTGACAGTTGGGTTTTCATTGATTGTTTCTCTAAGGTACTTGGCAATGAACTTTATATGACAATGCTTTTTTTTGTTTGCTTCTCACAATTGTGCACTGGCTAGTAAGTTTTTATACTAAAATCTCCACTTTTTTATTCAATGCTAGCATACAACTCCTAAGGACAAGCTTCAACATCATCACTAACATATTGACATACAACTCTGATCCTATGATGATCATTGACCTTGAAATTAATTTGCACTCCCCTCTTCACAGCATAATATATGATCGCTTCTCGAAATTGGTACACACTCTTGAATTTCATACCTAACTCCCACAAAGGCTCAACTCCCAAAGACATGCTTTCACCCCTTCTCTGAACTCCCTATGTATTCTTCATCTCTTACTAATAACCCTGCATAAGTATTTCCCTCTTGTATATAATTTTCCAGGCCCTTATTAATTCCAACAGGTCCAAGCTTGATAGAATTTAAATCTATTTTGACTCTGTTTCTTTTTGAGTTATCCTTCCTATGTTGTCTATAGGTCTCTCTTGTTGCTATAAACTCTACATCAGCATCAACATTTGTGACTTCATTATCTTCTAACGTAGCATCGTATGTTTCATCATCTGTGTTATCTAAATCTAAAGCACTATCTTCACATTCACCAGATAGTTGTCTTGCATCTTTTGTATTGCCCTCTTTAGGTGACCTTTTTATACACATTTTTACAATTTCTTCAATGGTTGCCCAAGATGAATGGGCCCCACCTTCTCTGTCTTTTCTTTCCATTCTTTTCCAGGCTGTAAGGTCATCAGAAGGTGCATTCATATATACAACAGCATCCTCATCATCAGTTAAACTTTCCACATATGAAGTCAATGTTGCATCATTGACTATTTCGACAAACTCTCCATTAAAATGCGATTTGTAATACAATGGGCCATAAATTTCATATCCTAAATCTCTAATAGACCACAACAGCTCCAATCTACTCAATTTATCTAAATCAAACCATATCTCCTCTTCAAATATTCCTCCTTTGAACTCCAACACACCATCCCTTAATACTAATAACCTCCCATGATGAAAAGTGATTGAAACTTGCATATCTTCCATTTTAAAGCTGACATAGACAACACATAAATTCATATAACAACTAAAATCAGAATCCCAATAACAAAGTTAATGGTATTTATGTAGAATCTCAATAACAAGTTTACAGAATCTCAATAACAAGTACATAAAGTACCCCCAATTTGTCCCAAAATTCACAACAATACCCTAAAGTAATATTCAATTCAAAAAAATGCAATCATCTAACATAAAGATACAATATACCCCTATTTTCAACTAGATATAACAATATTTCCCTAACTTTAACTCTGTTAACATCTAACCTACATGAATTTAAAAAAATTTAAGGGAAATAAATATACCAAAGTAAGAAGAGTGTAGTATGTTTCAATATTAGAAAAAGTAAGAAACATGCAAAGTAAGAGACAGTGTAGGAGGTTTCAAGTAAACATACCTTCCACTTGACTTGCGATATCTTCAATCCAAACTCGATATCCTCTGAACTTGCAATCTCTTCAATCCAAACTCGATATCCTCTGAACTTGCAATCTCTTCAATCCAAACTCAATGTTCTTCATTAATTAATTCAATCGAACCCAAACTCGATCTCTAAACTTGCTTTCGATTACTTATATGTTATCAATTCAGACATTTGAGATGGAGACAATTAGGGGGAAATTAAAATTAGGGCTTAATATCGAGAGAGGGGAATCGTTTATGGTTTAGGATGAAAGGTATTTTTTTAAAAAATTATTTTAATTAATAAAATTACGTGGAAATGAAGTGTACCCTACTTACACATGGCAGCTTGTTAGTTTCACTTGCCATTATGTGTCTATTTAAGCTGATACGAGGGCGTAATTAGGTTACTTGAGCCAAGTTTAGGGGGTCAAATTGGACGTTCTGGAAGTTTAGGGTGTCATTTGGCATTTGGAGCTGAATACGGGGGGTATAATATGTATTAGGCCTATATGAAATATGAATGTAATACTAACAAATATTTGGTTCCATTAGTCTAGTCCTCAGTCCAGTCTTCTAATTCAGTCAGTCCAGTTTTGGATAAATTTCGGCCCAATCTAGTTCTTTAAAAAAAGATCAATAGTTCAATCCAATTCTAGAGCTTTTTTCTCTGATATTCGATGTGGTCAAGTATATTCGGTTCTCATTACCAGCCTTATATATATACAGTCAACTTTTTGTTTGAAAACTTTCATTTTCAAAATTTTATTTAACTAAAATAATTATAAGTACATTATAAGAGAATGGTTTTGAAATTAATACAGGAACCACTTTGCTTTGAAATTAACCGGTCCATATGGACTTTTACAAATAGTTAACCGTTTTATCGGTTTTTTTAATTTACTAACCATATACTGTTAATTAAAGTCGGTTAACCATTTCTTTACAGTTAACCATTTACGAAATAGACATTATGATTTTGCTAAATTTATAATATTTGAAACCTCAAATAAATAGACCATAAATCTCAAATGTCAAATAAAAATATAAAATTACAAACCATAGTCTTAATTATTAATTAAAATAACATTTTAACCATAAACTCCAAGAATTAAAACATTAATAAAAAAAGGTTACCAAACATAGAAATTTTTGTACAAGATCAAACATTAATTAATGAAATGTTCTTTGCTGTTCGTTTTTCAGTGAGTGTGAAATTGAGAATTGAGAGGAGATAGGATTGGAAGGGAGTGATCGAGACTACTTGGTGTTGTATGGTAAGGAAACAAAATAATATCAAAGGCCCAAATGCTTCACTTATTTTATATATATATATATAATTACATAATTTTTTAAGAAAAATATTTGTAAAAAGTCGGTTAACCGCGAGTCCACATAGACTATCAGTATAAAAACCTAAACCGTAACCGTAACCGTTAATTTCTAAAAATAAAAACCGTACACTAGTCCATCGATTTCAGTTAACCATATTTTTAGCTCGGTTTCTATTCGGTTTCACGGTTTTTTTGTTTTTCTGTTTTTTTTTTATGCACAAGAAATCAAATTCAGTCTTTTAGAAACTACACTAAATTGGGATGGAAAAAATACGAATGAAATTGAATTTGTATATAACAAGATATGGGGAGTTGATGTACCACAAGAAAGAAACTCATGAAATTCGAGACATGAACCACGAAAATTAGAATTTAAACTTTTAATTCAGTTGGCTCATCACTTGAGTTTGGATTTCATTGCAAATATTGAAATCTCCATAAATGAAATGATGCCATGTATGAATTTAAACTTTTAGCTCAATTTGTTTTCCTTATTCGCCAACAAATTAAATATACTGCACAATTAGGGATTGGCAAGGATGTCAACGGTAACTAGTTTCGCGTCGCGGGTATACAATGGATGTAAGAAAGTTTGGTGATGTAAAAATGACTTTTTCCTATCCACCAAATAGCGATTTAGGTATTAACAAATTAAAGTTGCACATTTGGAGTTGATATATATAAATATAGACATTTAAGATTTTTCAATACGATTTTCTTTATTTAAATCGAATCAAGTTGTATCTTTTTTTTAATAAGCTAGTCCTATTGCCCAATTTCGATACATAAATTTTCAAATATGTAATTTCAATATGTCACACATGAACATTTAGTCGATGGTTAGGGAAAAAAAAAAAAAAGAAAAGTTATTTTTGCCGTAAAAAGCCATCTGAAGGCAATTTTCTAACTTATATACAGTGTGTTCTGATCCGCTCATTCAAATTTGTTCCCATATATCTTTTTTTTAAAGGTAAAAGTTTATTTTCTTTTAAAGATAAAAGTTTAGGTAAGAATAGGCCTATCTAGTCCCAAAACTAAGGTAAACCACTTATCAATAAAGGCTAAATTTGAAGGGATAAAAAGTTGAGCTCCAAACCTATTAAGCAGGGTTTTTAAACTCTTGTTTACAAGTATTTTACAGACAAAATTAAGATGCAGTCAAAACACACAGTTTTTGAACTAAAAATATAATTAAAAAAGCAAAAGTAGAGTTTTTTTGCACCGAATCCATCCTTGTAGCAATAGGAAATTGCAACCGCCTTCAAAAGAACACTCTAGATATCCTTCTCCGACGAGTATTTGAACTTCAACTCTCCTATATATACATATAAAATCCTGTACACAAATTCGAAAAAGATCTGCAGAGAAAACAATCAGAGCAATGAATTACGGAAACAATTCAGACACACGATTACAGTGTGTAAAGGGTTGTGGTTTCTTTGGTTCATCAGAGAATTGCAATATGTGCTCAAAGTGCTACAGGGATTATCTCAAAGATGAGTTAATTACCAAAATTACACCTAAATCTTCATCAATTGAGAAGGCGATTGAAGAAAAGAGTGAGAAAATAATTGAAGAAGCCAGTACTGTAACAACAGCCAAAAACAGATGCGAGAATTGTAAAAAGAAGGTGGGTTTAACAGGATTCAAATGCCGATGCCCTCAAGACCATTGTTGTGCCTTTGATTTTAAGAATTTCGATCGTCAAATTTTGGCTAAACAAAATTTTCTTGTTAAGAGTGACAAATTGGATGAGAGAATTTGAAGACAGTCAACATTGTTAATTAATTGAATTCAGCATATACAATTCTTTTCTTTTTTTCTTTTCATCTATCTTTCATTTTTGTAACCTTATTCTTTTATTTAAATAAGAGTTATTTCTAACACATTAAATAAGAGTTATTTTCTTTTAAAAAATACATTCAATTCAAAAAATTTTATCTCATGTTCACAGTGGAATTGAAGTTAGAGACTATGCAAATCCCACTACACTGGGAGGTCTGAGTTTAAATCCTATTGAAATTAAATATTAATCATAGGAATAAAAGAAGTTGAGAGCATGGAGAAATACACAGAGGAGGGAAGTGGAACTAGGGGTTGAGTGTGAGGTGTGCATTAGTTTGTATTAATTTGTTGATTTAGGTGAAAGATTATCGCACTAATACAAGTACTCAATTTTTATTATACTACTTACCCCTTTAATTAATATTATTTCAATTGTACTAAACCAGTTAGTTTAACTAGTTCAACTGCAAATCGACTATTAATCCAATTGATTTAATATAAAACTTAAATTTTGAGAAAACAAGTGGTTAAATTAACAAACTAGATTGATTGAACCATCGGTTAAACTTACAATTAAAAAATATTTTTAATAAAAATTAATTAGATAATATTTTTTTTAGAAAAATAAACATATGATTGAATCGTTGGGTGAACCGGTCAAATTGTGAACTAGTAGTCTTATCGGTTCGTTGTCCTATCCAGTTTCAATAACATTAATCTTATTTCACTTACTACACACATATAGCGTGTGTGTATATATATATATATACAAAACACAAACACCCTTACTACATGCCCACTGTTTTGATGTTGTGAGTTAATTAATAATGTTTAATTTGGAAGTAGAAAAATTAAGAAAAACAAGAATGATTAATTTGGAATCAAATTGAACTTAAACAAAATTATCCAAAAGGGATTCTGCAATGTTAGCAAAGAAAACCATCAAAACCCTCTTCCCCACTTTTGCTTTATGTAATGGCTAAAATAAACTTAATTAAAAAAAAGAAGATACAGAGCAAATCCCAAATGGTTAATTGGACAAAGTTTGATATTAGCTGGTGATCATATCATCTATTTATAATGGATTTTTGGTCATCCTCCAAATCAAACGTCATAATGCACATTTGATATGATTATTATTGTTTTTTTTATATATTATTATTATTCTTATAATTCTTTTATTACCTATTTATAAAAGAGATACCTTACTTACTACTAATAATATGCAATATTTGTTATCATGTTATTATTGTCTTTTGTTAATGAGATAATATGTGATTTGAAATATCTAATTTGAACTTGTAATGCAATTGTATTCTTGGATCCAAAACAAAATTTGCATTCATAATTAGTAGTTTTAGAAGAATGTATCAAAAATCAAAATTATGCTAACACAAGCACACGGCCAACACCAACTTTCAAAATTCTTCTTATATCATTGTAATACTACAACTAGACATGTATGTCCGAGCGGACTTGGTCAAGTTTGTCGGATTTAATAATAAAAAAAAACTCGTCCATGTCTAGCCCAGTCCACATAAAAATTAATTTGATTTCACGCTGAGCTTGGTGGAGCTTAGAACATCAATTCCAAACCCATCTAGTAAAATTGATCACTTTTTTATTTTTTTAAATAATCAAACTAAAAAAAATAATATAATTATATAATATAACATTACAGAACTAATCATCTCAATAAATTTAGTAAAAATAGTTCACAATAAATATAGAAACTATTTATATAAATTGAAATTAAAAATGAAATTAAACATATAAATATATATTAGTCTGGCTGGGTTTAGGTATTTACACAAATCTCTAGCTCAGCCCACTAAAAATTGGGTTTCATCAGGTTCGAGCTTAGATGGACTTAACATGTAAAATACAAATCTAAGCCGACTTTTAGGATTGAGCCTGAGCGGACTGCGCGGGTATCCTACCTAATAAAAACCATTCATTTAAAGCACTTACAATGCCACCTACAAATGGCATATTCATGACGAGGGAAAGATTTCAACACTAATCCAAAAATTAGACTCAATAATGTTTTAATCTCTGCAATCAATGTTATTACCGTGGAACTACTTGCAGGCTTTTAACTTTTACCTCCACTCATTTTATTATGACGTTTTAGGATTTCAACTTGGTCATTTTTATATGATATTTTGTATTATCAATACACTTTTGGATATTTTATCCAAATTTACCCTTATTTATGATAGAAGAAAGGTTTACAGTTAGTCATAATCATTAATAACAAAAAGAATTTTAGCAAGGATAAATAAGTCATTTAATAGTCTAATCAATAGTTTATTGATTTTGGTGAACAACCTTAAACGCTAAATAAAAATGACCGGATGGAGTACTTATTTAGCTTCTTAGAATCCATTGTTTTGTTTTGGAAATTTCTTATATATTATATCCCACAAGCTCATCCCTAATAAAAAAAAAAAAGGTAAAAACAAAAGTAGAAATTTCTTAAATGTCAAGATTGCTAAACTTAAATTGCTTAGCCACATCGGCGCTACATAGGATATTATGAGCGTGGGTGCACATTTAAATCAAGTTGGGGGCGGAAATGTTAAACTCTAAGTTGGATGGCGATGTTATTTTTGGGCAAAAATTGGAGGGCCCAAAATGTATTAAGCCTAGTCTTTTTATATATGTGTTGCTTTAGATTGCATAACAAAATTAAGTCTTCTATGTTTAAGCTAGATCTCTCCTGTTTGAGTTCAAACAAGATAGATCAATTGATGAAATCTTAGCCCTTGATTTAATATTAAAGGGTGGGATTCAATCAGTTTATAATAGTTAATTTTTGTCTTTAAAATACTATTTAATATTTTATAAAATACCATTAATTCATTGGTTATCTTATCAACAAGAAATTTCTCTCTCGCTTCCCCCTTTAATTTTCTCTCTCAGCTCAATCTTGTTGGATATGCCCTAGTTCCGAGGCATTGGACCTTGTTTTTGTATTATACATTTATTGGATTTAAGTATTATACTCATTTTGTGTTATTAATAAAGGCATTAATTCATTTATTATATATATCTTGTGCAATATATTAAATGAAGTATCTAATGAACATATCCACATCCATGATGACAAGTGTCATGCACTTGGCAGTAGGACCATGGATAGGGCAAACGATATGACCATAAAGAGATCCGTAGTCTATTCCAGTCATGGGAATGAATGGAACAAGAGACTATCATTAACCTGGTTGTATGGCGGTGTCTTACCAGTCATTGGATATGGGATGTCAACCAAGTTAATGGGTACATGTAAAAAGAGCATGGTACTAGATAGATCCACTAAACGAGAAATCCACATGCTATAGTATCACAAGTGATTCTCGTGTAGTACTTGTATGGATCCTTTGACCTGACCATATGATTGTATTGCATGTGAGGTTGCATACTTAGGGGTACGCCTAAAGGGCCTGTAATAGGGTGCCAAGTATGGGTGCTTTAGGGTCTGTCATTTAGCTTGGCAATGTTATGGATGTGCAGAAGGGATTTGCCACTCAGTAATCCACTGAGAAGATATCACCGGCCTCTTGATGAGTGTGACTGATAAGAGTGTGGCCACACCTAAACAAGTTGGAACTTATTTGTGAGCTTCAGTACATTCGGGATCAAGTTAATGTCCGGACACAAAAGAGGGTGATCAATCCATGCCTCTATGTTGGACACCGATATCGATGACATGGGATATACAAGTTCAAACTACAGGGTTATGATAACAGTGTTGGATATGCCCGATTCCCGAGGCATTGGTCCTTGCATTTGTATCATACATTAATTGGATTCATGTATTATACTTATTTGTGTTATTAATAAAGGCATTAATTCATTTATTATATTTATCTTGTGCAATATATTAAATGAAGTATCCGATGGACATATCCATATCCATGATGACCAGTGTCATGCAGTTGGCAGTAAGACCATGGATAGGGTAAACGATATGATCATGAATAGATCCGTAGTCTGTTCCAGTCATGGGAATGAATGGAACAAGAGACTATCATTAACCTGGTTGTATGGCGGTGTCTTACAGGTCATTAGACTTGGAATGTCAACCAAGTTAATGGGTACATGCATAAGGGGCATGGTACTGGATAGATCCACTAAACGAGAAATCCACATGGTATAGTATCACAAGTGATGCTCGTGTAGTACTTGTATGGATCCTTTGACCTGACCATATGATGGTGTTACATGTGAGGTCGCATACTTAGGGGTACGCCTAAAGGGCCTATAATAGGGTGCCAAGTATGGGTACTTTCGGGTATGTCACTTAGCATGGTAATGCTATGGATATGCAGAAGTGATTTGTCACCCAGTAGTCCACTGGGAAGATATCACTGGCCTCTTGATGAATGTGACCGATAAGAGTGTGGCCACACCCAAACAAGTGGGAACTTGTTTGTGAGCTTCAGTGCATTCGGGATCAAGTTAATGTCAGACACAAAAGAGGGTGATTAATCCATGCCTCTGTGTTGGACACCGATATCAATGACATGGGATGTACAAGTTTAAACTACAGGGTTATGATAACAGTTAGACTGCCATCTCCATATTAATTGGGGGCTGCAGTGGCTTGCTAGAGCCCAACTGCAGTCTGTGGGCTAAAGGCCTACTGCCAACATAAAGATGGGCCCACGGGATCGTACACATAGAACGACTAAACACCGACTTAAGGAATCACATGTATGCTTGGAGTATACACTGTAGAGAGAGAGGTATATATATATATATTTATATTAATCATTTTATAAAGATCAATTGGATTGATCCTAATAATAAAATTAATATATATATTCAATTGGCTCTTCATAATTAATTGGATTAATTATGAGATTATTTCCCAGGTGGAAATATTCATATGTATAGGTTTACGTATGATTTTGTTTTGTGAAGATTTAATTTTAATTTGATGGATTAAATTAATTGGTCAAACTAATTTTAATTTAAATGTAAATAATATATTACTTGGTGTAATATATTAAATACATGGGTATATTAAAATTGGGCTTGAAATTAATTTAAACCAGAATAATTAAACTTAGATTGGGCCTGAATTAAAAGAAGGAAGCCCACACAAAATAAAGGAGCCAAGCTGGGCCTGAATTCCCCTAAGGGAATTCGGCCAACCTAGGTTTTTAACCTAGGAGAATTTCGGCCAAGGAGATAAAAACCACACTATAGCCGAATCCTCTAGCCTCTCTCTCCATTGTTCGTGTTTTCCAATGCTAGCACGGGTCGTGTTCGTTAGGCGTTCATGTACGGGAACGAGGAGGGACTCTAATTTGATTCCTGCAGTCTTCATCCATCTCTAAAAGAGATATTCCGGGTAAGAGAATGATCTCTTTCTATTGAATTTTTATGTTTTACAATTTCCATTTCAATTGCTCCTGGGACTGGATTTGAGGAAATCATCGCGTTCTTCCGCATTTATCGGGTGATTTCCGATGAAAGTCCCAACAGTGGTATCAGAGCGGGCTTTTGATCGTGGAAATTGTGATAATTGGTTGAATTCCACGTTTTAAAATTGGAGTTTTTTCATTGGGATTCTTGTTTTGGGTTTAAGATTTTTCCCATTTGATTTTCATACAATTGAAATTGAATATGCATATTGGTTTGTGTTTGTTAATTTAATTTTATGTTTTAGAATTCTTGGTGGATTTCGTGTTGATGGATGATTTAATTTTTTTTTCTGTTTAAAAAAAAAATATGGCTCCCAGGGTGCGGGGCTGCCAGTGGCGGGAGTAGCGGCGGCAGCCGCTGCCTGCTGCTACTGGGCAGTGGCCGGTGGGCGGCCACTGCGCAGCGGGCCGGGCCCAGTGTTTTTTGGGTTTGGCGGGTTTTTTGGGCCCGGGGCCCAGTTTTGAAATTTTAATTGGTTTTAAAATTCGTGTGTTTAAATTTTTGCAATTTAAATGCGTGTGGTTTCTTGAATGAAATTTTATTTTATTCATGTGATATTAATTTTGGAAATTAATATGGTTAATTGAAATTGGTTCGAGTAATTTTGGCACAATTACTTGGACGGCTGAAATGGACCCATGGTTTCCCAATTCCAGTGGGAGCAGTTGGACTGCCTGAGCTGGAGGCCCAAAGCCCATTAAGGGTTAGAACCATGGTGGGCCAAAATTGGCGATTTCTATATAATGGCTTGGACATAATTGAAATGGGCTTAAATCATGCATTATAACATGCTTATGAATTTTATGTATTGGATACATATGTGTGATTAAATGTTTATATGGTTGGATGCTATTGGGCCTTGTACAAGATGGGTTGTATTTTCTTTTTGGGTAAATACGGCCTGCGTGTCGTTTTTCTTTTTAATGTAATTTTATTTTATTTTATTGTTATAAAATTTGTAAAAAGAAGAAGCCCATGGAGTGGTGAGCCCAAGTGGAGGTGCAAGCCCAGAAGGAAGAAGATAGAGGCCCACCTGATATTCTTTTCTAGTATAGGTTTACTAGAATAATGTTAGGATGTAATATAGGCCCATAGCAGTCCATTTTACTTTTTTATTTAATCATGCTTTATATTTATATGCATGTATGTATGTATGATCCAACCTCATTTCACCCGCCTTATGTATGTAAGCCGTTATTAAATGAATCTAATAACCAAATGGAATTACTAAGTCGCTTAAAAGTACTTCCCTCATTCAAAACCAATTCGAAGTGGAAAAAGGCCAGTTGTAGACCATGCCCTCGCAGGATACACTGGAGTATTGTCACTTTGTATTGGATTAGGGTATGGGATACTCTAACACTTGAATGGAGGTTTTGACTTAGCGTGGGTAGTAGGATTCTTCTGGCCCTAAGCACAGATGGGTAAGTGCCAACAAGCCCATCAAACCGAGAGTCCCTATGTTGGGATTGGACAGCGTTCCTACCTAAATAATTAGGATATAGTTGTACCAGACCCTCGTCTGGCTATATCTTAATGAAATATGGATCTCGGCCCATGAGCCCAACAACTCGGTCTAATTAATAACTTGATTCATTATTAATTTTATGTGGGAACAACAAAGTAAACTCCTTTATTAACACTCTAACTGTTTTTCTGTGTAGAAATTCTTAAATGGCAAACAACAATACCTTATCACTGTGATCAATTCTGGAAAGGGACAAGCTTTCTGGTCCTAACTTTTTGGACTGGTCTAGGAACTTGAGAATAGTTCTAAGGTAGGAGTCCAAAGAGTATGTACTGGAGAGGCCTGTACCGGCTACGCCTCAAGGATGTAATCCACCGGCTGCCCAGCTGGAGGAATACGAGGCGCATGTCAAGGACAATAGGGATGTGACATGCCTAATGTTGGCCTGCATGGTTCCCGAATTGCAAAAACAATTTATGGACCATCAAGCCTTTGCTATGATAACAACTCTAAATGAGATGTTTCAAGAGCAAGCTCGTCAGGAAAGGTACCTGACCAACAAGGCATTCCACTCTTGTAAGATGGGGGCCGGGACATCTGTGAGCGCACACATGCTCAAGATGAAGGGCTATTTGGACACTTTGGCCCGTCTCGAATCACCTATCTCTCAGGAGTTGGCGGTGGACACAATCCTTGCATCCTTGCCGGATTCTTATGATCAGTTCATCCTAAACTACAACATGCAAGGGATGAACCGCACTATCAGTGAGCTGCATGGGATGCTTAAGCTTACTGAGCAGTCGATCAAAAAGACTCCACCGGTGCTGCTGGTCAACAAGGGGAACCCTCCTATTGCCAAGGGTAAGGCCAAGGAAAAGGCCAAGGCCAAGGCCAAGGAGGCAAAGGCTAAGAAGGCTAAGGCCCAACCCAAGGCCCAGCAGAAGGCAGGTCCTGAAGATGTCTGTTTCGGGTGTAGACAGGCGGGCCATTGGAAGAGATCGTGTCCCAAGCTGATGGGAGAGCAAAGAAGGGGCCAAGGTGCATCCTCTTCAGGTATTTATGTTATAGACATTAACCTTACTGTTTCAACATCCTGGGTATTGGATACTGGATGTGGTTCTCACATTTGTTACAATGTGCAGGGACTTAAGAATAGAAGGTCACTGGGGTCGGGAGAGGTGGATTTGTGGGTTGAGAATGGAGCAAGGGTTGCTGCCATAGAGATCGGCGAATACCACCTTGTGATGCCTAGTGGATTGGTTTTAATTTTGGAACATTGTTATTTTGTACCTGCTATGTGCAGGAATATTATTTCAGTTTCTATGTTGGATATTTCTAGATTTTTTTTTACTATTTCAAATGGTAGAATTTCAATATCTAGAGAGGGATTATTTTATGGAGATGCTCTACTAAATAATGGCCTATATATCCTGGACTTAAATGAAACCAATCACGTCTATAACATAAACACAAAAAGGGTTAAGCCAAACGAACTTAATCCTGTCTACCTATGGCATTGTCATCTTGGCCACATAAACGAGAAGCGCATTGCTAGGCTTCACAAAGCTGGAGTCTTAGGGTCATTTGACTTGGAGTCAATTGATACATGCGAATCATGTTTACGAGCCAAGATGAAAAAGGCACCCTTTAGCAAGAAGGCTAAAAGGGCCACTGGCTTATTGGACCTAATACATTCACATATATGTGGACCCATGAGCGCAGCGACCAGAGGTGGGCATCTGTACTTCGTCACGTTCACGGATGATTTCAGCAGATATGGCTATGTCTATCTGATGAAACATAAGTCCGAGACCCTTGATAGGTTCAAGGAATTTAGGAACGAGGTACAGAACCAGCTAGGCAGAAATATCAAAACCCTTTGGTCGGACGGAGGCGGTAAGTATATGAGCCTGGAGTTTGACTCATATTTGAGAGAGCATGGAATAGTTCCACAGCTCACTCCTCCCGGAACACCACAATGGAATGGGGTGTCCGAACGGAGGAATAGGACCCTGTTGGACATGGTCCGCTCAATGATGAGTCAAGCCTCTCTCTTAATTAGTTTCTGGGGACACACCCTCGAGACAACAGCTCTTATCTTAAATAATACTCCGACTAAGACAGTGGAAAAGACCCCATATCATATATGGACAGGCAAGGAGCCTAATGTGTCTTTCCTAAGGATTTGGGGATGCGAAGCACATGTCAAGAGATTGACTAGTGGCAAGCTGGAGCCCAAAACCGATAAATTCCTGTTTGTGGGCTACCCTAGGGAAACCAAAGGGTATTACTTCTACAACCCCGCCGAGAACAAGGTACTCGTGGCAAGGAAGTGGGTCTTTCTAGAAAAGGAGTTCCTTTCCAAGAAAGATAGTGGGAGCAATGTTGAACTCAGGGAAGTTCAAGGTCCATAAGCTCCTGAAGAGGATAACTCGGAGGCCCAGGTAGAGCTTCCACAAGGGGAAGCACCGACCCAGGCCGCACAAAGACCTAGAAGGTCTGGTAGGGATCGTTGGGAACCGGAGAGGTATGGTTTCCTCGTCACCGATGATCAGACTCTTCTCATCTGGGATGAGGAAGAACCCAAAACCTACCAGGAGGCTATGGCTAGCCCACAATCTGCGAATTGGCGTAAAGCCATGGAGGCAGAAATGCAATCTATATACGATAACTAAGTATGGAACTTGGTTGATCCACCTCCGGGTGCCAAGGTAATAGGTTGCAAGTGGTGCTATAAGCTAAAGACAGACAACACCTTCAAGGGGCGTCTGGCTGCGAAAGGTTTCAAACAAGTCCATGGAATAGACTATGATACAACTTTCTCACCAGTAGCCATGCTAAAATCCATCAGGATCTTGCTAGCCATAGCCGCATGGTACGACTATGAAGTCTGGCAAATGGATGTCAAAACCGCTTTCCTTAATGGAAAGCTACTCGAGGATGTGTACATAACACAACCTGAAGGTTTTGTCGATCCAAAGTATCCGGGGAGGGTATGCAAGCTTCAAAGATCCATTTATGGACTGAAGCAAGCATCCCGAAGTTGGAATCTAAGATTCAATGAGGCTATAAAGGAATATGGCTTCATACAGAATCAAGATGAGCCTTGTGTGTATAAAAGGACTAGTGGGAGCCTTGTCACATTCTTGGTACTTTATGTGGACGACATCCTACTCATTGGAAGCGACATACCTACACTGCAAGGGGTAAAGCAGTGGCTGAGTAAGTGCTTTGCAATGAAGGACTTAAGCGAAGCTGAGATGATCCTAGGGATTAGGATCTATAGTGATAGATCAAATCGGCTTCTGGGCCTAAGTCAGGCCTTGTACATAGACAAAGTTCTAAAAAGGTTCAGCATGGACCGGGCCAAGAAAGGTTTCTTGCCAATGGGTCATGGGTTGAAACTTAGTAAGAAACACTATCCTAAGACAAGGGAGGACAAGGAGAACATGAAATTGGTTCCATATGCTTCGGCTATAAGATCAATTATATACTCCATGTTATGTATGAGACCTGATGTCGCCTTTGCACTGAGTATGACGAGCCGGTACTAGCAGGATCCCGGGGAGGATCACTGGAAAGCTGTCAAGGCAATCCTTAAGTACCTTAACCAGACTAAGGATAGCTTCTTAGTGTATGGTGGTCAGGAAGTGCTGTCAGTTACTGGGTACACTGATGCGAGCTTCCAGACCGACCAGGATGAGTACCAGTCGCAGTCGGGGTATGTATTTTTGCTGAATGGTGGTGCTGTAAGCTGGAGGAGCTCAAAGCAGCCAACCATAGCGGACTCTACAACAGAAGCTGAGTACATCGCTGTGTGTGATGCAGCTAAGAAAGCTGTGTGGATGAAGAAGTTTATCACTAAGTTGGGAGTAGTGCCAACTATCCAGGACCCAGTTGATATCTTCTGTGACAACAATGGATCCGCTGCACAAGCTAAGGAGCCCCGGTCACATAAGAACACAAAGCACGTGCTCAGAAAGTTTCACCTCATACGAGAGATCGCGGAGAGAGGTTTCATTGCATTGCACAGAGTGGACACCGAGGATAATGTCGCAGATCCTTTGACAAAGGCGCTGGCCCAGCCCAAGCACGAGGGTCATACTAGATCTATAGGGATTAGGCCCATGCCTAGTTGGAACTAGTGCAAGTGGGATTGCATTTGCACCATACATTAATTGGATTCAGGTATTATACTTATTTGTGTTATTAATAAAGGCATTAATTCATTTATTATATTTATCTTGTGCAATATATTAAATTAAGTATCCGATGGACATATCCATATCCATGATGACCAGTGTCATGCAGTTGGCAGTAAGACCATGGATAGGGTAAACGATATGACCATGAATAGATCCATAGTCTGTTCCAGTCATGGGAATGAATGGAACAAGAGACTATCATTAACCTGGTTGTATGGCGGTGTCTTACTGGTCATTGGACATGGAATGTCAACCAAGTTAATGGGTACATGCATAAGGGGCATGGTACTGGATAGATCCACTAAACGAGAAATCCACATGGTATAGTATCACAAGTGATTCTCGTGTAGTACTTGTATGGATCCTTTGACCTGACCATATGATGGTGTTACATGTGAGATCGCATACTTAGGGGTACGCCTAAAGGGCCTGTAATAGGGTGCCAAGTTTGGGTACTTTCGGGTATGTCACTTAGCATGGTAATGCTATGGATATACAGAAGGGATTTGTCACCCAGCAGTCCACTGGGAAGATATCACTGGCCTCTTGATGAATGTGACTGATAAGAGTGTGGCCACACTCAAACAAGTGGGAACTTGTTTGTGAGCTTCAGTGCATTCGGGATCAAGTTAATGTCAGACACAAAAGAGGGTGATCAATCCATGCCTCTGTGTTGGACACCGATATCAATGACATGGGATGTACAAGTTTAAACTACAGGGTTATTATAACAGTTAGACTGCCATCTCCATATTAATTGGGGGCTGCAGTGGCTTGCTAGAGCCCAACTGCAGTCTGTGGGCTAAAGGCCCGCTGCCAACATAAAGATGGGCCCACGGGATCATACACATAGAACGACTGAACATCGACTTAAGGAATCACATATATACTTGGAGTATACACTGTGGAGAGAGAGGTATATATATATATATTAATCATATTATAAAGATTAATTGGATTGATCCTAATAATAAAATTAATATATATATTCAATTGGCTCTTCATAATTAATTGGATTAATTATGAGATTATTTCCTAGGTGGAAATATTCATGTGTATAGGTTTACGTATGATTTTGTTTTGTGAAGATTTAATTTTAATTTGATGGATTAAATTAATTGGTCAAACTAATTTTAATTTAAATGTAAATAATATATTACTTGGTGTAATATATTAAATACATGGGTATATTAAAATTGGGCTTGAAATTAATTTAAACCAGAATAATTAAAATTAGATTGGGCCTGAATTAAAAGAAAGAAGCCCACACAAAATAAAGGAGCCAAGCTGGGCCTGAATTCCCCTAAGGGAATTCGGCCAACCTAGGTTTTCAACCTAGGAGAATTTCGGCCAAGGAGATAAAAACCACACCATAGCCGAATCCTCTAGCCTCTCTCTCCATTGTTCGTGTTTTCCAACGCTAGCACGGGTCGTGTTCGTTAGGCGTTCGTGTACGGGAACGAAGAAGGACTCTAATTTGATTCCTGCAGTCTTCATCCATCTCTAGAAGAGATATTCCGGGTAAGAGAATGATCTCTTTCTATTAAATTGTTATGTTTTACAATTTCCATTTCAATTGCTCCTGGGACTGGATTTGAGGAAATCATCGTGTTCTTCCGCATTTATCGGGTGATTTCCGATGAAAAATCCCAACAAACAGTTAGACTACCATCTCCATCTTAATTGGGGGCTGCACTGGCTTGCTAGAGCCCAACTGCAGTCTGTGGGCCACAGGCCGACTGCCAATATAAAGATGGGCCCACGGGATCACACACATTAAGCGACTAAACACTGACTTAAGGAATCACATTTATACTTGGAGTATACACTCTGGAGAGAGAGGAATATATTAATTATATTATAAAGATCAATTGGATTCATTATAATAATAAAATTAATATTTGATTGGCCTTCTCATAACTAATTGGATTAATTATGAGATTATTTCCTGGGGGGAAATATTCATATGTATAGGTTTACATATGAATTTATTTTGTGAAGATTTAATTTTAATTTAATGGATTAAATTAATTAGTCAAACCATTTTTAATTTGAATGTAAATAATATGTTACTTGGTGTAATATATTAAATACATGGGTAAATTAAAGTTGGGCTTGAAATTAATTTAAACCAGATTAATTAAAACAAATTTGGGCCTGAAATAAAAGATGGAAGCCCACACAAAGGAGAAGCCAATTGGGAGAATTTTGGCCACCTAGGGTTAGAATAACCCTAGGATTTTCGGCCAAAGGGGCAATGAACACACTAGCCGAAATTTTGCCTCCCCTCTCTTCTCCATTGTTTGTGTTTTCCGATGCTAGCAAGGGTGGTGTTCGTAAGGCATTCGTGTACGTGAACGAGGAGGGATTCTAGTTTGATTCCTGCAGTCTGCATCCATCTCTTGAAGAGATATTCCGGGTAGGAGATTTGTCTCTTGTAATTAAAATTTTATTTTTCCAATGTCCATCTCAATTGTTCCTAGGCACGGATTTGAGGAAATCATCGCGTTCTTCCGCTTTAATCAGGTGATTTCCGGTGACAAATCCCAACAGTGGTATCAGAGCGGGCTTTTGATCCGTGGAAATTGTTAAAATTGGTTGAATCCCTTGCTTTAAAATTGGAGATTTTTAGTGGGGTTCTTGGTTTGGGTTTAAGATTTTTCCCATTTGATTTTGTACAATTGAAATTGAATATGCATATGGGTTTATGTTTGTTTAATTTAATTATATGTTTGAGATTCTTGGTGAATTTCTTGATGTGGATGCCATGATTCTTTTTATTTATTTTTCTGTTTTATAAAAAAAAAAATCTGGCTGTTCCCGGTGTGCAGGGCTTCCGGCGGCCGAATCGCTGGTGCCTGCTGCTGCACCAGCAGCAGCGGCTGTTGCCGCTGGGCGGCCACTGCACGGCAGCAGTGCCACTGCTGCCTCTAGTAGCGGAGGCTGGTTATAGGGCAACTAAGTTGCCCTAGCCGCAGCGGGTCGGGCCCAGTGTTTTTGGATTTGGCGGGTTTTTGGGCCCGGGGCCCAGTTTTGAAATTTTAATTGGTCTAAAAATTTGTGTTTAAATTTTGTAATTTAAATGCGTATGGTTTCTTGAATGAAATTTAATTTTATTTATGTGATATTAGTTTTAGAAATTAATATGTTTAATTGAAATTGGTTCGGGTAATTTTGGCACAATTATTTGGATGGCTAAATTGGACCCATGGTTTCCCAATTCCAGTGGGAGCAGTTGGACTGCTTGGGCTGGAGGCCCAAAGCCCGTTAAGGGTTGGAACCATGGTGGGCCAAAATTGGCGGTTTCAAAATAATGGCTTGGACATAATTGAAATGGGCTTAAATCATGCATTTTACCATGCTTATGAATTATATGTATTGAATGCATATGGGTGATTAAATATTTTGTATGATTGTATGTTATTGGGCCTTATTCGAGATAGGTTGTATTTTTCTTTTTGGGTAAATACGGCCTACGTGTCGTTTTTCTTTTTAATGTAATTTTATTTTATTTCTTATTATAAAATTTGTAAAAGAAAAAAGCCATGGAGTGGTGAGCGCAAATAGAGGTGCAGGCCCAGAAAGAAGAAGATGGAGGCCCACCTGATATTGGATTCTAGTATAGGTTTACTAGAATAATATTATGATGTAATATAGGCACATAGCAGTCCATTTTACTTATTTATTTAATTATGCTATATATTTATTTGCATGTGTGAATGTATGATCCAACAGAAATTTCACCCGCGTTATGTATGCAAGCTGCTATTAAATGGAATATGGATATCGGCCCATGAGCCCAACAACTCGGTTTAATTAATAACTTGATTCATTATTACTTATATATGGGAATAACAAAGTAAAGTCCTTTATTAACACTCTAAAATGTTTTTCTGTGTAGAAACTCTTAAATGGCAAACAACAACTCATTATCACTGCGATCAATCCTAGAAAGGGACAAGCTTTCCGGTCCCAACTTTTTGGATTGGTCTAGGAACTTGAAAATAGTTCTAAGACAAGAGTCCAAAGAGTACGTACTGGAAAGGCCTGTGCCGGCTGTGCCTCAAGGATGTAATCCACCGGCTGCCCAGCTGGAGGAATACAAGCCGCATGTCAAGGATAATAGGGATGTGACATGCCTTATGTTGGCCTGCATGGTCCCCGAACAGCAAAAACAGTTTATGGACCATTAAACCTATGCTATGATAACAACTCTTAACGAGATGTTTTAGGAGCAAGCTTGTCAGGAAAGGTACCTAACCAATAAGGCATTCCACTCCTATAAGATGGGGGCTGGGACATCTGTGAGCGCACACGTGCTTAAGACGAAGGGCTATTTGGATACATTAGCCCGTCTTGGATCGCCCATCTCTCAGGAGTTGGTGGTGGACACAATCCTTACATCCCTACCGAATTCTTACGATCAGTTCATCCTGAACTATAACATGTAAGGGATGAACCGTACTGTTACCGAGCTGCATGGGATGCTAAAGGTCACGGAACAGTCGATCAAGAAGAGTCCATCGGTGCTGCTGGTCAACAAGGAGAACCCTGCTCTTGCCAAAGGCAAGGCCAAGGAAAAGGCCAAGGCCAAGGCCAAAAAGGCCAAGGCTAAGAAGGCCAAGGCCCACAGGAGGCAGGTCCTGAGGATGTCTGTTTCGGGTGCAGACAGGCAGGCCACTGGAAGAGATCGAGTCCCAAGCTGATGGGAAAGCAGAGGAGGGGCCAGGGTGCGTCCTCATCATGTATTTATGTTATAGACATTAACCTTACTGTTTCAACATCCTGGGTATTAGATACTGGATGTGGTTCACACATTTGTTGCAATGTGCAGGAACTTAAGAACAGAAGGTCACTGGGATCGGGGGAGGTGGACTTGCGGGTCGGAAATGGAGCAAAGGTTGCTACCATAGAGATCGGCGAATATCACCTCATGATGCCTAGTGGATTGGTTTTAATTTTGGAACAATGTTATTTTGTACCTGCTATGTGCAGGAATATTATTTCAGTTTCCATGTTGGATATTTCTGGATTTTATTTTACTATTTCTAATGGTAGAATTTCTTTATCTAGAGAGGGATTATTTTATGGAGATGCTCTATTAAATAATGGCCTATATATCCTAGACTTAAATGAAACCAATCATGTCTATAACATAAACACTAAAAGGGTTAAGCCCAACGAACTTAATCTTGTCTACCTATGGCATTATCGTTTAGGCCACATAAAAGAGAAGGGCATAGCTAGGCTTCACAAAGCTGGAGTCTTAGGGTCATTTGACTTGGAGTCAATTGATATACGCGAGTCATGTTTACGAGGCAAAATGACTAAGGCACCTTTTAGCAAGAAGGCTGAAAGGGCCACTAGCTTATTGCACCTAATACATTCAGATGTATATGGGCCCATGAGCAGAGCGACCAGAGGTGGACATCTGTATTTCGTCACGTTCACAGATGATTTCATGGCTACGTCTATCTGATGCAACATAAATCTGAGACCCTTGATAGGTTCAAGGAATTTAAGAATAAAGTACAGAACCAGCTAGGCAGGAATATCAAAACCCTTCGGTCGAACTGAGGAGGTGAGTATATGAGCCTAGAGTTTGACTCATATTTAAGAGAGCATGGAATAGTTCCACAGCTCTCTCTTCCAGGGACACCACAATGGAATGGGTGTCTGAACGAAGGAATAAGACCCTGTTGGACATAGTCCACTTAATGATGAGTCAAGCCTCTCTCCCAATTAGTTTATGGGGACACGTCCTCGAGACAGCAGCTCTTATCTTAAACAATACTCCGACTAAGGCAGTGGAAAAGACCCCATATCAGATATGGATGGGCAGGGAGCCTAATGTATCTTTCATAAGGATTTGGGGATGCGAAGCACATGTCAAGAGATTGACTAGTGGCAAGCTGGAGCCCAAAACCGATAAATGCCTGTTTGTGGGCTACCCTAGGGAAACCAAAGGGTATTACTTCTATAACCCCGCCGAGAATAAAGTGTTCGTGGCAAGGAAGGGGGTCTTTCTAGAAAAGGAGTTCCTTTCCAAGAAAGATAGTGGGAGCAACATTGAACTCAGGAAAGTTCAAGGTCCATAAGCTCTTGAAGAGCATAACTCGGAGGCCCAGGTGGAGCTTCCACAGGAGGAAGCACCGACCCAGGCCACACAAGGACCTAGAAGGTATGGTAGGGATCATCGGGAACCGGAGAAGTATGGTTTCCTCATCACCGATGATCAAACTCTTCTCATCTGGGATGAGGAAGAACCCAAAACCTACCAAGAGGCTATGGCAAGCCCACAGTCTGTAAATTGGAGTAAAGCCATGGAGGTAGAGATACAATCTATGTACGATAACCAGGTTTGGAACTTGGTTGATCCACCTCTGGGTGCTAAGGTAATAGGTCACAAGTGGTGGTACAAGCTAAAAGCCGATAATACCTTCAAGGGGCATCTGGTTGCGAAATGTTTCAGACAAGTCCATGGAATAGACTATTATGAGACTTTCTCACCAGTAGCCATTCTTAAATCCATCAGGATCTTGCTAGCCATAGCCACATGGTACGACTATGAGGTCTGGCAAATGGATGTCAAAACTGCTTTCCTTAATGGAAAGCTACTCGAGGATGTGTATATGACACAACCTGGGGGTTTTATCGATCCAGAGTATCCGGGAAGGGTATGCAAGCTTCAAAGGTCCATTTATGGACTGAAGCAAGCATCCCAAAGTTGGAATCTTAGATTCAATGAAGCTATAAAGAAATATGGCTTCATACAGAATCAAGATGAGCCTTGTGTGTATAAGAGGACTAGTGTGAGCATTGTCACATTCTTGGTACTTTACGTAGACGGCATCCTACTCATTGGAAGTGACATACCTACACTGCAAAGGGTTAAGCAGTGGCTGAGTAAGTGCTTCGCAATGAAGGACTTAGGCGAAGCTGAGATGATCCTAGGGATCAGGATCTATAGGGATAGATCAAATCAGCTTCTAGGCCTAAGTCAGGCCTTATACATAGACAAAGTTCTGAAAAGGTTCAGCATGGACCGGGCTAAGAAAGGTTTCTTGCCAATGGGTTATGGGCTAAAACTTAGTAAGAAGAACTGTCCTAAGACAAGGGAGGACAGGGAGAACATGAAATTGGTTCCATATGCTTCAGCTATAGGATCAATTATGTACTCCATGCTGTGTACGAGACTGATGTTGCCTTTGCACTAAGTATGACGAGCCGATACTAGTAGGATCCCGGGGAGGATCACTGGAAGGCTGTCAAGGCAATCTTTAAGTACCTTAACCGGACTAAGGATAGCTTCTTAGTGTATGGAGGTCAGGAAATGCTATCAGTTACTGGGCACACTGATGCAAGCTTCCAGACCGACCAGGATGAGTACCAATCGCAGTCTGGGTATGTATTTTTGCTAAATGGTGGTGTTGTAAGCTGGAGGAGCTTAAAGCAGCCAACCATCACGGACTCTACAACATAAGCTGAGTACATCACGGCGTGTGATGCATCTAAGGAAGCTGCATATATGAATAAGTTTATCACTGAGTTAGGAGTAGTACCAACTATCCAGGACCCAGTTGATAACTTCTGTGACAACAATGGGGCCGTTGCACAAGCTAAGGAGCCCCGGTCACACAAGAACACAAAGCACGTGCTCAGAAAGTTTCACCTCATACGAGAGATCACAGAGAAAGGTGACATTGCATTACACAAAGTGGACACCGAGGATAATGTCAACCAAGTTAATGGGTACATGTAAAAAGGGCATGGTACTGGATAGATCCACTAAATAAGAAATCCACATGGTATAGTATCACAAGTGATTCTCGTGTAGTACTTGTATGGATCCTTTGACCTGACCATATGATGGTATTGCATGTGAGGTTGCATACTTAGGGGTACGCCTAAAGGGCCTGTAATACGGTGCCAAGTATAGGTGCTTTCGGGTATGTCACTTAGCTTGGCAATGCTATGGATATGCAGAAGAGATTTGTCACTCAGTAATCCATTAAGAAGATATCACCGGCCTCTTGATGAGTGTGACTGATAAGAGTGTGGCCACACCCAAATAAGTTGGAACTTGTTTGTGAGCTTCAGTACATTCGGGATCAAGTTAATGTCCGGACATAAAAGAGGGTGATCAATCCATGCCTCTGTGTTGGACACCGATATCGATGACATGGGATATACAAGTTCAAACTATAGGGTTATGATAACAGTTAGACTGCCACCTCCATCTTAATTGGGGGCTGCAGTGGCTTGCTAGAGCCCAACTGCAGTATGTGGGCCACATGCCTATTGCCAAAATAAAGTTGGGTCCACACGATCGTACACATTGAACGACTGAACATTGACTTAAGGAATCACATGTATACTTGGAGTATACAATCTGGAGAGAGAGGAATATATTAATTATATTATAAAGATCAATTGGATTCATTATAATAATAAAATTAATATTTGATTGGCTTTCTCATAATCAATTAGATTAATTATGAGATTATTTCCTAGGTGGAAATATTCGTATGTATAGGTTTACATATTTATTTTGTGAAGATCTAATTTTAATTTAATGAATTAAATTAATTAGTCAAACCAATTTTAATTTGAATGTAAATAATATGTTACTTTGTATAATATATTAAATACATGGATAAATTAAAGTTGGGCATGAAATTAATTTAAACCAGATTAATTAAAATAGATTTGGGCCTGAAATAAAGGATGGAAGCCTATACAAAGGAGGAGCCAAATGGGCCGAAATTCTCCACCTAGGGTTAGAATAACTCTAGGATTTTTGGCCATGGGGGCAACGAACACACTAGCCGAAATTTTGCCTCCCCTCTCTTCTCCATTGTTCGTGTTTTCCGACACTAGCACGGGTGGTGTTCGTAAGGCGTTCGTGTACATGAACAAGGAGGGATTCTAGTTTGATTCTTGCAGTCTGCATCCATGTCTTGTAGAGATATTCCGGGTAAGAGATTTATCTCTTATAATTAAAATTTTCTTTTTCCAATTTCCATCTCAATTGCTCCTGGTCACGGATTTGAGGAAATCATCGCGTTCTTCCACTTTAATCGGGTGATTTCCGGTGACAAATCCCAACAGAATCTAGCGTTCTCCTTTTTCCAACCATGAAAGACTAATTCCAAGCAAGTGAAAATGGGGACCTAAAACCGAGCAAGTATAAGAGTTCAATGATCATTTCCTTCCTAAATCTAATATTTATAAAATACTAAAATCAAAAGAAGAATCAGAAGATCATTGAAATATGCAGTGAGTTTTCACCATTTTTAGTTTCTTCTAGTAGTTATAGAAAGTGATTTCTTCATCTTCCAATTTGTTTCTGATATAGAGAAAAGAAATTTAAAGAGTTAGAATTTGAAATTGTAAAGAAACCACAAATGGAACACTTATTTGAAATTTCTTTACAGTTGATTTTGTATTCCTCAAATTATTCACTTCTCTCTACACCTCTCTGCACTCATCTTTATCAGTCGATTCAATTTCAAAGTTCAAACACAAACACCCATGGTAACTCTTTAATCACATTTCAATTCTTCTCAGTTCACTCAAAATCCGATTTCAATTTTAGGTCTCTTATTCTTTATTTGATTCTGATTAGCAATTTTTGATTGATTTGTTGGGGGCTAATGAAGACATAACTAGGTTTTATAATTGAAGTTCAGTCTTAGCTATAATAACATATTTCATACAAAGAGAGAAGGAGTTGAGAGATTGACGTACGCAAATAATGATACAAAGTTGGGAAGAGAGAAGGATTTCAAGAAAGGGAAAGAATTATCCTATTAATATAAGGTATTAAATATTGATTGAATCCTAGCCCTTAATCTTAAATTAAGGGTCACGATTTCATCAATAGATCTCTCCTGTTTGACCTTAAACAAGAGAAGATCTAGATCCTTTTAAGCTATTTTAATTTCAATGTATGAATCTTCAAAAATTAAAAAAAATGCATAAATAAAGGCATAATCCTTAAAAGAAAAATAAAAGCATAATAATTGTAAAGTGAAATATGAAAATAAGATATTAATAAGCTAATTTACTATAGTTCCATGCATATCATATACTTCTTTTATGTAACAATTCATATATATACTTAATTTTTTTAACTTATTAAATTATCTTAAATTAATGTACGTTTGTATGAAAATATAAAATAAAACAAATGCAATACAAATAAAATTTTAAATCATTTGTAATATTTACTAATTTGTATTAAAAAAAGAACTATAAGAAAAAGAAGTTTATCTAGTATATTTTAGGAAAAACTTTAAAAACCACCCATGTGGTTCCACTTGCTAACAAATCGAGGATTGTATTTTTTTTCTATCAAAAAGAGGATAGGTGCTTTCAAAAGGTAGCAAAAAAAAGATAACTAAGAGATAGAAATGATCACAATAACAATGCTGAGAGAAGAAATGGAGATCATATCCAACATAACTTTTCTAGATCAAACTTAGACAATCCAGGTTTGATCTTGATAAGGTCAGTCTTGAAAGGTAGCGGTAACTATCTTACATGAAGTTATGTTATGGTTAAGGCTCTAAATGCAAAGAAAAAACTTAAATACATACTTTTTGATGATGATCTTCCAGAAAAAGATATAGTAGAATATGATATATGGAAAGAAGTTGATACTTAATTGTATTTCAAGAGAATTGACAAATGCTTTTGAATTTGTTGCTTCAGATAGAGTATTGTGGTTAGAATTAGCATACCGTTTTGGTGACAATAATTGTTCCCACTTTATTTTGATTGAAGAAAGAAATAATTCTATTTTCGCCAGCTAACAACTATGTTACTAATTATTTCATTCACTTGAAAAACTTTGGGATGAGTATTTTTTTAGGCCTTTACTTGAATGTAAGTGTGGAATTGCAATAGAATATGTGTACAATGCTTTCAAATGTTTCTATGATTTAAATGAAGAAGCTAAGTTGATGCAGTTTTTAACTAGTTTGAATAAGAGCTTTGAGCATGTCATTAGCTAGATTCTCTTATTGGATCCTACTACTAATGTTGATAAAGCTTTCTCCATGATTTCAAAAATTGAAAAGTAGAAGTTTCTATAGATTATGAATTTGATAGCTTTTCTTCTAAGCGTGGCAAGTTTCCTCAGTAGAAAAAGGATTTTGGTTTTAATAATGCATCCAAGGGGAAATACACTACAAAAAAAGATGATAAGTACTATAAGTTCTATGATGATATAAGACATTATATATCTACTTACTTTTTAGTTGATTGGGTATCTAGAATGGTGGAAGGGACCTACAAATTTACCTAGTCCAAAGGTACAATATAAAGGAAAATAAAGAGTAAATGTCGTGCATGAGACTCAGTAGTCACCATTGGATGCAATTCATGATTTTGTTGGTTCAGAAGCAAAAGAATATTATTCTACGGGTCGTAAGTACATGGGTCATATGTTAAGTGAAGTTACAGGATGTTGAAGGGTAAGGCTATTGTAGAGGCCCCACCTACAGATTTTCTACTTCTATAGGATTCTCTAGTAATGTTTTTTGGCCTTCTTACTTTTTTAGTTCATAGTCTTTACATGAATATTGGATTATTGACAATGGGGCTACTTCTCACATGTCTCCTTCCTTGAGCATATTTGAGAATCATCATTCTAGTGATTGTAAGCTAAATAAAATTATTGCTTGATTATACTATGCAATTGGTGTGAAATGTTAGGAAGTAAGGTTAAGTAAGGATCTGGTTCTGAAAGAAGTTTTACCTATGCTTAATTTCAAATACAACTTATTATAAGTTGATCAATTGGTCAAGCAATCTAGCATTGTGCTACAATTCCATTCATCTCATTGTTGTTTACAGGACCTAAACTCCAATGAGATTGTAGCTGTGGGATGGATGATAGAAGGTCTTTATCAGTTAAACAATGATTTTTTTCCCACTATGATCAATAAAGTGAAGTAGCAACAATGTAGTTTTTAAACTAGTTCTAATAAACCTGATAGATGGCATATGAAATTAGACCATGCTTCTACTGATGTATTAAAGCATATGCCTGGTATTTCAGTTTGTGAAAATAATATCTTTTTGTATTTGTCCTTTTGCTAAATAACATATATTACTATTTAATAGAAGTTCAATTACTATAGCTGCTCATTTTCAGTTGTTGCATTTGGATATTTGGGACCATACATAATGGTTTCTTTATCTGGAGCTTGTTCTTTTCCTCACCATTGTGGATGACCTTTTTAAGGTTACTTGGGTTGTTTTGTTACAACAGATAGCTCAAGTAGTTCATGCACTTAGTTTCTCAAAATGATCCAGACATAGCTTCATTCAATTTTGTAGATCATTAGAATAGATAATGGGGGTGAGTTTATCAATCACAAATGTAAAAGATTTGTGTTAACAGTTGGGCATTCTTCACTAACGGACTTATGTCTACACACCACAACAAAATGGTACAGTAGAGAGGAAGCACAGGCACTTATTAGAAGTCACAAGAACTTTTATGTTTTAGGCTTCCTGACTTGTGAGTTTCTAGGGGAGGCTCTCCTAATGGCTACATGTATTATTAATGCTTTGCCTTTAAGGAAGCTAGAATGGATGACCTTATTTTTCAAGTTATATAACACTTTTTCTGAATATAGTATGTTTCATTTTTTTAATGTCAATGTTTTTATGCTAATGTGCATCCTCATAAAGAGAAGTTGGCTCTTAAAGCTTCTAGGGCTATATTATTAGGTATGTTTTTAGTCAGAAAAGAAATAAAGTTGTGGACTTGCTTACTAGAAAGATCATGGTTGTTAGAGATATACAGTTTCAAGAGGATGTTTTTCCTTTTGCTATAAAAGAATCAGTTTATGTTATGACATATTCACAAGTTGTTAGCTTGTTCTTACTTTTACAATTGATAATGCTCCTCTCAAACGATTTATAAGAGTACTTAAACAACCATCTTGGTTATCTGATTTTGTTTCTCCGTTAGTTGCAAATTGTTTACCTGTTTTACATTAAGTGCACTAGTTTTCAAATATGCATAAGTTGTCTTTAGCTAATATTGCTAAAGAACAAGAGCCAAAGAATTACATTGAGGCTAGTAAACATAAAGCTTGTAGTTGGAGCTGGATGCATTAGAAGCTAATGATAGTTGGCTTGTTACAGATTTACCTCAAGGCAAGAAACCACTTGCTTCTAAGTGAGGTTGTAGGATAAAGTACAAGCCCAAAGGAGAAGTTGGCAGATTTAAGGCTGGTTTGGTAGCCAAAGGATATAATCAAACATTTGGTATTGATTATTTTGAATCCTTTTATCCAATTTCCAAGGTTGTAACATTCAATTTAGTTTTTAACTTTAGCTATAGCAAGGGGGTGGCTAATGCATTCGGTGGATGTGAATAATGCATATATTCATAGTTTTTTAGATGAAGATATTTACCTACTACCACCTCAGGGTTATACTAAGTGTCAAGAATGGCAGGTTTGCTTAAGGAAGTTAGTTTACGACCTTAAACAGGAAGGTAGATAATAGCACACGGAGATTTCAACAAAATTGGTTGAACATGGTTTTCTCATATCTATTAATGACCATTGTTTGTAAAAAGGAAGAAGATGAAAATTTGGTAATGCTTATGATTTATTTTGATGATATTTTAATCACTAGTACTAATATATAACATATAATTAAGGTGAAAAATTATTTACATTATCTTTTCACTATTGAGAATATGGGAGATGTGAAGTATTTTATTAGAGTTGAGTTTGCTAGGTCCAGTTCAAGGGCCATTCTTTCACAATAGAAGTATATTGCCGACATGATTAATGATGTTGACATCTTTCATGCGATTCCTATTTTAAGTTTAGCAACACATGGTATTGTTTTGACTGATTTTGGAGAAGAGTTTCAAGATGCAAAATTGTATAAAAGAATAAGAGGCAAGTTGCTTTATTTAGGTTTTACCAGACCTGATATAGGAGATATCGCTCAACAATTAAGTTAGTACATGCAAAAGCCATGTCAACATCATTTTAAAACTGTCTTTCATGTACTGAGATACCTAAAGGGTATACAAGACGATGGATTGTTTTATGTTCAATAGCCATAAGTAGAGTTGGAGTTGATAACATTATGATTCAAAATTTGGGGACATGTAAGGTCTAAAAAGAAGTCAATCACAGGGTACTACATCTTTCTTGGTTCTTGTTTACTCTCGTGGAAGACTAAGAAGCAATCTATTGTAAGTAGGTCCTTAGCTGAGGTAGAATACAGAAGTATAGGGAAAAAAATTTGTGAATTAAATTGGATCTCTTATTTATTAAAAGACATAGGAGTTTCACTATAGTTGTCAATCTCTATGCACTATAATAATGAAGCAACAATAGCCATTGCTAAAAATCATGTGTTCCATGACATAATAAAACATGTGGAGATTGATTGCCATATTATCAAGAATTTAGTTGAAGAAGGTTTCATTGTCACCTATTATGTTCCCATTGGCTCACAATTATCATACTTGTTCACAAAGAGTCTTAGTCATTCTTGTCATGGAACCAATTGACCCAAAAGGTTAGACTGATAGGTAAGGCCCAATCATACTTTGACCCTCCCTCGTACGATAATGCCCTTTGGGCTTGAAGCATGTCTAACACATGCTTACTCTACCATGTGTTGAAATTCAATCAACAAATTGAGCTACCAAATTCGAAGCCTTGACCTCTAAGTCTAAGAAACTTTGATACAATCTTATAGAACTAATTGACCTAACAACTTAAGCTGTTGTTGGGCAAAGTCCAATTATAGCTTTTATTATTATCTTTAACACTCCCTTACACGTGAATGCCTATTGGGCTTAAAGTGTGTACAATGCATGCGCACTCTATCGTGTGTTGAAATTTAATCAACAAATGTTGCTGCTAAGATTCGAACCCCTGATCTCTAAGTCTAAGAGGCTTTAATCCCACGTCATGGAACCATTTGATCCAACAGCTTAAGCTGATAGGTAAGACCAATTATAGCTTTTATTGTTATCACTGACACTCCCCCATATGTGAACGCCCTTTAGACTTGAAGCATATACAACTCAAGCACCTACTATGTGTTGAATTTTAATTCATAAATGAAGCTTCTAGGATTCAAACCCTCTACCTCTAAGCCTAAGCAACTTTGATACTATGTTATGGAACCATTTAACCCAAAAGCTTAAGCTGATAGATAAGGTCCAATTATAGCTTCTATCATTATCTCTAACACTCCCCCGCAATCGAATGCCCCTTAGATATAATACAAGTCCACCTTACCGTATGATTTTTAATTAACAAATGGAGATGATAGGGTTTGAACCCTCAACCTCGGGTCTAAGAGGCTTTGATATCATGTCATCAAACCAATTGACCAAAAAGCTTAATCTGATAGGTAAGGCCGAATTATAGCTTTTATTATTATCTCTAACAATTCTCACGTGGTACTAGCTTTAATAAAGATGGGAGTGGTTTAATTGACAATTATAAAACTTGCAACAAATGTTGTTTCATCTTGTGGGGGAAGTCTTGAGCTTGTGCAAGATGAAACGGCATGCACAAAGGAGACAATGCATTTGGTTGAACAAGATCACATCGAAGGGTAAGTTGCATGATAGATTTTGGTGCCAAAGGAAAATAGTTGCTTAAAATCCAAAATGAGTTGGTAGTGGAGAATTCGAACTTTTCTTCCTTAGTTTGCAATGTACAAATAAGAAGTTGTAACTTGAAGATTGATATAAGTGAATAAAATATGCTTTTGCTCTCTAATTTTACTATGTTTCATAGATAGGATCCCCATGGGATAGGGGGAGAGGTTTCCATCCCCATCTCTAGGAAATTTTTTCCCTAGCCCTACCCCTTGGCGAAATTGAATGGAATTTCCAATCCCCATTGGGGAAATCCTCACTAGGACCATATTTCCTCGCCTTGCTTGCAATGCTACTAACATACATGGTTGTTGTTTTTTCGTCTTCTTCTCTATATTTTATTGAGTTTGTACTTTAATATTTTTTTTTCTCTTTGCATCATGGTTATGCTAATTTTATTGTTGGTGATATGCTAAATTCATTAAAGAGTAAGATGGTAAAGTTATTACAGATGCTCTCATTACTCCTTTAGTGAATCCATGAATGGAGCCATGTCATTTTTCTCAAGAGAGGCAAGTAAGAGATAAAGATTTGTTTTTTTTTTTTTTTTTGCTAGAAATAAAGCATATACATAATATGTTATATGATAAAACAAAGGACTGAGCATCAAGTTTGCTGTAATATTATTGGAAAATATCAATTTTACTGTTATTAATTATACAAATTAGAGCAATTTTTTCGCCATGGCAGAAATTTAATTCTCAAAGTTACCCGCTTCTAAGTAAATTGAGATAAGATTTATCCTTGATGAAAAAATGTAGGTAATTTGTACAATGAGTGAAATTTAGCTTCTCTGATAACTTTATGGTCAAAATTGACCCTTATCCTTAAACTAAACATAAGTAAGATAACATTTTCATTTAAATCTTGATTGAAATGTTTAAGAAGCTCAACATTTATGCATGCATGTATGTGTGTGTATGTGTATATACATATATAGCTAATTTTTGTTTTTAGCTTGCATATGTAAATTATCTAATATATTCCTCACAAATGTAAATATGTATTATAAAAATTTCAAAGAAAAATAATAATTTCGTATGGGACAAGACAACCATCAATCTGGCATGGTGGCTCTGCTCCTGAGTGAATCATTCATCTGTATATTTTGTCTTAAATGATTATTTAATAGAAGAATTACAAAAACACCTTTGTGGTTAAATTTCCTTCACAAAAAAAAAAAAAAATGGTTTGATTAGAATTTTAATTCCAAAACGTTCGTATAAGTGGTTTGATTAGAATTTTTAACCAACTTCTATTTGGAAATAAAAAGTTGCGTTTTGCCAAAAGCTTTATTTTGGAGTTTTTGTGAAACATAATATATCTGACTAAATTACCCTCAAATAAACACATTAAATTTGGACATTTTGTTATTAGAAATTGCAGATTGGGAGAAGAAAACTATGTTTACATTTTGATCAAAATCCCAATTTTGAGCTGCATGACTTGTTGAATAGTTCAAATGATACTAATTCTAATGAAATAATGAAGAAGTCATAGCAATTCAGATGGATGCATGTTGCTTCTAGACTATGGAGAACTAGAATTAATTTTTGAAATATAATAAATATTAACAATTTATTTATGTATGAAGCTATATATGTGAGGTATGAATTTTTAGAAGTTATTTAATCATTTATATTATATTTACTAACGTTTATATTACATTTTGTATAATTATTTTATATTAACTTAAAACATATTCGCATTAGTCGATTTTTTTACATTTGAATACCAATGTCTCATTGTATATAAACCAAACACTAATTATGAATAGTCAAACAACTAACTAATAATCGCAATTCCCCACTAACGGCTAAACTAAAAATATCTCAAGTATAAATGAAAAGTTGTTGTTTTCTTTTTTAGAATAAATGGTAAGAAAAGTTAAGCAACAATATACTCATTATACTATGTGTTATAGTATGTGAATACTTAATGTTTATGATGTAATTTAAAAGATTTTCTTTCCTCATATATAGATTATTATCTTTTCTGTATAATTTAGAAAATTATGGGAAATTAAGTGAAAATTATGATTACATTATTCGTATTAGATTACTGTAAATAAGAGTTTCCTGATTTAGAATTATTTTTTTAATAAATTTCTTGGGTATAGGACTAGTTTATAGAAGACAAAAAAAAAAAACATTTAGTACTTTCTTTCAAAATCTAACATAAATTATTTAAATTTGTTTTTTTTTTTTAATATATATATATATATATGAAACTATAATCGGGATTTTCTTTGTAATATTTTCCGAATCTATTATTAAATGCTATAAGATTTGACCTTATCCCATAATTTAATTTTGAATTTAAGAGTTAGGCATAACCTCAAAAGGGACCAGTAATTAGTGTCTATTTATGTTAATTATGTTTTTCTCTTTTTATATTACTTGCTTTGCTTATAATTGCAAGTTTAAAATGTTTATTTATAAAAAATAAAAAAGTTGAAATGTTCAGTAACATTTCTATTCACATCAACTTTAGTATTGTGTCCTTTTTAAATATTTATTGATTTTTTAATTTGTAGGTTCAGTATCTATTTGTTGTCTGATCACTCACAAATATTTTATAATTTTCTTATTATGCTTACTTAATTAGTTTTTACTTTATGTTTATGGGTCATCAACGTTAATCATAATTTCATTTAAAGTTTTTTGACTTTTTTTTTTTTTAAACGCAATTTTAATTCATTAAAATTTTGGAATGATTTATGTAATATTCATGCAATCATGAATCATGGTGTGTATATATATAATTATTTAGACACTTTTCATAACTTTTTTACTATAGAATTACACATTTCATTTTGTCAAATTTAATAAATTACTCTACTTTAATTATCATAAGAACATTTGTACATGTAAAATCTCCAATAACTATTTTGGAACAAAATCTAAGAAAATGATATATATCCACTAAAATCCATTTATTAATAAGGTAACAAAATCTCAAATCTTTTTTTCCTAATATCTTTACCTATTTGAGGTTTTTTCTCTTTTTGTAAATATCAATTTAAGCTTTTGATTTCATACAAACTAAGCTTACATATCTCAATTGAATTCTAATATAATATATATGCAAATTGATTTTAATTAAAAAAAAATGAAAATCTATGGAATATGTATCCGTATGCCAATATAATAAAATATTATCACATTATATGTTTTAGAATTTAGAGTTATAAATTTTATAGGATTTTGATTTTAGGATTAAAATTTTATCTAAAAAATCAATTATTAGACAATTGTTTAATTAATTACAAATTGTTATTTTTTATTAATTGAAATGCGAATTGTCATAATTTTACCACACAAATAATGTGGTGTGCTAGATGTACTCTATAATTTACATCTTATCAGTTATCACTAGTGTCGAACCAATTAATTGGAATACTTTAAAAAAAAATTGTCAAAAACTTTCCTAATAATCACACTATCATTTAACAACATCTTTGTTTTCTTATTGTAAATTATTTTTAATTTACATTATGGAGCTGATAATTAAGTTGCTAGGTAAACATAAACAAAAGTCAGAAACTAGGGTATAAATGTGATAAAATTGCAAAAATTGTCAAAATTAACAATTAATGTTAATATCAATTTCATTTAAAAAAAAAAATACATGTACATATGAATATTTCTGATTTTTTTTTTTTTTTTGAGGAATATATGATTTGCTTAAATTGGAGAAAAAAAGAAGTGACAATGACCCAAACGACGGCAATAACTGCACCTAACGACAAAACGGCTCCTCTCTCTGTATTGTTTGGTCCGTCCTCTTCCTTGAGAAGAGCTTTCAATTTCTTTCTATTTTCTTTCTCTTTCTCTATAAATCTATTTATACATTCTCTTTCTCTATATCTATATATATGCTTCCTCTTCTCTTTCTTCCTTGTTCGCATCTCCCATGGCGGGTTCAAGACCCTCCTCCTCTTCCTCCTCTGTCTCTTTACAGTCTTCTTCTTCTTCTTCTTCCCGCCTCTTGTTGCTTCTCACTCTCCTCCCTTTGACTCTTGCCGCTTTTGCTTTTGTTCTTCAATGGCGAGGCGGATTGACTGATCCTGTTTCTCGTTGGTCCTCCGACCACCATGAATTTCCCGGCATGGAAACCTTCGCCTCCTCTCGTTCCTCCTCCAGGACTAAGGATTCCGGCTGTGCCGATATTTTGGGCCGGCGTCATTCCCCTTCATTTCCTTATTTCACCAACTGGAATTTCAATTTCGCCTCCGATCTGAAGCCCAAGGTCAGTTTTGGATTCTTTTTTTTTTTTTTTTTTTTTTTATCTTTTGTGAGATAAGTTAAATATTCAAATATGTGTATGTATGTATTTGTTGTTTTCAGATTATTTTCCGTGCTTGATTTCGTTAATCAGTTTTCTGATTTTAATCTGCTTCCAATCTGTATCTGAATAATGCTGATTCCATGGTGCATGAAAGAATTACAAGTTGATAAGACATAAATCATCATTGTTGTTCAATTCTTTTCATTTCTTTTCCTTTTTCTTTTGTGATTATATGTTAAAAAAATATTATCACCATTATTGCCTTAATATGGAGGCAAATGATTTTTTGTTGTCTTCAAGTTTCATAATCATCTCTTGTTTGCTTTTCTGTGTAGAACAGATAATTCTTTTCATAATACCCAGCCATGCACTTGGCCTTAAATTGTTTGATGAGTTCTATCACTACAAAAAGATTGCAAGTAATGTGTTCCTGCGGATTGATCTGGTGCAAGAGTTCTTATAAGTAATAAATCTATGTTGATGAATCTTGGGGTCCCACCACGACAATGCAGCTAACATTTTTACTAATCTGCATTTCATTTCATAGCTCTTCTGCTAATTCAACGCAGTTTTGACCTTGTAAAATGATTAAGGGTTACTTTAATATATGTTTCTGTGTGATATGAAATTATTTGGACATTTCGCCGGTTACATATTAATCTGATCTGCAAGTTAGTTATTTTCTGTGTCTTAGTTACGTAGCGCATCATATTTTATCTGATTTCAGTACATGAATACTTTGTTTATTAAATAGCTTTGTGAATTTTACTCTGAGCGCTTCAGATTATCAACCTTGTACAATTTTCATTTTTCACTTCATTCACTGTGATTAGCTCAGTTTGATTGCTTAATGCAAGTGCTGCTGATATTTCCTTTGTGCATGGAAATTTTAACTTCTATACATGTTTGTGGTTTTGGAAAATGGAGACTTAAAATATGTTATGACTTTTCTCCATTTTTAATTTTTCTGCATGACAGATATCTATAACTACAAGCACTTCTGCAGGCTTAGAACAGACTTTGCCATGGATATTCTTTCACAAAGTTATTGGAGTTTCAACCTTTTTTCTTTTCGTTGAGGGGAAGGCTGCTTCTAAAAATGTATCTAGAGTTTTGGAATCAATTCCTGTGAGTAATCTCTTGTTCCCCATCCATCAATTGTTCTATGATTTATGACTTGCTATCTGTCCTGTTTTGTTTTCTCCTGACTTACTGATGGCATGTTCTTTCTCTTTTCAGGGAGTGAAAGTTATTTTCAGGACAAGAGAGTTAGAGGAACAACAAGCAAAAAGGTTAGTGCATTTTTAATTGATTATCTTTTTCTTCGGAAAAAATAGGGATAAAAATTTTGTTTTGAGAAAAGTTGATTTTTTTTTGACAGAATTTAATAAGTAGTGACTTATCTGATATTTAATATATACATGAAAAGGTTGTTTTGATGAAACAAAAATTTGAGCCTTCCTTCCTTTACAAATCCACCCTCTTTGGGAGGAAGGAATTTTGTTGCCAGCGCAAGAAGGATTGAGAGTTGCTCTTCCATGCATTTCAATCCTTGAATAAACATGCATAAGATGAGTTGCTTTCTTTCCAATCAGTCTCTCTCCCTTGCGCCTTCCTCCCATTGATCCCTCAAAAAAAAAAAAAAAAAGGCTTTATATGTGAAAATATTAATAATCTGGCAAAAGAATTATTCATTATCCAAGCTATGGAGGAACTCTGGAATTCAAGGGGAGTGAGAACTGTTCCCTGGATAGGTTCATATATCTCTGGCTATCATGGATGTAACGTGTGGTCTAGTAGAATAAATTGGAATTGTTCAGCTATCTTCTTTATCAATTTGATTGAAGTGTTCTTTATGTATCTTATTCTGGTTTTGGTTTTCAGCCGGATTTGGAATGAGACTTGGCTGGCAAGCTTCTTCTATAAACCGTGTAATTATGAGTTATTTGTCAAGCAGTCCCTCAACATGGAAATGGCCATTTACATGGCAAGGGTAAGTTCATTACTTGCTTGTCGACAGTGTAATTCATTTTTTAATGTTATGTCTGATATAATGTCTATAATTTTTTATCCTTAGGAGGCTGGCGAGGATTGGATTATCCATCTTGATACTGATGAGCTAATACATCCTGCTGGTGCTCAGGAATATTCTTTGAGACGGTTGCTTGCAGATGTTCCTGGAAACGTTGATATGGTTGTCTTTCCAAATTATGTAAGTGTAATTGTTTGTATGGGATTTAAAAGATTTATTTAATATTTCACTTGCTTATCTGTATTTTGATGTCGAAAAGAAGATTTTCTGTGTCATGGTATGGGAATATTATCTTCTTTCTGTTGTTAGTACATAACAAAAGCATTATTTGTTTCAGGAGAGTAGTGTTGAGAGAGATGATATCAAGGAGCCTTTTAGTGAGGTATTTCTTTAATTTATTCTTCTTACGACTTTAGCTAGTTTATGTTGAAGAGCATTATTATGGATACATGATTTTAAGAAATGTATAAATTGAAATGTTTACTCTCAAATTTGTTGCTAGTAAGGTAAAGCACAGGATGACTCTATGCAGAGTGATAGTGTCTCATTTGATATTCTGCTAGGTTGGCGAGAAACCTCTTACGCGAAACTGATTAATTATATGTTTGGTTGTTATTATTCACTGGATTACTGTTTTAGAAAATTTTGTTTTGTTACAAATTACAATATCCAGTTTCTTTTTTTTCTTTTTTTTTTTTTTTTGACATAGGTCTCGATGTTCAAGAAGAACTATGACCATCTTACCAAAGATTTATACTTTGGCAATTATAAGGACGCCAGTCGTGGTAATCCAAACTATTTTCTAACCTATGGAAATGGGAAGTCTGCTGCTCGAATTCAGGATCATCTTCGCCCAAATGGTGCACATAGATGGCATAACTACATGAAGAATCCACGGTATAGTTATTCTATCTAAATTCCTATTATAATGTCACCTGTTGTAGTTGCATTTCTTTTTCTTCATTTTGAAGTGAAATACATGTCTCTGTGTGTATACACATATTTTTAGATACTTAAAATTGCTGTTAGATGAATTATACATATGCTAGGGTATTGACAGGAAAATTTATGGTTTTTGTTTTATTACTTCCAAGGATTAATATCATCCCATGGCTTTCTGTATCTGCTTCTTTCCTGATCTTCGAACTTATGATGCTCTTATACTTTTGCTGAAAGAGTTGGCAAGTACCTTAATAACTTGCCATTTAAACTTTCACAGAGAAATCAAACTGGATGAGGCTGCCATTCTACATTACACATACACTAAGTTCTCCGATTTAACTTCAAGACGTGATAGGTGTGGATGCAAGCCTACTAAGGATGATGTTAAAAGATGTTTTATGTTGGACTTTGATAGAGCTGTAAGTTTCTATGCTTTCACTCTTCTTATTCAGTTGTATTTTCTCGAATTATTTGTTTTTGTGTTGAATGATGACAAGAAAGAGTATAGGTGGTTTTTCTATTTTGTGGAAACACTTGTATCTTTTGTAATGATGTTAAGATGTTAGCCTCCAATAGGTTTCATCCAAAATAAAGTTAAAATTTTATAGTTCATTGCTAGTTAGGGGAATATAACAAGAAGATGTCAATGTCTGAAAGGAAGTATTGTTCTTCTATATCACAGAGTAATTACAGTCCACTGTGTCATCACAATTATCATCTAATTATTCTTGTAGAAAATTGAAGTATCCTAATTTGAATATTTTAATATTATTGAATCGTTTTTTGTTTTTTTCTAAAAGATGAGTAACTGCCTCAAAAGTAGACATCAGTTGCAATTGTATCTTGGCAGCATATTAGGCAAATCTTCTTGTCAGTTCAAATAAATGCTAAAACCAGTTCTCCATTCTCTTTAAGAGGTTTTGAACAAGTTGAGCAGCTGCTCTTACTTGCATCTTGGCGTAATAATACAAAGCTCAGTTGGAACACTAGTCTAAATAGAGAACAATGTGCTCAATTGTGAAAGAAGAAAGTTGTAGTTCTGTTGTCTTATTTGCTTTTTGTGATGCACAATATTGTGGCAATTACTTTGTTATTCACCTCAAGTTTGTGCTACCTCTGTGGCAACTAGATCGACTATAAGAAGGACAAGATTATATATATATATGCATGCTAGTTTCATTAAAAGGCCATCAATCTCTCTACTCATGCTTTTTTGTTGCACAATGTCATCTGCTTTGGCACTGATATTAAAACTTTTTCTTATGAAGGATTTTTTGCTATTTTAGGATAAAATTTTGTTTATGTGGTTTTATTTCATCTCTCCTCAGTAAAATAAATTGCTGGAGTTGATATGATACAAATATGAATCACTACTAGATAATTGCAGAGAAGCAATTTTTGATAAACTTTTCTTTTCTGAGCAGGCATTTATAATTGCTTCAACGGCAACAGAGGAGGAAATGCTTCGCTGGTAAAAACCATAATAAACTCTTAACTTTTTAATGTTCTGGTTTTCTTATTATTGATGGAGCCCTTGAGGTTTCATTCTGACAAAAGACCTTCTAATGGGGCTCTTAAGGATAATAGATTGAGTTGCTGTGAAATGTAATAATAGTTGATTTTCCCTTACAGCTCCATTGATATTCTGAGTAGTACGGTGAATGACAAACACCATTTTATATATTTTCCAGTTCCTAAACATTATCCATTTTACAAATATCGTTGCACTAGGTACCGAGAACGTGTTGTGTGGACTGACAATGATGTGAAACTTAAACTCTTGAGAAAGGGCCTGTTGACTCGCATTTATGCACCCATGGTAAGTTAAGCTGCCTATGATTTTTCCCTTGTGCAGATCGTTCTCCACCTCAAACCTTTGACCATCCTTGATACTGTTCCCAGGTTATTGTGCAAGGACTTAGGGAATCTGGTGTCTTCATCAACACCATAGCAAAGGCACAGTCAAATGTAACAGAGTTGCTACCTGCTAGTGACTCTTCTAAAGTATTAAAAGCTGCAGCCATTTCTTCTAGAAAGATTGGCCAAAATAGAGAATCTGTGGCAGCTGCAAGAAGGGTCTTGCACATTCCTGAGGATGATATTTGTCATCGCTCAGCTGTTCCACCACAATCTCCCCCTCTTTTGGAAGATATTCAGGTAGATACATAGTGACATTACATCCACAGGTGGTCTGAGCCGTCTTGGCATCATTCCTTGCTGCAAAGATTGATAAAGAGGATGGATTCCGCGAATGAGATTATAAAGGAATGAGAGAAGCAGCTTAGGGTGTTGTGGTGAACCATTTTTAGATGTATAAGTTCGGTGGGACTGTTCCCGATCATTACCCAAGCGCTGGTGTACATTTCAGTAGATGAATAGATTCTATAGACTGAGAGTTATAGAGTTGAAGATTCTGATTACAAATTACATCCATGATTTTGTTGGTCTTGGTAGTATTGTAGACGCCATAGCTCCATCCCTTAATTAGTGGTAATTGGAAAATCCTGCCATTCCCATTGTTTCTTCATACTCATAGTATTCCGCTTTTTATGACACAGGGAAATGTCACAAATTGAAATTTTGTCATGGATCATATATTAAGCTCTTCATTTCAACAGTTCAATTTTTTTTTTTTAAACTTCTTGTACACATGTTCATTTTTGTGGTTGAGATGATAAATTCTTGTCATGATGTAATAATATATATCAAGTTGCGAGAGCAGTTTTTAATAGAACTGAACTTGGAAGTATTTATTTCTTTCAATGTTATTGTAATTTTTTTTTAATTGACAAGTAGTAATATGTAAAAGAAAATACAAAACAGAAAAAAGTGATAGCAGCAATAATATCTAGAATATTTAGTGTGAATATTTTACACCCTGCAATCATTAATTAATATATGAAGCATAGTTGTGAAAACCGGACTGGACCGGCCGGTCGGACCTGGTTCGACCGGAACCGGAGGTCAGACCGATCGGTTTCTATCCGGTTTTCATTTTGGTCTACAACCGGTCAATATTCGGTCGGACCGGCCGGTCGAACCGAACCGTGAACCGGATCGGTTTTTCGGTTCGACCAGATTTTTTTTTAAAAAAAAATATTTAAATATAAAATTTAATTATTATTTTGAGGTTTTTTTAATTAAAATAAAATATAGTTTGTATTTTTAAATAAATTGACATTTAATTGTAACTATAAAAACTATATTTCATAAATTGAGTTTTTTTAATTAGTATATTGTGTTTGAAATGGTTAAATTTAAAGAATTATAATAAAAATATTTAAATTTTCATAAATTATAAATATAAAAATAAAAATATTTTAATATTTTAATATATTTATTAAATCCGGTTCGATTCCGGTTTAATCCAAAATCCATGAATCCATCCCTTCACTGGTTCGATGACCGGTCCGGGTCTGAAAACCATGATATGAAATCTACGGTTGTTTATCAAAATCAATGTAGCATTAATTAAGCTATGAAAAAGACTATTTTATCCTAAAAGGCTCTTTTTCATCATAATATTTGCAATTTAATTTAATAATTTTATGCTTTACCTATGCATCTCTCCTAATATAAATAAGGGTAAATTTGAGAAAATTTTGCTAAAAATATATTAGTAATAGAAAGTGTCCTATAAAAATGACTAGAAGGAGCAGTTTCATGATAAATGAAGTACCATCAAAGCTATTTACAAAATGCTTTTTCATGATCGAGGTCTTATTGAATAAAAATCACTATATTTTAACCGAGTGATATGTAGTTTTTGTTAAATTTATAAAAATACAGTAGATTATATAATTTATTGATTTTTATTAAAGAGTAAATTGGTATGAAAGCAGTGGCATTCGTCTGAATTAGGGGTGCACAAAGAAAACCGAAAAAAAAATCGTGAAATCGAACCGAAACCGAGCTAAAAATATGGTTAACCGAAACCGATGAACTAGTGTACGGTTTTTATTTTTAGAAATTAACTGTTATGGTTTAGGTTTAGGTTTTTACACCGAAAGTCCATGTGGACTCGGGATTAACCGACTTTTTACAAATATTTTTCTTAAAAAATTATGTGTATATATATATATATATATATATATATATATATATATATATATATATATATATATATATATATATATATATATATATATATATATATATATATATATATATATATATATATATATATATATATAATAAGTGAAACATTTGAACTTTTGATGTTATTTTACTTCCTTACTATACAACACCAAGTAGTCTCGGTCACTTCCTTCCAATCTCATCTCCTCTCAATTCTTAATTTCACACTCACTGAAAAATGAACAGTAAAAAACAATTTCATTAATTAATGTTTGATCTTGTACAACAATTTCTATGTTTGGAAACTTTTTTTTATTAATGTTTTAATTATTGGAGTTTATGGTTACAATGTTATTTTAATTAATAATTAAGACTATGGTTTGTAATTTTATATTTTTATTTGATATTTAAGATTTATAGTATATTTATTTGAGGTTTCAAATATTATAAATTTAACAAAATCATAATGTCTATTTTGTAAATGGTTAACCGTGAAAAAATGGTTAACCGACCGAAATTAATGGTTAACTGACTAATAGTTAACCGAATTTAATGGACAATGTATGGTTAGTAAATTAAAAAAACCGTTCAAACGGTTAACTATTTGTAAAAGTTCACATGGACTGGTTAATCGACTGTGCACCCCGTAGTGCGAACTGTAATATCACATTGCGTTTCATTCCAATAATCAACGGGTAAAAGAGAATTTGGTGGATAACAGAGGTAGAAATGCCTTTAATCCTTAGTAATATGGTTAAATATTGGGCTTAATTCTCGTGGGAAAGCGCACGTGTGTAGCATTCGTGTGTCTGCTTTATTGGTTGCTAACGAAATCGCCCTCTCTCAACAAAGCCATTGATAATGATTCGGCGGTTCAAATGTACAAGTTCCTGTACTGACCTGCGTAGGGGTGAATAAAACTGAACCGATATCTAATAATCGTAAAATCTAAACCGAATTAAATCGATCCATTTTATAGTTTGGTTCAGTTTGGTGTTAAATTGGTAAGAAGTTTAGATTTTGGTTTAGTTTGATTTGGTTTGGTTTAAAACCTAAAAAAATCGAAAAACTGAATAATTGGTAAAATACTAAAATTAATTATAAAATTAATATATACTAATTGTAGAGAATTTTAGACATTATATTCCTTTATAGTTTTATATTGTAATCTTTGGATACTAATTTATAGTTGTTAAAACTTGCGAATTAAAAACAAAAATAAAGAATTTTAGTAGTTAATTATGATGTAATAATATTATTTAGTATTACTGGTTTTTTAAGTTAATTATATATATATATATATATATATATATATTTAAGCAAACTATTTATATAAAATTTTTATTTTGAAATTTTTTAAGGAGTTGATGTTTTTGGTTTGATGTAGTCTAAACCGAACCGAAGTAAAAACATTATTTTGGAAATACACTATTTTGTGGTTTGGTTTGTTTTGCTCGGTTTTTGAACCGAACCGGTCCATGCACCCTAGACCTGCGTTTCATCTTCTTCTTCACTCATTTTCTCTCTGTTTTCTGTCATTCTCTTTGTTAAATGAACCATCAATCATTCCAATTAGGTCTCAAGACTTTCTGTCAACTATCCAGGTTTTACCGCTTCTTCATTTTCGTGTTTTAATTTCCTAATTTCACAATGGAAATGGATTTTTATTTTTTCGTCTTGTATTATATTTGAACTCTTTACCTACCATTTCACCGATCAAACAAAAACTGGTAGCTTTTCCCTTTAGGGTTGAGCTAATTTGTATCTTTAACATTTCAAGGGGAGATAACAAGTTCTTATATCAAAATCAGGCTTTGTGGTAATTTTGTTCCTGCAAATTGACGTTTTCTTGTTATTATGCTAAAATGGAAGTACCTTTCTATAGACTCATACTTGAGTTGGGTATTTCAGGATGTGCTGACCACTTGGTAGTTTCTAGTTTTTAATATATGTAGGCTTGTAAATTTGAGTTTCAATATTGAGAAGTTATGACTGAATTAGAATATAATAGCTTTGCAGTGAGGCCAACACAGTTGAAGATTGAACCACTGGTTTCTTTGAGAGTGGGAACAATGGCCACTAAGAGGTCCCTTTCGAATTCATCAAGGTCCATGTCCTCAATCACTGACCACAACAAGGATAAGAAATTGAAAGGGCTAAAGGTAGCAATCCCTGATTCTGAAAATGTTGTTGCCGAGGTTAGTATCCATTTTTCTTTCTTCTTCATTGGTTCTCTGGTGTTTTTTATTATCAACAAAATAAAACTAATAAAAAATGTTCAATGAGCAGGAAAAATCTCTTGAGATCCAGTCAGTTGAAATTCAAAGAATCAAGGAAGATCCTTCAAAAATTGAGGCAATGACAGTTCAACAACTAAGAACAGCATTAAGGTACATGTAGTTTGACACTTAATATTTATTTTTCAATTTCTTATTTGGGAAAAAAAATTAAATTGTATATTGTTCAAGTTGAAAAGAAAATATGCAAACCGAATAATAAGAATATTAAGGGCCTTTAAGACATGCGGGCTTTTAACATTTGAAAAAAAGATGTGTTTGTGTTGGAAGTTTGCTTCCAGGAATGAATTGTATACATGTTGAAACATTTGGGAAATATTTTTATTTATATCCACTTCTTAAGCATGAATTCTCTGTGTTGACGAGGAGCATTTCGTTTTCATCTTCTTCTTGTCAGTTATCTATTTTTCAGTGAATTTTTTTTTTATTTCCTTATGATGCACAATGTAACGGATTGCTCTTATATAACACATCTTTGACTGCTATATTCTTTGGGTTGGTCATGTGTTTTCTTTTTTTCTGCCTTCAGTTCGTATATTATCATATAGTAATTATATTATAATTTTAAAATAGCTGCAAGGAAATCATGTGTGTAACTACCTAAAACTGTCTGTTTTTCTCAAGTCGGCGCATCTTAATGTTCTTTCCAACTTAAGATACTTTTTTTTGTTAAAATCCTTTTTTTTTTTTTTTTAACTATGGTTTCTAATTTTCAGGAATGTTGGAGTCCCTACCAAAGGTCGTAAATCTGTTCTTGTATCCTCTTTGAAGTGTTTTCTAGAAAAGCACTTGGATGGTAACTAAGATTACTATCACAAACGAGTTTCCTACTACTGAAACACATGGATGGGTCATTTCTCATGATAAGATATTTCTGGCATATGCAGGAAAAAGCTCTCAGGAAACTGAAGAACACACAAACTCTGTTCATTCAGAAAATATCTTTTGTCAGGCTGATAATGTATCTGATGAAGGTGCTGTCCAAGAGGTTCCATGTCTGAAACAAAATAAGAGAAGGATGAAGCAATCCCTTGCCAAGTCAGGAACTCTGAAAGTTGATGCCAGGATTGTTGAAAGAAAAGAAAAAAATATTTCAATTAAAACAGATGAGGAGTCAGGTATCATGTGATCTTATTGTAATGTTTTTCCCTGCTATACTCATTTTCTTTCATGATTTATATCCAGAACTCTTTATATGTCCTTCCTTCTAATACTTTTGAATTTCTTTCTGAAGTTACAAAAAGCAAACTTTGACGAAGTTTTTTAGCGTGATTAATTTTGCTAGGTGTACAGGTTTCCCAAAAAAGGAGAAAAATATCTTCAGAAATTAGTACTGAATATGTTAAACCAGGTAATTTAGTCGCTGTGCCTCATGCTGAACCCTGGACAGCTCTTGCCCACAAGAAGCCCCAAAAAGATTGGATCCCGTACAACCCGAGAACCATGAGACCTCCACCTCCTGCTGAGGACACCAAGTTTGTGAAGCTAATGTCATGGAACGTCAATGGGTTGAGAGCATTACTAAAGTTAGAGGGATTCTCAGCCAATGAACTTGCTCAAAGAGAAAATTTTGATGTGTTGTGCATCCAAGAGACCAAGCTGCAGGTAATCATATTCTTTCTAAGTTATTTCCTGTTGTATTATCTTTTTGTTGGGGGGGGGGGGGGGGGGGGGCGGGGCGTGGTTAGGGAATCGGGAGTTTTCCTTTGATTAAGAAATTTCAGTCGTAGAGCTGCCTTAATATGCTGGGTCAGTTAGAATACGATAAATTGAAAGTGTCTTGATTCCCTATTTTAAATTGAACAGGATAAGGATGTGGAATCTATCAAACACTCCCTGATAGATGGCTACAGGAATAGCTTTTGGACATGTAGCAATGCCAAACTTGGCTATTCAGGCGCTGCAATTATTTCTCGGGTAGATTATCTTAACTTCAGATGAAAGCAGTTGAATGATATTATCAGCCATATGCAAGTTGTTTGCCTTGGGATATCATTCAATCATTTTACAGTTACTGACACTTGGCTTTAAGCAATTAATCTCAAAGCCAATAAGTAACCATTTCAGAAGGAAGTCTGTTTATCATCTTCACAACTCTAATGGTGTGATTTTATCAATATATCTGTTCTCCATTGCCTCTCAACTAACCTCCATGTATATTGAATTTATTATATCAGATAAATCAAGCTTCACTAATCCTATATGATAGGTTATGTGATCATTTCCATTTTTTCCAACTCCATTAAATATTTTATTTTTGTTGCTCCAAAGTTTTAAAATATTTTCGAGCATGAAATTCACGACGTGGGTGAATTTTTTTTTGCCATATCTTTCATTCTTTCTAGATTTTTGTATTGAAGTTGATTTTCTGCCTGGCATGTTATGATTGCTGGTCATTATTTATCTTCATATTCTACAAGTAAAGTGGGTAATAGCATCTTTTCTGTGCATTGAATTGTCAAATCTATAATTATTTCATGCCTTATTGTTTGAATAGTGAGTGAACCAGAGAGGAAAAGAAAAAAAAGACAATAGGTGTGAGTTGAATTTGAATCACATCGACTTAATTCAATACCAGGAACCATATAGTGTCATTTTCCTTGTCATTCACAACAATCAGGAGGTTCGAAAAGATTTTGTTTCAAACGAAAGTATCTTTTAATGAATTGCTAACACAATTGAAATGAGAAAAGTTTCAGTAGCTCAGTCTGTAATCGTGAATGTTGTAGTTATGAACTGGTAGTCCGATGTGATTGGTAAATTTATTTTGTTTGTCTGGTAGTTTTTCGTTACAAATAGTTTGTTAGTCAATGTACTCCTTTGACAGGTCAAGCCACTTTCAGTGAGCTATGGTCTAGGCATACCAGATCATGACAGTGAGGGAAGAATTGTGACGGCAGAATTTGATTCATTTTATCTGATATGCGCGTATGTTCCCAACTCTGGAGATGGCTTGAAAAGACTGGTAATTGGACATAGCTATCTTACATTATACTTTAACTGGTGTATATCATTGTTATATCTCTTACACCTAAAGGACTTATTTCTTAATTGTAGTCATACAGGGTTACACAATGGGATCTTTCTCTCAGCAACTACATGAAAGTAAGCATGACTTTCAGTTGATATTTGCTTTATATGTTACTTTTATATTACTGATTGGACTCTTTTCTGTTCGTTGCTTCTGATTCATGTGATTTTGTTTTTTCTTTTCCTCTGCTTGCTTTTGTATGCTGAAGTCTCTTAAGAAGAATAATTTTGATTTGTTTCTTGATGTGGACAAATCTCTTACTGACTATTCTTTCTTTCTTTCTTTCTTTCTTTCTTTTTTCCCTCTTATCTTACAGCCTTGTTGATTTCTGCTCATCTCCAAAATGCTTGTCAAGTTGTTATTATTTTGCAAGTTTGCTTTGATATTTGTTTTCTTTTGTCTGTATATGAGATAGGTAAACACATATGCCAGTAATCCTTCGTATGCATGAATGCAGGAGCTGGAAAAGTCAAAACCTGTCATTTTGACTGGTGATCTGAATTGTGCTCATCAAGAGATAGATATTTACAACCCTGCAGTAAGTAATATGAATAGCCATGCTTTTATGGAGCTTTTTGACCATAATGCATGGTTATTTGTCTCAAACATGTTGATTAACCATTTTGTTGTGCCTTTCATCTGCAGACCTCTGCCTCCGTTGAATCAATCACCTATTTATTATTCAATTAGTTTTTGTGAATTTTAAACTAGTTTTCGCTACCTGATTTCTTAAAGTGAACTTCTTCATCAATAATAGAAGGAAATTTTGATCATAAAACTTTCAAGACAAAAAGTTTATTGTTTATTAGTTTTACTTATATTTTATCCTGCTTAATTATATATTTTTTGGAATAAGTGACATCAAATTCCGTCATTCAGTGCATATGTTTTTGGACATGATTTTATTTATTAATTGTTATCACTGCAGGGAAATAAACGAAGTGCTGGGTTTACAGAAGAAGAAAGACAATCATTTGCGACAAACTTCTTGTCGAGGGGATTTGTAGACACTTTCAGGAAACAACATCCAAACGTTGTAGGCTATACTTACTGGGGTTATCGACAGGGTGCGAGGAAAACTAACAAAGGTATCGAACCCTTAGCATACCACAATTTGAGCATATCTCTTGTCCACTCAAGATTTTTAAATTTTGATTGCCGTTGGAACATCGTCTGTATTTTGGATTAGTATCTCACTGACCCACAAAATTTGTGGCTTTTAAATCAAAATAATCTCATCTTAAAAAGATATTGTCAAAATTTAGAGTTCGTTGTGGATATGTGCATCAGCAATATCAGCACCCTTACAATTAGCGTTAAATACCCCACTTTGGCTAGTTGTATAGCATTAGATCATTTATATATATGTGATAGTTGGACTTGTCACTAGAGCATTAGATCATGTACATACATGTCCGTTTTATTTCATTTTCAAGATACATTTATCTTTATTATTATGCACGAAAGGAATTCATGACTTGCTTACATGCATCACTAGATCCTTGGTTACCTCTTATGGTTTTGATTGATTTGTATTTGTATGTTGAGCATATTTAGTTGTATTGGAATTGAAACAGGATGGAGGCTCGACTACTTCCTGGTGTCCGAATCCATAGCTGAGAAAGTACATGATTCTTACATTGTGCCTGATGTTATGGGCAGTGATCATTGTCCTATTGGCCTTGTTCTTAAGATGTAGTTTTAGTGGTTAGAAGCAGAGTGATGCAATGGCCTAGAAACAAAGAAGATCTGCCTGAAACGACATGCAGTGGATTCCCCATTTTGAGCTACTTGTTCTACTTCCCATAGATTTTTGTTTTTGTCACTGGCAATTTTGGGGAAGGAAATTTCTGCATGTGATCATCTTTTTTGGTACCTTGTATGTTTGTTTGTTTCTAAAATGTTGACGTCTCAATTAATGTAAATGGTAAAATAACTAATTGAAGTTATAGTAAAACAAGTACTCGTTAACACTCTGGTGGTACTCTACAATTTTCTTCACAAGAGAAGAGTTCAAAACTGTTCATTACCCGAATATATTTCTTATGTGAATATCATTAAAAACTAAATACATACATATTCTCAAATTAAGAATTAAATTACTCATCTGCTTCTTTTAATATGTCGTTTACTAAAAATGACTAATTTATTCTTAATATTTTCTTAGAAAAATCTTTTTTTCTAAACAAAGTTCTCTTTTTTTTTTTTTTAATTATCATTGCTTAAGTCTCCAATAATACTAAACGCGTCCTTACTATAAACAAAGGTACATCTTAAAAAAAAGGAAAAAATTAAAAAAAGCGAAAACAATATATAAAAATAAACATGTGAACATAGATTTTGAAAATTGATTTTTGTGTAGTAGAACAAAAGTCCAAATTCATTCAATTATTTTTACATAAAATTAATTTTGTTGAAGAAATAGTTGCAGTTAAAATTTTGCACTATTCTACATATATGTATTGAATGAAAATTGAGTATGAATTTTGTTCCAGTCCAGTCCAGGAGCTTCTCCATTGGTGCATTAGTTATTTAAACTAAATATATGGACCAATTGCTTGGCAGTTAACACAATTTAAAATCGACTGGTACCTTGTGGGCCCACATTTAAAATTTTTGCAACGTGGCTAGATTTAATTAGCTCCAGTGACGCCTAAGGTAAGAACAGGCAAAGCCTCTTCTTTGGTTTGCTTCTGCCAAAGAACTCGCAAATCGGAACCAGGGACGCAGGACGATTCAACTCAGCTATGGCAGCTCGCAAGAGAGCTACGGCGACTACTGACTCACACGCTGAAAAGTCTGTTCCTACCAACAGTAAAACCGACCGAAAATCCTATGATACTGCCGATCCACCCATTGCGCCACCAAAGTCAGGCTTCATTTTCTGCTTCTTTCTCTTGATTCTTGCTCCTTACTCTTATTTTCTCTTCTACCACTACAAGATCCAGAATGACCTCAAAAGATCAATCCTCATTAACGCTGCTATTAGCATAGCCGGCTACTTCTTAACCGTCAAATTGATTCCTGTCGCTTCTAGATACGTATTGAGGAGGAATCTTTTTGGTTATGATATCAACAAGAAGGGCACCCCTCAGGGCACTATTAAAGTGTAAGTTTTCGTTGTTAATTGTCATTCAATTTCTCTTTTTACATGCAGTTTTGGATTATGTTTTGACTTGGGCTCGAATTGGACTTGGTTCTTAATTGCAGTTTTTACTGTTGTTAATTGGGTATCTCTAGAGTTGCTAATGATTTTTTCCAACATGAGAAATTGATTTCAGTTTTATTTCGCTTTATATATCTGTCACTCTCCATCTAAACATAGATTAGAATACCTTGAACTATACGGGATGATGTGCTTTATATATCTAAATGTACCGCATAATGTGCTTTGTCTGTTCGTACCATTCTATTTTTAGGTGTCACTTGGATAGATAATCAGTTGAAATGCAAGAGTTAAATTTGATGAATGAGTTCTTCTATGTGTACTATGTAACATATTTGAATTTCTTTGAGTGTTGATATATTGAATATACACCAAAATTCAATGCATTTTCTGGGATTCTAATGCACTTGTTAGAAGGGCTCTAGAAACTCCACTTTTAGAGTTATGTATGATCATTCACTTCTGCTTTGGCAAATATAAACCATAATGTTTCTCTTCTTGCTTTTGTTGCATTGATGTGTTTTTCTGTTCGTGTCTACTTGAGCAATACATATGTGTTGCTTTCTCACTTCAAAAATGGTTGTCGATTGTCCTAAACGACGGCTTTTTCACTCTTATTTATTTGCTTTGAAGACTGAAGTGACCCAAATGCTTTTCCATCAGTTCAGTAATGGTAGGCTCAAGATTGCGTTATGTATATAATAATTATTCATACAAAAATGTAAGTAAAGATAACTTTTGTGTAAGCTATGGCAGATAATATGAAAATTATTGACGATCAAGCAGCTACATGATCAGTCTTGTTAGTCCAAAAGATAAAATAATTAGCCATTGATTATGTATCTATTGTTTTTCTGTTTTCTTGTTATGCTTCTATTGTTTTAATGTCCCCTTTTTTTATGTCCTTTTTTTTTTCCTATCCTGCTTTGTAATTTTTTTTAAAAAAGTTTCCTCTAACGTTACTTTATGTTATGCAGGCCTGAGTCATTGGGTATTGTTGTTGGGATAGTCTTCTTGACATTGGCGATCTTATTTCAGTATTTTAACTTCACAGCCGATTCCAATGTAAGATAGTATATTGCTGAAGTAAATGGACAAGACTAAATTTCAATGTCACACTGCATGCGGAAAAGTTTGAATTGAAAAATATTATGGTAAACTGTGATAGAGAGCAGATATTTGGTGTTATCATATTGATATTAGGGCAAGAAAGAATGCTTTTTTGAATTGATGGCTCATATATGCTAATCATTGATTTCAAAGTGGAGATGGAGAAAGCTGACCTTACCCTTACCATAGATGGGCTACTGCCCTTTCCTTAGATGGAACTACTCGCTTTAATCCATGTGCCGTTGTGTCTTTCGGCTGTAAGACAGACCCTTCATTTATTGTATGCATATTAGAGTCATTTGTCATGTAAAGATTGACAGTAATTAGGTTGGGTATAAGCAATCATTTCATTTGACTTGAATACAGCATGGTAGAGTTACATAGTGTCAACTGAATAACATATAACAGACAGCTAAGGCTATTAATAAGAACTATGAGAGAAATGGACTAATATCAGCCAGTTCAAAATAAAGGCTGAGGAAAATATGTAAAGGGCTGCATGATATTAAATGATGGATGATGAAATATCAATCCATATTCATGCTGATAAATGGAAGATTGAGGAGTCAATGAAATAGGTTATTTAGCCTAATTTAGTCATTGCATGTCATGCTAGATGGAACTTTTACCTTGCCTTCTTTTTCTTTTTCTTCCCCTTCTTTTTTCTTTAATATGCATATCTGTATGATTATAGCATGTGATATTTGAAGTACTTGTAATCCTACGTTTTATATATTATATATATTAATTTGTTCATGTTAGCTTATTTAGTTAGTTAGAGAGAGTTCAGAACTTCAGCTCCTTGGTAGCTAAGATATTACATTGCAAAAAAAATTTTAGAAGCATTTCCATGCATTGTGATAGATTATGGCCCTCTTTGTACTAATTTTGGAATCAGAACTCATTTTGGTTATGAACCTTTCTCCTAGACAGCTGGATGTCTGTTCATAAGCTGTGACTGTATAACAGTAGATGGTAAATGTGTTGACAATTTCATACCTGCAGTGGCTTGTTGAGTACAATGCAGCACTAGCATGCATCTGCTTCATGACGCTACTTGGATTTGTGGATGATGTCCTCGATGTTCCCTGGAGAGTGTAAGTACTTAGTTCTCCTTTAAATTCTTTTAATATTAATATTAATATGTTCCTTGATAGACCGTCGAAACTTTTATTGCTAGTATTGTATTTTCACATCTTTTTTTTTTCATTAATGCCTGATAAGATTACTTACACATTTTGACCCATTAAGACAGGAAATTGCTCCTTCCATCAATTGCTGCCCTTCCATTGTTGATGGCATATGCTGGGCATACAACTATCATAATCCCAAAGCCTCTTATCCCTTTTGTTGGGCATGAGATTTTGGACCTAGGTATGATTATATTTCTCAATTCCCCCATCCTCCTAAACCTTTCTCTTATTCTCTTCCCAGTGTGAAAATATTTGTCAAGTTCATAATCGTTTCTTTCTCCAAATCATTTGTAAAAAATGTTAATGTTTTAGTAATGTGAAAAGACTTGAAACTATAGTTTTGACAAAGCAATTGATTCGGCTTCATTGGTTGATTATGATACTATACAGTCTTATCTGACCTTTAAGTATTTAAAGTTTGAATGCTCAAGAAGTTGATTAGATTCATTCATTGAAAATGAGAGGGTGTAACATTAGAAGTTTTTACCAACTTAGTTGTATCTGTTGTAAAACACTCACTGAGAGACTTACCCCTTATAGAGGACCTAACCCGGTCAAATAGGATCAGTCTTAGTCAATTAATGCTATGGATGACTGTGGTTATACCAAAACGGTATCATTTTGGCACCTTAAGCAATCATATAAGTACTAAAAAGTGGGCATTCCATCCAATGCAGAGAAAATGGTTGCCAACCAAAACATGAGAAAGATATGATTTTACATTTTAGCTATGAGTCAAGAAGTTGAATTTGAGAATAACTATCCATTGCATCATGGAAGTAACTCCCATCTTGATGCTGAGAAGAATGAAATGAACGTAAGGTATACAAAAAGCAAAATAACCATTGAACGTGTGTGGCCTGATTGAGTGGAAGCTGGCAATTCAGCTTTCGTCATTGACTGAAGATTAAAAAAGTGCTGGAGTGATTTTGTATATCAAACTATGAGTTAGTGATGTTTACAATAAAAAGAGTAATGTGGTAATGGTTTTATTTTGCTTCATGATTTGTTTTTGTTGTGATATTACTGACGTGTTATTTTTGGACAGGATGGGTATATAAGCTCTATATGGGGCTTTTGGCAGTTTTCTGCACAAATTCCATAAACATTCATGCTGGTATAAATGGTCTTGAAGTTGGGCAAACAGTTGTAATCTCATGTGCTGTAAGCGAGCATAAAGACTTGTCAAACAGTTGAAACCTCACCTGTTATCGATCCTCCTGACTCTGCTTATCAATTTACAGATTTTGATTCATAATATCATGCAAATCGGAGCATCTGCTGATCCTGAGTACCAACATGCCCATGCATTCTCTGTTTATCTTGTTCAACCCTTAATAGCCACTTCCATGGGTTTACTTGCATACAATTGGTAAGCCTGATTCTCTTAATTGTGCTGGTGTACTACTGTACTTCTGTTTGGCAAAGTAATCTAGAGCCTTTGGTTTCTGTTAGGTATCCTTCTGCAGTTTTTGTTGGAGATACCTTTACATACTTTGCTGGGATGACTATGGCTGTTGTGGGTATTTTAGGCCATTTCAGGTAAATGTCTTTTATGCTTTATCATGTCAAATTCGCACCGAGGGTAAGCAACAGAAAATATATGAAACCTAGCATGAGATGATCTTGTCACAATAAGTTAGAATATCAAAGTCAAGTCAGAATATTAACATCAGAATATTATTGGGTTTTTTGAAAAACTTGGAATTTTGCAAACTTAACACATTCATTTACTATATTTTTTTGTGGTACAGATCATTTCTATAGAGAAACCTTGTATGTTTACTATTTGAGACTTCCAGTAGACAGTACTGGTCACTTGTTTGCACATACTTTATGACAATTTGGGGTGACTGTATTACAACTGTTATATCATCTTAAGATCTTGGTTCATATATACATTCTTGTGCATTTACATAAGGTTTTTGATGTGCTCAAGCTCAGCTCAACTCATTATCTGCATTGATCACAACTTTCTTGCTTTGCAATGAACTTTCTCTGCATTGTTCGCCATGCCTTTCTACAGGCTGATAACAGAATTTTCATTTCAACAGTGAAACACTCCTGATTTTCTTTTTACCTCAAGTGCTGAACTTTCTCTTATCACTTCCTCAGGTTTGATCAGATAACTTCTCTTAAGCTCTTAATCTTTCTCTCTCTCTCTCTCTCTTTTTTTTCTTTTGTATGGCTTCTAATTTTGTCTTTATTTGTTCAGCTTTTTGGCTTTGTCCATTGCCCACGGCATCGTCTGCCTAGGTAGTATTTTCTATTTACCAGACTTCATTCATATGCTTTTGGAACTGTTTCCTGTAGGGGCTCATTTGACATGAATAAATTTTTTAGACATTTTCCATGTTTTTCGTATTTCCCAGGTTTGATCCTCAGACAGGTCTGCTAACTGGAACTAATGACGGAACACTTGTTAATGTATATTTAAGATTATTTGGCAGGAAGTCAGAAAAGGCTCTCTGCATCCATCTGCTTCTTGTTCAGGTGATTGATATTCACACATACATCTCTTTTGTTAACATATTATTGTTTGTCCCTTTCTCTCTCTCTCTCTACTGATCTCCTTTTCTATATATATTTTTTTTGTGCATATGTTGAATTTTACTGTTTGGGGGGGCTGGGAGAGGTTACTTTTGCCTCATTAAGTTTGAGGACTCCATTGTTTCTTGCTTTGGTAATTTTGGGATTCATGAGAAGTTGAGAACCATTGTCTCCAAACAGATGTCAGTGATTTTTACGCAACACTTGAACTTAATAGACATGCCATAAGAGCGTTTGGAGCTAAGCATTCTGAAGAAATGAAACATCCTGCAAATATATTATACAATTAGTTTACATGATTAACATCGTTTGGAAGACTATTCATCATTTACTTATATAGTTCACTAGGTTGGAGAAAAACAGAGAGAGAGAGAGTTGAGGAATGATGAATTTGCAGGAAAAAAATCGCAAGAATATAGAGTAGGCAACAACAAATTAGAAAGCAGAGACAAGCTAAGAATGATGATTGATCATCCTATTATGATGTGATGATGAGTGGTGCAAGCTTAATTCATGAATAAAATGTTGATGTAAATTGCATATATAATGTTGTGGTGAAACTGTGTACTTAACAGGCCATTGCTGGGTGCTTCTGTTTCTTGCTGAGATATCTACTGGCCGGCTGGTACAAATGAAATGAAGTTACAACTTGATTATTATTTATATGATTTTCATACCATCCTCCTGGGTAGGATAGTTTCTACGATTTTATGTTCACGTGTCAACAAATTCGAGTGAGTAGACAGACAGGTTACCAGTTTTGAGTTTGACATGCTATCCAAAAAGCATTTTGAATATATTTTTATGAAAGAAACTGAGGATAGAAACTGATCCAGATTTTACATATCTTTTTCACCACTAACCCTTGTATTGGATTTTACTTCAACAACTACTAATGAGTTTTATTTGGTTGCTTCATTTTGCTTATTGAATTAATGATTTTTGTATTTCTTTTAGCAAATTATCTGGGAATGTATATATCTTAATCATCATCTACCAGATGCTATTATACTAATAAGATACCTCTCTCCCCAATTTTTTATTCTACCAATCACAAATTTCAAACGATTAAAAGAAAATTTTATTATTGTTATTAATTTAATTAATCATTAATTCTAGTATATTTTTCTGGACATTTATATTGGCAGATTGTTTATTAATGGCATAATAAGTATATTTTTATTCATATGAACTTTTTAATAGCACATTGAGACTTATCATTCGAACATTATATATTTATAATATTATTTTATAGGTATGATTTTGTATTTTAATAACGTATATCAAAGTATGTCTTCATAAAAACATATTAATACGGAGATATTGACGTCATATTTCAACGAATATGGGCATAATATAATTTTTATTTATACACAATAGCATTAATATTTTTTATATATATAATAAAGTATATATTATTTTAGAAAAAGAAAAAATATATCAAGAACAAAAGGAAAAATTTTTCATCTAAATTCAAATTAAAGCCGGATAACAATTTTCATAAATAGGAAAAAAGGGCCACAAAGAGTAATAATAAATTAACAAAAGGTAAAAACATAAAATAATTAATTAGACTAACTGTAATTTGAAGAAAGTTCAGTTATTGTTCATCGATCCGCTATTATAACAGTTATAACAAAATTTTCAATGCTATAATCCTTTCTATTAAAATATCTAAAACGACCATTTAAAAAAGAAAAACGTACAGACCATGATTAAAGGGTTTTGACAGAATAAAACGCTTCCATTCGTTGTGCTAGATTTAAAATGATGTAAACCTGATAAATAGTGAAACAAAGATATTGATCCAGCAGTTACAAATTGATTTTCAACGGAGTATTTTTAATCAAATCAGTGGACACGAAATAGAAAGCGTAAAACAAAAATAAGAAATAAAAAAGATAATATGAAGAAGAAAGGAGACCGATTTTCTTCTTTCTCCTCAAAAATTAAAATTTTAGAAGTGTTTTTTTAATATTTTAATGAAAATTAACACAAGTTCATTATTTACAAACCTATCATAATTATAACTATTATATATTAAATGCATTTTCTATGTACATTATTCCTACAGAATTATCATTTAAAATCAAATATATAAATTCTTTCGTTTGTTATTCTATATACGGTACTACGAAAAACTGCCAAAAAAAACTTAATCGATAATATCATCCCCCATAATTTAAAAACGTTTCTCTCTTTTACAAAAGTACCTCGTGTTTGTATTCTGTAATTTAGAAAAACCATTAATTTTATAATTTACTAGTCGTATGCCTGCGCGATGCGCGGGTGTAAAATTTTATAATTATTTGAAGTAATAAGATAATTTTAAAAATTTTATATAGAATTTTATTATTATAAATTACCTCCGTTTTACATTTGTTGAATATGTAATTGACTCGAAATTAATTCATTAAATATATGAGCTTCTTTTGGGGAAAAAAAAAGAAATTAAAATTAAAATTAAGTTAATCCCGCATAACAATATTGAAAATGAATTATTAATTGTTTGTATTCAAGTGTTTTTCACCATATCATCTATTTTTGTTTACTTTCGTTGGATACAAATAAGCAAATAAATTATATTATTAAAAATAACATTTTATACACGGTTTAATAAAAATAAGTAAATAAATTGTAATTGTAATATTGAAATTATTTTGTAAATATAAAGAAATAATTATGAGAAAAGTAAGCAGTTTTTCTTATTTCTTTTTATGATTGTATATGAGAATTAATAGACAAATAAAACTCACCAGAAATCTTATGATGTGATATATAATTGATAAGGAGTATAACTGAAGTAGGAATTATATTCCTTATCAATATAATGGCGATGATGAGTGGATTAAAGATATGAAAAATTAAAAATGAGAGATAAGACTTACCAAAAATAAATTTAAAAAAGAGACATATTAGGAGAAAATTAGAAACAAAATATAGTTGCAAGTGTTGTGTCATAAAGTAATATATATACAGCTAAAGAGAAGACGAAAAGAGGAAGGATTTCAAGCGGTTTAGATGAAATGCAATTGTATTAATTTTAACCTTTAAGAGAGCAAGAAAAAGAGGATGCAAAGTAAACGAGTGAAATTGAAAAGTTTTTTTGATTAATTAATAAAATTAGAATTTCGTATAACAAATAGTAAATAACATAAATTTAATGCTCGTACAATTTTTATTTGTTTTCTTTCATCAACATCTTGCTACTACATTGTCTTTTGTAACATTAAATTTTTACAAACAAAAAAATTGGATTATGAATTTATGAGTGTCTAATACATACTCAACACATACAATTCCTCAAATCTCCGCCTCTTCCCAATGCAACAACTCTCCCCCTTAATAATAATAATAATAATAATAATAATAATAATAATAATAATAATAGCTCAAAATCAAATACAATTCTCATATGTGAGAAGGAGCTAATATACCAGTTTCTAATATGAATTATATAGCCAGGGGGATACATAATTATATTAAAAACAAAAACACAACAACAACAGAATTATATTAATCATCTTTTGCGCACCTCAACTAATCTACCAAAAAAAAAAAACATATAACTATAAATAATTACACTAAACAAAAATGTGGAGAATAAATTTTCAATAAAATAACAAAAGCAAAATATTTACTTATGTGAAATGAATCCCTCTAAAAGAAAAGCTTGAAAAAGTACCCTGTCCTGATTGAATCAACTCCAAATAAAGCTCCAATTTTCACTTGAAGAATGATGTACAAAAATAAATAAAAAAAAAATCATTTGTGAAATTCTGGTGGCAATTTTTTTTATTCATAGCTCTTCAAAGACAACAAATTCAATTTATATAGTACGTACAATTTATAAATAATTATGGATTTATGTTTGATATTAAAGTACATGAAGAGGCTTTTCTTAACTTAAAATTAATTAATATAGAAAGATTATATGATAATAAAATAGTATAAAAGAGAAACTGCAACTTTTGAGCTTCCCTCCAATGTGACTTCCGAAAAAAGCTCGAGGAAACATCAGTTTTTCTTATTTTCCTTTTATTCTTTTTTTTTCTTTGGTTTTGGAGAATTTGACACGTAAGCATATAATCTGATGTGGCAACCTTTTAGAGTGGTGCTTGATTCAGAAATTATATATTTATAATAGATGGGAAACTGATACGATTTTATATAGGGGCAGCTGTAAGAGCCGGAATTTTTCATTCTTAAAAAAAAAAAAAAAAAAAAAAAGAGAGAGAAAAGTCGTACGACTTTGACTACAGTCATGCGACTGTAATCAACCTACAGTCGTACGACTGTAGGATCGTGGTAGGTGAACCAGCCCATACCCTGAAAGCGAAAAAATGGGGGAAAGAAAAGGGGGCAATAAATGCTCCAGCAATAAATGCTCCAGCAATAAAAGGAGAAGAAAGAGAGAAGTTGGGGAGGAGGGGGGGGGGGGGACTTTGGACTCTGGAGCTTAAGAAGATCAGAGAGAAAGAAATCTGAGGGAGAAAAGAGAGGAAAAGGAGGAAGAAAGAAACTCACAAAAACTCAAGCTTTCCTTCTTCTTTTTCTTTTGATTCTTGAGTGTTAATGTCTAAAACGGGATAGAAATCATAGGTTAATGACTTAACACTTAAACTCAATCAATTTCGGACTCTAATTTCACTCAAATCCGTGACATTTTGGAGATTTTGAACCAAACTTCTCAACCCCAACTCAAGGAGAAAAAAAGCGATTTTAAGTGGATTGGAGCGACGCCAGGGTCAATCCTACGGTGGATTAGCGCCTAAGAGGTAAATACACTTCATTCCCTCTTTTTCTCGTGCTTTCTGGGTGATTGGATGTGATTTTGTGCATTTTTATCCATCTTTTTACGTTTCTGTTTCTGGAAATCAAGAACAGTCGTGCGACCGTTCTTGAGTTTGATGAACAGTAGTACGACTATAAATACAGTCGTACGAGTGTTCTTGGTTTCCAGCTGTTTTCTTTCAATTTTTCTTCAAATAATTTTGGCAAAATGCTGAGTTTGAATGGTTTACAGTCGCACGACTGTAATTACAGTAGTACGACCGTAGTTACAGTCGTACGACTGTAATGCCCGTTCAAAATCAGAATTTCCATTTTAATCCCCAAAAATTTTCAAAAATCCATAAAAATTCAGAAAATCAGAAAATCACCAAAAATGAATTTTGTTGTGTGCATTCACTACCTTAGATTTAACTTTCAGTGCATTTACATTTAGAACAATACAACGACGGAGACCCGATTCTCCCGAAAACCGACCCACCTCACATGTTAAAATTAATTAAACCGAAGAATAAAACGTTTTCAAAACGATTTTCTCACAAAACCAAAAGATACAGGGACGTTTCAAAATGTTTTCCAGGTATAATCAGGCCGGCTAGCCGAGCCGACCCGGTTGTATACCTCCGAATCCTAATTTCCCAATTCTGTCATGTTTGAGTCCTATTTGTGGTGTGCCATAAACTGTGCTAACCCTTTTGTTTTGCCGCTTTTTATTTTTATTTTTGATGTATTTAATAGAATTACCCGTGTATCCTAGGCGATTGTATTTTTCTAGATAAATCGTGTATTTTAAGCAATTGTAAAAGTGAGGATGAGAGTTTTTATCTTTTATTCGACCGGGTTGTAATAATTTAATCATTTACTATTTTATTTTATCCACATACGTGCTGTATGTTTAACTTAATACAGTGAAATTGACTTTAGAATTTGAATATCTTCAAAGAACATTAGCCATATTTATTTTAATTAGACACAAAATAAGGGACTTGTCCGGACCTAGATCTCTGGATAGTGTAGCGGCCGTTCATCCGGTTCAGCTACATTATAAATTTTCCGGTTGAGCTGAGCTGGGTGGCGACTCCTACAATATTCATCGAGACTTAGGTCTCGGTTCTTTTAAAAACTAATTTCATTTTTTCCAAAACCGATTTTCCATTTTAAAAACCCCCACGCGAGGGATGGATCCGCCCGAAATCAAGGCGCCCCTTCCGAAAGGGAGTCCCTGTTCCGTCGAAAACGTCGTCAGCTCATAGTGGCAACTCCGCTGGGGATTTCTTACAAAAGTTTTCTTAAAAACTTAAAAGAATTTGACAAGCCCTGAAAAGTGTCTAATTAAAATAAGGTGGATGATTCTTGATTGGTATTTCATTTTGCATTTTTAGTTAGACATGCTTGTATTAGGTTGAGTATCCCATTTTAGCCTGGTGGATTGTTGAAGTGTCGTCTTTGTTCCTCATGGTCTTAGGAGCACGGATACAAAACACCACCCATAGCCTCGTACGAACCCCTTCGTTCGGACCCTTGAGTGGGGAGAAGTGAGGAGTATATTTTACTATGGGAACCTTGATTTTAACCCGACTTGGACCGAACTCATATAGGCAACCTTAGTTGGATTCCCTTAGGATACCAAAATAATTGTGTAAATAAAATAAAATCGCGCCTTCATCATCCCCGATTGGTGATCGAAGAGAACCCCGCCTAGGACTTGGTTAGAATTTTTGAGACCTTGGAGGAATAAGGTTGGAAGAATACGTTTCGTATGCTATGTGTTTCTCGCCATCTCGTGACACATCACCATCGCTATCTACGCGTGCATAACATACCATAATTAACATTTTCCATGCATATGACATACCATCCACAAAACATTTTTGTGTGATACTAACCCACATTTTTTATGTATCCATCTGCATTTTATTTGCTTGTGAAAACATTAAATCATTCATTTGCCATTCATGCTAACTGTTTCTTTCTCAGCCATGACATTAAATTTGGAGGAATAAGGTTGGAAGAATACGTTTCGTATGCTATGTGTTTCTCGCCATCTCGTGACACATCACCATCGCTATCTACGCGTGCATAACATACCATAATTAACATTTTCCATGCATATGACATACCATCCACAAAACATTTTTGTGTGATACTAACCCACATTTTTTATGTATCCATCTGCATTTTATTTGCTTGTGAAAACATTAAATCATTCGTTTGCCATTCATGCTAACTGTTTCTTTCTCAGCCATGACATTAAATTTGTGTGATTAGCATTTTTTCATATAGCATACATAACATCATTATGTATGTCATGCATCCTAATCACGTTTTTTTGCAGCCATTTGCATTCTGTGTGTCATAAGCATTCATGACATATCACCTAAACTAAATTAGGGGCATTCCAAGGACGCCCACCACGATCATCTTATTTCATGACATATCGGGTATCCCAAAATACCCTTGTTCTGCCAATGCACCGGGTTGCATTCGGCCATTCCACCAAATTATTTTATTCAAAAGAGACCGCAATGGTCCTAGGTATACTTCCGTGTGACAATCCATACGATGCATTTCATGACACCATACCCATTCATCACAAATATCATGTAACACTGTGATCCACATCGGGTTACTTAATGATATTACTACATTATTCAAGGCGCTCCCCGAGTGCCGGGTCAGTAAGCATGTAAGGGCATTTCATAACATTATCAAATCATGAAAGGTGTTCCCCGAACACCGAGTCTCTGTCCGTGCCCCTGCCACGCGTGATTCTCTCATAACATCATTTCATATCATATGCTCAAAAGCATCAGAACTTCGTCCATGGGGCGGCCTCATGCGACCATTTCATATCATCATATAGACCTACAAAGTGTCAAAACTCTGTCCGTGTATTGGCACACACGCGACCATATCATAAAAATCACTAGGTGCCCCAAAGGCGCCGAACCCTTGTCCGTGTGACGGTTCACACGTGACCTTTTTTGCATAGCATTAGGCGTTCTTGGGATGTCCGGAATAAAGGATTCATGCCCATTATCATTTTCATTCACAAAACATCAAACACACACAATCATCTGTATGCCATTCTGATCATGTCTTCGCACGATTATTTTTAGGATATCGACATTTGTATAACATTGATATTAATCACATTTTTATGTATCCATTTTCGAGCATCAGCATATAAGGTGACACTAATCATGTTTTCGTGCAGTCACGATGTTTTGTTTGCTTGCCATTTACATCTCATGTGCAGCATCCCACGAAACATACACGACATCATTATGTGTGTCATGCATTTTGACTACATTTTCGTGCAGCCACTTGCATCTTTGAATGACATACACATCCAAATCATATCATTCCACCTAATAAAGGATGATTCCAAGTGTGCCCTTCACGATCATTTTATTCCATAACATATCGGATATCCCAAAACTACCCCGTATTCTGCCTGTGCATCGGGTTGCACTCGGCCATTTCACAAAATATCATATCATCCAATAGTAGACCACAATGGTCCTAGATTTGCTTCCGTGTGACAGTTCACACGACATCATCGCATGACATCATATTCATCCATCATAGACATCTCAGTGATGCCGAAGTCCTGTTTGCGCAACATGGTTCACATCGAACCATTGCATAACATTGTGAAATCATTCGAGGTGCTTCCCGAGAACCAGATTAGAATACTTACATGGGCATTTCATAACATTATCAAATCATGTAAGGTGTTCCATAAACGCTGAACTTACTTTTGTCTGTGTCTCGAGTAACACGTAACTCTCGTGTCACATCATCTCATGTCGAACTGCTTCAAAAGCATCAGAACTCTGTCGGTGGGGCGGTCCCCATACGACCATTTCATCGACCTATAGAGCGTCGAAACTCTGCCCGTGTGCCGACCCACACATGGCTATTTCATGACAACTCACTAGGTATCCTAAAAGCGCCGAACTTATACTCCGTGTGACGGTTCACACGCGGTCTTCTTTGCATTATTTTGGCATAGCATGAGGTACTCTTGGAATGTCCAAAGTCAAAAGAATAAAAACAAGGGAGTCATCCTCATTATCTCACGACGTACATCTCACTCATCCGTTAAACGTTCCAGCACTCCATAAACACCAAGGACTTTACCACATGCACTGGGTCATTTAGGTGTTCCAAAAACACTAGAAATTTCATCAAACCCCTTAAGTCTTCTGTAATCATTAGAAACCCCTTTCAGGCATTGATGTTCCACGAACATCGGAAAGTGTCATTCCGTATCACAGTATGAAAACCAGAGGTGTCCTGAGCGTCAAAATCCTATCCTTGCATACCGCTCTAAACATTAAACCTCTTCCCGTGTAAGATCTGCTCTACACGTACCGCTCCAAATATTAAACCTCTTCCAGTGTAAGATCCGCTCTACACGTACCGCTCTAAACATTAAACCTCTTCCTGTGTAAGATCCGCTTTACACGTACCGCACTAAATATTAAACCTCTTCCCGTGTAAGATCCGCTCTACACGTACCGCTCTAGATATTAACTGTCTTCCCTTGTAAGATCCGCTCTACACGTACCGCTCTAAATATTAAACCTCTTCCTATGTAAGATCCGCTCTACATGTACCGCTCTATATGTAGATCTAACCCCTGTATAAGATCCGCCCTATATGTATAAGCACTTCGCAAGTATGACCTTGCTTCGATTTGTGGATACCCTGCATCTCATTTTATCCATATGGTGTATATTTATATGCCATGCTCTACTTCAGCATATAGCTTCATCAACAACATTCATTGCATTTTGCACGTTTCCATTCTTGGCTTTGTGTGCACTTGACTAGTTTAGAATTGCATAACATGACATGGTATCCCATGACATCACTGTCTGTACATACATGCATCACATCACGCACTCATGCCTACATCATCCCTTGACTTGGCATTCTTTGTGCGCATGCCCCAGTCAATGCTAACAAGTGTTTTTATCAGGGGAGAAAGGGAAGGAGTCTCGAGAATGGCTGGCCCAATGAACTTTAACACCATAACAGATGCCGTAGATGATTATGTAGCTTCATCACGATTTCGAAAGACGGTTAGGGAAGAGGCAGCGAAAATGTTAAAGGAGATGCTACAAGGTGATCTTGAGAAGATAGAAAAGCTGATGACAAGGTGCTCTGAATTGGAGGCACGTGTGATTGAGCTTGAGGGAGTAATAAGAGGGCTGACTGGTGAAGCAGAATCGAAGGTGCCCCTCAAAGCCAATACTGACCTTGTTCCGCGATAAACCAGGAGTCCACCCTCCAAGGGTGACGGAAAGGGCATATCCCTGTGGCCTATTTCGTTGAGCCAATTAATTGCTAAATGTAGAAAGGACGGGCTACTGCAGAGCATCAAGCCGTATGTAGAGCCGGCACCGGATCAAAAGAACAACTTCTGCAACTATCATGTGGTAACAGGTCACCAAACCAGCGTCTGCTATGTTTTAAGGAAAGAGATCCAGAAGTTAGTTGATGAGGGAAGGTTAAAGGTGCCATCCGCTACTAATGAGCAACTGGGGGCAAGCAGGGAGACTGGCAAGGAAATTCCTCAAACCTCCCGGGGAGAAGAATATGATAAAGAGCTCTAAAGTCTGGTCTGATGAGAGCGGGGTGGTGACACTGAAGCTAAGGCAGTGGCTGGACGAGGAATGGTCGGGCGTTATGAGATCAATACCCTTAGAGGCTCCTTCTTGTAGGGAACTCATTTTGTTTGTGAAAGTGTATTGAACTTGTTTTGAATGCAATGCGTCTTGTTATTTTCTTACTTATGTGGTGATTACATGTACATGGCATTAAGCATGCATTTGATCATCTGAAACGACATGTCCATCACGCATAATATCAAGATGCATGACATCAATCTGAGTGTTATAGGGAATTTAAAAGTGAACCTAACTTCGATTAAACCCCTTTCTTAAAAAAAAAAAGAAGAAGAAGAAGAAGAAGAAGAAGTCTGCCAAACAAATAATGGGATGGCACCATTTCCGCCGAATCAACTACTGATCTAGATCAGTGATCCCTACAAACCACGATATAAAACATTGTTGGTCTTACCCTAAAAGTTTCAACTTGAACAGCCCACAATACAACCAAATCATTCCAAACTAGAGACCATTGCTAAATTTCAGAGTCGATCCCCAAAATAAAGCTTTGAGTCTAATTCCATACTCGAGAAAGCATCACGCATTATAACCTTGCAGTGAAAAACCTAAACTCTTCAAAAGCACCAAGTCCTGAGAAATCCAAATGATTTTCGCCACCCACCATGCTGTAAAACTCTGAAGCAGATATTGGTTGTAGTGCATATATAGTCTTGTTTGTGTGGCATTCATGTGCATATGACATTACACATGCATTGTTCATCCAAAAGACATATTAAGCACGTATGACATACATGGATTTGAATGCAGCAGGAAAATCAACAGGTGGCTGTGGTTTGGATTTAGCTTCAAAAAAAAAAAAAAAAAAAAAACGGGTACAGATGGAAGACTTCCTTTCTCCCTTACTGTGAGATTTCTGCTCCAGGCCTACAGTCATGCTCTCTTCATTCATAGATATATGACCTTGTCAATCTCTCACATGTTGCCGCAATGGTGGCACAAATAAGGCTAAACTCGGAAACACCTGAATCCTCCCTGATCAATTACCAATTAACCTGTCATCCTGTCGTTAATCCACTTCTGCCCTTGTTCCCACTACCAAATTCCAACCCCTATACCTGTTACTCCACTCCTATATCTCATCCTTCCTATTTTGTACAACTTCCCAATTCTTCCTATCCAAACAATGAAACCCAAGCAAACTCTATTGAATGTTTGATGAATCCGGGGGTGGCCCATCTATTACATGAAGTGCCGGGATCAGTGAGTTGAAACAATGGAGATAAGTACGTTTTTGCCTGTTCTGAAAAGTTAACTTCGCGCGGTGGCAGAGAAGATCGGTGTCTTTATCTCTCTCATACATGGCAGCCATAATTAACTCTGGAGTGTCTCATAGCATTAAATGGCCAGGTATAACAAGTAATCTTCACTTCCCAATTTCTATCGTTATCAGATTTTTGTTAAACTTTCTGTGAAAGATTTAAACTTCCCGTACCTTTAAACCCAAAACACTTCCCTTTTCCTTCTGCCCTCTACCTTATCCCCTGCTCACAACGCCCTTTGTCTTCCCTTTATTATATGCAAGGCACAATACTTTCATCTTCTCCCTTAAACCGATTCTGTGAAGCCTTATTTTCTACCATCAATGGCTTCCAACAAGAAATTGAACCCTAATGCTGCTCCATATCACATTTTTCTGCATCATCTCTTCACCGGAAGGACGACAGAGTAGGTGGTTATGGCATCGTTCCAATCAGTCTTCGTTTACCACCAACCTGTACTGAATTAGGAATACCCTTTTAATCACGTGCCATTTCTGTTCAATCTGAACTCCTAGACTAATTATTTTGAATCCTCAAACTATGGGAGAGGTCTTGAGTTCATGATAGAGAGAGGATTTGAATATGAGTCTACTTCAAATAAGCTCAACAATGCTGGGAAAAGGGGAAAATAAATGTATAGCTCTGAGTTGTGGAGTAAGGAGGAAGCAATTTCTTTAAGTGAAAAGGGGCAACAATGGTTACCCAAGAACCTAACTATTAAAGAGATCAAGTCGAATAAAAGGGAGATCAACGCCAGTCTCGGTGAGAAAATAAGCCTGATGATCAGAAGTCTGCCAGGCCAATTCCAAAGACATAATCTGCCACAAATTCTAGTCAAGAGTAAGTCCAAAGGGAAGTCTACTTATGGTTTCCCCTACTTCCCTATGGATTTCAAGACTAGAGGAAATGTCAGGTATGCATTTGTGAACTTCACCGACAGTGTTGGAGCAACTTGGTTTTACAAAGCTTTCAACAATCATGAAGGGGATGATACCATCAACAGGAAAGCTTACAAAGTCTGCTGTGCTAATATTCAAGGGAAAAGTTGCATTTTCCAACCATTTCAAGAATTCAGTCTGCAGTTGCAATAGAAGTGAATGCTTACCAGTGATCCTTTCACCTCCGGAAGGCGGTGTAATTTGCTATAGGGTCATTGTGAGTGGTAGGCATATGAGAGCCAAGATCAACTCAAGTCATCTCGAATCAGACCACGTATTTGAGGGCTGGAAGCTGTGTCCATCTTTAGGAACTATGCTTGAACTGTAATCTGGGGTGATTTGAAAGCATGAATACGACACCAGACCTCAGGAGAGAATCCATTGGTTAATTGAATCCATCTCAGGTTGTCCCTCCACAGTGGCAACTCTATTCAGTGTTCGGCTAAAAAAAAAATCTATCCAATATGTAAAACCGAAAGGGCATATTGGTAATTTGAAGGGGCATCAATTAAAACCAGAGCCACATTTTAGATTTTCCTAATGCATCCGCATTCATTATGTCATGAATGTTTTGTATTCAATTTTGGTGTTCAATATGCATTTGTCATGTCATTGCATGTCAATGTTTTCATATGAACTACATCACGCAGCAAACCTTGTCTGTGGAAGTGCTTTACTCCCCAAACACAAATCTCTGATACCAGGGGCAAAGGAAAAGGTCAAACCATTAGATATAGTCAACATCGATGTTCTCACAATTTTCGATGAACATATCGAGGCACATTTTCCGATCCCAAGACAAACTATTGTAAAAGGGATCAACATAGATGAAATGCCCATCACCAAATCTTTGGCCCAAAAAAAAATCTGACACGGAAAACCGAAAGGACATGTCGGCAACAGGAAAGGAGTGATATACAAAGTCAGAGTCACTGTTTTATTCCCTATTATACTCCTTCTGATGTCACCATTGCAATATTGTGTATGTTTGGATTTCCGATCAGGTGTTCATCTAGCATACACCGTGCCATTACATATAAACATCCATTAGTAGGACATTGCATCCAAGCCCGTGATAATGCCACAGAAACTCCTATTATGCGGTACGGAAATGCAAGGTCTCACTCTTAGCTTCTTGCTCAACCAAACGGACCATCCGTCGGCGCAGCCTATTACCCTGATCCACTGAGCCTGACAACGCTCCAGAATATGCAAAGGATAAAGTGGAAGGTCACTGAAGAGGTCCAACTCCTCTAATACCTAGATCAACATAATAGTCAGTTGATAAGAAATCTCGGAACAATCGAACTAAGTTAGTATGATGCAAAAATATGCTTAGAGTCAGGAAGAAGCACCCGGCTGTTTCAATGAGATTAAACCATATCGGCGTGGTGCTGCAAGTCATCTAGGTTACCATTGAGGCTAATCGCGAGCCACGAATTCCATCCTCGGGCTTGCGCGGATACCAAGAACAAAGCATAAGCCACATGTTGCATGCATGCATATATTTAGAGCCATACATACATCCATGCATACATGCATAATTCACATGCATACATACATCTCAACCAATCCAGGTACGGGTACTCGCCACCATCGTCGGGCCGTCTCGGATCAAGACACTCTCAAAGCGGAAATAGTCCAACACTTAGGCATTCACCAGGTCTCAAGAGACAAGTCAAAGACGCGCGGGCCCAAGCCTCAACACCTCGAGTCCCCAGGGGCAAAGTAATCTAGCAGTATTTATTCTTGATTGAAGGGGCAAAAATTTTTTCTTCCAAAATTATCGATCAAGGAATAAATACCTATTCTCAACCTAATTCCAAAATTATCACTCCCAAACTCCCACCACTCAAGCTAGATTTCGAATTCTTGAACTTCTTCAAGCATGATTCCCAATCCTTGAAAACCTTTCAAGCTTGATTTTGAATCCTTGAACTCCTTCAAGCCTAATCCATGATCCTTGACAAACCTCCTCAAGCGTGATTTTGGATCCTTAAAACCTCTTCAAGCCTGATTCTTAATCCTTGAAAATCACCCACGTTGGATTTCGGATTCTTGAAGATCGATTCAAGCAAGATCTTAGATCTTTGAAGCCAATTCAAATCCCGCACTCCATTTTCCTTGCCTCGGGTAACCTAGACCCGGTATCGGCTTATTTCATCACCAACTCTGCCTCGAGTAACATAGACCCGGTATCGGCTTATTCCATCCAATTAACTCAACGTGTTACCACGGCAGTGAGGCTTTAGCAACTCAGTTGTATGTTTTATTTCCTATGTCTGCGGCACTTTGATTCACGCTCTCAAATTCATCAACTCAACTATTCCAATCCAAGATCGGGTGATAAATTTGATCACGCGAGGGGCAGCTGTAAGCGCCGGAATTTTCCATCCTTAGAAAAAAAAAAGAGAAAAGTCGTACGACTTTGACTACAGTCATGCGACTGTAATCAACCTATAGTCATACGACTGTAAGGTCATGGCAGGTGAACCAGCCCATACCCTGAAAGTTGAAAAATGGGGGAAAGAAAAGGGGGCAATAAATGCTCCAGCAATAAAAGGAGAAGAAAGAGAGAAGTTGGGGGTGGGGGGACTTTGGACTCTGGAGCTTAAGAAGATCAGAGAGAAAGAAATCTGAGGGAAAAAGAGAGGAAAAGGAGGAAGAAAGAAACTCACAAAAACTCAAGCTTTCCTTCTTCTTTTTCTTTTGATTCTTGAGTGTTAATGTCTAAAACCGGATAGAAATCATAGGTTAACGACTTAACACTTAAACTCAATCAAATTCGGACTGTAATTTCACTCAAATCCGTGACATTTTGGAGATTTTGGACCAAACTTCTCAACCCTAACTCAAGTAGAAAAAGAGCGATTTTAAGTGGATTAGAGCGACGCCAGGGGTCAATCCTACGGTGGATTAGCACCTAAGAGGTAAATACACTTCATTCCATCTTTTTCTCGTGCTTTCTGGGTGATTGGATGTGATTTTGTGCATTTTTATCCATCTTTTTGTGTTTATATTTCTGGAAATCAAGAACAATCGTGCGACCATTCTTGAGTTTGATGAACAGTAGTACGACTATAAATACAGTCGTACGAGTGTTGTTGGTTTCCAGCTGTTTTCTTTTAGTTTTTCTTCAAATAATTTTGGCAAAATGCTGAGTTTCAATGGTTTATTGTCGCACGACTGTAATGCCCGTTCAGAATCAGAATTTCCATTTTAATCCCTAAAAATTTCCAAAAATCCATAAAAATTCAGAAAATCAGAAAATCACCAAAAATGAATTTTGTTGTGTGCATTCACTACCTTAGATTTAACTTTCAGTGCATTTGCATTTACAATACAACGACGGAGATCCGATTCTCTCGAAAACCGACCCACCTCACATGCTAAAATTAATTAAACCGGAAAATAAAACGTTTTCAAAACGATTTTCTCACAAAACCAAAAGATACAGGGACGTTTCAAAATGTTTTCCAGGTATAATCGGGCCGGCTAGCCGAGCCGACCCGGTTATCCCCCTAAATGCATGCCTCTGAATCCTAATTTCCCAATTCTGTCATGTTTGAGTTCTATTTGTGGTGTGCCATAAACTGTGCTAACCCTTTTGTTTTGCCGCTTTTTATTTTTATTTTTGATGTATTTAATAGAATTACCCGTATATCCTAGGCGATTGTATTTTTCTAGATGAATCGTGTATTTTAGGCGATTGTAAAAGTGAGGACGAGAGTTTTTATCTTCTATTCGATCGGGTTGTAATAATTTGATCATTTACTATTTTATTTTATACGCATGCGCGCTGTATGTTTAACTTAATGCAATAAAATTGACTTTAGAATTTGAAATATCTTCAAAGAACATTGGCCATATTTATTTTAATTAGACACGAAATAAGGGACTTGTCCGGACCTAGATCTCTGGATAGTGTAGCGGCTGTTCGTCTGGTTCAGCTACATTATAAATTTCCCGGTTGAGCTGAACCGGGTGGCGACTCCTATAATATTCATCGAGACTTAGGTCTCGGTTCTTTTGAGAACTAATTCCATTTTTTCCAAAACCGATTTTCCATGCTAAAAACCCCCACGCGAGGAAGGGGTTCTCCGGAAATCGAAGCGCCCCTTCCGAAAGGGAGTCCGCGTTCCGTCGAAAACGTCGTCAGCTCACAGCAGCATTAACGTTTATATAATTAACTTCAATTAGAAGAAGAAATAAATTAAATTGTATACAAACCTTGCCTGAGCATTTAGGACAGTGGTAAAGGCATCTGAAAATTAAAAACAGAAGATTATTAGCACATGAACAATATGTAATAATTCATAGATAAGTGGTGACTAGGAAATGGTGAATTTAGAAGAGAGATGACTGCAAATCCAAGTAGATTAAACACTAAAAAATTTCACGATTTGTAGATTCTTTGCACCATTGAATTTGGTTCTTGATTGTACCACTACAGCAAAATGAATGGGCTGCATTGCATTCTTACACAAACTGTAACTGAGACATTCTTATTATTATAATTTAAAGAAAGAGACTATGAATGGTGAAGGTGGTGAGTTCTATCGTCAATAAAAGGGACGTTTACGTTTGTAACCTTTAGTTTTCTTATCAAGGCTAATAATGATAATAATGATAGAGGTGATAAATAATGAGTCAAAATTTCATGTAGCTGAGTTTGTTCTTTTTTTTTAAAAAAAAAAAAAAATTTCAGGGTTGGCACTTTTTCTTTTTGGCTGATCTGGCACAATTTTGGAAAGTCCCATGTTTCAGATTTTATATAGATATAATAGATTTCTCATGAGGCTTTTTTTTTTTTTTTTTTTTTTTTTTTGCAAAATATCTTATGTTGTTTATGTAAAAGCCCCAATATTTTTTACTATTTATTCAGAAGCCCTATGAGATTACCATGGCTCACCTTTCTTTTCTTCTTTTACTTTTACTTTTCGTTTTCTGTATATTATATAGTATTGGTAACAAAATAAATCTTGACACAAATTTTAATACAGTTCATCTTTTTCTTGTTCTAAATTCAACAATTTTCAATTCATTCAATTTTTTTTATCCTCACTTGGTCAAGTTGATCCAATCAATTGCTAATGTTTCATTAGTATACGAGGATTTAATCAAATGCAGCAAGAATAAATCATAGCAAATTTATAAGATAGCATATACATTTTGTCGATATTCGAAAAATATCCGCAAAATTTGACTCAGATTCACAGTCCAATCAGTTGAAATAATCTGGGTCTTTCAGTAAATCCTAGACTAGAGTTAAACCTTAGGCACAACTGCATATTAAAGATGTAAAATCTAAAGGCCATACAATTGCATCGAACCACTCTATCAAAAGTGGCATCAACTACTCGCGGTTCAAGTATATCCAAGTTCAACTTGAGAATCAATTTACTTAACATGCAAATTCTAAGCTCAACTCAAGTCAATTTAATCCACATCCATACCCTCCTCCTTTGCATTGTTGCTGCTGGACCAAAGCTTGATGGTTCGATCATGCGAGACAGTTGCAATACAGCATCCATCTGCCACCAAACAACAAATATTTTATAAGCATACAGCATTGATTTGGGTTTTACTGGCTTATATTCATCCCATACTGGATTCCATTCACAACATAAAGAGCTGAAAGAAATAAAAACTACGCCCGGGAAATGGAAAAGGTGCTCCCAGCATGCGCTGTCCTACAGAGCTACTAGATAATTTCTTAGAAATATGATGCAAACTAAGGCTCAAACCTCTAATAGCTCTACCAAATATGACAGGGTATCTACACATAAATAATGTTTTGAAGAGTTACCAAAATCTTTCCTCTTTTTTTTTTCTTATCCTGTTTCACCCCTATTTTTACCCACAAATTACGTTTTTGGGTAAACTATTCCTAAATAAAGCGAACACTTCTCAGAAATACTACAATCTCACCTGCAATAGTAAAAAGATTGCCTTGGGTCAAAACATATTTGAGATGATGCATAAACGAACATTTTAATTGTTGGGGTTGTGTGCATGTGCGCGTGAAGAAATCAACAGATGATGCAAGATTTCAGACTTTCCAGTACCTCATCATTCTTGTCCTTCGAGCATCTTCTTTTGGCACCACATATAGTTTAATTTAATTATAGTAAGTACCACACGAGAAAAAAAAAAAAAAAAAAAGATGTGATAATAAGCCTCAACATTGTGAGTTCCTTCAGTTTTATACAATACTTAAAAACTTTATAAATTCTCGCCAAACTAAAAAAGGTTCAGCTTAATAAACCCTATTGATCAATAATTTTTGGAAAAAAAAAAAAAAAGAAACATAATTATTTCACTGTTATTACTATTGGAAGAAATAGATTTTATCGTTTTATTAAGGTAGTTTTCTGAGTTCTACATGCACATTTAACCTTTATTTGCCTGCAAACAAGTCTATCTTTTACCAATGTCACAAATTTGGTTAAAATTAATAAAGTTGAATAATATGACAATTGATCCTTCTCTTTTCTTCGCTCATTAGGCCTTAATCGAAATTGATATAGCAGCAATGAAGCAATAAGTTAAAAAAACTCAGCAATTCAAGATTAAGTCAAATGTCCAACCTAGGGAAGGAACTAGGTTTATGAGTGACACAACCTCAAGAATTGCATTTCAGCCTAAAACTAGATCAAACCTTGATGTATTTCCATTGAAATAAGGAGGATGAAGATAGAAGACAAAGAGGGATGAACATAGCAACAGGTTAGAACTACACATTATAAACTGCTTTAGAAATAACCTAGATAGCCTTCACAATCGATGTCAATAACTCCACAATAACATCAGCTGCAGTATTACACAGCATAGTTAAACATCATAATCTAACTGAAGCTCGAACAAGTCAATTACCACAAAAACCAGCAACTTTGGATTGGGATAAGCACAGTCAAGTAAAGTTGTTAATAAAACAAACAAAGCTTTGTCAACATGAAAGTTTTAATAAAAGAGGAAGTGGAAAACAATCATGGCTCGTGCATGGACATATGCTAACAGGTCAAGGTCTCTTCTCCTAATACATACGCCTATAAAAAAAATGTCAACTCTCACTTCTGAAGTTAGGAAGTTTACCTGCACCAATATCCAAAGAAGTCACCTTGGCTTCATGCCCTGACAGTGTCTTGACAGGCTTAAAATCTCGCCCAGACCATACCTGATGAATTCACACAAAACAAAGAATAATATTAACTAAGTTGAAACCAAGTGAAACGATAGTTTTATAACAAGAAAGAGCTGAACCTTGGCAGTCATGTCATAAGATGAGGTGGCTAAATAGTAGCCTTCTTGAGGCTCATACTTCACTTGTGATATAAGATTGGAGTGAGCTGGTATAATGTACAGTGACCTTTTCTTCCTCAAATCCCATATGCGGCATGTATTATCTTCACCACCAGTGGCCAAATGATAACCATTGGGTGAAAAGCTAATACCAAGAACCTGAAAATGATATCAACTATGAATATCATTTAGCAACTTAATTTTTAACAAAGAAAAGAAAATAAAAAAATTTTAGCAACTAATTTCAGAAAGATCAGAGTGCATATACTTACAGGCTTAACATGGCCTTCCAAGGCAAGGATACTTCTACCAGTACGAAGGTCCCAAACACGAGCAAGTGAATCCAATCCACAAGATCCTACTAATGAGCCATCGTGGTGGAAGTCTATTCCATATACACTACGACTGTGACCTTCTTGAAGAAGCAACTCGGTACCAGTATCCACATCCCATAGTCTCCATGTCTTGTCAAAGCTTGTAGTCCCCAAGTACTTCCCCGATGGATGGAAGCCAATGCGTGCAAGACGATCCAAATGGCCCTCAAACGTTCTAAGGAGAGAACCATCAGTGTTCCACAACTTTGCAGTTCGATCAGCAGAGGCAGTTGCTAAATGGTTGTGCACAGGAGAAAACGCAATATCAGTTGCACGCTCTTTGTGTCCCTTCAAGGCAGAAACAATGTTTACCTGAGGAACGTCCCATACTTTACCAACGCCAGTTAAAGCACTACAAAGCAAGAAGTCTAGGTATCATAATCTTCATCATAATTAATAGCATTCATCTAAATTTGAGCAATGTTCTGTTTAACCCTGGAAAGAGATGGCATTATACATTTGCTAATGGCAATAGAATTCAGCTGCAGAATGCTAAAATGAAGGATGCTAAAGGAGATGCCAAGTCTACAATTTGGAGGGAAATAACAAAAAGGAAGGGAAAATACCAAGTGGCGAGTTGTTTTCCATCATTCGAGAAGGAACAGCCAGAGAGGGGCCGAGCATCTCCAATTTCACTACAGTCAAGTTCAAGACTCCCTGCCTGTCTCAGAGCCCAGTCAACTTCAGCATCTACATCTTCATCTGGATCATCCCGTTTCCTCCTTGCGCGTTGAATTCTAGAAGCTGCTCTAAGAATAGAAAATTTTGCAATATGAATTCTAGAATCCAGCAACTCTTTGGAACCTTCAGTATAGAAAGGATACTGAAGCGTTTCTTCGTCGGCATCCTCCCCCGGAGCACTAGCAGCAGCCTCCTCTTCCTCGTGAGCTTTCATCAGTTTCTCCAACTGCCCTTCAGAATCAAGCTTCGCCATAAGCATCCGCAGTCTATCCCGTCTCTCCATCTCCCGTTCTCCGAACAGCGTAATCGGCTCCCCAAGCCTCCGAAGCCGAGCTCGCACCGCCATGTCGTTAGTCGGAACTGCAAGAGCAGCAGCACGCCTCTTCATCAAGAGGTCCTGTATAGCCTTCTGCTGTCTCTCTCTTTCTAGTCGGCTTCCTTCAGAGATCACATAATCCACACTCGATCCCGCATCAGTCCCACCAGGGACTAACTCGTCGGAATCCGAATCGGAGTCGCTCATTCTAACATCACCATTCTGAGGAACCGGAGGGCGAACCGGGATAGGAGCTAATGGACGAGGGATTGCGGCGGGAGGCGGAATGGCAATAGGAGGTATGGGAGCAATAGGCGGCACAAATGAGGGGACAACTGGTGGAATTAACGGCGGAATTGGTTGAACTATACTTTGATTGTCGGGGACTACAGTAGTTGGTTCTGACGGTAAAATCGGTGGCGGTCGTTGTGAATTTTCTTCTTCTTCCGCCATGCCAGCAAATAGAGAGGGTCGTCACAGGGACGACGTAAAGCGCCGTAGCGAAATTAAAATTGTTATATAGGCGGCTAGGGATTGGAGGTTGCAGAGCGGAGAGGGAACAAATGAAATTGTTTGGACAGTGGTTTCAAATGCGAGAGTATGATCTCAATAAAAAAAATTTAATAAAAAAAAAACCTCTCGTTTAACCGATTTATAAAAATATTCCCCTGCTTCAAAACATTGCAAACCGGTCCGTATGTTTTAATTTAAAGTTTACAATTGATGGCATGATTTTTTTTTTATTATTATTATTATTCCATCCCTTTTTAAAAGGATATTTTTTTAACACAAAAGTTAAAAATATCATTTAAATATCTTAATTATAGCATTATTTTACTAAAATATTTTTATTAAATATATTTGAAAAACGAATAAATTTGTTAGTTAGATTACAATCAATATTAAATGTAGCGATATATTTATAAAAAATGTAATAAATGTTCTATTAATTTCTTAAAAGGACAATCATCTTGAAATAAATATATTTTACTAAAAAAATATTTTTTAGGAATATAAAGAATATCATCCTGTTTTGAAAATATTAACTTCAACCTTAATATATTTATTTTGTTTATTATAATATTTATTAATTAATACGTTATGGGAATGTGGTATTTAATATATCGTTATATTTTTAACATGGATTTAAACTTGGCCTAAATATATTTGTTTGTCAAGGCCAACATAGCGTCCAAAAAAGAGAAAATGGGCTGAGGCCGGGCTGATTTGGATCAAGAACCTAGGAAAATTATAGGTTATCAAAGTATAAAAGTAATCACATAAGGAAAATTACCAAAATTACGTTAAATTTAACTTTTATTTTATGTGTGTATCATTTTTGAAATATGTTCATTTATTTGTAAATTTTATTTTTACCCATTTTCTTTCCCCCCATGTGATTATATCTCTTCTTTTATATTTTTAACCTTATTTTTGTCATTTATTTCTCGTTTCATTAATTTTTTTGCCACACTATTTTAGAATATTTTTATCATCTTTTTTTACTCTTCAAAAAGAAATTAATAGTATATATTTGTTCGTATTTTTTTCTAAATTTTCAGAAATGTATCAGAAATGATTTTAACCTATAGTGATGAAGTAAACTGTTTTTTTTTTAATTGTTATGAAAGCTAAATAAAAACTAACCATAGAAAAAAAAATACAGAATAAAGTATATTATATCAATGTATGTTGATACTTTCTGATACTTTACGTATTGTGTTTTTTTGTATTAATTTCACATGTTTTATCTGTAGTGAGGAATCACCTAAACTGATTTTTTTTTTTTATTACGAAGGATAAATAAGAGCTAATGTATAATACAGTACATAAAGTGTTAGAAATATATCAAAAATATATTTGAGAAGTATCAAAATTATATCAGAAAAGTATCAATTTTTATACAGTTATGATATATTTCTGATACATTTTTTATAGTAAAAAAAATCAGAAAAAATATATACATATAAATCTCGTTTTGAAGATAAAAAAGAAACGAAAAGAACTTGGTAAAGCGAAATATCGAAAAAGTAAACGGTTTATGAGATAAATAGAAAAATGTTTATACTACAAAAGCGGAGAGAGAATAGTTTGAAACGTATTATAGGAATAGGTCACAGTTCGTATAATAAATTTGAAATTTCCAGCGTTTTAAGCATTTTTGGAATAAAAGGAGAATTACTTAAAATTTACCATTCATCCTATAAATTTTTTCTCCTTTTCGTGTATAGGATTGTAAAATCAAAAAGTTAAAATATCCTATTATGTTTAAGTTTACAAAATTCTGGAGCTATTAAGGTAAGAAGCCAATTATAATCATGGTAGTTAGGTTTCTTTAGGTATATATTCTCATTGATTATAAAACACAATTGATTATGTGTTAAATATAATGTTAAGTCCGCAACTAATTGCTGACTGTTTTTTACTGTTTGATTTATTATTATTATTATTTTTTTTTTTGGAACAAACTGTTTGTCGTAAATTTTAATTTATGTTAGATTTTCTTTTTTAATTACATTTAATTTAATTTAATTAACTAATTTGAGATTGCTCAAATAATTTTTTGGTCACTCCTTTCTCAATTAGAATTTTCAGCATGTATATACACTTAAATGTCTGGATGTCTTTATACTTTTTTTTTTTTTTTTTTTTTTTTTTTTTTTAATATTAGGCATCAAAAGAAAGTAACTCTTAAATCAACAATGACAAACTAGTGGTTAAAATACCGTTCTCCGAGATTCCAACTAATGAATAAGCCACGCGATGCTAATAACAAAAGAAAAAGCACAATATCTAAAGTACTCTTTCCATAAAATTTAAATAATTTACTAACTTCGCAATAGATGATTAATCAATTATGTGGGGTTTTGATTACATGATTTTGGAAATAAAATGGATAATCCCTCTAACCCAAAAATATACAATCCATAATTTCATACATTGCATCCAGATGGATTAATTAATCAGATACCGACCTTTCTAATGAATTCCAGTTCATCCAACTGTGAACTGTCTCATAAAAGTCCAACTATATTATAAAATTAAAATCTTCTTAAAAAAAAATAAATGCAACCAACCATGTACGACTTCCCAAACAAAACACCACCTCCAAAGTACTTATAAACCCAAGTCATTTTTCCTGGTATTTCTGCAGCTGCAGGCAACAAACTATCGCTCAATGCTTAACATATTGGGATCAATCTACAGATTTACCATTCAAATTCTCATTATGACTACGTAATCCCCTAACGAAACATATAACCAATTCCGAGTTGATAGTCTGGCATCATGCTTTTCTCCGTTAAGCTACAAAACTGCAATTTAAACTGGAATAGGAACAGGACCAGGACCAGGACGGTCCAGGATAGGAACAGGACGGGGCTTTTGCCCTGTTGGTATTATTCTATGTTTTATGTACCATATGTTCTTCACACAAACAAATGAAATAATTAATTATAGAACATCCTACTCATATTATATACTTTGACACTTACAAAACTTTTCTTCAATGAGTCCCCCTCCAGTCTCTAACTTCGCCTGATCCAATTTTATCGCAGGTCAAAAAACTAATTCACGACGTTTACTCCCTCCCTCGAATCAATCCATTCAATATACAAAGTTCATCCTCTTCCTCCCTCTTCCGCTCCTCCACCATCCTCGATCCATCTGATAATCATTACCGTTAAACCTAGAGGTTTTATACCTTGACATGTACCAGCCTTCACCCTCTCTCTTCCTCACATCCCCATCCCACTCTCTGCCACCGCTTCTTTCATTTACTTGCCTCCACTCATTACAATTATCATCCCACCCATTACAATTATTCTTCCATCCATCTGAATCTTTCCAACTGTTTCCCAATTCGTTGTCTGTCATGGCTCCATTGGACGGAGAAACATAGCTGGTATCCCAAGGATTTGCAGTGATACCCTTTGCATCGAAATCTCTGGATCTAGCATTCAAACCGGTTGTGCCTGCCTTTTGCAAGTCATCTTCTGCTTCCCCCCATCCATTGCATGCAAATGACTGATTCAGGAGAGAATTATCGAGAATCACAACCTCCTCCCGTTTATCTTTCTCATCAAGATATTTGGGTTCCCGTTCCAAATCTAAATACAACTCAGGGTCAACGTCGGAATTCCAGTCAATTTCATCAATGTATATATCAGGATCAGGCAATGATATGTCACAAGGAAGACCATTTATCTTTGCCCAAAATCGACTTTTAGCATTGTGAAACGCCTCTTCACAAGCAGAGTCATTCCACTGAACTACATTCTCGTAGAGATACATTGACTTTTTGGTTTCTAATAGCTTGCTCCATGGAACGAAACCAACGGAATAGCAGAATCTTTTCTCCCATGATGGTACAGTTGGCTGCCAATTACCTGGAAACACAATATAGAACACCAACTCAATTTTCAGAGATAGTGTAATAATGGAAACTAACTAGACCCAAAGCTTCCGTTGTGCAAACAGCTACGATATAGATAACTCAATAAATAGCAAAAACAAGAATCGCGACAAGCAACCCTAAACTAAATAAATATAAAGTGTAGTACTTCATACAACGATAAAACAAATTAACTTGAACATTCACAGTCTCGCACAAAACCAAAAAGAACTACCCCACACGTTCATTGTCTCTACCATATTATCCTCAAAGCGAAAAAGAGCTACCTCACACGTTCATTGTCGCTACCGTATTATCCTCTTAGGCATTTACACATGCAATTTGAATAATGAAATCTGAATATGGCTTTAGTGTTTTAATATTGGACAATTGATCATCCATTTATGTTGGAGAGAACCGACACGCGTCTAAACTTAATTCAGCAGTATGAGAAACTTGGAATGACAATTTCCAAAATTTTCATGGCAATATAACAACACATTACACAGCCAAAAAGCAAAACCAGAAAGACGAAAAGTTAATCTCTGTAGCCCAACTACAAGATTACCAATAAGATAACGATATCAGATCATGATACATCAATATTAAACTTGCAACCCTCACTCACATAAGGGTGCATCAACAAAGCCATTAATTTAACACTTCAATCCCCTAATTCAAAACCCCAGTAACCAGAGAATTCTATCATTATCAAACATATCAAGGATAAACCACCACTAACAGTAAATCAAAAGCTACTATCTTTGAAGTTCTATTACACAAAATCTCCATCCCAAAAAATCCCCAAAAAAAGAAGTTTTGGTTTTTTTTTTAATCTAAAAAAGGAAAAAGAAAATCGATAACTTGACAAAAACAGAGGATCACAAATTTCCACATCAAAATCGAGTAGAAACCACCTTCCTAATAATAAAAAAAAAGGAATAAATGATTATATACTTGTTTTCCGTAAAGATAATCAAAACAAAAGAAACAAACCATGAGAAGGAGGCTTCTTATGGTGTGATCTTATCCCCTGAACTTCATGATATCGAATTTCACCTTTATGTCTCCTCCCGTGGCTCATAATTAAAACCTGAAACGACAGAAACAACTTGTAAACCAAAAAACCCTTTTCAAAAAACCCAAAAATGGAGAAATTGAAGAAAGAGAGAAAGAGAGAAGGAGAAGAAGAGGATAACCTGGGTTTTAAGGACAAAGAAACAATGTGAAGAAGCAAGAATTATGAAGAATTTGGCAAAAACAAGAAAGGAAATAGTGAATCGGAAGATGATCGAAGAAGAAAATATTGGTTAGGAAATGGGGAAAAAATTACGGGAATTGAGAGGAGCTTTGTTAGGGAGATGAGAACTAGGAGAGTTATACGGGGTTTTTTCTTTTTAATTTTTGTTGAAATGAAATTGGTGCGTAATATGGCAGAGAGACAAGCAAGCATCTGGTATTTATTTTCATATATGGCCCTCTCTCTTAACTTCTAATTACTAAAATGGGTTTGCTTTGCTTACGTTTCTTTCAAAACTATATCCCTAACACCAAGCTTTGACTTCAACAACCTACACGATACATATATTATTTTATAATTTAAACTTTAGTTTTTATCCCCATCTAAATCTTACTCCCCCTTCAAACAAAGAACGAAAACTTTAAATGGAATTTTTTTCATTCACCTATTGTTTTTCTATTTACAAATATTATTCATATTATTATAAATTACATAATTAGAATTGTAAATATATTTTCTTTATATCAGATTTAATTTTATCGTATTTTATATCATCTATCATTACTAAAAATAAATACTCAAAAACTTACGTGTCAAATTCCCAGATTTTTAACTAATTATTAATTATTAATTATATTTTAATTAGTTGTTAATAGTTTAATTGTTGATAATAGGTTATTTGAAATTGAATGAAAAAAAAAAAAAGAATAGGGATAGATTTTAAATTATTTCAGATAACTTAATGGTTAAAGATCCATTTACAGAGGATACCATTTCAAAAGCTCCATTTCTTTGGGGTCTTAGGGTCTGTTTGGTTCAGCTGTTAGCTAATAACTGTTGCTGTTGCTGTTAGCTGTCTGCTATTCATGTTAGCTGTTTGCTGTTAGCTAATTAATTGATAGCGTTGGTAAATTTAGTATCAGCTGTTATTGTTGAAATGTAAAAAAACTAATATAAATATATATTTTATACCATTATACAATAATTATACAAAAATAATAACATTACATAAATATTAGTAAAAATAATTAGATAATTAAAAAATTTAAAATCAATTTTTATTACACTTCAAAAATTATAATTTTCATTAAATAGCAACTTCATAAGCGTACAAAAATAATTTAAATTATAGTTTTATCTATGTAAAATGCATTAAAATAATATGTTTTTAATTGTTGACTAAATTAATGTAAATAAATTTTTTTTAAAAAAAAGTGAAACTAGCCTAAATAAATTAATTTGAAGAATTGATTTCGTTTAATTTTCAACATTTATAGAGATAAAAAAATTTCATAAAAAATCTACATATTTATATAAAAATATAATTTATTATTTTGGAAAGGTTAAATTTGTAAAAACAAAATAATTATAAAAAGCTTTTTGTGAAAAGCTCTAAAAAGGAGCTTTTCGTGAAAAGCTCTTTTTTCTTGCAGAACAGATAAAATCAGCTATTTAAAATTTCTAACCAAACGCTAATTTTTCTGCTTTTCGGATTGAAAAGCTAAAAGCTGCTCCGAAAGCAAAAACAAACACCCCATTAATTGGATGTCATTCCCCTTTCTGATTTAACGATTAAGCATTTCTTATTTTGAAACACTACCGCATCTTGGCAATGTTTACACATTATTTTCTTTTCTTCGTTTCAGTACTGGCTATTTATTGGTATTCGAATGTTTCACTTACAATGGCTTATTCAAAATGAATATGATTTTCAATTCCTCTCATCTACTCATGTACATACAAATATACATTATTTTGTTGATGCTTTGGTTTGATTTTTTGAGCTTGAATTGGATTTTTTTGTTGTTATTGTACTCTTATAGTGAACATTTTAATGTGATTTTTTTTCAAATTGATCATACATGAAACTAGCAGAATGAGATTTGGACTATACAATTTTAAGAGGGGCTGATAAGTGAATATTTTACCTATTTAATTAGATATTTATTTGAGTTAAAATGAGTTTAATTGGATAATTATTTGCTAATTAGAGCTAATTTCAGGATTAAAGATAAAATGGAGCAAAAGCTGTGAAAATCTAAGCAAGCTGAATGAGAGCTGGAACAGAGCTGGTTAAAGAGAGAGAAAAGGTGCATTTGGACCATGTCGTGGGTACCATAAAGGATGGAGGAGAAAGATTTGATTTGTGTTGGGAAGAGATATTTGACTTTTTGAAGATTTATCTTTCATATCTCATCAAACCATAGTTGTTGAACCTTTTGAATATTTTATTTGTGTGGTTAAGATTGAGCCACATTATTGAGGACAATTTTTATTATTTTATGCCTAGGGCATTTTAGTCTTTTGAGAGAGTGCTATATATACGTCCATTGGTTCTAGTTGTAGAGAGCTTTTGGCTCTTAACTCTTGGTTCATTTTCCTTTTATTCTTTTTCTTAGTTTAATTTACTTAATTTCTCTTCATTTTATTTTCCCATTTTAATTTTCTACTGAAGCTACTCGTGTATGACTGAGTAGCCTGTCCAACAGGTTGGAGCCAGCTTTGCTGGCTTAAGTAAGCGACTTTTCTCCTTATTTATTATGAGTTTTATGTCTTGATGATTGTTTTATGGTGTTCTTTATTTATTTATGTGTTTGCCACCTCATACTTTAGTAGTTATGATGAGACCGAGAGGATATTCATGACTATGGAAAAGACCATAAAACACATGTGATTTATTGCTGAAGAAATTCGAAAATATTGGATGCTAGGGTTTTTATCTTTTGATAAAATGCTTACAAGAGATTAATGCATGCTAAAGCGATTCGATGAGGCTACTTATCATAGGATCCACATATCTGGAGGTTCCTAGTGTGGTGATTTGAGAGTAAGATACCCTATATCTATGTTCTGTAACCCTGCTCATAATGTTTAAGGAGAGAAATGTCATTGAAATTGATTGCTACGCTTGGTTTGAGTTTGCTGCCTTTTATAATTGTTGTTGTTTTATATTTTGTCTGTTTTCAGCAATCTTAACTCTATTTATGTTTGCTTCTATTTTAGTTTACTTAGTTATTTTTGCTGTTGTTTTACTTTGAAATCTTTATCTACTTATTGCAAGAAATCAGATCTACTTGTTTGCTTAGAAATTTAAGATTGTTCACATCAATCCCTGTGGAAAACGATACTTGGACTCACCATCATGCTATAGCCGACCTAGTGTACTTGCTAGTGTCGCATTTGGGGACAACAAGTTTTTGGTGCCGTTAACGAGGATTGAAAGTGAAAAATCCATAAATTTTTAAGTAAATAAGTAGTTTTTAACATGTTTGCTCCTTGTGTAGTTGTTATGTTCTAAGCAACCTGATGACAAAGGTAAAAAGCTATAAATTTGATCCAGCAAGCAACTGAACAAGCAACAAAATGGGTTTAGGCAGATGACATTGCTGCCATGCCAAGACAAAGGCTCAAGGAGTATTCCTAACCTTCATCAATGGGATACATGTCATGTATAGTGATACCGGATGAAGGAGGGAATGTTGTGGAAATCAAAGCTTCCATGATTAAATTATTACAAGCAATTATTCAATTTAAAGGATTGCCAAATGCGGATCCAAATGATCATATTTATGAATTTTTTAACATTTGCAATACCTTTAAGACTAATCATGGTGTTTTTAATGATGTGAGTAGGTTGAAGTTGCTCCCATTCTCGTTGAAGGACAAAGCAAAATCTTGGTTCAATTCTTTACCACCGAGAACCATTACAACATGGGAGGAGATGGCTAAAGCTTTCTTGACAAAATATTTTCCACCTTCCAAGGTTGTTCGTATGAGAAATGAAATCTCTAGGTTCATCCAACTTGAAGATGAGTCACTCCAAGAAGCTTGGGAGAGATTCAAAGAGCTACTAAGAAGGGTACCAAATCATGGGTTACCTATTTGGATGCAAACGCAAATATTTTACAATGGGTTGATCGATGAACACAAAATCCGACTTGAAGCCCTTGAAAATGGTGACCTAGAAGAAATGGAACCTGAAGCAATCTACGCTCTTATTGAAAAATTATTTAATACAAGTTACAAATGGCATTCGAAGAACGATTATAGAAAAAAGATTTTGAAATTTTCTGGAGCTGAGGTTGTGCAGCACCTTTCAAGGCAAGTTGAGGAATTATCCAAGCAAATAAGAAAAATGAGACTGTCTAATCTTTCAGAACAACCTCAAAACATATATGGACAGCCTATTTTTCAATCCCAACAATTCTAGCAACCTCAACCTTCATTTAAGCAACCTCAATCTCCATTCTAGTAACCTCAGAGAAACTTCTTGCAATATCAGCAACCACAACCATCATTCCAGCAACCTCAATATAACTTCCAGCAAGCTGAACCTCCACGAGAATATAAGAAATCTGACTTGGAAGAGATGATGATGGAGTTTATGAAGCAAACATAAGCTTCAATCAACAACTTGGGGACCTAATTCCAACAAATAACCACCATTGTGATTTCAAAGAGTGAAAGCATCACTGAGCCTAATCCTATGGAGGAGTATGAAGCAATCATTCTAAGGAGTGGTAAGGTTGTTGATAGTTCTAACGAGGTTATTGTCAGTGATTTTATAATGCAGGTAAGCAAGATGAACAAGTGTACAAGCAACCTGCAGAGAACCAAGAGCAACCTACTGCTAAAATAGAACAACCTCAACATGATCCTATTCAAAGGGAGCTTGCTTATGTTTCACCATCAGTTGACCGTGCTTAAGAAGAAGTTGTTCCAAAAGATCAACCTCTTCGAGTGTACCAACCTAAGATTCCATTTCCACTAAGAGTAAGGCAACATCAAATGTATGAGGAATTTCAGAAGTTTCATGATGAACATGATCAAGAAAGCTTGAAAGATGAGGAAAATTTTTTTGAGATGGATATGAAAGGAAAAACATACTGCTCAGCAATTCTGGTGAACGAGCAGCTTACATTTGAGCCTCAAAATAGTTTATCCAAGCAATCTGCTTCTATTGAGTCTTTCTTCATTAAAGAGCAATTGCAAGCAAAGTCATGGAGAGATGTGGAAGTTATAAAGCAAAAGCTTCCATATATTATTCCACCATATTCATCATTTATCTATGAACCTCCTTGAGAACAAGATCCCATGGTGTCCACTTCAAACACCAATTGAAGCAATTTATTAGGCAATCCCCAATTCTCTTACCTTGTAAATAGTTTATTTAATAATCTTTTTGGTGTAAATATTTCTTCTAATAGTTTGCTTATTATTTTTATAGGTACTCAAGCAACCTGACAAGTATTGGGATGGCAACATGCAGTTCGAATTTTTAATTATAAAATATTTTGCATGCTTGTGTTGTATCTCATATTTAATTTTGATTTGTGCAATTTTTAAGAATTAAAATTTTTGCAACCACTCAATTATTTTATTGGTTAAAATCTGGTTTGGTAAGTCTTTTTCAACCTATTAGTCTGACTGCTTGACTTATTTGGACTCAATCTCACCATTCTAAAATTATTTATTTAATTGAGAAGAAACAAAAAGAAGAAAAAGGCTATAATTTTTCTCTCACTTGTCAAATCATTAGGAGTTAGTAGGGGGTAATTAATTTAAGCATAGATTATGGAAAAGAGACAAGTATGGGGATTTGACATATATAAAATTAAGCCCCTAAATTTCTCTCTCTTTCCTTTTGGCTGCCCAACTCTAGCTGTTTTATTTCCCTAATGGCAGTTTTTGGTTTTTAGTTTTTGAATTTTAAAATTGGAAAAACTATCCAGCTCTTTTTCGCCCTAACTATTCATCTCTTTCCTTTAGCCCTTTTTTTCTTGCAATTTTCTCTCATCTTTGCTCTGAAGTTTCAATCTCCACTACTCCTGAAGAGAACTCTCCACAACCCAGTGAGAAGACTACTTCAATGGAGGAGGACCAGCAGTCCTTCCTAACAGCCTGAAAAGTAACTGTTTGTTTTTCTTCTCCTCCTACTCTCTGGTATGTTTCGTCTCCCTCAGTCCTGCAATTTCAAATTCCATGCTTGCTCAGTAATATCTTTTCCTTTCCCTCTATTGACTTGTGATTGTTTGTTGGATTGTTGCATTGAAGACAATGCAAGCTTTAAGTGTGGGGGTATAATAGGAAAGTTATCTTTGAATAACCTAAAATTAATGTTTGCTTTGATGAATATTGTCATTCTTGAACAATGTTGCAAGTCCTCAAGTATTGTGTTTTATTTTTCTATTTTTGTTTTTTTTAAGCAATCTGTTAGGTTATTTGTTTCTGTTTGTTTTCTATTCCTGTAAAAAGTTATCCTTGTAAAAATTTGTCAAATTTTTTTTATTTTGTATTGTTTTTTTAGCAGCAAAGCAAGAGCTTTTGAATGTCTGAGTCGCATGTGATCACTTGTAAAATGCATTGAGTTTGGAAGCATGATATTGGGTTTACATTCGTAGCTTGCATAAGCTGATTAAGCATTGTAGGACTTAGGATTTTAATGCTTTTCTCAACTTTTTAGCTTGCTTAAAACCAACTGCAAATAATTTTAACCTTTTTTAATATGAGGATTTGAGCCTATTTATTCTTTCTTTGATTCAACCCATGAAAATTGTTTTTCATTTCCAAATCTTTAAAAACCTTTTGAATCAAATTTATTTCCTCAATTTCCTTGCAGAGTGAGCTTGCGCAGTCAACCTTAGCTAGAACTTGGTATGGATAGTACTTGTCAAGACCACATTATTGTTCGCATGCATGATATGATAAAGGCATTAGGTTTTAACCCATTTAGTTTAAATAGCCACCTTGTTTCTATGTTTTCCCCCATTGTAGATAAGCCTTGTTGAGCCTAAGCCTATTTGTTGTTAACTCATAAAATTGTTTTCTCTTAACCTTTTCACTTTATGTTTTCCTAAATTTACCCAAGAATTTGCCAAAGAAATTGAAATTCTCATTTTGAGCAAGTAGTTGATCAGTTGTTGTGTTGCTGAATTCTTGCTTTCTAATTATTCAAGCAATTTATTTGTGTTCCTTAAAGCTTTATCTTTTCAAAGTCATAAGAACTCTAGAAATCCTTCTGTTCAGCAGTGTTAGTATGTAAAATTCAAATAAAATTCTCAAAGATAGAATCAATTCTTCCAAGTTTCTTTCAAATCTTTGATGGCTCTTTAAAATCATCAAGTTTCATCATTTGTGAGCCTATTGAATGAATCAAATTCAAGTTTGCAAGTCAATCATCCTAAGTAATTAGGCATCAGTATATGAGATTGCTTACTTAGAATTTTCTTTTAAAAAAAACTCTAAAATAATATCCTTGATTGCCTGACACTTTATGCTTCATATTACCATGTCTCTTATAATTATTGCTTGAATTTCCTTGTGCTTCTTCATGTTGTATCTTTCTTAAGCAACCCATTCCACATCTGTTCTTAGATTGCTTGAGTTTTAGTGATACTGCAATTATTGAGGCTGCTTGTTCATTTTTTTATGTTTCTTTGGTAATTCTATTCGCATAAATGTATCCTTTGACACACCCTAACCCTAACCAAGTTACAACCATGTTTGTAAAGTCCTTTTGATTGTGTATGTTGTTTAATATAAAGTGGTGGCGATGAGACTGATTATCAAGCATATGGTCTAATGGTTATTGTGCAAAGCTGTTGAGCGATCTTAAACAGGCTTACCCTGCTATTTTAGAGTGACTGAGTGGCATCTTTTGGTGAGGCAGTTTGGTTTGTAAGCTTGCTGAATTGTTGATTTAAGCAGTCTAATCCTCTGTCTTAGCTTGTTTTTGAAGCTGAAGATTGTTGCTTGTGTAGGCTTGATATCTAGTTTTCTTAAGCTTTGTATTTTCCTCGTGATCATTGTGTTGATTCAAAGTTTGGAGTAATTGATGCTGCTGTTGCCCTTGTTTAAGTGTTTCAAGTGTTGTTTTGTTCTCAAGTGTTTCTAGTGTTTTCTTTTCTTTTTCTTTTCTTATTGCTTGAGGATAAGCAATGTTCAAGTGTGAGGGTATTTGATAAGTGAATATTTTACCTATTTAATTGGATATTTATTTGAGTTAAAATGAGTTTAATTGGATAATTATTTGCTAATTAGAGCTAATTTCAGGATTAAAGATAAAATGAAGCAAAAGCTGTGAAAACCTAAGCAAGCAGGCTCGTGAACAAGCTGGATGGGAGCTGGTTAAAGAGAGAGAAAATATGGGTAGCATTTCAACCATGCCGTGGGTCCCATAGAGGATGGAGGAGAAAGATTTGATTTGTGTTGGGAAGAGATATTTGACTTTTTGAAGATTTATCTTTCATATCTCACCAAACCGTAGTTGTTGAACTTTTTGAATCTTTTATTTGTGTGGTTAAGATTGAGCCACATTATTAAGGACAATTTTTATTATTTTATTCCTAGGGCATTTTAGTCTTTTGAGGGAGTTCTATATATACGTCCCTTGGTTCTAGTTGTAGAGAGCTTTTGGCTTTTAACTCTTGGTTCATTTTCCTTGTATTCTCTTTCTTAGTTTAATATACTTAATTTCTCTTCATTTTATTTTCCCATTTTAATTTTCTGCTGAAGCTGCTCCTGTATGACTGAGTAGTCTATCCAGCAGGCTCGAGCCAGCTTGGTTGGCATAAGTAAGTGACTTTTCTCCTTATTTATTATGAGTTTTATGTCTTGATGATTGTTTTATGGTGTTCTTCATTTATTTATAAGTTTCGCCACCTCATACTTTAATAGTTATGATGAGACCGAGAGGAGATTCATGACTATGGACTATCAAGCACATATGATTTATTGCTGAAGAAATTTGAGTAGATTGGATGCTATGGGTTTTTATCTTTTGATAAAATGCTTACAAGAGATTAATGCATGATTGAGTAGTCTATTGCTGAAGAGATTCGATTAGGCTGCTTATCATAGGATCCACATATCCGGAGGTTCCTAGTATGGTGATTTGAGAGTAAGATACCCTAGATCCATGTTCTGTAACCCTGCTCATAATATTTAAGGAGAGAAATATCACTGAAATTGCTTACTATGCTTGGTTTGAGTCTGCTGCCTTTTATCATTGTTGTTGTTTTATATTTTGTCTATTTTCAGCAATCTTAACTTTATTTATGTTTGCTTCTGTTTTAGTTTACTTAGTTATTTTTGCTATTGTTTTACTTTGAAATCCTTATCTACTTATTGCAAGAAATCAGATCTACTTTTTTGCTTAGAAATTTAAGATTGTTCATATCAATCCCTATGGAAAACGATACTTGGACTCATCATCATGCTACAACTGACCTAATGCACTTGCTAGTGTCGCATTTGGGGGACAACAGGGGCATTAACACTTGCAGCAACATTACGACCAAGACAGGTGATTGAATTGAAATTTGTTGAGCCTTCATTAAAATGACACTAATTTTCATGTAAAATGAGCATTTGTGAAAAGCCTCTTATCTTTGTAAGATAATATGTTCAGTATGAATGCATTAGAGGAACTCTTTTTCATGGTTATGATTTCAAAGTTATGTTTTTTTTATAAAGTAATGCACTGAGTGTCATGTTTCTAAAATTGTGTTATTTTGTTTGGTATGAACTTCTTACTACAGGAAAAGCTGACAATAATGTAGCTCAAAGAGCAAGAGACTCTTATTTGCATTCTGTTTTGCTCTAAATTTGTTCATCTTTTGCTTTCCTTTCAATTTAATCATTAGGGATTTTAATTGGATGCAAGGCTTCTTTTCAATTTGATTAGGGCTTTTTGGTTAAAATGGATAAAATTATTAATTAGCTATGTGTCTTGGATTAGTCATGTTCTGTAATTATTTGAGGCATTAACTTATTTATGCTGAATGAGGAATGTTGCTGAGCTATTTGAAGGTGCTTAATGATCTCAATGCTATCATTAAGGCAGATCCTACACTTTCTAAAGCATAATTTTCTAGATTCTCATTATTTGTTAGATATGCAAGTTGGTGAGAATTACCTCTTTTTCGAACTCTTTTCAACTTTGTGTTCTACATTGATCATACTAGATAATTGATAAAGAAACTAAACCAGCTAAAAATTTGTGAGTTTGGGTGGATAGTTGTTCTCATCTCAATGAAGTATATACAAATTACTGAAGGAAATTTCAATATAAGTAAAAAGAAGAGATGTCACTTGTCAAAACACAAAAGCATGTATATTTTATTTGCTCTATTATACATCTTCTTTTCAATTCTTAAGAATCTTTTGACCTTCAGGTATTGGAGTCCAATTAATGTTTATGTTAAGGTGCTGAACATGTCCTTCACTTGCTTTATTTAAGATTATAGCACAAGTTTGTGATATGAATCTGTATAGTTTAATTTAGTGACATGATACAGGTCATACTCGAAGTAACTACCAATTTATGCTAATGCATCATCATTATCCTCAGAGTGATTGTATGCTTCACTCACTGAGATATTTCCCTTGGAATACTCTCCTCTCTCATGCTTGGTCGTTATTGAACTAAATCCAACTTATTTTACTCTTTCATGTAGGTTTTAATTGCATTTCTATCTCACAGGATATGATATAAAATGAATTCCTCAAATTAGGTGATCGACCCTCTTCATTACTGAATTTATTCCAATTTTGTTGCTTCTTTTTTGTTATTCATAGCTTCATAATCTTCTTCATCCAGATCATAGATCAGATTGGCATCCTTATTTCTTCCATTTCCTCTGCTTCTTCTCCTTTTTTTTGTTGAAATCTTTTAGATTTATTTCTGATTCTGTGTTTCTATCTGTAGATGTTTTTGGTGCTGGTTTTTCAATCTTTTTTGCTTCTATTCCTCTGCTCATGAGAATAGGTGTCTTCAAAAACTGCATTGTTGCTAGTGAATTTAATATTCTTTTATTTCTATGACTCATTATATAGTTGTATTAACAATATGTTTATGGGATTTATTGGAATAGTATTTTCTCTGATGTGTTCTTTGAAGCTTAAATGGAATTGTAGGGTTATGTCAATCCAAAGGACCCTCGGCTTCCTGAATTTGGTGAGTGTTCTTGTGGATGTGTGGTTTTGAGTGAAACATTCTAGCTGAAATATCAGTTTTGATTTTTTTACCGATTTACTATATAGTAATATAATTCGATGCCATGATTAATGCACTAAGTTTGGATTGTGGTAGTGAACTTTCGGAGAAGGTTACCCAATTGCTTTTCAATATACAATCTGTACATGGAAATGTGTCTAATCACGTAAAGGTAAGCTTGAAGCAACTTTAAGAGAAATATCTAGGTTGGTTTTCTATTATCACTGGCTAGGGATTTAGGTATAGAGAATATGAAACTTTTTGGCTTTTAAAATGAAGTAGGTATAGTTTCTATTAATGTTTGCTTCAAAGATAATGTTGTAACTATTACTCAAGACAGTCTATGAGAATTAGGTGGTACTGGTTAGGTAAACAATAAGAGTCTTATATAGTTTGTGTTCTCGGTTCGTTCATGTTTCGGTCCTTATCTTATAAAGTGAAACCATGACACTTTCAGTACTTAGAAGCGATGAAATTAGAACCTACTATACATAATTAAGAACTTGCTTAGGTTCCTTCTATTATATAAAGCTAAAGGTTTCTTTAGAACTACCCAAGAGAATTTGGGTTTTGAACCTTTTAGTATAGTTATTTTTTTATCTGTTGTTAAACATTTTGATCTTTATCTTCTGCATTTAACAATAGCATTGGATTTTGAAACTTTTAGCTCAATTACTCATTAGTATCAATTGTGTCTCCCTTTCTTTGATTAGGTTGCTTTGAATTCTTTATTGTTTATAGTTTTTTATGATCTTTGAGACTGACCGAATTGCTAAACCTTCTACTAAATGTTGTAATTTTTGTCAATTATTTACTGAATCTATTCATAATTAGTCTTTTGTTGGGTTATCTTATCCAGAGGAATTAAAGTGGGGAATACAATTTTCCATTTTTAGGAGATAAGCTGCTGCAACAATCAAGCACATCATTGCGAAGCTCTTAATAATGTTAGGGTTTCATGAAATTATTTGTTTTACTAAAAATTTACAGCATTTGATGAAGAAATTGCTTTAAATAGTTTGGTTTACAGGTCATCTATGGCAGGGTTATTTGAAAAATTGTTTTTTGGACTTTTCTTTTTGGATTATTTAATTCATTTTAATCAAACAATTTTTGTTGTTCAATTATTACTGGATGCTAGAGGAGAAACGATAATCTAAATAATCTTTGTTGTGAGTTACCTTTGTATTTGATATAATTTCCCTCTAGTGTGAAATCATAGTTGAATCAGCCTACAACCAAAAGAAATGCAGCTTTCTTGATTCCTGAGAATTTTTAAGAGATAAATTTGATTTGTTACTTTGTGTTTCTTCAAATTTTGAATAGATTATGGATATAATCAATCAAATGTAAAAAGCCTTGCATAATTCTAGAAATAGGATGGTTTCCTCATTATTGGCTAGTGAATGCATAAAAGTGTTTATTGGCTCTATTCCTAATGTGTTAATTAACATTTCTATGTTGTGCTTAATTCTTTGGCCAATTTAGAAAGCAATCAAAGGCTCTTTATCAAAATAGAAAAGATGGGATTCAAAGGATATGAATCAAACCATTTGGATGATTTGTTTCATATCTTTTCTTTTTACTCTTTTGGATTTTTAACTGAAGTCGAAGCTATGCAATTGCAGGAACATATTGATACCAACACTGATATCAAATAGAAACACAGGTTTGAAGTCATACAATTTGAAGCGTCAAAGCTTGATGAATTCTTAGTAAAATGAAACTCTATAGCAGTTTTTATGACATGAATTGCAACACAACTTTATTCTCCTGCATTAATTTTGTATGGCTTTCTTGCGGGCTCTACCATTAGTTTTGCTATTAGATTTAACTCTGTTGTTATTATTTGATTCGTAGACTTGCTAACTAAGAGCTATATGATACATTATTTAAAATCTTATCCCATTTCAACAATGAACTGCTATGCACTATACCCTTAAGGGGAGGGCAGCGGAGTCCGGAGCACATGTCGGCCAGTGGTTGCTGTAAGGTCCTCCGCTACCCAGCCCTTACTATTGGAAAATTTTTCCATAAAAGATCTACTATAGTAGGTAATGTGGGGGTTGAAGATAACCCCCATGATGCCTTAATTTTTTTTTAATTTCCTTTATACAAAATGATGTCGTTTCGCTATAAAGAAATAAAAAAAAAAAAATACTGGCAATGTTTGCTGCTTAAATTGAGGAGTATTAATTGGAAATAAAGCCTATTAATTTTACCAAATTGAATCCTAATTAAATCCTAATACTATTACTATCTAGGAAATAATATCTTATTAACTCTATATAAAGTAGTCCTATATTAAATTAATCTATACTTTCAAGTTCCAACAACTACAATCCTATACTTTTCAAGCTCAAAGATTTTGCATCAAAATTCATATTTCAGGCACATAATTAATTTTTTTAATTGAGTCTACTCTTGAATTAAATTAGTTATACTTGCATAAGTTGCATCGATTTTGACTTTCAGATTAGTTTAATCTATCTAGCTAGCATTCATATTTGGAATTTAATTTTACTTTTATATTCTTTTTATTACTTTTAGAAGTATTTTTACATCATTTTGAGTTTGCATATATTTTTAATTATGTTAAAAGTATTTTGTATTGATATAACTTAATATAATATGGATCCCCGTAAAAAATCGTTATAGTTTCATCTTGGTACAAATTCAAAGGTGAACTTGATTTACTTAAAATGTTTGTTTTATTACATTAGTAATTAAATCCATATTGTTTTCTGGTTGAAGTAATCAAGCATCTAAGCATATTTTTGTCTTTATGTTATATTAACTTGGTAGATAGCAACAACCCTTAATTATAGCAGCTAGAGTTTACCATCCACAAAACTGGTAGCTTAATTGAAATTGTCTTCGAACCTCTCGAATAAGGTATTAACTTCAACATTCTGTTTGATGAGTTTTGTTATTCATATTTATGAATGTCATTATTTGATGCAATTAAAAAGGATTTTTACAATGCTAAAGTTTGGAATTTATCATCTTTTATGAGTTTATAAACAATAGAGAGATCTAATTATGAAAGTAGAGCTGGAAATTGCACATTTGATGTGAATCATTCAAATCTACTTCTCAAGAATTGAAACTGGTTGCTTTTTTCAAGTTTCTTTTTGTTTTTACACTTCTCTTACGTTTTGACTCTACCTGAATGTGATTATAGATTTTTTTCACGTTTGTATGGGATGGTGTTCATATGAGAAACTTTTAATTGTTTGTAGAATTCATGTTTATTAGCTTTCTATTTAGCTTGACTAGATGGGTTCTATAAAGTAGATTTAGTTGGATTTAATTTTTTCCTGTGATGTGTTGTTTGAATTGAGTATGAGAAATTGATAGCTAACCTAGAAGATCAAATATGTTGGAGAGCTACTATCTTTTTTCACCTGTTGCATATATCGTATTGTACCATTTTTTATTTCTTTTTTCCAACTACATGAAATTTTTTTCATGTATTTCTTCCAATTCATCATTGTAGAGTTTTGGCATAGAACGTTTGTATATGTTTGCATATATATAATATCAAATCTATTGTGTTTGTGCCATGTTAAAAAGAAAATTAAATGTGGATTACTATACTGTTAATTCTATTTGAGAATTTGTTGTGTAAATTTTGCTATACTAACAGTTTGTTGTACCTTTGGTTTTTAACATACCATTCAAAAAAGTATCTTGAAAGGAGAATGTTTGGTTGGTACAAATTGTATGTGATCTGCTTAATTTTGACAATTGAAGAATCATTTATGCTATTTGGATTGTAATGTTAATTTTATAATGGTTAACCATGCATTAAATAAAAATCGTCCATGCTTTCATTTTCTTATAATTTTAGTTTAAATCCCAAAGCAATACAAATGTAGAGACTGAAGGGATTTTCACAGAAAATTAACCGATTGAAGCGGAAGCTTGGATCGATTTTCTCAAATCCGTGCCCAGGAGCAATTGAAATGGAAATCATAAACAATAAAATAAAGATGAGAAAAATTAGATTCTCACCAAAAATATCTCTTCTAGAAATGGCTGCAGAAATTGAATCGAACTTGAACCCGTGCTAGCAATTGGACCTTCGAAAGAGTGAATTTTTCTTTTTTTTGCCTGAATTCCTCTAAGGCTGGCCGAATATTTCAGTTTCCTTGATATCAATGTTTGGCCAAAATTCTCCTTCTAAGTAGGAGAGTTTTGGTTGAACACAATCACCTCTAGGTGGCTTAGGGTTTCCTACTTCTTTTGTGGGTTAAGATTAATTAACATGGATTAATATTTAATTTCAATTCAATTTTAATTTTATGTACATGTCATTATATTAAACTATATAATATAATATATTGTAATTAAATTAAAATTAATTGGTTAAATTAAATTCACCCGGTGAATTAATTTCAATCTAACTTAAAAGAAATACATATAAACCAATATATGTAAAATATTTCCACCAGAAAATAAACTCATGAATTAATTTAATTAATAATTTAATTAATTCATAGAAACCCAATTAAATTGATTATATTATTCTGATCAATCCAATCAATCTATAATTTAATCAATTAATAATTCCTCTATCCAGTCAGTATACTCCAAGTATACAATTGTCCCATTTAGTTCAAGCTCAAACGCCCACAGACTGCAGGCGGGCTCTAGCAAGCCACTGCAGCACCCAATTAAGATGGAGATAGCAGTCCGACTGAAATCTAAACCATGTAGTTTAAACTCGTATATCCCATGTCGTTGATATCGGTGTCCAACACAAAGGCATGTATTGATCACCCTCTTTTGTGTCCGGACATTTACTTGAACTGATGCTCACAAACAAGTTCCAACTTGTTTGGGTGTGGCCACACTCTTATCAGTTGCACTCATTAAACGACCGGTGATATCTGTTCAGTGGACTACTGAGTGACATTCCCTTCTGCATATCCATAGCCCAGCCATGTTTATTGACATACTCGAACGTATCCATACTTGGCACCCTATTATAGGCCCTTTAGGCATACACCAAAGTATGTAATTTCACATGTAGTACCATGATATGGTCAGGTTAAAGGATCCATACAGGTAATATGCGAGAATCACCTGTGATACTATACCATGTGGATTTCTCGTTTAGTGGATCTATCCAGTATCACACCCCTTTGCATGTACCCATTAACTTGGTTGACATCCTATGTCCAATGGCTGGTAAGACACCACCATGCAATCGAGCTTATGATAGTCTTTAGTGCCATTCATTCCCATGACTGGAACAAACTACAGATAAATTTATAGTCATATCGTTTCCCTATCCATGGTCTTACTGCCAAGTGCATGACACTTGTCAACATGGGTATGGATATGTCCATAGGATACTCTATTTACGATATTGCACAAGGTCTATGATAAATAGATTAATGCCTTTATTTAATGACACAAATTGTATAATACATAAATCTCATAACAAAGTGCAAATGTATGATACAAATACGAGGACCAATGCCTCGGGACTAGGGCATATCCAACAGAGACCTAATTAGATTATGTAGATATTATTATCATCTAATTTTGTTTTATTAAGTATATTGCTCCCAACTCTTCAATCATTTGATAACCAGAGTCATTCTTTGATAAATGATTACTATGAGTCAGACTCAATAGAATTTGATCAATCCTTTTTGCTATCGTTAAGGTGGAAAACAGAACCAAGAATTCTCTTTCTTTATTATCAATTGAATCATTGTTCACGACCAAGGATTCCATTTTGTCATCAATCCAATATTTGAATGAAAATAGATTGAATAAATGAGTTACTAATGTTGTATGGTACTTGGATCTATTTATTGAAATTATAGCTACAGTCTAATAATAGTTGCACCTGAAATTTATGTATTCTATGTAAGCATGTATTCTTAATATCAAGCCAAAACTATTTAAATCGGAGTATCTCATCAAAATAATATAATTTTTTTAGAATAGGTTTACAATCATCCTATGATAAATTGTAAAAAGGTCAATCTCTTCTTATTTTTTTATTCCAGTATATATAATTCAAAGCTTTAAACTATAATTTTAATTAGCTTAATATTAAGCAGGACTATACGAGAACTAAATTATACTTAAAAAACTATTCTATAACAATATAATTTTTTAAGTAGACCATAGTTTTTGATACATTTTATGTACTTTGAGTAATATTTTATAACAACATAAGGTTCATACATCCTGTGCAAATATGCATGAGCAGAGAACTAGAAAATCACTGAAAATATAGTTTTTAGAGAAGTTTTTAATAATATAGAATGCAGTTTATTTTTGTAATTATTTCAACATTTAAGATTATGAGAATGTCTAATACTATCATGCTAACTAATAAATTAAGCCAAAATTGAGAAAATAAAGCATTAGAAGATCAAGATTGAACAATGTATTAATCTTACTTTGAATAATCTATTTCTTTTGTCATGTGGTCATGAATTTTATTATTTATTTTGTTTTTGTAATAGATATTCAAACTAATTATTTTAATTATTATTTTTATATGATTATGTTTTATATAGTTCGATTATGTGGATATTATTATACTTTCCGCTCATTGCGCGAAGGTTAAAATCTAGTTTACATATACTAAAGGTGGATACTCAAAACTGATGTGTCATTTTCTCTAAATTCCAGGATTAGTTTACAATTTTTTTTAAACAAGAATTATTTTAAAAATTGTTTTATTATTTGTTAATTTTTTGTATCGCTAACATTGATATTTTATAGTTTATCTTTTCAGTTTTCAAAATGCTCAGAGAACGGTTTCCTTTTTCTTCACTGAACAAACATATTCTAGGGTAATTTTCTCTCATTCCTCTCTTCCTTGTGTGTTGCTTCAATTGTTTTCGTCTCCCTTTCCACTGTAGGAACCCGTCCCGACAATAAACAAAATTTTTATGGTGGAATTATTATTTATTGCTAGGGTTCATGGCCAAAAATCACATGTTTAGATTATGGAAAAACAAAATCAAAAGAATGTTTTAGATTCTCACTATTGTCGTCTCTGCAATGGATTTGATTTTTTAATGATAAGAGCTCTAAGTGTAGCCGCTCTACTATCACACACACGAAGCCGTACAAGCGAACCAAGTGCTAGCTTCGAACAACAATGATGCTTCTCTCTTTTTCCTTCCTGTGGCTGAAAATCCCTAAGTCTCACAAAAGGGAGCTGAATTTTCTTGTTTAAAGAGAGAGAAAGGAAAGCAAAGACTAATTGGGAAAATAGTCCTAATTAGAATTCAGTTCTAAGTCATATTTAGTTTATTTCCATTTCCCATATGAAATAGATTTATTCCCAATTTTTTTCTTTTCCTTACATGATAAATATTCTAGATATATTTTAATTATAATATCTAGATATTTATATCATATGTGGGCTTAGTTTATTTACATGGGCTTTAACCATTTGAGCTCAATAAATAAAACAACCCGATAAATACACCATGAAATATGTATATCCAATATACATATAAGTTTGCTATAAATTCACACAGACTTCTATGTGTACGATCCTATAGGTCCATCCTTATGTTGGCCATAGGTCCGAATTGACATTTGAGTCACAAGTTGTAAGTGGGCTCTAGCAAGCCATTACAACTCCCAATTAGGATGAAGATGTCAAAATGCTTTGGAAATGTACCTGTAGTATTCTTATATGATCCATTGCACATTCAATATTGGTATCCGACAAGGCATGACTTTGTCATCCCTCTATGTGCGAGGACGTTACTTGACATCCAAGTAGATAGAAGAACTCAAATAAATGATTAACCATTAATCATTTTATTTGGTTACGGTCGTACACTACTCAGTCTCACTTGTCAAGAAGCCCAGTGATATCATTTCTCATTTAATAGATTGGCAATCCCTTCACATTTCTCTTTGTCCCAGCATGATTTCCGATATACTAAATGTACCCATACTTGGCACCTAGTTATGGGCCCGTTAGGCGCACATCTAAGTATATGAGGTCACATATAGGAGTGTAATAATATCAGGTCTAGGGATACAATACAAATAGTAAATGAGAAACTCTTATGACTCTAGACCATGTAGTTTTCTCATAAGTAGATCGATCCGGTCACTATTCACTAATATGTACGTATGTCCTTAATTGACTTTCTAAGTCCCATGGTCTGTAAGACACCATCCATCTCATAATGAACATATTATTTTTTAGTTATATTCATTCTCATGATTATAACAAACTATGGATAACTTTAAAACTTTGTTCTCTAAGCTCATGTCTTACTTGTCCAGTACATGCTTCTCACAAACATGAGTGAACACAAATCTATGGGTTCTCTTTTATTTATTAATCGCACAAGAAATTTAATAAATAAGATAATTATGAGCAGACGACGTTTTCGACGGAACTCGGACTCTCTTGGAAGGGAGCCTTGAGATCAGGCAGCCCTCCCTCGCGTGGGGTTTTTGGATTGGAAATTCATTTTTGGAAAAATTAATTATTACGTCTCGATAAATAGTGTAGGAGTCGCCACCCGGCTCAGCTCAACCGGGAAATTACAGTGTAGCTGAACCGGACGAAAAGCCGCTACACTATCCAGAGATCTAGGTCCGGACAAGTCCCTTATTTCATGTCTAATCAAAATAAAAATGGCCAATGTTCTTTGAAGGCATTTTATAAATCTAAAGTCAATTTTCTTAAATTAAATCATGCGGGGCACATACACATAAAATGAAAGTAAAGTGACAAATAATTAAATTATTACAACCCAATCGAATGAAAATAAAAACTCTCTGCCTCACATTATAAGCGCCTAGAATACATGAGAATCTAAAAAAATACAATCGCCTAGAATACACCAATTAAGCTATAAATTACATTAAAAATAGAAAATAAAGAAATTAAAGTTGCAAAATAGATGGTCAGCACAATTTATAGCACACCACAAATAGGACTCAAATTGGACAGAACTGGGGATTTTAGAGATCGGGGGCATGCATTTAGGGGGAAACCGGGTCGGCCCGGCCGGCCGGCCCAATTAGACTTGGAAAACAGTTTTGAAACATCCCTGTATTTTGTTTTGTGAGAAAACACGTTTTGAAAACATTTTCCAGTTTATTTTAATTTAGCATATGAGGTGGGTCGGTTTTCGGGAGAATCGGGTCTCTGTCATGGCATTGTTCTAAATGCAACAACACTGAAAATTAAATCTAAGGTTGTGAATGCACACGACAAAATTCATTTTTGGTGATTTTCTGATTTTTCTGAATTTTTATGATTTTTGGGAATTTTTGTGGATTATTCTGGATTTTCTACCACTGAACGAGGATTACAGTCGCACGACTGTAGTTCATCCCTCAGCAGAAAATCGCCAAAATTTTATTTAAATGAAAAGGGAAAAAAAAGGAAACTAGGAACAGTCATACGACTATTGTATGGGTGGCATGACAGTAATTACAGTCGTGCCTCTGTTCTTTTTCATAAGAACAGACGTATGACTGTTCTTAATTTTCAGAAACAGCAAGCCAAAAAATATGAGTTTTATGCACGAAAATCAACTAAAACACCCAGAAAATGAAGCAAAATGGAGGTTTCAGGTATAGTTACCCATGTTGCGCTGATCCACCATAGGTATGACCACTGGAAACACCTTAATTTGCTCCGGATTGCTTCTTTTCCTTTGTGAGTCAAGGTTGCAAAATGGGTCCGAAAATCTCCAAAATGTCACGGATTTATGTGAATTTAAGGTATGAAATTGATTTGGTTTTTGTGTGACAAGTTTAACCTACGATTTCTAATAGATTTTAGGCTTTAACACTTTGAGATTCAAAAGAAAAGAGTAGAAGAAAGATGGGAGTTTTTTTGGGTTTTCTTCTCTTCTTTTCCTTCAATCTCTCTCTCAAATTTTCTCTCCATTCTTTCTTTGCCAAAAGTCCCTTTTTCTTTCTTGTTTTCTCCCTTTTATTTGCCTTTGGTTCTAGAGATAAAACGAGCATTAATTGATCTGAATTCCCCTAATTTTTTAATTGAAAGGTATGGGCTCCTGTAACCTACCCCGATCTTACAGTCGTACAATTGTAATTTCAATTACAGTCGTACTACTGTAACAATATCGTGGGAATCACGGCTACTTTTTTTTCCCGTGTTCACAGGCTGCCCCTCGTGTAGCTAAAGTCCGATTTTTGATGCAGATTTAGGTGCACGACAAAGAACATGGATTTTCGCGGTGATATACACATTTGTGGCTCGTGTGTTAATCCCATGTGACTTTTGGCAGTCAGGTGGTCCATATGCCTTTCGCATAAGGACGACACCGGGGAAAGACGACTTTTGGAGCCAGGCAGTTCTTTACGATGATTTTCACGTAGGGATGATGCCGGGGAAAAATGACTTTTGGAGTCAAGCGGTTCCTTACGATGATTTTCACTTAAGGATGATGCCAAGGAAAAATGCCTTTTTGGAGTCAGGCGGTTCCTTACGATGATTTTCGCGTAAGGATGACGCCGGGGGAAAAATGACTTTTGGAGTCCAATGGTGGTGTATGACCTACCATATAGAGCCATAATGCTTGTAGTGTGTGATTGGTGAACGTATTTATTCCTTGATCGATAATTTTGAAACAAAAATTTTTGCCCCTTCGATTAAGAATAAATACGGGTGAATGCAATTTGCTTACCTTTTATAGTCATGCAGGACTGAATTTGTGAAGCGTGCGATAGTCGCATGCAACTTGGCACACGGGACATACCAAGATTGAATTTTGGGTTCCCTTTTAAAGTCGTGGTGGACTGTGATTTGCAAAAAATGAGACGATCTTATATGACTTGGCATACGGGATACGTCGAGAATGCAATTTTGTGAAGTGATATAATGCATGAGATTGTGCTTACAGTGGATTTTCCATGATTTCCTCGGGTTTCATGCCCCTGGATGAGGCGGACCATCGTTAGAAAAATTGGTCACTGGCGTGTTGGCCCTGCAAAATCACTGAAATATCTTCCCGTGGGGAATGTTAAACATTTGGAGATAAAATAGGGTTTAGAAAATAAAGTAGGAGGTTAAAAATAATAAAATAGAATAAAATCAAAAAATTCCCCCCTTTTCTCATTACAGTCATACGACTGTATTTGAATTTCAATTACAGTCGTATGACTGTAGATGAACGGGTAGACGAAAATAAAAGGGGCGTTTCACCTCCCTTCGTTTTTCACTCTCCATTCTTTTCATTTTCTCTCAAAAAATCCAATTCCCAAACCTTAGAATTTGCAAAGATGTTGAAGAAACTCGGAAAAAGTTGAAAAAGCTCAATCCCAACCAGATTCAGGGACCTGGTAGCATGCAGGATATTCCATTCGTTGGTGTTGCTGACGAGTATGGCCACCCACGTTATGCGGACAATTTTGGTGTCCATTTCGAGTCGGAGATCCCCATCTTGCTGGAGATGGGCTCCCATTTGTCTTCTCGCCAGGTTAGAACCCAAATCCGAGCCTTAATTTTGAATTTTTCAATATTTCCATTTGATTTCTTTTAATTTGATTTGCATGATTTTACTGCTTTCTGGGTGAATTGGTTGAGTAGAATGCATGCTAGGGCCCCCCTGTAGTTCATAGGAACAAGAATATATGAAAAACGAGTTAGAAATCATGAAAAATTGGTTTGGCCGAAATTCTGCCCGCAGGGAAGATAAACACTCGTACGAGTGTTCCTACAGTCATACGACTGAACTGCAGTCGTACGACTGTAGTTGCCATTCTAGCAGGTTTTTTTAATTAATGATGATGATGATGATTAATATGATAGTTATTACGATGCATGTATGCGTTAAATAATGTTAAATATGTATGCATTGTACTTCCTGGGTGCGTAGGATAGGGAGATTTCTGGCTGTGGGAACCTCTCCTTGCCCTGGGTTTGGTGGGGATGGCTCCCTAAGTCTGTGAGGGTCCGAGTTAGGATCTTGGGTCTAGAGGCGTTTATTCTGTCACTGTCGAAGAGCACGTCTCACACTACTCATGCCGTGATGATGGCGTTGTGCGAGAGGTAGGTCTGCACCACCCACACCTTCTATCTTCCCATCGGGGAGCTCACCGTTACCCTGTCAGACTTTGCGGTGATCACCGGATTCGGCTTTGGCGGAACCCCGATCCGGTTCAACTGCTACTTGACTCGACAGTAGCTCTTAGAGGACTATTGTCAGGAGGTTGATCGGTTATTCCCCCGAGAAGGGGAATATGCTCCCGAGAGGAGGTATACTGGGCTACTCACCTGGATCCGACAGATGAGGATGTGTAGAGGTATGCTCGAGCCTATGTGCTAGTCTTGTTGTCTTGCACCCTTTTCCCCACTGGGCAGAGTACCTACAATATGACTCTGCTCCCGACTCTGGTGGACCTAGCCGCCTTCCCTACTTTGGATTGGGCTCAAGCTACGCTTGGGAAACTTTATTATGGACTGGACCTGTGTGCCAGAGGGAGGCAACAGGAGATCTTGGGCTTTTGGCTCAGCCTACTGGTACTACCTTTTTTTTTTTAACTCTTTTATTGATTGCAGATCTGGATGTTCGAGCACCGCATTCTGGAGCCACTAGACTTGAGAGACGTACAGGGTAAGGAGCACCCGACTGTTCTCCACACCCAGATGTAGGGATGGCAGGGCATTGGTCTTGATTTGGCGGAGATCTGGTAGGGTCTTCGAGAGGTCTCCTGGAAGAGGGTAAGCAAATAAATTCTCGTTAGTAAGAAAAATTTAATTTAGTATTTACTTACCTGTTCTGAAATCTTTGTTTCTGTAGTTGTGTTTTTACAGCTTGACCACTTTCCATGGCGAGGTCAGGGAGCTCTGCCTCCTGTTGTGCATGCTTCCTTGCGGTATGATGACCGCCGGCTCACCCTGGAGTGTCCTATATCCCAAGAGTGGTATCTGGGTGAGCGTCTCCAACTAGCTGACCACATAGACAGCCCTGCTGGCCGGCTTGTTCCTCCGCTGCTCCCCCGTGCATTATTTTGGCCTCGCTTTGCTGACCCTGTTGAGGACCCGGATATTTTCGGGGATGGATATAGAGTCAATTCCGTTGACGGTGATTATTCAGCTTTTATCCAAGAGTGCTTACTGCCCATTCAGGGTAATACGGCTCCTCCCCGTAAGGTATCTCTTTTTTTTAGCATTTAATATCCCTTCATTTGCAGGTTAAAAGGTGCAAAGGGCCGAGTTCTGATCGGCAGTCTAGTCCAGGATATGAGGATGCTGAGGCCGCCACTACTGGGGGGCATGCACCCATCCATGACAAGGGCCATCCTGTGCGTTCCAGTGGTGCTGCGGCATCTACTTCTCAAGCAGCCAGAGTTGTAGAGGGTCAGCTGGTGACGGAGCTGAGGACCAGCTTCAACCTGATGGGGTTAAATGGTGGATATGCTTATAGGGACCTGCCTGTTTACTGTCATCAGCAGCTCATGTTTGCCCCCGCGGATACTACTCATGTAAGTCTTCTGTCTCTCTCTCTTTTTTTTTTGACACTCTTTTATTATTATTATTATTATTCTTTTTTTTTCCCTTGGGCTCAGGTGCAGGATATAGCACAGTAATACTTGGGCTTGGAGTCCTTTATGACTCAGGAGAATGCCGCCTGGGTGGTAAGTATTCTGTAGTCCTGTTTCATCACATGATTTATGCGATGCATGAATGAGTATGTATGCATGTATGCATGTTAATTTGTATTGTTATTTTACAGGCTTGAGTGCAGATGCTACAGGATCAAGCTAGGCAGGCGGTAGCTTCTGAGGCTCGGGCCCTGGCTGCGACTCATGAGCTGACTCGGATGCGGGCTGATTACCAGGCTTAGTTGAGCCAGATGCAGGCTGATTTGAACCGAGTGCAGGCTGACTTCGACACCTATAGAGTAGCACATCCCAGTGAGTCTGAGTCGTCTGAGGAGGGAGAAGATGAGAGCTAGATGGGGTTGTATCACATTTTCTTTTTTTTTGTACTGAATTTCTACACACAACATGAACTTCATTTTTATTATTATGGGCTTTCATTTTGCATATTTTTGGGAATTCACTCTTTTCTCCTTTTCAATTTTTGCTTCCTTTCATCCAGGCTTTTAAAATTTTTTAGAATCGTTACAAGACTCCGATTGGCTGAAATTGAAGCCTTTCGGGTTGTGGAACATTAAAGCCTATTACAAACATCCATGGAATAGCAAATTATTGAATGCCTGCTGTCACCATTGGGATCTAATGGACAATGTCTTCTGTTTCTCGCACCAAGAGCTCTGCCCCTTGTATGAGGAATTTAGTGCCATCCTGAATATTCCGTGTCACAGAGGGATCAACATTGCAATTCCCGAATTCACTTTTGGCAGCAGTCCTTCGTTGGTGAGTTTGTTTGGGCTTCCCAATCTCGAGGTGGAAGCTCTTCTCTCTACCAGATCCTCTTAGCCTGGACCTGGAATCTATACTGGAGTGATGCATCAATGCCCCTAGGGATCACGTCGACTGGGCTAGTATGGTTAGCCTCTTACTGATGAACCTAGTGATGGGGTTGCCTCCTTCAGGACTGTTCTCTTAGCCCTCAGATGGCTGTGGGGGCATCTCCGGCTCCATTTGCACTCGCCGAAACCCTTATCAACCTGTATGCATCTAAGACGTGCGGTTCTCTCCATGTCGGTCCCCATCTTATACTGCTCCAGGTAATTCTTCTCACTGGCTTGTGTGTACTTCAGCACCCAAATGATATCATGTTGCAGATCTGGCTTTTGGAGAAGCTATCAATTCTTAAGACTCCGAGGGGGAATTTTAAGAAGTACCACCCGGCCAACTTCAAAGAAAGGGGCTTCTCCGTTGATTCCTACGCTGACATGTCTGCTGATGGACTGCTTGGCTGGCTCCCCTGATTGACGGTCAGATCAGATGGGTCTACCCCTGGTGGAAGATTACCCACGTGGTTATAGAGATGTGGGCGCACGGCGTCCAATTGTTGGGATTGACAAAGGTGACATTTTATTCTCCGAGTCTCCTTTGTCGGCAGTATGGTTATCCACAGAGTATTCCTTAGCGTTCTTGTGTCACCACCTGTGAGGAGTACACTGCTTCTTAGCCTGACCATATTAGGTTCCGTTGGGCTAACAATACTCGCCATGTGACGTTGAGTTACGCTTCCTTGGTCCCACTGAGATGGATGATTGGTACAAGCACTGGCTGGCTGAGATTAGGGACCTGCCGACCTGTGAGGCACGTGATCGTGCGACTTCCCATTGGCTGACTTCTTCCGAAGCCATAAAATCGCTTCCTGTCAAGAAGAGATAGACATGACAGAGACATGGTTTTTATTATTACATGTATATATTTTATTCTATTACTTTTTTTTTCTTCTTTTTCTTTTTCTTTTTTTTTTCTCTTTTTTTTCTTTTTTTTTTTGTAATGTTCACAATTCGTATGCCTAGGCGTATAAATGCCTTTGTTTATTCGGATGTTTTAGCAATGAATCATGTAACATACTGCAAACATTCATGCAATATGTTGAGCAATACACACTTCATTAATGAAATTCAATTATTGTAACAATTAAAAATGCCAAAATTGGTAACTAACTCCTGTTATCAACCATCCTATACAGGTTTTCCGGCTGATAAACTACCTCTCATTGTCTTAATTTTTGCTTAAGTCGTCCTTGCGGGTTTTTAACTTAACAGACCTTTTTTTTACACATGGTAGCGTTTGATATGGTCCTGGTTGATCGGATTGGTGAACTCATTGCCATCCATGTCCATAATCTTCACTGCACCTTTGGAAAGTACTTTCTTAACCACATATGGCCCTTCCCAATTGGGTTTGAGTTTGCCCCTTGCATCCACGTTGGATGGTCTTATCTGTTTCAACACCAGATCTCCCATCTTTAAAGGATGTTTCTGATGACGAACCCATCGATTGTAGGCCCTAGCCATTCTTTGGTGGTACATCTGCAGATGATCTAAAGCTTTGAGGCGCTTTTCGTCGACCATAGCTAGCTGTTCAAACCAGCCTTTACCCACTCTGTTTCAGGCAATTGAGCTTCCAAGACGGTTCTTAAGGACTTCAATTCCACTTCAATGGGAAGGACTGCTTCCAAGTCGGTGTCCTGACACTGGTTCTGTAACCCCATAAAGCATACGGCAATCTATCTACCCAATCTCTGTAGGTCAAAGTGGTCTTTGATAAGATCTTCTTGATTGACTTTTTCGCTACCTTTCTTCACCGTTAGCTTGTGGCCTATAGGGTGAAGACTTGCGATGCTCTACATTGTATTCTTCAAGCAATTCGGCTGTGGCTCCTTGAAATTGCACTTCGTTATCAGTTACCACGTGGTGTGGTACGCCATATCTTACAAAAATGTGCTTCTTTATGAATTTAGCCATGTTCTTAGCCATGACTTGAGCATAAGATTCGGCTTCAACGTACTTAGAAAAATAATCCACTACCACTACAATGAACCTGTGACCATTTGACACTGGAGGCCGATTCTCACCGATTATGTCTATACCCCATACTGAGAATGGCCAAGGGGTCATGAGATTCTGCAATTCCATAGGAGGAAGATGGCTGATATCCCATAGATCTGGCACTCGTGACACTTTTTCACTTCTTCAGCGCAATTTGTTTGTATGGTGAGCCAGAAGTACCATTGCCTCATGATCTTCTTCGCCAGAGCTAAACCATTCATATGCGGCCCACATATCCCAAAATGCATCTCTTGCATAACCTTTTTGGCTTCTGCTTCCGTCAGACACTTCAACAACAATCCATCAGTAGTCCTTCTGAAGAGTTGTCCATCAAACCATCTAAACTGGGCTGCTAGTTTCCTTAATATGGCCTTATCCGACGAATCTGCTTGTTCGGGATATTGGCCACTTTGCAGGAAATCAGCTATGTCTTGGTATCAGGGCTTATCATCTGCTGTTAGGGTCAGGATATCGCTAGAACGATGGAATGTTGTTGTAGTAGTCTCGAGGATCAAAGGCTGCATTGGTGCTTTCTGAGGTCCTTCCCATATGGATGATAAGGTTGCCAACGAATCGGCCATCTGATTGTCATCTCTGACTACGTGTCTGAATTCAGTGTGCCCGAATACCTTTACCAACTCCCATAAAGTCTCCAAGTATGGGCGGAGAGATTCTTCTTTGATTTCCCATTCCCTCGTGGCTTGGCAGATCACCAATAGTGAGTCTCCAACAACGGTCACATCATTTGCCCTTGGTGTGATAAGAACATCAATGCCAAATAAGCAGGCTTCATATTCTGCACTGTTGTTGGTTATCGGGAACTCCAACCGCTTTGACAAAGGAATTATTTCCACCTCAGGAGTTATAATGATTACTCCGAGACCTGCTCCCCTTTTGTTCACAGCTCCATCAAAGTGCATGACCCATTTTCTGACTTTTACATCCACCATGGCCAACTGCTCATCTGGAAATTCTAGATTCTCCACATAATCAGATTCGAGTGGCTAATTTGCTATTTTCAGCCACTGCTCTTCCTTTGATCACTTTCTTTGTCACATATTCAATGTCGAATTCTGACAGCAAAAGTAACCATCGGGACAGCTTTCCTGTTGAAGATGGAGCAGAGCATAGGTATTTCATTGGATCAACCTTTGCCACTGCTTGTATCTTGTATGATTGGAAATAGTGTCTCAATTTCTTTGTCAGCCAGAACATAGCGGTGCAAGTATTTTCCACTATGGTGTACCGGGTCTTATAATCCAGCAGCTTCTTACTGAGGTAGTAAATAGCGTGCTCTCTCTTATCATCTTATTCTTGGACCAACATGGCTCTGATAGAAGTTTCTTCGATGGTTAGATACAATATCAAGGGCTTTCCTAGAATCAGGGGTTTCAACATTGGAGGATTGATCAGGTATTCTTTGATCCTATCGAATGCAACTTGACACTGTTCGTTCCACACAACTGGCTATTCTTTCCAAAGTAGCTTGAAAATGAGCTCACAGACAGTTGTTAATTTGGCGATGAATTTGTTGACATATTGAAGTGACCCCAAGAATGATCTGACTTCTTTTTCTATTTTAGGCGTCAGCATGTCTCGAATGGCTTTGATCTTGTCCGGGTCAATCTTAACCCCTTTCTGACTGACAATATGGCCTAACAGTTTGCCCGATGTTACTCCAAACACATATTTCTTCAGATTGAGTCGCAAGTTATACTTCTCAATCATGGTCATAAATCTATCCAGGATAGCAGGGTGCTCTTCCCGGGTCATGGACTTGACTAGCATATCATCAACATACGCCTCGACCTCCTTGTGGATCATGTCGTGTAGCAATGTTGTAACAGCTCTCTGGTAGGTTACCCCACCATTCTTCAACCCGAAGGGCATCACCCTGTAGCAGTACACCTCCCACTCGGTGATAAAGGCTATCTTAACTTATCAATGACATCCATCAAAATCTGATTGTATCCAGAGAAGCCATCCATAAACGAGTACATGACTGCCCTTACTGCACTGCCGATTAGAACATTGATGTGAGGGAGTGGAAAATCATCCTTTGGAGAGGACTTATTCAAATCTCAGTAATCCACACAAACTCTGACTCTCCCATCTTTCTTGGCAACTGGGACTATGTTGGCTAGCCATTCTGGATACTCCACCACTTCTAGGAAGTTAGCCTTAATCTGCTTTGCCACTTCTTCTTTGACTTTCTCGGCCCATTCTGGACGTAGGCGTCTGAGCTTCTGCTTTACCGCACTGAACTTGGGATCTATTGGGATTCTATGTTCTGCTATCCTTCTGTCAACCCCCGGCATGTTGTCGTAAGACCAGGCAAAAGCTTGCACATGTTTTTTTAAGTATTTTTATTAGTTCTCTCTTTTCCTTAGGAGTGAGTTCGTTGGATATAGATACCATTTTAGGATTTTCAACTGTACCCAAATTAATTTTATGTAATGCAGTGTCGTGAATGCTGAACACATTGAATGAATGATTGCATGTATGCACAGAGCCATTAAGAAAAACATCACACAAATAAGCAAAGTTAGACTTCATTGCATTCATCGCCTTGTAGGCGGAATTGTTCACATCAAACACAGAAGAAATGTTTACATAAAAGTCATTTTCTTCCTCCATATGTGGAGGGTCTTCAGCAGCATGGTCTTTAGGGTCAGCAGATCCTTCCTCGAACAGGTCATTCAGTTCAGCTTCCAGAGTCTTTTTCTGTTTCTCTGACAGGACTTCTTCTTCTTTCTTTGCCTTTCCCTTGGCCATCATCCGAGTTAGTTTAGCTACGGCTTTTTCCACTAAATCAGCTTGTTCCGAGGCAACTTCCTTTTTCACAGGGCACCCCTTCAAACCTTTCTTCAGCAGGGCCGAAAATGCCTTAGTGATGGCATCCACCAGTGCATCTACATCTTCTTCTTTTGGATTTTCCTCCAGAATAACAGGGGCCACTACTTCGACTTGGGTTTTTGGAGGGGTGATGATCTCGGTCGTCGCTTCGGGCTTAAGCATTTCTTTAACAGAACCAACTCCATACTTAGAGAAATCAACGACATCAGCAAATATCTCAAACCCTAGAACTGTTTCCCCCTCGACCATCTTCAGGCTTTCTATCATATGGCTTGTCACTTGCCCGGACAAATGTATCCAGGAGATGGACTTTCTTTGCTCGGGCACTTCTTTCTTATCAGGTCCTTTATAACCAAGTCCCCTGCAGTGTGATTGGCCCGCACCGATGTCAAACTTTGTGATACCTTGCTGATTGACTCCGAGCCTTTTTCCTTGAATGAAATTCTCTTTTGGAAGTATTTGTGGTTCCATGGAGAAAACACCAGGTCTTTCTCCTCCTGTTTTGAAATGACCGCCACTTGAAAGCCAGTCAGGGGTTGCTCGAGTGAATTCAGTGCTGCCACCATAGACGATTCATCAGCCTTAAGAGTCATAATTTTCTCCCCTATAGGAATCTTCACCTTCTGATGCAAAGTTGAAGGTACTCCTCCCGGTGCGTGGAACCAAGGTCGTCCCAAGAGTAAAGAAAATGTCACTGGGATATCGATGACAGTAAACAGCACCTTAGATCTTACTTCTCCAATCACGACTTCCGCTTCAAAGGTCTCGATCACAGAACGCTTTGAATCATCATAGGCTCAGATTACTGTGCTGGATTTTGAGAGTGCCTCTTCACTCATGTGAAGGCTTGGGAGTATTTTTAATGGGCAGATGTTTAATGCTGACCCATCATCAACCATCACGCACGGTAAAATCCTATCCATCATCTCGACTTTTAAGTACAACGCCCGATTATGATTAAATCCCTCCGATGGTAGGTCATCATTGGTGAAAGTGATTTCCTTGGGACTGTTAGATCGCTGACTCTTTGTACTCCTAATTGCCATACACACCTCCTCAGGGGAGATCAGTGGACTTGCATCCATTTCCATGAGTTCCTTAACCACTGCAGCTCGGTGCCTTTAGGACTCCATTAGTAGATGCCACATGGATGCATGTGCAGGCATCTTTTTCAGTTGCTCCACCACCAAGTCTTTTTTTTCTTCCACCTTAACTGGTACATAGTCCTGGACTGGAGCTTCGGCTCTCTTACTGGGTTCCCCTAGCCATTGTGGCTCGGGTTGGTATACTTTTCCACTCCTCATAACATTGTTCATAGGGGCATCTTCTTTCCTTAAGTACATCCTGCTCTTAGTGCAAACGGGATATACAGGCTTGGTCTGGCTTACGGGCTTAGGCCTACTCATTATCTCAAATTCATCTACATCATCATCTAACTTAATATCATCCAAATTGATAGGCTTATTTTCCTTCACAGACAGCTCAGCTTCTTCACCCACCACTACCTGTATTACCGGGTTCGCTTTGGCAATCTGTGCAAGCACAAAGTTAGCGGTCAACCCTGATTGTACCATGTTGACCCTCTTTTCAAATTAAGGCAAGGGGTTGTTCTGGACATTGGGCTTAGGGCGAGGCTCCTTTATCTTCTTCTCATCGATCAGCTATTGGATAGCCTTCTTCAAGGCATGGCATTCATTGATTCGATGCCCCTTTGATACATGATAGGTGCAGAAGTTGTTCTTGTCCGCCTCGGCCGGAGGCATGTACGGTTTCAGGCTTTAAAGAAAGCCTAAATTTTTGCACTTTAAAAAGATTCGCCCTGGAGAATCCTCCTATGGAGAGATTCCTTTCCCAGTTGCCTATTGGTTCACCCCTTGTGCTACAGCTGCTACCTCCACTTGCTTGACTGGGGCAGTGGACTGACTCGGCTTAGTACTTGTTAAGGAAGAGGCTGCAGAATTGCTGTTGTTCTTGTACCCCAATGAATATGATCAGCTCTGATAACCCCCTCCGGAACTATTCTGGGCAGGATCAATCTCGTACTTTTCCCCTTTTCGGGCTAGTTCATGCACTTCCATCTAAGACTAGAACTTATGATATTTCATCACATTTCGATAAACTTCCAAACTACCATCAATCAGCTTTACAATCAATTCATCCTTCAATGGTTTCTAATGAAGGAGAATCATCTTGTCCATCCATCTTTGGTAGTACTTGGGGAAGGACTCATTAGGCTTTTGCTTCACAGCTTCTAAGTCTTGTAGCTTGACTTCCAGTTGGGTGTTGAAGCTAAAGTACTTTATAAATGCATCAGACAATGCATCCTAGTCCCCTTGCACACTTTTCGGCTGTTTATTATACCATGTGAATGCTCCGCCTTCTAAAGTAGTGGGGAATAACCCCACCAACTGATTCATCGTAAGCACAGCCATTGTCATGATTCATACATATTGATTCAAATGCACCGTAGGAGGACTCTTCCCAACATAGGGAGCAATTCGGGGCATCTGGAAGCCCACCGGCAGCATCTTAATTCCTCCGGCCATGAGTGCGGTCGGATCAATGCGCTTAGAAGACTGAGCCTTGGAGCTTGCCCGCATTTCTGCCATAAATTCCTCCATTTCTTTCATTTTCTTCTCCAATGCAGACTCCACTGGTCTTTCAGTATTATCTCTTCGAGCTTCCTCTGCATCTGACAGCCCATCATTCAACCTTCCCCCACTACTCTCTTCTCGGGTAGCCCTTTCTGGTGGTTGAGTAGACGACTCGTTCAGTGCACTCTGAACCTGACTCTTAATGAGATTTTTGAATTCATCTGAATTCATGAACTCCCGAAGGGCAGTAATGGCCAGAATGGCGGCAACAGCATCTGGTGTGATGGCCATCTCCTGAAAGCTCTGTTGTGATAATTTGAGCTCTGGAAAAAATTCAGATCGAATAGACTCCTCAAACTCTCTAGATGATGAATCACAGCATCCCACTCTCACAAGTTCGTGTCTCGATCTATGCCAAACTACAAAACATATTGAACCACGGTTAGTGAAAGATGACCACCCACAGAGTTATGAACTCCAGGTGATATACATGTATGCATGGTGTGCCGAATGAATGATATATGGATATTGTATGGAATGGCCTTGTAATGCGAACCTTTAACAACTGACCAATTGGGCGGTGAAGTGTGCATGAATTCCTACTTGGGTAGTTGTGAATTGGGATTTGTGTGCTTGATGCACGGATGAAGCCTTGGCGCTAGGGGAGCACTTCAGGTTTTCCATTGTGATATGATATGATCACGTTCTTGGTGAACGAGCAGAGTTTCGGCGCTCAAGAGAGCATTTTGGGTTTTCATGTTATGACATGAAACGAACATGTGCGTGGCACACGGTCTGGATTTCGGTGTCCGGGGAGCACCTTAGGTTTTAATGTTGTGATATGAAATGAACTCGTGCTTGGTGCACGAATGGAATTTCGATGCTCGGGGAGCATCTTGGCTTCCAAATCATGATATGAAATGAATGCGTTCTTGGTGAACCGGCAGAGTTCCGACGCTCGGGGAGCACTTTGCTTTTTGTGATGTCAAATGAGATGAACGTGCGCGTGACACACGGTCGGGATTTTCAGCGCTCGGGGAGCACCCAAATGGTTTAATGCATGAAATATAATTTTTCGGTGCCCGTGGAGCACCTAAATGATTTAATGCATGAAATGTAATTTTTCGACGCTCGTGGAACACCTAGATGATTTAATGTACGAAATGAAATTTTTCAGCACTCGAGGAGCACTTAAATGGTTTAATGCATGAAATGTAATTTTTCAGCGCTTGTGGAGCACTTAAATGATTTAATGTATGAAATGAAATTTTTCAGCGCTCGAGGAGCACTTAAATGGTTTAATGCATGAAATGTAATTTTTCAGCGCTCGTGGAACACCTAAATGATTTAATGCATGAAATGAAATTTTTTCGGCACTCGTGGAGCACCTAGATAATTTAATGTATGAAATAAAATTTTTCGACGCTCGAGGAGCACCTAAATGGTTTAATGCATGAAATGTAATTTTTCGGCGCTCGTGGAGCACCTAAATGATTTAATGCATCAAATAGAATTTTTTCGGCGCTCATGGAGCACCTAAATGGTTTAATGCATGAAATGTAATTTTTCGGTGCTCGTGGAGCACCTAAATGGTTTAATGCATGAAATGTAATTTTTCGGCGCTCGTGGAGCACCTAAATGGTTTAATGCATGAAATGTAATTTTTCGGCGCTCGTGGAGCACCTAGAAAATTTAATGCATGAAATGAAATTTGTCGGCGCTCGAGTAGATAAATGGTTTAATGCATGAAATGTAATTTTTCGGCGCTCGTGGAGCACCTAAATGATTTAATGCATGAAATGGAATTTTTTCAGCGCTCGTGGAACACCTAGATGATTTAATGTATAAAATGAAATTTTTCGGCGCTCGAGGAGCACCAAAATGGTTTAATGTATGAAATGTAATTTTTCGGCGCTCGTGGAGCACCTAAATGATTTAATGCATGTCATGTAATTTTTCCGCGCTCGTGGAGCACCTAAATGATTTAATGCATGAAATATAATTTTTCGGCGCTCGTGGAGCACCTAGAAAATTTAATGCATGAAATGAAATTTTTTCGGCGCTCGTGGAGCACCTAAATGATTTCCTACTTGGTAGGCGGTGTGATGTGTGTGACCCTTATGGGATTGTTCAAGGTTCACATGAATTTTTTATGCATGACATGCGTTCCATATGGTTACAGAGCAAATCGGTTAGTACTTATGACATTCAAATGATGCACATGAATTAATATTTTTTTCACACAATGAGGAAATGCATGGCTGCAAAAAATATGGTTAGTGTAAATGTCGCACGGGTGATTAATGTATTTTCACGTGAAAAATGCAAGTGGTTGTACAGAAGATATGAGTTAGTATCACACAAATGTTTTGCGTGTAGTATGTCATGTTCGTGAAAAATGTTGATGATGGTATGTTATGAAGAGACAAGAGACAGGTAGCATATTGCATACAAAGCATATTCCTCCAACCTTATTCCTCCAAACGTGGTCGGTCTAAAAAATTCTAACCGAGTCCTAGTGGGGTTCTCTTCGATCATCAACCGGGGATGATGAAGGCGCAATTTATAATATTCACACAATTTATTTTGGTATCCTAAGGGAATCTAACTAAGGTTGCCTATATGAGTTCGGTCCAAGTCGGGATAAAATCAAAACTCCCATAGCAAAATATACTCCTCACTTCTCCCCACTCAAGGGTCCGAATGAAGGGGTTCGTACGAGGCCATGGGTGGTGTTTCGTATCCGTGTCCCTAAGACTATGAGGAACAAAGGCGAAACTTCAACAATTCACCGGGCTAAATATTGGATACTTAACCTAATGCAAGCATGTCTAACTAAGAATGCAAATTAAAATGCCATACAAGAATCATCCGCCTTATTTTGATTAGACATTGTTCAGGGCTTGTCAAATTCTTTTAATTTTTAAGAAAAACTTTTGTAAGAAATCCCCAGTGGAGTCGCCACTGTGAGCGAGCGACGTATTCGACAGAACGCAGACTCTCTTGGAAGGGAGCCTCGAGATCGGGCAACCCTCCCTCGTGTGGGGTTTTCGGATTGGAAATTCATTTTTGGAAAAATTAATTATTACGTAAAAGAACCGAGACCTAAGTCTCGATAAATAGTGTAGGAGTCGCCACCCGGCTCAGCTCAACCGGGAAATTACAGTGTAGCTGAACCGGATGAAAGGCCGCTACACTATCTAGAGATCTAGGTCCGGACAAGTCCCTTATTTCATGTCTAATCAAAATAAAAATGGCCAATATTCTTTGAAGGCATTTTATAAATCTAAAGTCAATTTTATTAGCACATACACATAAAATAAAAGTAAAACGATAAATAATTAAATTATTACAACCTGATCGAATGAAAATAAAAACTCTCGGCCTCACATTACAAGCGCCTAGAATACACGAGAATCTAAAAAAAAACAATCGCTTAGAATACACGAATTAAGCTATAAATTACATTAAAAATAGAAATTAAAGAAATTAAAGCTGCAAAACAGATGGTAAACACAATTTATAGCACACCACAAATAGGACTCAAATTAGACAGAACTGGGGATTTTAGAGATCGGGGGGCATGCATTTAGGGGGTAACCAGGTTGGCCCGGTCGGCCGGCCCGATTAGACCTAGAAAACAGTTTTGAAACTTCCCTGTATTTTTTTTGTGAGAAAACACGTTTTGAAAACATTTTCCGGTTTATTTTAATTTAGCATGTGAGGTGGATCGGTTTTCGGGAGAATCGGGTCTCCGTTCTGGCATTGTTCTAAATGCAACCACACTGAAAATTAAATCTAAGGTCATGAATACACACAACAAAATTCATTTTTGGTGATTTTCTGATTTTTCTGAATTTTTATGATTTTTGGGAATTTTTGTGGATTATTCTGGATTTTCTGCCACTGAACGAGGATTACAGTGGCACGATTGTAATTACGGTCGTGTGACTGTAACTACAGTCGTACGACTGTAGTTCATCCCTTAGCAGAAAATTGCCAAAATTTTATTTAAATGAAAAGGGAAGAAAAAAGGAAACTACGAACAGTTGTACGACTATTGTATTGGTGGCACGACTGTAACTACAGTCGTGCCTCTATTCTTTTTCACAAGATCAGTCGTACGATTGTTCTTAATTTCCAGAAATAGCAAGCCAAAAAATATGAGTTTTATGCACGAAAATCAACCAAAACACCCAGAAAATAGAGCAAAATGGAGGTTTCAGGGATAATTACCCTTGTTGCGCTAATCCATCATAGGTATGACCGCTGGAAAAACCTTAATTTGCTCTGGATTGCTTCTTTTTCTTTGTGAGTCAAGGTTGTAAAATGGGTCCGAAAATCTCCAAAATATCACAGATTTATGTGAATTTAAGGTCTGAAATTGATTTGGTTTTTGTGTGACAAGTTTAACCTACGATTTCTAATAGATTTTAAACTTTAACACTTTGAGATTCAAAAGAAAAGAGTAGAAGAAAGACGGGAGTTTTTTTGGGTTTTCTTCTCTTCTTTTCCTTCAATCTCTCTCTCAAATTTTCTCTCCATTCTTTCTCTGCCAAAAGTCCCTTTTTCTTTCTTGTTTTCTCCCTTTTATTTGCCTTTGCTTCTGGAGATAAAATGAGCATTAATTGCTCCAAATTCCCCTAATTTTTTAATTGAAAGGTATGGGCTCCTGCAACCTACCCCGATCTTACAGTCCTACGACTGTAACAATATCCCCACGACTGTAATTACAGTCGTGGGAATCACGGCTGCTCCTTTTTTTTTAAGGACCCGGAAAATTCCGTGTTCACAATTATGTAATTTATTAATATGAAGAAAATATTTTTACACACATGAATAATCGAGTACAACATTTAGGGAGTAGGGCATACACCAATAATCTCCCACATGCACTAGTCACTACTATGCAGGGGTCTAATTCCCATAGATCTAATATGACCATCTTGCTTGGACTGTGCCAATACCTTGGTTAAAGGATTAGCGATATTATCCTCGAAAGCAACCCTGCAAATCTTCGTATCCCCTTGGTCGAATATCTCCCAAATAAGATGGAATCTCCTAAGTATTTGTTTGGATCTTTGATGTGACTGTGGCTCTGTTTTTGTGCTATGGCCCCATTATTGTTACAAAAGAGGTTAATTGGGTCTAGGATGGAGGGAACAACTGCCAACTCAGTCATAAACTTATTAATCAAAACAACCTCCTTTGCAGCATCTGATACAACAATATACTCAACTTCTATTGTAGAGTCAGCAATGGTGTCCTACTTTGACCTTTTCTAGCTAACAACACCCTTATTTAGCATAAACACATAGCTAGACTGCAATCTAAAGTCATTGGCATTTGTTTGGAAGCTTGCATTTGTGTAACCACTTAAAGCAAGCTCTTCTTAATCACCAAACACTAAGTTGTCCTTAGTTCTTTCAAGGTACTTTAGGATAGCTTTGATCATGGTCCAATGGGCTCACCTAGGTCCTATTGGTACCGGCTGGTTAAACTTAATGCATATGCGACATTAGGTCCGGTACACAGCATAGTATAGATGATTGATCCAACTGTCGAAGCATATGGAATCATATTCATGTATTCCCTTTGTTCCATTGAAGAGGGACCTTCTTATTTAAAGTAAGACTATGATGAAATGTCAAGAAACCTTTCTTCACATTTGTCATGTTAAACCTTTTAAGGACTTTATCCATGTACCTTTCTAAACTCAAGCCTAGAAGCTGAAGTGATCTATCCCTGTATATCCTTATTCCCAGTATAGTCTTAGCTTAGCCTAAGTCCTTCATTGTGAAATACTTTCCCAATCATTGCTTAACACTTAATAGTTTTGGGATGTCGTTTCCAATGAGTCGGATGTCATCCACATATAAGACTAAGAATATGACTATGCTCCAACTAGCCTTCCAATAACACACAAAAACTTGATGCGTCTAAAACACATACATAAAAGCAAGTCCACTTTATTGATCAAGTAATATAGAATAAGTAGAGTATTGATCCCACGAGGACTATGCATACAATTACTAAACATACTCAAATTATTTATTAACTAGGCAAGATATAATATCTTTGAATCTTGATATACTAATTCTAAAACTAATACTAAAAAGAAAGTAAATAAAGCAAATAAAATTGAGAAGATAAAATTCAATGGATGGATTAATTAAGGCATTTGGTTTCACCTAATATTCATTCTAGCAACTTCCCAAGTCATACAATCAACTCAATTAAATTCCGAAGATGGCAAATTCCTCAAGCAATTAATACTAATTAGGGCTATCAGTTATAACTCTTAACCTAAGCACTTAAACTTGTTCGGTCTTAAGCAATTAGGTAAGAAAGCATTAAGCATTTGAAAACCTAGCACAAACTAGCGAGCCACAAAAGTAATGGTCATGTAATCGTCATGTTATGTAATTCTGTTAATTTAGTCCTTTGGTCAATTATAAATTAACTATGAACTTTTGAAATAGATGGTCACGCATTCAACGCTTTAAGCATTCATAAAATGTTCCATAGAAAATAATACGAATTAATTGCATTAAACTTGAACAAAATACATAGAAGTCTTGCTAAGACCTAGGGCTATAGTGGATTTAGCTGATAACTGAACTAAAAACAACCAAAGAAAATACAAGAAACATAAAGAGAGGAGTTTAGAATATACTAGAGAATGGAAGAGATCATTGATGGAAGATGGATGAAGATTTCTCAAATTCCTAGTTTTCTTCCTTACTCCTCAAACTCACGTTCTTAGTGGAGAAGATGGAAAAGAAAAAAAAATACAAATTGTCTAAAAAAACTAAACTAAAAACTAAAACTATCAAAAACTAAGAACTACTCTCCTCTCCTCCTCTAGTTACACATACTAAAAATGAGAGAAGGAAAAAAAAAAAGGAATCCTAATTAGAAAACAACTGAAAAGTCCTAACTAGGAAATAACTCCGTAATAAGATTAAATGAAAATCTTCTAAGAGAGTTATTCCTAAAATAAAATACTAATAAAAAATTATTTCACCCTACCCTAATTACAAAAGGAAAAGAATTAAAATAGTCTAAAGTTGAAAAGTCAAAACTTCTAACCCTAGTTGGAGTACAAAATCCGCAACTCTGCCACACGGTGGTACCTTTAGACTGGTCATCTTCTGCTTCTAAAAAATTCTTCAATGTTAGCTCTCCATAAGACATGCCCATGCCTTAGGACTTCATTGCCCTTCTAATAAGCATGATTAAGCTCCAAAAATAAGTGGTTTAGTCTCCATTTTGTTCAAATCCTATCTTCAATACCTTAACACATAAAAATAGAACAAATAAAGTAGAATCCACCTAAATTAAAGCGAAACAAAACAATTAAAGCTTAAAGAATGGGACAAATTACGTGTATAAAATGCACTTATCAACACATGAGGCTCATCTTCATTCTTGATGAAACCAAACTCCTTTATTGCTTCATCAAATCGAAGGTTTAAGCTTTGGGATGCTTTCTTAAGACCATAAATGGATCTTTGCAGATTGCATAGCCAAGTAGGATACTTTGCATCGATAAATCCCCCCCGGTTAAGCCATGTAAACATCCTCAAGGAGCTTTCCATTAAGAACAATGGTCTTGACATCCATTTCCCATATCTCACAGTCATACCATGCAGCTACGATAAGCAATATCCTATAGACCTGTTTGAATCCTTTTGCTACCAATCGCCCCTTGAAGGTATTGTTAGCCTTTAGCTTGAAACACCATATGCAACCAATGACTTTAGCATCCAGAGGTGGATCAACTAAGTTCCAAACCTGGTTATCATACATAAACTGCATCTCAGCTTCCATGGCTTGAAGCCATTTGGCTAAGTGTAGACTTTCAATAGCCTCTTGGTACTTCCTAGGTTCTTCTTAATTGAACATAAAAAAAGTGTTGTTATAGGTTACGAGAAACCCATATCTCTCGGGTTAATGACAGACCCTGCCAAACCGTCTTGGGTCTTATATGATTGGCACATATTCCTCAACTCTTTGAGAATGTAGCTCAATCTCTAAACTATCATTTTCAAGAGTTTATGCTTGTTGAACTTCACTAGGTTTAATTCTACTCCCACTGTATTTCTTGGAAATGAACTCCTTTTCAATGAAGATATCTTTTCGGGACACAAACATATTTTTCTAGTCATGATTGTAGAAATAGTACCCTTTGGTTTCCTTAGGGTACCTCATCAACATGACTTATCAGTTTTGGAAGATAGCTTGTCCATGCTCAACCTCTTGACGTGGCACTTGCATCCCCAAATCCACAAGAAGACATGTTGGCACCTTGCCTATCTATATCTCATATGATATCGTTTCAACTGCTTAAGTTGGAGTATGATTCAATAGGAGCGCTGCTTTATCGAGGGCATAGCCCCAGAATGATATTGGAAGAGCTATATGACTCATCATTGAAGATACCATGTCTAACAAGGTCCTATTCCTCTTCTTAGACACAAAATTTCATTGTCCATGCTCAACCTCTTGACGTGGCACTCACATCCCAAAATCCACAAGAAGACATGTTGGCACCTTGCTTATTTATATCTCAAACGATGTCATTTCAACTGCTTAAGTTGGAGTATGATTCAGTAGGAATGCTACCTTTTCTATGGCAATAATGATATTAGAAGAGCTACATGACTCATCATTGAACGGACTATGTCCAACAAGGTCCTATTCTTCTTCTCAGACACAAAATTCCATTGTGGTGTTTCAGGTGGAATGAGTTGTGAGACTATCTCACACTCTTTCAAAAATGAATCAAATTCTAGACTTAAATATTCACCACCCCGATCTGATTGGATGGACTTACTATTTCTGCTTAGTTGATTCTATGCTTCATTCCTAAACTCTTTGAACTTTTCAAGAGCTTCAAACTTGTGCTTCATCAAGTAGATATAACCAAACCTGCTAAAGTCATTTGGGAAGGTAATGAAGTATGAGAATCTAACTCTGGCATTAAAGCTCATTGGCTCGCACACATCTGAATATATTAGGTCCAATAAACCTAAAGCTATTTCAGCCTGTTTATTGGAAAGGCTCTTGGTCATCTTGCTATGTAGATAGCATGTCTCAAATGACTCCAAGCCAAAAGAGCCTAGAACTCCAAACTGGTGGAGCCTAGTTATGTGTTTCTCATTTATGTGTCTAAGATGACAATGTCAAAAGTAAGTTTGGTTTAGTTCATTTATTTTAACTCATTTAATATTAATGTTATATATTGGATTTGATTCACATAAAACAAGGATATAAAGACCATTATTTAAAAGAGCATGTCCATAAATAATGTCACACAGAGGATAGTAATTTTACAATCAGAAATAGAAAAATTAAAACCCTTAATATCCAAGACAAAAATAGAAATAATATTCTTGCTCATGGCATTTCTTACTCATGGCAGGTACATAATAACAGTTTCTTAAGATCAAATAAATCCAGAAGGCAACTACAAGTGGTACTCCCTGATTTCAATGGAAGCTACTCTTGCCGCATTTCCTACTCTCAAGTCCACCATGCCAGTCGCCAGTGATCTCTATTCCTTAGTCCTTGCATATTGCAGCAAATGTGAGAAACACATCTGGTATCCTATATCCAAGATGTTGAAATAGATAGATTCACTTGTACAACATAAATACCTATGTTAGAAGCAATAACCTTTCCATTCCTTAGCTCTTCCAGGTATAAAGGATATTGCCTCTTCCAATGCCTTAGTTGTTGGCAATGGAAGCAGGGCTCATAAGCTTGGGCCTTAGCCTTGGGCTTTGCAGTAGGCTTGGGTTACTTTCTTTTAGGCACAAAACCCTTCTTACCTTGAGGAGTAGCCTTGGCCTTCTTCTTGGCTTTGCCTTGTTCACCAAGAGCACCAGACTATTTTCTTAACCGACTGTTCAACAGCCTTCAGCATTTCATACAACTTTGAAACAGTCTTGTTCATCCCTTCTATATTGTAATAGAGGATGAACTGGTCAAATGAGTCTGGAAGAGATAATAAAATAATGTCAATAGCTAAGTCTTACGGGATTAGCATACCAAGCTAAGAGAGCATTATGAGCATTAGGTTTTCCCGACCTCAATGATGATAGAATACCGAAATGTCATCCATTCTTATTGTTCATTATGAGAGTCGATTTGAGAAGCAAGGATTCAGATTTAAATGAACTTGAACTTGAAACCGAGAAGAATATGAAGAATTAGGGTTCAAGAGAAAACAATAGCCGCATGGTCATTGGAACAGCCATACGACTATAGACTCAACAGCCACACAGCTGTTGTGCAAAAGTCGCATGGCTATCGATGCGTTACCAAAATTTTGCATGAAGAAGATAGCTATTTAGATTTGACAGAGATAACTTCCCACTAATCTTTAGATTACAGGGTTAGATTAGATTGAAGAGAGCTCAGGAGAACAACTAAGACAACAACAACAATAATTAACAGAAGAAAATTAGGCAAAGGAAGCAAGGAACTAAAAAATTTCTCAATCTTGAAAACCCAAATTCAAAGAATTAAAATTACAATTCACTCAATTTCAGTTTTAAACTTTTATTCCAAACCGAATCTCAGCCTTCAGAGACTTATTGGGTTGCTGGAATTACAAGAATTGGAACTGAATTTTGAGGAATTTCAAGTTTTGGTTCAAGAGTTCAAGTTTAATTCAAATCCAAATTCAAGCTTTAAGAATCAATTTTCTTTCAAATTGAATCCTAGATAAACAACTAAAAGGTAATTTTGAGAGGCCTTAAACCTATTTACAGCTTTCTAGGTTGAATTGGTGTGCATTTCATACATTTTCATTTTTTCTTTGTTTTCTATTTTCTGTTAAATTAGAGCCATATGGCTATTGCAAGAGCCACACAGTTGTTGCACTAGAGTCGTACGGCTATAGTTTATTTCAGAATTTAGCAATTTCAAATTTTTAGTGATTTCTGGTGCATTCAAAACCCGAGCTGTATAGGTGTCTTAATAGCCACACGTCTATTGTTTCTATACCTGCATAGCTATAGTCTTGAATCCATAATTGAGTTTTGTATATCTTTCATATTTTTGTATATCACTTTGACCTAGATTTATTTTCTATATTTAATTTTTGCATTAATTTTTATGAATCAATTTAACGATAGAAACACAAGTTTCTTGAAATCCGGTCCATTTTGTATACGTATATATTAAATGGGATAAATTGATTTTCAAATGAATCTTTAGTACCATCAAAACTGCGTTTCAAAATGTTTTTTAGGTCAAATCGGATAATTTATTGAATTTCTCGATTTTCCCCATTTCACGTCCCAAGCTATGTTGAATCCCTAATTCTGAGTCTGTATAAGTTCTATGTGTGTATATTTATCTATGCTAACTTTGTTTTGCAAGTAGATGTATGTTAGGATGGATGAATGCCTAGCTTTTCATTTTTAGATAATCTGTATATAAAAAGATTTTGTATTCCTGAATCGTATTTTATTGGATGTATCCTTTAGAGTAGTCATTTGTGGTTTGTATATTTTAAATTTCTCAAATTTATTTACTGCTTTTAGAATTTATTTATTGCTTTCAACACTTTATTTATATCTCATGAGTGAGCACTGGCTAAAGAAAACAAAGATAAAATCGATCGTAGAAATATAAAAGACATTAATATAAACTATTAAATAGATTTTGAATCAAGAAGAAATATATGAGTTGTCTGAACCCGAATCTTTGACTAAAGGTATAGCAATTTGTAGCTCGTCTTGGTTGTACCACAATTTTCCAGTTGAGCTGAGCCAGGTGGCGACTCCTGTCATTTTTAGTGAGAGTGTTCGAGTTTGTTCGTTTTCTAGCTATAAAACATGTTTTCATAAAACCATATTTAAAATCTTCCCGGAGCGGCCACAAGGCCCGTGCTCTTTAGGATCGTTTGCTCACGAGCGTATCAATATACTCATTTATCTTTAGCATGTATGTGCTATCAGATAAGCCCGGTGCCATCTCACAGGTATACAAAACCTTTGCTATCAAAAATATTTCCTGACAGGCTTGTACCTGGAATATCTCATTGAGATTCTCTATGATAACATGTGCCTTCATGTCCATGAACTGCTGTTATAGCTTTAAGATCATGGTTGGCTAGCATCAAGTAGGTGACATCTCGAGAGTCCCTCTTATGGAGCTTATACTGATCCACAACCTTATCTGAGGCATTCCTTGGCATTGCCCTTGGTAAGGCGCTATTTAGAAAGTATTCCTTGACTTCCTGTCATAGGATAATCCGAAAATTCCTAGACCAACCCAATAAATTTGGTTTGGACAACTTGTCCTTCTCAAGGGCAAATCACAGAGAATGAGTTATGTATGTTATTCTCCATTTAATCTACATAGAAAAATTAGGTTGCAATTAATAAAAGGTCTTTTAATTTCCCCACTTAATGAATAAAATTCCATTTTACAGTTAAACAAGTTGGTGATGCTTATAGGTAGGCCAAGAGCCAAGACTTAGTCAACCTGAGCTACACCTAAGCCTTAGTTATTTGAGTAGGAATACATCTAATCCATATCCTATGTGACTCTTGGTTTGGTGGGATCATTGACACTTTCCCACCTATGCCTAGGTTCTAGATATTCCTTCTCCATGTTAAGTCAAACCACCAATCAAGTGATAAAGTGCAACTTTTACCTTTAACCCTAACCTCACAAAGATGGCCCAAATGCACCCAGCTTTGGCACAGCCCACATTTAGATGATTGACGCCTTGACAAGGTTTGATTGTGGAAGACACTTTTAAGCGACTTAATATTTATGGAATTGATTAATTTATTATTAATGGGCTTATATGGTATACGTAGGTGATATTGGAAAACATGTATAAAATGCATAGATGAAATATGTAAAATGTGACAAAACATAGGCCCACTGATACAACCTATTAAAACAACTAGTAAACCTACACTAGCTGCTTCCTTCCAATGGGCTTGGGCTTGGAGACCACCTTTAAACTCCTTTCTCCATATGGGTTTGGGGCTTGGACACCTCCTCTACGCTCATCCTCTTATTGGACTTGAAATTGCAATGGGCTTAGGATTATTACAATTTTTCCAAACTATACTAAATAGACGAAAAATCACAATAAAAAAATGGCAAGTATGTTATATTTACCAAATCCAAAATTACAACCCAACTTCAAATGGAGCCTATGAAATGTATATGCTAATTAGAATTAAAAATGTACATCACATCATCCATTCAAATCAAATTTAATGGAATTATAATGCGTAAAATTACATTTGACCAATTTTATATTTGATTTTATATGTCATATCCGTTATGAAAATTGCTCACTTTGGAATTCTTGATCTAAGCCTTGTAATGGGCTTGGGTCTTATGCCCATTGACCAATCTTATTCTCTCCCACTTAAATGAGGCGGCTAAGAAAACCCAAGTTAGCCTTTTAAAGATTCGTGACAAGAACCTTTCAATTCAATTTTCATTAATTCAATTACATATCCAATATGAAATGTCTTATTCAAGAAACCATATGCATCCATTGCCATACAATTCATACAAGTTTCAAAATGATTTTAAACGAATGTGAGCGGGCCCAAACACTAAAACTCGAAAATCCAAAATTGGGCCCTGGGCCTGTCACAGTGCTGCTGTCCTGAGAACAATAGTGCCATGCAGCCCCACCCACTGAGGCTGCAGTGGCCTGTGACTAGTAGCAGGCGTTGTTGTGGCGAGGCGTTGCTGTTGTAGGGTGGCAGCAATGCAACAGCTTTTATTTTTTGATTTAAAATAGGAAAAATAGATTGGGAAAAATAGGGAAAACAAAATTAAAACCTTATATCTCAATCAACATGAAATTAAGGTTCTAAAGTCAAATTTTAATTCGAAACCAATTTCAATCAAAATCATAACACCATGAACCTTAATATCCTATTTCCAAAATCAAGAACATGTAAGCTTCGGTACCACTATAGGAACCCGTCCCGGTGATTAACAAAACTTTTATGGCAGAATAATTATTTATCGCTAGGATTCCCAATTAGTTTCTTTTCCCAACATGACAAATATTCTAGATATATTCTAATTATAATATCTGCATATTTATATCATATGTGGGCTTGGTCTATTTACATGGGCCTTAACCATTTAAGCCCAATAAAGAAAACAACCCAATAAATACACAATGAAATATATATATCCAATATACATATATGTTCGTTTAAATTCACCACACTTCTATGCATGCAATCCAATAGGTCCATCCTTATGTTGGTCGTGGGTCCAAATTGACATTCAACCCATAAGTTGTAAATGGGCTTTGGCAAGCCATTACAACTCCCAATAAGGATGAAGATGTCAAAATTCTCTAGAAATGTACTTGTAGTATTCTTACACGATCCCTTACACATTTGATATCGGTGTTCAACAGAAGGCATGGCTATGTCATCCTTTTATATGCTAGGACTTTACTTGGCATCCAAGTAGACTGAAGAACTCAAATAAATAATTATCCATCAATCATTCTATTTGGATACAGTCATACACTACTCAGTCTCACTCGTCAAGAGGCCCAGTGATATCATTTCTCATTTAAGAGATTGGCACGCCCTTCACATTGCTTCCAATCCTAGTATGATTCTTGACATACACCATGTACCCATAATTGGCACCCAGTTATGGGCCTGTTAGGTGCATAGCTAAGTATATAAGGTCACATCCAGGAGTATAGTAATATCGGGTCTAAGGATCCAATATAAACAATACATAAGAAGCATTTGTGACTTTAGACTATGTAGTTTTCTCACCTATTTCCTTGATTGACTCTCCTGGTGCCATTGTTGGTGAGACACTACCTATGTCACAAGGAACATATTAGTCTTTAGTTATATTTATTCTCATGATCATAATAAAGTAAGGATAGCTTTAAAACTGTATTCTCTAGACTCATAGTCTTACTAATCTAGTACACGCTCCTGACAAACATGAGTAAACACCAGTACATGGATTCTCTTTATTTATTAATTGTACAAGAAATTCAATAAATAAAACTATATTAATTTGAAGAAAATGCATTTGGACACATGAATAATCAAGTACAAATTCTAAAGACTAGGGCATACACCAACATCCACTTGTAAAGGTAATAATTTGTTCTTTTTTTTGTTTCAATGTGTGGTTGTGAGATTCCCGTCATTGTCATAAGTTGGTTAGAAACTTTTGATTTTCTTGCCTTATTTTCTTCGCCTACGTATTCATATGGGATTGCTTTAATTTGGCCACTAATTCAGGACTAGCATAGTGGTAAGAGTTTGTTACCTATTGCCGTTACTGATGCAATTCAAAGTAGAGGTAATCCGTCACTGTCTTTTGTTCCTTTTTTTCTTATTTCCCTTTGGATCATAGTGGTCTCGCCCTTTGTTATAATAAAAGGAATAATCTTAATTATTATATTTCTTATGCTCTTTAATAAATAAAGAGAATCCATTAACTGTTGTTTTACTTATGTATGTCGGTAACGTTCAACAAGTAATAAGGCCATGAGTAAGGAAACAACAGTAGTTATAAAGCTATCCTTAGTTTGTTAAAGTCATAGGAATGATTTTAACTAAAGACTAGCATGTGTCTTGATTGTATGGTGGTGTCTTACCGACCATTGGACATGGAATGTCAACCAAGACCCTAGATATAAGTTGGGTTACATGGTACTGGATTGATCCGCTATGAGAACACTGTATGGTTCTTATGTCATAGGTGGTTCTCTAATAGTACTTATATTGAATCCTTTGACCTGATATCACTACTGACCTAAGTGTTAACTCACATACTTTGACATATGACTAATGAGCCTTTAATAAGGTGCCAAGTATGGGTACGGTTGGGTATGCTAGTCATACTGGGGATCTGAGTGATATGATGGGACTTGCCTCTTTCTTAATTGAGAGTAGATATCACCGGCCACTTGATGAGTGAGATTGAGAAGAGCATGGCCATGTCTAAGTAAGGTGATCACTAGGTGATTAGTTACTTATGTTTTTCAATCTACTCAGAATTAAGGAATATCTTTATAGCTAAAAAGGATGACATCACCATACCTCTTGCAAGACACCAATATCACAGGCATTGGATGTATAAGTTAACTACTTCCCTAGCCACTAGATAATCTCCAAGAAACCTCTTAATAAGAATTAACCTATGGCAGCATTAAACACAAAAAAGACCTCTATCTTAGTTAATGAAATCGGAAATGCCGTAAATCATAAAAACTAAACTATTCAATTCCGTTAACTTTACACGAAGCTAACTTGCACTTTGATAGAACAACAATCACTAATATATTATTCTATTTGGCGATATGCAGTACAATCAATCAATTAACTAGCCAAATCAATTTGATTAAATCTACAGTAATATAACAAATTATAATCACAGGAATTGAATAAATATTTGAATAAAAGAATGCGGTCAAAACACAAGTCTCATGAATCTGATGGAATTAAACTTCAAAGTACCTCAACTAGAAGAGATTTTAGCTACTCATAACTAAACAAATTCTACCAAAAATCTTAAGGAAAAACGTGCAGCCTTGTCCCCTTGATAGCCTCCTAAAACGTTTTAGAAGAAGTAAAAACAATCCCTAAAACCTTCTCCTCACTTTCTTTTATAGGCTGTCCTTCTCTTAACCTAATTAGGAGTCTCTCATTAACCTCCTTAATTACAAAGCCTGCTGGAAATTTAGAGTGTATGGTATTGGGCCCCTTAAAGAGAAATCTGGCCCAAATAAGAAGAAAAAGTCAACAAGGGAGGGTTGACCCGCAGGACCCAAATAAGCTACAGAAAACCTCAGCTAACTTCTCCGATACAACTCTGATTGGCACGATTCAAGATGCTATGAAAAGCTAACGGACAGATGCACAATCTTGCAGATAAATCTAGAGCTAAAACAGACTCTAACTCTTCCGAAAATCCAGCCGGAGTTCAATCTCCAACAAATCCTTTTCTAGCAGTCTTCCTAAATAGCCAAAACCTACTTTTTAAACACCTAAAAGTGATGAACAATACTAAATAAGAATAAATAAAATAGAACAAACAAACTAAATAAGAAAATAATAAAACTAATACTAAAATGCAAAAATAACTAAGAAAATAAGTTAAAATGGACCTAAATATGCCTATGTGAATATGAGTTATCACTATAACGGTTTGCTAGAACCCACTTGCAGCTTGTAGACCTTAGGATATTGGCCCACTAGCAACATAAGATAGACCTACAAGATTGCACACATAGGATGTCTGAATGAGTTTGTCATGGGCCATATAATATGTATTGGATACGTATCATTTACTTCGAAAATTTTGGATTTATGAGTTTTATGGTAAAGACTCGGTCATATAAATCCCGAGATAGATTTATTTTATTCATATTGTCAATTTATTAGTGGGTGATAAATTAATCAATAAAATAAAATTCATATCAAATATTAAGTTAGGTTATTTTATTTTTTATTATGATTAATAAATATCAGGGATATTTATTTTAAGATGGGAATCAAAATTAAGGGAGATTTATTTTAAGTTAATTTGAATTTCTGATCTTAGATTTTTTTAGGTGGAAAATCTAATTAAGAAAATTAGAATTAATAGAAATAAGCTACTTTAATTTTTCTCCCTCTTCATGTTTTCTCTCTCTCTCTCTCTCTTTTTCCCTCTCTCCAACGTGAAACATAGGAGGAATAAGTCTGTGAAATTCGGCCAAGGTGAGAAAGGAAGGAGAAGTATTTTTCAGTCCGGTACCAGCACACGAGCTGATTCTATAGGCATCTGTGTGCAAAATGGTAGAGGCTCTTCGTGCAAACTCATGAACTAGAAGTCAATCTTAATTGGAGATGGCATAGGTATGGGTTTATAATGCTTTCTAGTTAAGTCAGTTCTTTTTTCTCTTCTTTAATTTGAGCAATTGTTCCTGTTATTGGATTCGAGTGTAAATCAATATTGCTTTCGTTGTGATTTTGATTTGATTTGCACCGAGAGAATCCCTACATCAGTTTCATCTAGGTTTCCTTTCTTCACTATTCTTTGGTGGTGCTTCCTTCACTCAAATGGCTTAAAAATTTTACCTTTGTTTTTCTGCTTCAATTCTGATTGTATGGGTAGACATGCAATGTGGATCGTGTGTGCCATTTGATTCCTTATTTCATCATTGATTGACTTCTTCAAATTGGTCCCTGTTATTCAATTCAGATTTCTGTTGTTTCTACCTAGATTTGAAGTCCTCTTGCATTTTTAGTGATGGGTATGTAATTGTTTCCTATTCTTTTTTTTTCCAATTTAATCATTGTAATTTTCTAATTCATGTGTTGTGTCTTCACTTTATTTTTGGTTAAATTTACTAGGATATAATACCTCTCTTTGGTTATTTTCAAGTTAAGGTACATTGTACAAATTCTCTTTGTAGGATTTTGGGCATCCCCATTGAGGTTCTAATTTATTTCCTTTTTTGTAGTTTTATGTAAACTATTTGTATTTTGTTAAAATTTTATTTGGTTTATCATTTTTATTGTGAGGGTTTTGTGATTAGATGTGTGTCTTACTTATAGATGAAAATTTTAAATTCACTCTATTTGATTCAGAGTGCTTCGACATTTTTGGTATGATTCTTTATGCTTGCCTATGATTCTAACCTTTTTCAATCCCTATGGAGATGTGTATTGCATGGTTAAGTTTGAGCCTTCAAGCTTTCTTGCTTCAATAGTGTTAAAATATTGAAGTTTTGCGGCATTTAAAAATACGCTTTTAAGTTTACTTGGTTGAAAATTCAAGATATTATTTCCTATGAACTGTTATTGATTAATAAAAGCGATTCTGCCTGTATAATAGCAATTACCATTAGAGTTTAAACACTTTTTTTTGGTCTTTTTTTTTTGTATATGATTATGTATGTGGAGAGATGGCATAGAACAATACACACTTGGTATATGCAAGTCTTTAATTGATGAAATTGTTTCCGAAATTTTTCTTTACCTTTGTGTACGAGATAACCGAATTTAGTATTAAAACTAAAGATGCCATAACTAATTAGGGTGCTTTTTCTTTTGGATGAAATGAAGCATCAATTATCACTCTAATTGGTAGTAAGAGAGCTTCAAATGTTATTCTTCTTTGTCCATAGAGTTCATATTTCCTATTTTGTTAGTTGTTTGCTTATTATTATATTTTAAGTCGACTTCTACCTGTTCACCGCTTTTTTAAGGCATATTTTTCTTTTTATTGTGTAGATTGGTTCACGCTATTTGTCATATGATTTCAAATCAATAAATATGTTTCTTTCTTTGGATTTTAGTTCATACTTGTACATTTAACATCAATCCTATTCGTTGAATGGTTTAAAGATTTCAGTCATGTGTTGTCAGATATTATGAATTGAATGCTAATCTTTCATATCAAAATTATAAAAGGCTCTCCTTTTTCACTTTAAACTAATTTCTTCTATTATTTTGGCTCTTGTGGTGTGATTATAACAGGTTGTTTCATGGTGATTGTTGGGAGTTAATGGTATTTTAAGGTGTGCAGATTCAATAACCTCTTTTTCCTCTACTACCTTTAGTTGCTCTCCTCCTGAAGCAGTCTATCCTAGCATTATGCCTTGGAATTACCCTATTTCTTGTGTCTCTAATATCAAGTGTAGTGTTGGATTTTGAAGTGAAGGCTTATCAGCGACATGTTTTTTGGTGAGAGATTATAGAGAAGTAGTTCTGTAGAGTGGAGCCTGTCCTCTTAGTCTCCTAACCTTGTTGAAATACTTGCCTTATCCAATAAACTCTTATTTTTGTATGAGGTTGGTTTTGGCTATCCCATTTGTGGCCTTTGATTGTGTTATTTCAATTAAATGCATCTATGAATCTGTGATGATCTTCATCAGTATTACCTTAGGTTGTTGGCATATGAAACCATCTTCTTGCTTTGAAATATGATACTATTCGCTTCAAGTTTGAAAGAAGAGAAACTAATTGTGTTGCACATGATCATCAGGATCGTTCTTTAATGTATTCTTTTTAGTTTTGTCCTCGTAAATAGTTTGAGCCTAGGTTGGATCATATTTTACATAATGGTAATTTTTCTCCTATTTTTTCCCTTCTTCAGTACATGTTGGCTTTGTTCTCAAAGTATGCAAGTTTTTATATTGGTCTCTATCTTGACTATTTCTTCCAATTTTCTTATGGGTTTTAGCGAGTCATTGGTTTCTTTACACCTGAAAGTGCGTTCATTTTTTAGCATTTCTTTTTGGATTGGAGATATTGGTCACTATTGTTTTACTATTTCTTCACATTTTACGGATTTCAATTAATCGTTCCATTTGTTTGCTCGTGAAATAGGTCTAATTGATTGTGATTCATTATGAAATGTAGATAGAAACAATTTTGCAGTTGGGTTCATTCTCGAGTATGCAGGTTTATACATTGGCCATTTTTCTTCATAATTTCTCACTTATTGGCCATATGTGGTCTTTAATGTTTGAGTTTAATTTGAATGGATGCTTTAGATTTAGGTTCCTATTTGAAATTTTCACTGGTTGGGCTTCCTTAGTTCTTTTTTTTATTATTATTTTTAATCTGTGCTTTTCTCTGCAGATTTCTTTGGCCTACATGAATATGAAGAAGAGAGACATAAAATTGGATCACCTGTTGTAGGTAAATACTAAATATTTCACTATTGTGGGACTTCCTGCTTTTTGAACTTGAAGTCTAAGACAGTTTTTCTATTCTTCGCCAAAACCATGACAAGTTTGAGAAGATTTTCAATTTTGGTTTGTTAGGTCTATATACCTTTCCGAAGCCTTCTCATTTCTAATTTTGTTCTCTAATTCCATTTTCTTTAACGTTTTTTTTCTTCTTGCAGGTTTTTGTTCATCTTGGTTTAGGTTGATTGTCGTTAGAGGTGGAAATATAAAATATTATTTTTTTATGGTAAATTTTGTACGGGGTTTGACGTACGTGACTGACCTTTTGTCGGTTGTGCTTATCACTTTCTTATAAAGTGAAGTTTTAATTAGTTATGGCTTTTATGATCATCACAATGCTCAGTCAACTGGTCCAAAATGGTATCATTTTCTTCATAACCTTCTCTACTTTTAATTTTTTTTCCTACTAATTTTGATTGTTTAATTGTGATATCTACATTAGCAATAAGTAATTGTATCTTTTATGTCTTGAATCTAACACCATTCGGAGTTCCCTTAGGAGTACTATTTTAAGAGAAAAGCGTTAGTAACAACTAGGTTGATTTTTATAGCTGTTGGCCCCAAAATAAGCTAAAAACATACTAGTAGAGTGTATCACCAAATGAAAAATCTTTTATTCAACTTTTTTTGGTAAAAACATTTTTTCCCAAAACATGTTTTACTAAAAATGCTGAATTAAATGGTTTGTAAAAATTATGGATATAATCACTTTCATGATATTAAACAATATCTTTAAGTACTATAAGTACTATTAATTTAAATGCTTAAAATGTAAATAGCAATAAGTAAAGAGTGTAGGGATAGAGTTATTAAAGACACAATGATTTATACAAGTTCAACCCCACCGGTCTACTCCTGTCTCCAAGCCCACCACTTGAGATTTTCCATGAGGATTCCTTTACGGGTAGAAACCAAGCCTTATGTTACTTTATACAAATTCAAGTAACCAACTCAATACTTTTCCAAGTAAAGTATAAAAACTTCTACCGACACTTTTTACAAGCTCAAGTGTCAAACTTATTGGTGTTATTATAACTCAACAACAAATATCTTGGTGCGTTTTACAAGCTCAAACACTAAACTTTTACAACTATTGTTTTCAAGCTTAACAACAAAAATATTATTGGAAATGCCCTAGTCCCGATGCATTGGTCCTTGTATTTATACTATACATTTATTGGATTTATGTGTTGTACTCATTTGTGTTATTAATAAAGGCATCAATTCATTTATTATATCTATCTTGTGCAATATATTAAATGAAGTATCCAATGGACATATCTATATCCATGACGATAAGTGTCATGCACTTAGCAGTAAGACCATGGGTAGGGTAAACGATATGACCATAAATAGATCCGTAGTCTGTTCCAGTCATGGGAATGAATGGAACAACAGACTATCATTAACCTGGTTGTATGGCGGTGTCTTACCGGTCATTGGACATGGAATGTCAACCGAGTTAATGGGTACATGCCTGGAAGCATGGTATTGGATAGATCCACTAAACGAGTAATCCACATGGTATGGTATCACAATGGATTCTCGTGTAGTACTTGTATGGATCCTTTGACCTGACCATATGATGGTGTTACATGTGAAGTCGCATACTTAGGGGTACGCCTAAAGGGCCTGTAATAGGGTGCCAAGTATGGGTGCTTTCGGGTATGTCACTGAACATGGTAATACTATGGATATGCAGAAGGGATTTGTCACTCAGTAACCAACTGAGAAGATATCACCGGCCACTTGATGAATGTGACTGATAAGAGTGTGGCCACACCCAAACGAGTTGGAACTTGTTTGTGAGCATCAGTACATTCGGGATCAAGTTAATGTCCGGACACAAAAGAGGGTGATCAATCCATGCCTCTGTGTTGGACACCGATATCAATGACATGGGATGTACAAGTTTAAACTACAGGGTTATGATATCAGTTAGACTGCCATCTCCATCTTAATTGGGGGCTGCAGTGGCTTGCTAGAGCCCAACTGCAGTCTGCGGGCCAAAGGCCCGCTGCCAACATAAAGATGGGCCCACGGGATCGTACACATAGAACGATAGAATGCAGACTTAAGGAATCACATGTATACTTGGAGTATACACAATGGAGGGAGAAGTGTGTATATATTAATTATATTACAAAGATCAATTGGATTGGTCATAATAATAAAATTAATATATTCAATTGGCTCTTCATAATTAATTGGATTAATTATGAAATTATTTCCTAGGTGGAAATATTAATATGTATGGGTTTACATACGATTTTATTTTGTGTAGATTTAATTTTAATTTGATGGATTAAATAATTGTCAAACTAATTTTAATTTAGATGTAAATAATATATTACTTGGAGTAATATATTAAATACATGGGTATATTAAAATTGGGCTTGAAATTAATTTAAACCAGAATAATTAAAATTAGACTGGGTCTAAATTAAAACATGGAAGCTCGCATAGAATAGACAGGAGCAAAGATGGGCCTGAATTCCCCTAAGGAATTCGGCCAACCCTAGGTATAAATACCTAGGGTTAGAAATTTTGGCCATCACAAGTGTTGAGCCTCCTAGCCGAAATTTTCTAGCCCTCTCCTCTCTATTGTTTCGTTTTTCCGACGGTAGCACGGGTTGCATTCGTTAAGCGTTCGTGTACGTGAGAGTGGAGGGATTCTACATTGAATTCTACAGTCATCATCCATCTCTAGAAAGAGATTTTTCTGGTAAGAAATTTAATCCCTTTCTATTTGATTTTAAGTTTTTCAATTTCCACTTCAATTGCTCCTGGGACTGGATTTGAGGAAATCACCGCGTTCTTCCGCTTTTATCGGGTGATTTCCGGTGAAAAATCCCAACAAATATCACCACACTTTTGAAGCTCAAGTGTGAAACTTTATAATGCTTTGTTGAAATCATCTACAACAAAGCTCCACCTCACACAAAACCCTTTGTGTGTCTTGGAACCTATCCTGCCTTGAAAAGAAAACAAATTTATGGAATTAATGTAATCAAGCTAAGGTTAATGCCCAAAATCGTGAAGCTAGGTTATGGATCTAACAAATCAAAGAGGGAGAAATGGGATTTCTCACTTAAGCCATCCTCGCACTAGATTGATTTAACTAAGGGCTTCATATGTCACCCTCTACGTTCCCACATATGGCGTCTCATTGACCGGGATCAAGTGCTAGCTCTTGGACCAATGGTTCTCCCTTACACCAAAACCCCTTTTGCATAAGTTGGAGAAGATGAGAAGGAGGCTAGGTCATTAACCATTAGGTTTAGGGTTTCCTCCTTACCTTTATATATGAAACATAATGGTGAGATACCCAAACTACCCCTCATGTAAATATTCACTATATTTACACATATATTATGATTTAACTAAAATCACCACATGGCAACTTTGAAAAACCATAAAACCAATTTCTCATCATAGGTTACTTTATTTTATTTGGACTTAACAATTAATGCCACCAAATAAATAGCCCAATAATTAATATGCATCCAATACATATGAATTGGTCCATCATAAAGCCCTTCTAAACTCCTAAGTGTGCAATCCTGTAGGCCCATCCATATGTTGGCCATGGGCCCAAAATGACATTCGGTCCATAAATTGTAAGTGGGCTCTAGCAAGCGTTACAACCCCCAATTAGGATGGAGATGTCAAAATCATAATGACATATACCTATAGTATTCTTATATGATCCTTTGCACATTTGCTATCGGTGTCCTACACAAGGCATGGCATTGTCATCCTTCTAAGTGCTAGGACATTTACTTGACATCCCAGTAGATTGATAAGATCAAATAAATGATTATCCAATAATCATTTTATTTGGGTATGGCCATACACTACTCTGTCTCACTTGTCAAGAGACTGGTGATATCATCTCTTCAGTGAAGAGATATGCAATTCCTTCACATTACTCTTAGTCCTAGCAAGGTTTCCCATATACCCAATGTACCCATACTTGGCACCCAGTTACAGGTCCATTAGACGCACATCAAAGTATATAAGGTCACATCTATGAGTGTAGTAATATCGGGTCTAAGGATCCAATATAAGGAATACGTGTGAAACATTTATGACACTAGACCATGTAGTGTTCTCACAAGCGGATCGATCCAGTACACTGTTCACTAACATGTACCTATGTCCTTGATAGACTTTCTAAGCCCTATGGTCGATAAGACACCAACCATCCCACAAGGAACATACTAGTCTTTAGTTATATTCTTTCCTATGATTATAACAGACTAGGGATAGCTTTAAAACTGTATTCTTTAAACTCATGGTCTTACTCGTTCAGTACACGCTACTAACAAACATGAGTGAACACCAGTTTATGGATTCTCAATATTTATTAATTGTACAAGTAATTCAATAAATATGATTATGCCTTTTAGTAATATAGTGCAAATGTGTTCTTATATACAAAATAAATAGAGAACATCATATAGAGAATAGGGCAAAACCCAATAGTGTGAATTACAATTCCCTTTTTTTATATGAATTTTGTTGTTTGAGAATTGTTGATGAAGACTTAATTATTTGAATTGCTCTTTGAAGATTTGTTGGAACAGACTCTTAAATGTATGTTGTATATGTGATTTTGCTAAATCCTTCTCCACTTGTGAATGATGATATTGCACTCTTTTTATGGGTGAAAGAGCAAATAAAGCCATTACTCTCAAGCAAGGTTGGAGTTTTTTCTTCAAATATGTCCAGGACTTTATAAGCCTATGAAGCTGTCGATTTACATTACTATAGCCATGTATGGAAACTATTATGTAATGTATAGCCTCCTATAGCTGTATTTAGATTTTTCTACATCCTTCTATCGATGATTGTTATACAATACATAGCCTCTTATAGATAACCATTATAGAGCATAGCCTTATGTCGGTGACCATTATACAATGCATAGCCTATTATAGATAACCGTATAGAGCACAGCCTCTTGTTGGTGACCGTTATATAGTGCATAACCTCCTATGGATAACTGTTATAGAGTGCAGCCTCATGTTGGTGACTGTTATGTAGTGCATAGCCTCCTATAGATAACTGTTATAAAGTACAATCTCTTGTTGGATATTGTTATACAGTGTATAGCCTTTTATAGATAACCATTATAGAGCACAACCTCTTGTTGGTGACTATTATGTAGTGCATAGCCTCCTATGGATAATCATTATAGAGCACAGCCTACTGTTGGTGACCGTTATACAGTGTACAGCCTCTTGTAGGTGTATGACTGCAAGAATCCTTTGTAACTCCAAGCATAATATCCTTTTATGGATCATAATAGTCTTTTCTTTGTCTTTAGCATTTGTATGTCTTTATCTTAATAATATCATACCCTTTGTAATTCAATTAAGATTTAGTTGGTTCTTAATTGCATCACTTTATTCTTCTTTTCTTTCTTCCTTTTGACTTTAATAAATTGAAAGTCATTATAATAATATATCTTATGTAATCCTTATTTAAGATCTTTATTTATTTAATCTTAATTTATTACTTAAGATTATATTCTTATTTCCTTCTTTCCTTTTTAATATTGTTATCATCAAAGCTTGATTAAACATTTTCTCCTTTTTTGATGATGACAATTTGAAATATCTTGTGGATTTAAAAGGAATAAATAGGATTTTCAATCAGGATAAAGATTTTCTCTTTGATATTGCTTCCCCTGAAGTTGTGATTCTATTGTCTTAAGATATCGTCTTAGATTAGTTATGAGAACATTAGGAATCAATTTTGATTTATAGTTTCTCTTAGTATTAATGTCAGATTTTTTGCGCAAAGAGAAATGTACCAAAGTTAAAAAGAAATCTTTCTTTGTTGAATTATTTATTGGTTGAAATTTAATTTTCAAAGACCTTTCCAAAGTTTGAAAATTAACCAATAACTAATTTTATAGAAGATTTGTTGAGATAAACAAAGGCAGAAATTCTGGGCTTTTTATAATATGATCTTAGAGCGAATTTAGTCTGAAAAAAAATTATAAAGCAATTATCCCAAAGATACGAAAAGTGGGCTTTTAATATTTTGAGCTTATAGGAGAATAAGATATTAATTTAAGGGGTTTTTACATAAATACTTACCTTTTTACACCACCTAACTTTTTTACCTACAAAGGAAATATTTACTTAAATACTTTAAAAACTTTCCAAAATTACAAAAATACCTAAAACAGGAAATTCCTGTTTTACGCTAAATCTGCAGAAAAAAACCCAAAACCGAAAAACATAATCTCCAAAATACGTGATTCCCGCCGCCTGAAAAACCTCCCAAACGCCAAGAAATCGCAGATCAATTTCGCCAAGAATCACAGATCAGTTTCTTCATCTGGAATCGCACATCTGGATCGATAATCACAGGTCAGTTTTGCCATCTACAAATCGCACATCTGGATCGATCGATCTCTCTCCTACAAATTCAATCGATCACTGCAATTCAATCGTTCACTGCAAAACAGACATAGCAATTCAATCGTATGCAGAGATATGCAAAAAATCACAATACTACTCCATCATAATGGAACTTGGACTGAAGATTACAGATTCATCAATTACAACTTAGTATAACTAAGGTATAATTCAGGTATAACTAAGGTATAATTCAATATAACTCAGTATAACTAAGGTATAATTCAGGTATAACTAAGGTATAATCAGTGAAAAGAGTGTATCTGAATGTATAACAAAGGTATAATCACAATAACAATGTATCTTAGGGTATAACTAAGGTATAATTCAGGTATAACTAAGGTATAAACAGTGAAAAAAGTGTATCAGAATGTATAACTAAGGTATAATCACAATAACAGTGTAACTTAGGGTATAACTAAGGTATAACTCAGTATAACTAAGGTATAATTCAGGTATAAATAAGGTATAAACAGTGAAAAAAGTGTATCAGAATATATAACAAAGGTATAACTCAGTATAACTAAGGTATAGTCAGTGAAAATAGTGTATCTGAATGTATAACAAAGGTATAATCACAATAACAATGTATCTTAGGGTTTAACTCAGTATAACTAAGGTATAATTCAGGTATAACTAAGGTATAAACAGTGAAAAAAGTGTATCAGAACGTATAACTAAGGTATAATCACAATAACAGTGTAACTTAGGGTATAACTAAAGTATAACTCAGTATAACTAAGGTATAATTCAATATAACTCAGTATAACTAAGGTATAATTCAGGTATAACTAGGTATAATCAGTGAAAAAATTGTATAATCAATGTATAACTAAGGTATACTTCATGTATCAGAATGTATAACTAAGGTATAATCACAATAACAGTGTATCTTAACGTATAACAAAGGTATAAATCATGTATAACAGTGTATCTTAAGGTATAATTAATGTATAACTCAGTATAACTAAGGTATAATTGCGGTATAACTAAGGTATAATCAGTGAAAATAGTGTATCTGAATGTATAACAAAGGTATAATCAGTGAAAAAAGTGTATCTGAATGTATAACAAAGGTATAAATCAGGTATAACAATCTATCTTAGGGTATAACTAATGTATAACTCAGTATAACTAAGGTATAATTACGGTATAACTAAGGTATAATCAGTTACTACAGTGTATCAGAATGTATAACAAAGGTATAAATCAGGTATAACAGCATTCAATAATCATTTAAAAGTTATATCACTAACTAATTACGTAATTACAATAATCATCATCTTCCTCCATCTTTCAAAAACTCAGCATTACAATGATATCCATACATCTAACCTACACATTTATGAATACCAGAAATTACCAAAATTGAACACCCAAAACAAAATGAAAAGCCCCAAATTCACCAATTAATCATTCATCTAAACAGTTATGTTCCCAGCAGCTAAACGCTTATATCATCACCAAACTAGGGGATATTTCTTCACATTCATAACATCCCAACTTCCTCACCACCACAAAAAAAAAAAAAAAGGAAGCAATATAGCCACCCAAATAGGTTTGAGATTTCAAAAGTCCCCTCACAGTATCCTTTTTCTTCTTTTCTACTTCGATTTTCTTAAGACCCAAACAGAAAACCAAAATTTTTAAGAAAATAAATAAAGAAATAAATAAAACAAAAAACAACTACAGATCTAAGAGTGCGAAAGTTAGAAGAGAAAAAGGGGGATACCAGATCTGAGCAATGGTGGAAGAACGGAGGTGGTGGCCGACGAGTGAAGACTGAGTGAATGTTTGAAGAAGAAAAAAGTAGTGAACAGAGAAAGAAGAAGAAGAAAAGCGTAAAGATGGGAGAAAGGAGAAGAAATGCGTAAAGATGGGAGAAAAGAGAAGAAAAAGGTAAAGATGAGAAAGACAAAACAAAAACACGTAATTCAGTAAATAGGAAAAGGTAGGCCCAAAAACAAAAGCCCAAATCCAACGTAAATTTGATAATTTCCCTTAATTTAACCCATGACAAATAAAACTCAATTTAAGGAATAATAGGCCTAACAAGAAAGCCTGTTTATTAAGTCAAAGAAATTAAGAACAGATTTTTGGGCTTTTAATAGAATAAGACAATTTGGCCCAAAAGCTAGTAAAGGAGAAACTTTTTTTTTGAAAACTATCAAATGCCCATATCTTCAGCTATTTGAATTTAGAAAACTACCTCAACAATTTTCGAGCCAAAACCTGTAACAAAAAATATATAATGTTCAAAATTTCATTCGTCAAGGCTAAAAATGACTATATTTTTTTTCATTATAGATGATCATGAAGGATTGCTCGTTATAATCTGTTATACAACATATTAACATTTCATACTAAAGTTGTGAAAGATCCAAGGACTTTTGTGCCTTACAAACTTATATTCTATTTATCCAAAAAAGAAAATTATATAAATGCAGCAATATATAAAAGCAAACTGGATTTTAATAAAGAATATAACGTAGATTTATCATGCCATAGCTAACCAATATTGATATACACACACAGAATCAATTTCTGCAATTAATTCAAGTGATATGTCTTTTATAACCAAATCATAGGCATACTTTTTAAGACATCCTATAGAAGTTGAATTGCTATCTTAAATATGCTAACTGATCAAATGCAGGATACATATCTAATTTAAAACAAATTTTTAATCAAGCAGAAAGAAAATGTTTTAAAAAAACTGAATTAAATTGGAATCCCATTGATCACAACATTTTGACAAGAACATCCTTAAAAATAACTTAGCTTTAAAGTATAACTGTAACAATTTTTAATCTAAGCCAAAAGTAATCTTCATCAATAAAAAAAATGTCAAACTAGATCATACTGCAATTAGATGTATAGTCATACATGTATTTTCATTTGGTGTGAAACTAACAACTTAGTCAAAGGCAATTTCATCACTAATATCAGTGTCATTTGTTAGCCATGTTAATCAGGATTAACAAAAACATATTATGCAACACCAACTAGAAACAAATGATCTATCCAGAACAAATACAAAACACATCTAGACCCCACATAATATACATGTCTATGGGCCATAGCGTAGACTTATGATTTAAAAAGATCCTTGTCACTATAAATACTAGTAAAGTAAATTCAGTAGTCAGACCTTATATATATCAGTAAATTAAATTCAACAAACAGAATAAATTCATCAGACACATATGCAGCACATGTTCTTAGTCCTATAACAAAGTTCATACTTATGACTATAAATCTGTTAGAACTCATAATTACCCATATATCAGCATAATATGCAACACATGTCACAATTTTATGAGTACTTCAATACAGGTAAGTCCAGACTATAAGTTTAAACAAAAGATTATTTTAGCAATATTTCAAATTACCCATATGCCATATGTCATTATATTAGTATGGGTTTTTCTCCCCCTTTGTCATTATCAAAAAGAGAGTAACACAAGAAATAGAAAAGATAGTACCAAAATAATAAGCATTAGGAAGCAAGATAATCATAGAAGTCAGAGTACCTTAACAATAATTCATGACAAGCGTTCACTATCATATTTTGAACAATTGATCAAAATACAACAAAATACCTAAGAAATAAGTTTTAGAGAGTATAGAAAGTATCCTAGTTACTACCATTGTACCAAACAGATAATAAAAATCATCTTACGGATCATAGCAGTCCTTCCTTTATCTTCAATATTTGTATGCCTTCATCTCAATAATATCACACTCTTTGTAATTTTATTAAGATCTTTATTTTAATCTTAACTAAATTACTTAAGTATTCATTATCTTTTTAATATTCCTTCTATTTTTAATCTCCTAATTATTATCATTAAAACTTGACTCAACATTCTCCCTCTTTTTGATGATGACAATCATTCTTGAAATATCTTGGTAGTTCGAAAAATAAAAGAGATAAATTGTATCTTATCTTTAGAAAGAATTTATCTTGATAATGCTCCCTTTGAAGATATTATTCCTTTTGATAAGCTCACTTTTAAAATATGCTTTCAGATTAATTTTAGGATATTAGGAATTCATTTAATTTCTAATTTCTCTTAGAATTAATTTGAAGAACTTTTCTATTGGGAAGAAAGAAACTGTAGACAGGAAAACCAAGAGCCTCAAATGAAGAGCTCACTTACTTCCAAATATTAATCCCACAGTTCATAAATATAGAAATATATGTCTTCAAATTGCAGTTCAAATTTCAGCCACATCTAACTGCTAAAAATGGAACTGCATGAAGAATAAGAAAACTATTCATAGAAGAAATGTCCAGAAATAGTGGTGGTTTGTAGATAAGAAATCCCTAACTTATGAACCTTCAAATTTTGATCTGACTGTCCAGAATAAAGAACTAAGAGTTCCTAATATTCTCTCCAAAAATGATCATGATCAGAATTCAAATGAGTGAAAGGTCACTAATAAAAGATGAGGAGTATGGTTAAAGAACAAAATTCACAAGCTTAAAACCAAGTTTTCTCTCTTGTTCTCCATCATCTAGTTGCACGCTTTTGACGTTTTCTAAAATTCTGACCGTTGGATTGCTGTGAAATTCGAGCAGCTTCTTCCTAACATTTGTCTCTTCAATCTAATCGGCAGGGATCATCATTGGAGGTTTGAGGGGTATTTTTCCAAGGGGCAGAATGTATGAAAATTGGTGTTGAAATGTGTTAAGAAATGATGCCATGTAGACTTATATTTGTAGGGTTATGTTAATATACTCACTTGAGATCTTGGAATCCTTGGATTGAATTATTGCAGGGTTATGTTATGGAGATTTTTTATTTGAAGACTTCTAGGAAATCTACTCATGCTCTACATGTCATTGGTTGAGCACATAAGCAAGGAAGTTAGTTGATGAGACTTCTATAATATATCTTTTTCATAAGTTATTTGTAATAATGATCATTACCTGGTTGTTACAGTCTCATTTTCCCAGAAATAATTGACATATTCAAATTTAGAAAATTGCTTTCGAGTTGGCATCAATCCTTGCCTTTTTGGGATAAGATAGACTTAAAGTTCATGAGTGGAGATCCTTACATTCTTCATACTAATGTGTTTAGCCAAGGCAAAGGCAAGTAGGCAATGAAGAGCAACAATTCTATATTTGGTTTGATCCGACTATTGATTTCACACCTATATCATCCTCTGGAATTCTATTTTTTATTATCAGTATATGGTACACCAATTAGAGAATTAAAGAACATGAATGCAAAGGGGGTTCCATTCCCAAAGAATCAACCAATAAAGATTTACTCTAGCCTTTGGAATGTAGGTGGTTGGGCCACTAGAGGTGGATTGGTCAAGACTGACTAGTCTCATGCTCTATTCGCTGCTTCTTACAGAAATTTTAGTGCTCAAAATGCTTGTGTTGTCTCAAATGGAGAAAATTCTTGTGGAACTAATTCTAATTCTAATTCTAATTCATGGCTATCATAAGAGCTGGATTCATCAAGTCAAGAAAAGTTTCAATGGATTCAGAAGAATTACATGATTTATAATTAGTGGATCTCAAGAGGTTTCCCTAAGGGATCCCTGTTGATTGCAAAACGTCCTAAACCTATCCATCCACTCACAAACATGTCCTAGCCATCATTCCTTACTATATTATTTATTGTTTTTGTCATATTATTCATATAATTTTTTGAATAATTTTAATATGTATGTACATCTTTAAATTCTTTTATCAATTTGTAAGATTATTTTCAAATTCTTAAAATAGAACTTCAAGGGCAATAAAAGATATCTTCTATAGTTATTTATTAGTGTTTTGAATTTCATCTTTTAAGATTTTTAATTAATAAAATAAAAAATTTTATGGAGCCAGCTTTTTTTTCTCGAAAGGTTATAGATTTATTTAAAATTTGAATTATTTTCCACAAATTGCATTTCAATAAATTTTTTTTTTTTGTATGATCATCATTTTTATCTCCATAAATTAAGAAGTAATTTATACAAACTTAAACGAATTCGTGCCTTGTGCGGGTGATGTTAGTTGCATAGTGTTGAAATACAATTGATTTAAGTAAATTGCAGATTATAGAATACATAATTGAAATAAATCGAAGAACAAACGACAGAGCTAAAATACTTTTCAACCTTAACAGAAGGAAGGAAGCAGTAGAGCCGAGGCCTGTATAGATAGTTTCCTTAAGACAATTATCTGCCTCGTAGTGGCAATTTGTCTCCCAGGATACAACGACTCTCGAAGGTGAACCGAATTGTGCTTAGTGGGCTATCACCGGAAAAGGAAGGATTTCTTGAAGGGAACAGAATGCAGAGAAGGAGAGGAATTTTGAATTTCAAAAGATAGAACTGAAAGAAAAATAGGCAGAAGGAGGATTTTAAAAGAATGGAATTAAATGATATTAAATTGGATTAATTCTCTCACTAAGAGAATTAATTTTGCAGTTATATTTTTATTCAAAAATAAAACTGACACAGAATTCGAATAAGCTCAAAAAAATATCTGGAGAAAATTTAGTTGGACCGGAGCATAAACTAGGCAGGCCCGTAGTGGTCCATTTCGGTCCGGCATTCGCGACGCCCACGTCGTGCGGGTGCGCATTGGGCCTTTGAAGGCTCGGGGCTAGGATTTGCACCCCCCCTGCGCGCGCAAGAGAGACCCTTTTGGCTTATACAAGTTAACACCTTACAAAAATGTGTTTCAATATAAACACCTTTTCCACTTTATATTTTTCCCATGTGAGATAAGTTAACATAAGCCAATTTTTCTCCAAATATTCCATTCCATTAGGCTAACTTTGAGCAACAATTTCTCATTCACTACTTATCCGTTTTGGGTAAATTATATACCGTTGGAAAGCTCACGTTACATATTATACAATGACACTAATCATTTGATTTAATACGCTTCCTTTCCATAATATAATTTGGCCCAAAGTTGACAAATAGTCACTAATATATAATCCAATATATATGTCAAATTTCCAACAATCCCCCACATGAATGAAATTGATTGACGAAAAGAAAGATCAAAATCGAAGTGGTGATAGTAAACTACAGTCGATATTTGCATAGGATAAGTAGGCATCAACCCTTGAACCTTCCCTTGTGCTAGTATATTTACTTTACTGGCTGACTAGTAGACACGACGTCCTTGAACTATTCTGCCGTGTGTGTAAATGACGATATACCTCACACAAATACCGACATAACACAGTTTTTAGTTCTCATGGTTGTGTCCGTTATGGTCATGGACATCTCCTGGTTCTGCAAGAGTTTTAGATAACTAAGCCCCATTAGTTTCTTTTGAAGCGACCCCACTCATAGGTGATCTCTTTTGCTCAAACTTTTGAAGCACAAAGAACCATTAAAAGCATAGCTTAACCTTTCCATGTTTTATCACTGTTTACATTGCAGGAATGGACAAGGGGTTGACCCCCACAGTGACCTCACGAGGGCTATGCAATTAGGTTATCCCATTGAACCTAGATCTTGGGATCTCCAGTCAACAAGGTTGGGTTTTCCTTCACATAGCGCCTTAAATATTCATAGGCTTTAGTCCCATTCCTCTTGATGTCTTTTCAACTTGATCTTAGTTTAAACCTTTGGTTAGCGGATCCGTAGTGTTATCCTTTGACCCTACAAAGTCAATAGAGATAACTCCCGTTGAGATCAGTTGTCTAATGGTATTATGACGACGACGCATGTGTCTCAACTTACCGTTGTACATAATATTCTGTGCTCTTTTAATCGCTGCTTGATTATCGCAATGTATACAAATTACGGGCACAGGCTTTGGCCATTCTGGAATATCTTTTAAGAAATTCCATAACCATTCAGCTTCCTCTCTAGTTTTATCCAAGGCTACAAACTCAGCTTCCATAGTGGATCTAGTTATAATCGTTTGCCTTGAGGATTTCCAGGACACTGCTTCTCCTCCTAGAGTGAACACGTACCTACTTGTACCTTTAGAATTCTTAATGTCAGCTATCCAACTGGCATCAGAATATGTGTCTAGTACTGCAGGTTCTCTCGTATAGTGTAAACCATAATTACGAGTATATCGCAAATACCTTAGTATTCTCACGATAGCTACCCAATGAATCTTTCCTAGATTACTCGTATATCTGCTTAAACTACTTACAGTGTAAGCAATATCTGGTCTTGTACAACTCGAAAGGTACATCAGACTACCTATAACCCTAGCATACTCCACTTGGTCTACGCCTTCACCTTTGTTTTTGGACAAATGTTGACTAATGTCTAACGGAGTTTTGGCTATACCAAAATCATCCTTGTTAAACTTATCAAGTATCTTGTCCACGTAGTGTGACTGAGTTAAAACGAGACCGTTAGGTGAACGTTTAACTTGGATGCCTAAAATCACATCCTCCAGTCCCATATCTTTCATGTCAAATCTAGAATTTAACATGTTCTTGGTACTCTTTACCATCTTCTCATTGCTTCCCACAATGAGTATGTCATCAACATATAAGCATAGGATAACATATCCTTCAGTTGTAGTTTTGACATAAATACATTTGTCACACTCGTTGATACGATAGCCACTAGCCATCATGGCATCATCAAACTTTTTGTGCCATTGTTTTGGTGCTTGCTTTAAACCGTATAAAGACTTCACCAATTTATAGACTTTCTTTTCTTAACCTAGAACTACACAACCTTCAGGTTGTTCCATGTAGATTTCTTCTTCCAGATCTCCATTCAGGAAAGCCATCTTCACATCCATTTGATGTACCTTAAGATTCCATAGAGCGGTAATAGCAAGTACCATCCTAATGGATGTTATTCTTGACACTGGAGAATAAGTATCAAAGTAGTCAAAGCCTTCCTTTTGTCTATAACCTTTTATAACCAAACGGGCCTTGTACTTATCAATTGTTCCATCTGCTTTCAATTTCTGTTTGAAAATCCATTTAGAGCTTAGTGGTTTAGTTCCGGGAGGAAGATCCACTAATTCCCAAGTATGATTTTGCAGAATGGAATAATCTCACTCCTTATGGCTTCTTTCCATAAAGGACATGCAGTTGAACTTACAGCTTCTTTGTAAGTTTGTGGTTCAGCCTCTAACATGTAAGTTAGAAAATCTGGACCAAAAGATTTTTCCACCCTTGCCCTTTTACTTCTTCGAGGTTCAACCTCTATGTCCATCTCATCTTCTTCTTGAAGATCTTGAACATTCTCTTCCACCTCTTGTTGAAGCTCTTCATTATTCTCAACTTCGTCATGTGGACCATCTTGACTGTCAACTTCAACAGTCTCATGAGACCGTTTAGATCCAGACCCCACATCATTTTGGTTACATGGAAACACATTTTCAAAGAACGAGGCGTCCTTTGACTCCATTAATGTATTCTTGTGTATTTCCGGGTTTTTAGATTCATGCACAAGAAACCGATACACGTTACTATGTTCCCCATATCGAATGAAAATACAATCCACTGTCTTTGGGCCTATTTTCATTCTCTTAGGTAATGGGGCCATTACCTTTGCAAGACACCCCCACACTTTCAAGTAATTATAAGAAGGTTTTCTACCTTTCCATAATTCATAAGGGGTTTTGTCTTGTTTCTTACGGGGTACTTTGTTTAAAAGGTAATTTGCTGACAACATAGCATCCCCCCACATGTTTTGTGGTAACCCAGAACTGGTTAGCATCGCATTCATCATTTCTATTTCCTCCCCTTGATTGAACAAACTTCAAGTCACAAATATCTGTGTGTATAAGATCAAGTGGTTCTGAATTTCTTTCAATAGAATGAAATAAGGATCTTGTCAATTTTGTCTCTACACAAATTTCACATTTATGGTTTTTATCAATTTGAAAGATGGGGATATGATTTAAGTTAATTAAACGTCGCAACGTATTAACATGTCCAAGTCTACTATGCCATAAATTAGAAGACTCAATAATATAAGCAGAAGAAACGTTATTCTCATTCATTTCAATTCAATTTGATTTACAAGAGATACAATTAAATTTGAACATCCCATTACAATTATATCCCTTGCCCACATACATAACCCCTTTAGACAAAATAAATTTCTGAGACTCACAAACCATCTTGGAGCCATGTGAGCTCAAGAGGCTCCCAGAAACTAGATTCTTCCTCATTTCAGGAACATACAAGACATTTTGCAGCTTCACTTCTTTCCCAGAAGTCATTTTCAGAATGACAGTTCCATGTCCCTTGATCTTTGAAGTAACAGAATTGCCCATGTAGAGATTCTCTCCTTTCTTTGTAAGAGTCAATCCATCAAAAGACCCTTTGTCACAGCAAATGTGGCATGTAGCACCAGTATCAAGCCGCCATTCTCGTGGATTTGAGTAAACCAGGTTGACTTCAGAAATCACTGCACATAGATCGATGTCAGACACATCTCTAGCAATTTCTTCCACAGCATTTGCCTCTATTTTGTTGACCCTTTTTGGCAGCCTACAGTCATAGGACTTGTGTCCCATTTTGCTGCAATTGAAGCATTTCCCATTAAACTTTAGTTTCTTGGAAATGCCCCCTTTAGGTCCCAATTTGGACTTAGATCCAGCAGGCTGTTTGCCTTTCTTGGGGTCTTTCTTGACCTCCACTACATTGGCTCTAGCCACAGCTTGATTAGCAGCAACAGAAGATTTCCTCTCTGATCTTCTATTGTCTTCTTCAATACGAAGTCGGACAATTAGATCCTCAACAGACATCTCTTTCCTTTTATGCTTGAGATAGTTTTTGAAATCAATCCAACTAGGTGGCAATTTCTTAATGATTGCAGCCACTTAGAAGGTTTCACTAGTCTCCATCCTTTCAGCTTGCATCCCATGGATCAAAAGCTGGATTTCTTGCACTTGACTCACAACAGATTTGGAATCAACCATTTTGTAACTAAGGAATTGGCCTACTAAGTATTTCTTAGCACCAGCATCCTCAGTTCTGTACTTCCTATCCAAGGAGTCCCATAACTCCTTTGCAGTTCGTTTAACAGTGTAAACCTCATACAAATCAGGAACCAATCCATTCAGAATGTGATTTCTATAAAGGAAATCCAAGTGATTCCAAGCATCAACAGCTAATTGAATAGAAGGATCCACCACACCCTCGGGAACAACATGAGGATCTTCTTTTAGCAATCTATGATATTGCATGCTAGTCAAGTAAAAAAGAATTTTCTGCTGCCATATCTTAAAATTCATTCCGTTAAATTTTTCTGGTCTTTCAGGCACTGTTATTGGGTATGAACCCGAACCAGCTACAGGACCGTTAGGCATAACAAGCCTAGAACCACTAGGACCATTTTGTCCATGTTGGTTATTCTAGCTTTAGCCAGTTTCAGAACCATTGCCTCCAATAGGTGGGACAATATCAGCCATTTTTCAATCTGAAATTTCAAACAAACAAAGTTCGCGAAATTCCAAAATCAACAAATTAAACACAGAAAATGAATCACGAAAAGAACTGTTAATTTAGAACAACAAATGTCCAAACAGTCCAAAATAATCCAGTAAAAGGTCTGAAAAATTCTCGAAATGTCAAGGTATAAATATCCAGAATGTCAAGGTTTTAATTATCCAGAATGTCAAGATTTTAATTATCCAGAAAGTCAAGGTAATCCTGCAAAACTTAACCAAGTACTACGAATAATTGTCTTAAGAATGTTAGTTGCATAGTGTTGAAATACAATTGATTTAAGTAAATTGCAGATTATAGAATACACAATTGAAATACGAAGAACAAACGACAGAGCTAAAATACTTTTCAACCTTAACAAAAGGAAGGAAGCAGTAGAGCCGAGACCTGTATAGACAGTTTCCTTAAGACAATTATCTGCCCCGTAGTGGCGATTTGTCTCCCAGGATACAACAACTCTCGAAGGCGAACTGAACTGTGTGTAGTGGGCTATCACCGGATAAGGAAGGATTTCTTGAAGGAAACAGAATGCAGAGAAGGAGAGGAATTTCGAATTTCAACAGATAGAACTGAAAGAAAAACAGGCAGAAGGAAATAAAACTGACACAGAATTCGAATAAGCTCAAAAAATATCTAGAGAAAATTTAGTTGGACTGGAGCAAAAACTAGGCAGGCCCGTAGTGGTCCATTTCGGTTCGGCATTCGCGACGCCCACGTCGTGCGGGTGCGCATTGGGTCTTTGAAGGCTCGGGGCTAGGATTTGCACCCCCCTGCGCACGTAAGAGAGAGCTTTTTGGCTTATACAAGTTAACACCTTACAAAAGTGTGTTTCAATATAAACACTTTTTCCACTTTATATTTTTCCCATATGGGATAAGTTAACATAAGCCAATTTTTCTCCAAATATTCCATTCTATTAAGCTAACTTTGAGCAACAACTTCTCATCCACTACTTATCCGTTTTGGGTAAATTATATACCGTTGGAAAGCTCACGTTACATACTATACAATGACACTAATCATTTGATTTAATACGCTTCCTTTTCATAATATAATTTGGCCCAAAGTTGATAAATAGTCACTAATCTATAATCCAATATATATGTCAAATTTCCAACAGGTGAAAATCTAGTATTATATTAAATTGAAAGTTGAAATGTTATTTCTAATTTTTCGTTAAATCAATAAATTGAGATCAGATTCTATTTCTAGTTAATTATATTAAATTAGTAAAATTTTACTAAAAAATTTCTATTTAAAATTAAAATATTCTACTCTATTTTATTCACTATTTTCTCTGTGGTACGGTCAGGCACACAAGGTGCTGGGTCTGATTACCTTTAGCATCCTCCACGGCTTCTTTTGTCAAGTGCAACACTAATGCTACAACTTTCATGATGGTGGACATGTTTCTTATGGTATTTGTGTTCGGGATTCATTGGTTGCTTTCTTGGAAGCTCGAGCAAATTTTCATCCTCCTACTTTGGACGTGTTGATGGATGAAGCTTTAACAGTTAAGGATGCTCTTGGATGGCTTGAAAGTTTGGGTTATATCCATTTAGAAATTGATTCTAGTATTTTATTTAATGCTTTGTCCTTATAATACTCTTTTTGTTCTTATTTTGGGTCGATTGTTTTTTACTGTAAACAATTAGCTTCTTCGTTTGTAGTTGTCATTTTAGTTTGGGTAGCTTAGACTTGTATTCACAATGAGGTAATTGGAAATTGGTTTACATCCGTTTCCACTTCTGTGACATGTCTGTTTTTCTGCATTTTAATATATCTTTTTCCTCTAGAAAAAAGGAAAATTTATACAATAGACTTGGTTTATTTGAACCATTTCAATGAAGCACCAGCACATAAGCAACATGAATATTGGAAAAATAAAAAATTTATTGGAAAAATAAAAACTATTTATGTGTTAATTTTTTTATTGGAAAGGTTCATATGGATCGGGCCCACTATAAAATCTTTTAGGAGTGAATTCTTTTTTCATAAAAAAATTTAGAAGGTAAATAGTAAATAATAAATAAAACGAATTTAAAGACCACCGTAATATAAAGTTGTTAGCTATGTTTGGGGAGAGAGCGGAGAAAGAGAAAGTTATTGTTTATCATTAGCCTTTATGGTAATCAGTCAGGGCTTTGGAGATATACTTCCCAAAAATCAAATTAATGGCGGGTGTCAAGCTTTTTTTTTTGGCAAAACCTCCCCTATAGTTCACTGCAATAGAGCTTAACCACTAATTTCAGGATGGATTGGGTGCCTACTTTGACTAAGACTTTTGATTCCATACTATAATTCAGTGGAAAAACTTTAGGGGACAACTGAAAATTTATCCATATCCCATCAAGAAGCCAAATGAAACCATTACGCTTTGGGTATACGGGGCCTTTCTTGGATTCTATTTTCTAGTGCTATCACCAAAACTCCTGCTTTCATCATCTTCTAAATTAATTTTTCTAATATCTTTTTATCATTTCTACCCACACTTCATCTTTTTTTTTATTAATTTATTATTATTATTATACACATCCAAAATCAACTTATAAATATAGAAAATTTCTTCACACTCGAATTGTTCTTGAGAGCAATTCTCACATGCTAATTCATCATTTTCAAAATCTAAGCTTAGGAGACTCTTCACAAATTGGTGTTGTGGTGGATGATTGTTTGCATTTGACTTTATCACTTATTTGCATAAAAACATACCTTTTTGGACCATGATTAATCGAAAATGTGTGATTTTAGTTCTTAATTTATTGATTTTAGATATCTAGCCGATGACATATTGTAGTTAAGCATATTTAATCCTTTTTTTAGAGAATATTTGGTGATATTTAGATGTATGAGTATAACATCTAAATTACAAGTTGTTCACTTTAATTCCATTTATATGTAACTTAGATGGCGTTCTAGCACATTTAAATTAAATCAAATGTGCTTACTTGCAGTAGGTCAATGTTAAATGTATCAAATGATATGTTAGAGAGCAATTGAGTACATTTCGGATAGGACATGACCTAAAATAGTCAAATTGTCCCTTATTTGCATTAGGAACAACTTCACTAAGTGTATTTTTCGAATAAAGTATTATATAAAAAGATGTCATTTAAGTTTTTGACACATTAATTATGAAAATTAGTAAATATTTTAATTATAGTGTTGTTTCCTAAAATATTTTTATATATATTTCCTGAAACATGATCCACTTCGTTAATTTTATATATTAAATATGAAAATATGGGAAGATATTTGGAAAAATTTATTAAATATTTTTTCATATTTTGAAAAAATAGCAACTATTTATGTTCATTTTGATATTCCTCTGTAAATTTATGTTCATTTATTTAAGTTTGACAAATTTTATTGTTTGCCAAACACATCATATCATACGTATATTAAACCAATTAAATTATAACAATTCCTATTTCAACAAAATTAATTAATTAATTTAAAGTTTTAGATAATAAAATAAAAGATTTAAATTCTGAAATATAGCACTAGTGTCGTTGACTTTGTACGCTTATCGGTATTATTCTAAAGTTTGTCTCGAAGCGTAACAGTATATATTAGGGAAATAATTAGTAACCAAGAGCATATTCGTAAGACTTATCCCCGCGGGAATATCAAAGTAAGTTAACGTAACAAACTACCTTTTTATAACAGTGGCATTTTTCTTCAACCCAACGAACCCAACCCCTCTCTTTGCTCACTCAATTCTCCCTGTCATGGAACCAATTGACCCAAAAGCTTAAGCTGATAGGTAAGGTCCAATTATAGTTTTTATTATTATCTCTGACACTCCCCCGCACGCGAATGCCCCTTGGGCTTGAAGCGTGTACAACACAGGCCCACCCTGCCATGTGTTGAATTTTAATCAACAAATGGAGCTGCCAGGATTCGAACCCTTGACCTCTAGGTCTAAGCGGCTCTGATACCATGTCATGGAACCAATTGACCCAAAAGCTTAAGCTGATAGGTAAGGTCCAATTATAGTTTTTATTATGTAGATGATTTACTGCTCCTTGGGAATTCAAATGATCAAATTCAGTCCGTGCTTCAGTACTTACAGCAGCAATTTGCCATTAAAAATCTTGGACAGGTGCAATATTTCTTGGGTCTTGAAACTCACTGGCAGCACGGTTCTCTTTATGTCAACCAACACAAATATATTCTTGATCTTTTGGCTCGGGCCCAGATGGCAGATTGCAAACCTTTAACCACTCCAGCTTGTGTTTCGGCCAAGCTCTCTGCTTCAGGGGGTGATGTCTTACCTGATGGTTCTATGTATCGTAGCATTGTTGGGGGCCTTCAATATCTTACTATCACACGGCCTGACATTAGTTATGCTGTCCATAAAGTTGCTCAATTTATGCACCAACCTACGGATGTTCATTGGCAAGCGGTAAAAAGAATTTTGCGTTATCTCCATGCTACTGAACATCATGGGCTTGTTTTCAAACCGTCTAGTCGGTTTATCTTGCAAGGCTTCTCGGATTCTGACTGGGGTGGTGACCCCGACGACCGTCGCTCTACTACTGGATTTGCCATTTTCCTTGGTGACAATTTGGTGTCTTGGGTCTCACGGAAACAGCGAACGGTTTCCCGTTCTTCTACCGAAGCAGAATACCGGGCATTAGCTACCACTACGTCCGAGCTCTCCTGGATTATGATGTTATTATCTGACATTGGTTTTCCCCTGCAGCGCCCTCCAATCTTGTGGTGTGACAACTTGAGCGCCACCTATCTTACCGCCAATCCTATTTTCCACTCTCGGACAAAACACTTGGAGATTGATTTTCACTTTGTTCGTGAAAAGGTCGCTAACCGGTCCCTGCTTGTGCGTTATTTACCCACGGATCAGCAAATTGCCGATGTCATGACTAAGCCCTTGGTTAAAGCTCGTTTCCAATTCTTACGTGACAAGTTGAGCATCGTTTCTTCTCCTGCTCAACTTGAGGGGGTGTGATAGAAGTATAATATGTAATAATATGTAATTATGTGTATATTGTCTTAAGGACCTAATTGTAAATCTGTCACTCATGTATATGGCTATAAATAGCCTCATATTTCACGTTAATACACAAGGGGAATTTCTCAATTTATCTCTCCCACTATGCCTCTCTGTCTCCGCTTAACTCTTTTTACCTCCTTCTCTTCTTCGTTTCTTTCTATTTTCTTCCACACTCTCTTAAACCTCGGATTCCATCATCATGCTTCTTCCTTTGCCACCATTCAGCTCAAGTCGTCGCACTCTGTGGTGGCTGGAGGACTTGTGGCACGCGACTTCTCACCTTTCAAGATTGCACTCTTCGCCGACCTTCATTTCGGTGAAAACGCCTGGACTGACTGGGGCCCGCGCCAAGACGTTCACTCCATCAACGTCATGTCCACTGTACTCGACCATGAATCACCTGGTGAGCGCCTCAATCTTCATCTTCTAATTTTTTAATTGGACTGGATTTCAATCGAGTTTGCTCAACTTTTACATTTGTACTTTGTTTTCTTGACTTCTATCGATGATCTAGAACTCTGGGAAAACAATATACCGAGGTCTGTAGAAAATATTCACTTCGATTTTAATTCTATGAGTGACTGACTTGAGCTGAGTACTGGAAGTTTCTGACTTCAAGCTGAAATTTAGAGTTTCTGGTTTGCCAATCGAGTCAAATTGGAATAATGCAATGACAGTTTCCAGTTAATTGTTTATCCAATCTCCCTGTGTAAAATTTATAAGAGTTTTAGCCTTCATTTTCATGTCAGTATCATGATTCCCGTTTCATTTATGAAAAGCTCAAGGATGCAGTTAATTTGAATTTTTGTGCATTATTGATTCTAACAACTAGTTAATATACAGGGCTGCAAATAACATCGAAATTGTTGCTAAAATGTGTTCAGTAGTGTCCTGACTAGTTTCATTTGTTTTTAATATATGGTACCCTTTCTGCCTTAGTTTATCCCTTCCATTGGGTATCCTGTTTTTGTTTCTTCTGGATTCTGATCATGGAATGGAATTTTGCTAAATCATCCATGAATTAAAGCTAGGTATATATATAACTCTCTCAGGAAAAGAGTGGTCACTGGATCATTTGTAAAAGCAAACGAAGAATGCTTTCATTTCACAAAAGAACAATACAATAGAAAAAAGTTTACTGTATTTCATTGAATGAAAAATGATGCAAAGTATCATACTTATACAAGAGAATAGAAGAATCTAGATCTACTAGTAGTTGCGTAACTGGCTTTGCTTCTTCAAGACTGATAACAGAAAATGGACAGCTGGCAATGACAGTTGTTGTTTGCAGTACCTAACTCCTGCAGCTCTGGTTGCAGTAATCTCCTACATTAAGCACAAAGTAGCAACTCTGTACTCCAGTAGCAACACACCAACAATAGCAGCAGTAGTAGCAGCAACTTCTGCTATCACATTTATTGAGTTTCCAGTTTTTCTTTTGCAGATTTTGTAGTCTATCTTGGAGATGTTATCACTGCAAATAACATTGCAATTGCAAATGCGAGCTTGTATTGGGATCAAGCAGTCTCTCCAACAAGGGCCAGAGGAATACCTTGGGCTAGTGTTTTTGGAAACCATGATGATGCAGCATTTGAGTGGCCCAAGGAGTGGTTTTCAGCCCCTGGAATTCCTCAAGTTAGTTGTCCAACAAGCAATTCATCATATCCAGGTGACTGAAGAGTTGGTAATATGGAATTACCAATTCATTCAATGCTAGTCTTAGTAAAGAAATAAGAAATCTCTTATGCCTTCACTTCATCTAGCTATCATCATTTTTCAACATTGTTGACCTCCCTTTTTTAGGAAAAGGTTGGTCCTTTGAGCTAGCTTAATGTGATTTTGGATGTTAAACCCTTTTTTCATAACCAGTACATGAAGGTGCTATCATGTTACTATATTTTATGAGAAAATTTAGCCTCTTATAGTTCACAGCTTAAAATTTCAACTAATTTCGACAATTGTGACTGATGGACTTTTTTTTGAGAGTCAAACTATCAATTATCAATCAAATATTGCATATCACTTTGAGCATACTACACAAAATGCTATGTCATTCTTGGTAGTTGATTAGCTTAATAGGTAGATTTGTAGGATTCAAGTCAAGGTGATGAATTTGAGTTTGCAGAACAGCGTGCTTCTCCAAGAAATATCTTTTTGTTAAACATTAGAAGATATACTAATTGGTAAGGAACTGGATCAGCAATAAGGCATTTATGCTTAAGAAAAAAGTAGGGCTTGTTTCTTGTTGGAAGGATTGCATGTTACATCCCATTGTAGGCATTCTGTGGTTGAGATATCATCTGTAGTGATCATCTGATTTTCTTATCCGCTAAAGTGATGCTCCTTTGTGGTTGTATAGTTACTCCATTTTTGGCTGAATTCCTTTCGGATTTTAAAGGAGTACCAGTGACCTTCTTTCATTTGGAGATGGTTCTTGATGGTTATTGCTTCTTTTTAGAATATTGTGGTAGGAAATTGTGTTTGTTTTTAGGAATTTGGAATTTGATTCCAATTGCAGATGACCAATCTTGTAGCTTTAGAGGCACACAACGCATAGAGCTGATGAAGCATGAAATTGATCATAATAGCTTATCATTCTCAAAAAATGGTCCTAGAGATCTGTGGCCAAGTGTATCCAACTATGTCCTTCAAGTTGCATCCTCCAGTGATCCAAAAGCAAAACTTGTCTTCATGTACTTCCTAGATTCTGGTGGTGGTTCCTATCCAGAAGTTATATCAAGTGCTCAAGCAGATTGGTTCAAGCATAGATCTCAAGAGATTAATCCTGATTCAAGGTATGAAAGCCATAAGTTTCTTTGAATTTCTTTTAGCTGACATTGTAACAATATGCTAAAACAGCAGCGCATTAATGAAAATGGAGCCGTGCTATGTTTGCCAGAGTGGGCTGCAGTAATCTATGATTAGTTCAACTAAAATACTTCCACTGAGGCAGGCTTAGAAAAAGTTCATTTTCTCAATTTTATAATCATCATTGCTTCTTGGAACAGGGTTCCTGAGATTATCTTTTGGCATATACCAAGTAAAGCATACAAGGATGTCGCTCCTTTTTTTATTCGGAAGCCTTGCGTAGGCTCTATGAATAGGGAACGTGTTGCTGCTCAAGAATCAGAATTTGGTATTATGGACATTCTTGTGAAAAGACCTTCGGTCCAGGTGAGATCTCCTGTTCGATGTTTATATTATATAAATACATGTGGAAGGCTTTTCATGCTGGGATTAAAAAGACTAAATATTTGGCTTCTGCCTGAATGTCTTTATACTCGAGAAAATTTATCCTGCACCTTAGTCATGTATGCTTTTCCTTAGCTGGAGTTCTGTGGACATACACATCCATTTTTGAACTCAAGAGGTAAATGGTTATAATTTACTCAATGATTCTGATTCATGATATAACATTCTTGATGCGTATACGAATTTCAAGAAATAGTGATATCCAGATCTTCAATAGGTGTTCATAATGTTGAAACGCAATGTCCTTAGTCTCTAGTTTCTCTAGGAGTTTTACTATTCATGGATGGAGTCATCTCTCTTCATCTTCTAACCATCTCCAAGTCTTTTATGACGCCTGACATGATAAACCTAAGCAGATATTATGTAATTGCAATACCTCACGTTTTGTGCATTTAGTTCTCGCTTCCCACATAATTGCTATCTGTCATAGAGTTGATACAATATGCTGAGATTATGGCCGTCAATTTTAGCATAAACTTCATGTCTTGGGTGAGTGTATAAACTTCGTGTCCACAAGTTTGAGAATGTTGAACAAGGAATAATATGAATCCCTTAAATAAAGAGGGATGCATCTGCAATGAAAAAGTTCCGGGGAAGTTGATAGTGAAGTAATCTTATCTTGGTAGGGACCAAATAATGCATGTGCTGTGGAATATGTGGTTAGGACTTGGATTGCTGAATGCTGAAACTCAAAAAGTCTATTGCTTTGCATTTTTAGCTTGAAAACGACCAATGGGTCTTCTTGCTTCTCATCTACTCCTTTGCATCACGGCAGGCAGTTTTCGTGGGGCACAACCATGGATTGGATTGGTGCTGCCCCTACAAGAAGCTCTGGCTGTGCTTTGCGAGGCATACCGGTTATGGTGGCTATGGAAATTGGCCCAGAGGAGCCAGAGTTCTCGAGATCACTGAGAAGCCCTTTTCTATCAAGTCATGGATAAGAATGGAAGATGGCAGTGAACACAGTTTCGTTCTGTTGAGTGCTTAACATAAAGAGGAAGCAAAACTTGCATAGATACTTGCATCTTTGCACACTATGTAGCAGCCATTGCGCGGGTCAGACCAGTATTACAGGCGCGTGGTATGTATGATTATATCTGAATCTTGTGGTTTAACATGTATAATGTGTCCTGTTACTATTGTAAATGATTATGGCACCAGTTTGTATATAGTAATAAATGAGAAAGGTCTTTTTATTTTCCTCCTGCAAGCAAACTTGACCAATCTCACAGTTTTTGCATCTTACTAAGCATAAAGAAAATTGATGGATCTCAGTTAATCAAAGAAAAATTGGGTAAAATTAATCAAAGAAAAGGAATTATTAACATTAAAAAAAAAAAAAAAAGAAGAAAGATTTGAAGTCTTACTGTTCAAAATTGTCAAACTTGTCCTCAGGATTCATCATTGTTCTATTTTTACACTTCAAATTTTAGTTATATTTTTTTTAACAATACCTTGTCTTTGACACTTTAATGGATTCGGATCGTCTAGGTAGTTAATTATACTTGAAATTTTTAATATTGACATCTAGTCTACGAAAATTGTATACCCTTACATATTAAAAATTATGTAAGAATTGAATTTGTCAAAAGTAACCCTACACACAAGTCCCTGAAATACTGTAATTAATTAATTTTTTTTAGAAAAAAAAAAAACCCTAATTCAGTCTCAAATAGTATGTCTACATTTGTTCCTACTAGTTTAACTTGATTCACGCATTAAAAAAAAAAATCCGAAAGGAATGTGCCATATGTATGGTGGGCTAAATTTTCAAATCATGAACATGAATTTGGCAAATATATAGAAAGAGTTTTCCCTTTCTTTGTTTTTTTATTTTCTATTTTTTATTTTTAGATACGAAAACTTGTCAAAAGAGGGAGATGGAATCATTGGATTGAATTGCAATGAAGAAATGAAAGCTAATAACATTTTCTTAATAAATGAATAACAAAATCTAGTAAAAATTAACAAAGAAAAGAAATTCATCAATCCATGGTAGCAAATGGGAGTTTGTGAGAGTAATCATAGTGACAGTATACATTCCTCCTTCCTGGCTTTTTTGCAACAATTATATCAATTGATGGGTTTCAAGTAATCAAAGTATTTAACATATTCAAATCTGGCTTTAATAGTAATTATTTCATCATTACTTGGTCAAAATTTCTTTTCTATTCTGGGTAATCATCATCCTTTTATTTCCCCCACACCTTTCTGGTACATAGAACCTTGGCTAAGTACACACCGGATCCATTGGTCAAAGCCCGAACATGGCATGAAATCGAATCAAAGTACTATGTCGGGTCTCTCCATATATAGATTGTATCGAAGTAAGCCTGCTGGACATCAGAGGATAAGGATAATAAGCCTGCTGGACATGGTTATATCACTAACTAATGATAGGATGAGAAATAAAGGCTAGTGTTTGGAAAGAATTCGAGAGTACAAAAAAAAAAAAAAAAGAAGAAATTCATTCAAATCTAATAATACAAGCATATGAAGCTAATGATAGTTAATAACAAAATTAATCAAGGGTTTTGCATTAAGTTCTTCTTTGCAAAATCAAATCTTGGACCATTGTACAGCTAGAAAGGTTAATTGAAATCAGCTCAAATTAATGATAAAGACTTTTTCCATAATTTGTTAATAAGTTATCTTCAACAGCTCAAAAGCCAAATTTCTTGTTAAAGATGGGGCATAATGTACAAATATTTAAATAAGAGGACCAAAAGTTGCTAATTAATTAGTTGATGGATTGGACATAAAATGGGTCAAGAAAAATGGTTTAAGCTCACATGGTCTATGTTATGATTGAGAATGTGGGGAGGGTCTTGAATTCTCAAATTCTTTTATTACATCAAATTTTTTAGATCATAACATAAATTGAATGAATGTTGAATGGCGACTTTGCTTCACAATACACCTAAAATAATAATAATAAAAATTATATTATATGCTAATGAGGTGGGTTCAACGGTAAAGAAACGACTGTTCTGACACCCCACCTAATTCAGAGTACACATAAATAATAAAAATTATATGTCAATCCCACTGCCGCTGTTGAAATCTCCATTGGTAAAGTGATATGTAAGTCCTCTCGTAAGTCTTTCAGTAGCCTTGAAGTTTTCCCTGATCTGGATTGGAGATACTCCTTCTCCCCTTAAACTTTTTTCTACAAAATAAAAAGTAAAAATTATATCCTACTTGTGTCAGTCCAGACTAATATGAGCTATGAATATGTCAAAATAACATTATAATTATTAAAGTCACAAACCAATCCAATCTTGAATCGGTCTAGAACTTGTTTCTAAACAAATTAGTCATTCATGTAATTTTCAGTTTTATTAGTATGTACCTCATATATATATATATATAGCCCATCAACCATTTCTTGCTTAGCAAACAGTTACGAGGATATAAAAAAAATGTGATTTGCCAATCAATTGTGATTATTTCTAATAATTAGACTTTTTTCATGAGTTGAACTTAAAGACTAAATTGATTTATAATTAACGCAAAATTACAAAATCTTATTAAGTCTATAAAGCGAGAAAAATACTACTTTAATTGGATTTACATTTTATTCGGTAGTGCAACCATTTTAAGTAATTATTTTTTTGAGAAAGAAAGGAAATGAAAAAAAAAAAAAAGTATTATTATTATTATACAATGGTACAAGTGCAGGCACTAGAAAAAAGTGAAAGAGAGATAAATAATTAATTAAGCAGAAAATAACGAATCTTGATGATCCTATTTGTGACCAAAACCAATGAGAGTTTTTTATTTTAACTAACCCAACTATGAGCTTCTTCAAAATTTAGACTAAAATTTCGGCAAACTGATTCGTTGAAAGCTGCCATTTTTTTTTTATCATATATGAAACCATATTCAACTAAACCACAGTTAACCATTTTTATATTTAAATAAGTTAAAGGTGAAGAACAAAGGTTTATTACAGACTACCTTAATATAGTTTCCTATAAAATAAGACTAAAAAAATAACTTTGAAATGAATGAGATTAATAACAGGGACCAAAAAATATATTTAAAATAAAGAAAAGGAAAAAGGAAAAAAAAAAAAAAGAAAAAAGAAAAAAAGAAAAACATGCCCAGCACATGCTTAACATGCCAATTCTATCCCTCTATTTTTGCCCTATTTATGGGCCACTTCTGACCTCTATATTGCTTGCCTTCCTTTGCTATCAATTCTTTTGTCTTTTCTCCTTCCTATATATTTATGAATTGTTTTTGCTGGCTGTTAAGTCTTTGCAGAAGCCAATACTATCATAGCCGGACCGAAAATCGAACCAGTAAAACTACTGGTTTGATAATTTTACTGGTATAATTAGTTCGAACCGATAATTTAGTTAGATATTTATTTTTAAAAATATTATTTAATAATATATTATCATAAATTATAGTATAATTCATCTAAAAAAATTATTTAATGATATATTATAATTAATTATTATTATTTTTGAAAACCGGAGAATTTAATCGAACCGACCGTATCTATAGCCGGTTGACAGTTTAACCGGTCTAACCGGATGGTCAGGCTCGGTTCTGATAACATTGGTAAAAACATAATGAAATTTTATTGTTATAATGCAAAATGATTAATATAAATGAAGGATATATTCACCTAAATATCCGAATAGAGTAATCGGATTACTTCTTGTAGCGAAGATTACTCGAGATTGATTTGCAGTGAAAAGATCTTGAACCACGGATTTGTATTACTGGTCACGATTACTCCACGTCAGTTTTTTGTGATAATGTAAACAATAATCCACGAATTAGATACGCGAAGAACAAGGAGAAATCTTACAGAGAAATTTCGGTCAGAGAGCGCTAGAGAGAAAAAACTTGCAGGCACTGATTTGTACATTTGTTCGTTTTTTATTTTGATTCATTGCTATCTTTTATAGCAATTGAATGGAACAATCCCAATTCAAATCAAACTCTAGCAATAAAGACAATCCAAATAGAGATATAATTACTAAGGCAGTTAGGATATAATTTCTACATCTCCCACTCGCACGTAACAGAACACATTCTATTATCTTTGTTCCTCTTGTTGTAAATAGTTCGTGCGACCATCATACAGTTGAGAGCTACTTGCTATACACCTGTTAAGGATATATAGCCTCTCATTGAGAGCGGAACTTATACACATGTTAGGGATATATAGTCTCTCATTGAAAATAGAGGATTGTATACACCTTTTAGGGATATATATTCTCCTCGAGTAAATACCGTATGCCTTATCCTAGGATTTCTTTTCACATTCACTATACTTTCTTCAATCTTCATAGTTTTCTATTATCACAATTATGCATAATTACCATGGTGGTGAAAGATAGAAACATTAAATGTGAATCCAACAAAATCTTCCCTTCCTACTAAATTCTTTCTACATAATTTAACTCGCTTATCTGGTTTGACTGGCCAGGCTAAATTTTTACATAGCCTTTAATGGTATCCTTCCAAGGTCGCCACATTAAATTATGTTTCTAGAAATAATTAAAGGTCATAAGGATAGATTAATATCAAGAAAACTTTATTTCATGAAGTAAGTCTCACGCTAGGAAAAGCTAAGATCACAACTTTTCCATCTCGTTGGTCGTGAAAGCACATGCATGCCTTAATACATGTTATGGTGTTTTCTTTTTTTGAAAGAAGCAAATGTCATTTAAATTTTGATACATATATCAACTAATTTAACACCATACAAAAGTATAAGTTACAATGTACCAAAAAATTTAACTCTAGTCCAAACCATTATAACACTTTTCGGCAATGAAGATAAATTAAGTCAAGGTAACAGTTTAAACCTTCCCTCATGGATTACACTTATTCCATTAAGACACATGTATGCTTCTTTCTATCTTACTACTTTTATGAAATAGTCTTTCATAGTTTCCAGCAAGACGACTTATATTTATTAAAACAAGCTCTCATTTGTTATCAAAAATAGTCTCATCCTTATTAGCATCATCCATGAAGTAATAAGGGTAAACACCTTTGTGAGTAGGTGTCATATCTGTCTGACATGTTTAATAACAACAATTATTTGCACTCTGTATTGTAAACATCCATAAAACTTTATTAAACAAAAAAAAATATTTTCTTTACATGACAAAAGAAGATAAGAAACTCATATCCTAAAAAGTCATTGTGATCTAATATGTTTTACAAAATTGTTTCTCACAATTGGCTTTGTAAGCGGTTATGTCATGTGTAGATATGTATTGCATATTAACTTCTTGATGTGCAGCTAGTTCTTTCACAAAGTGATACTTGATCTTTGTGTGCTTGGATTTGCTATGGAATCTCTGATCTTTAGCAAAGGTGATTGCAGATTGACTATCGCTATTTATGACAATTGGAGTATGAGAGCTAGTAATATTTAAACGGTTAAAGAACCGGTTTAACCATATTGCTTCTTGGACTGATGATGAGTATGCGACATACTCAGCTTCCATTATGGATAGGGCAACACATGTTTGTTTTCTGCTACTCCAAGATATCGCACCATTTCCTAGCAAGAAGACGTAACTAGAAGTGGATTTTCTTTCATCCTGATCTCCTGCCCAGTCCGTTTGTGTATCCTCTCAATTTCAAGTCCTTTCCTTGATAACACATAGAATAGTCTGCAGTAGCCTTAAGATACCTCAATATCCTCTTTACTGCTGTCTAATACTATTTTCCAGGGTTGGTTTGATATCTACTCACCATCCCAACGGCATGACAGATTCGGGTCTAGTACACATCATTGCATACATTAGACTACAGACAGCACTAGTGTAAGGAATGCTCTTTTTCATATGTTCTTGCTCTTATTGTGTTTTAGGACACATGTTCTTACTTAGGAGCACATATTTGTTCATAAAAGTATCTATGGGTCTGCAATTGTGCATATTGAATCGTTCTAGAATCTTATTGATGTATGTCTCTTGAGACAAGGCCAATAATTTCTTTGAGCGATTCCTTGAAATCTAAACCCTAAGAATGTACGCTGCTTTACCCATATCATTCATTTCAAACTTGATGCAAGCCAAAATTTCATCTAGTTCACATATTCAATGTCATTTCCGGCTATTAAATTTCATCAACATATAGTGACACTTACTTCTAAAACCTTTCGTACAGACACAGTGGTCTTCTTCAATTGAATTGAAGCCATTCGACATTATTTAATTATGAAATTGAATATACCATTGTGTGGAAGATTGCTTAAGGCCATAAATTGACTTTTTCAATTTACATACCTTATGTTCATTGCCTTTTCGAACGAATCCTACAGGTTGAACCATGTAGATTTCTTCCTCTAATTGTCCATTGAGAAAGGTAGTCTTCACATTGATTTGATGTAGTTCTAGGTCTAGGCTTGCCACAATAGCTAGAATCAATCTAATTGATGTAAACTTAACAACTGGAGAGAAAGTTTACTCATAATATATCCCTTCCATTTGTGTATGCCCTTTTGCTACTAATCGTTCTTTGTATCTTTCGATACTTCCATCAACTTTTCTTTTGATATTGAGAACCCACTTGTTCCCAATAGCCTTGCATCCCTTTAGGAGATCAACTAGTTCCTAAACTTTGTTGGATCTAATGGAAAACATTTTAAGTTCCATTGCTTTAGTCTACTTATCTTTGGCAAGGCATGAAAGTGTTGGGATTCGTCATTGGAAAAATAACGTGGTGCAGCAGAAAATACACTATTTAAATTTCCTAGAATCCACCTATCGTGTCCAATTAACATTGATTAGAATAAAAACAATTTGAATCAAGAGAGATTAACTCACCAGATTCGTTTCTTCTAGAGACTGTTGCAGAATCGTTTCTTGAAACTGCGATCTCCAAAGTTCGGTGCACGACCAACTATTGAGCGGGAACCGGTGCTAGCCAAAGACGCAAAGGAATAGAGGATTAATGCTGGGATTTTCGGCTGTTTTGGGGCTGCTCTTGGTGGCTGAAATTTCCAGCAATAATTAGGGTTGAATTAGGTTTTTCTTCCTTAAGTGTGCCCTTATATAGACACCTTGTCTAATTGGGTTTTAATTAGGTTAATTAAACCCAAGCCCACTAGAATTATAATTACATAAATAAACTTTAATTAAAAAGTATAAACTATGTAATTTAATTCCATTTGGCTAAATTTAATTACCCTTAAATAAAATTAAATCACACTTAAGTAAATATAATACATGTATTTAATTTTCCTACTTAGGAAAATTATTTAATTAATTGTTTACTTTATGTAATTCAATTAATTGATAAATTAATTAATTACATTATGTAAACTTATTAATCAAATTAAATCAACCCAATGTTAATTAATTACCTTGACATCGAATGTCAACTAATTAATTAACACATTCCTTCTAATGTACATTACATGTACAATTTCTATAAGTTCTAGCTCAGTTGATCTATGTGCACGATCCTATGGGTCTGTCTTTATATTGGCAGTAGTCCCAAGGCCCATAGACTGTAAGTGGGTTCTAGCAAACCATTATAGCCCCCAATTAAGACAGAGATACATCAGTCTTTAGAAGACACTCTCCCGGTAGTAATCTCATAATATCCTTTGCCTAACAATATCGATATGAATAAACAAGAGGCATGGTGTCCGTCATCCTCTTCTGTTGTTTATTATATTTCTTGATCTTGAGTTGACTGATTAATCAAATAAGCATCGACTTACTTGGGTATTGCCATACACTTATCAGTCCCACTCATCAAGTGGCCAATGATATCATCTCGGTGTTACCCGAGTGGCAATTCCATCACTTCATCATCAATATCAACATGTTCATCGGTCCACCCAATCATACCCGTATTTAGCATCCTTTTATAGACCTATTAGGGGTATGTCAAAGAGAACCAGATTCCATATTGATATTATAATGAAATCTGGTCTGAGGACAAAAGAGACCTACTCAAGAAAGACCTATGACGTGACAACCATGTGGCTTTCTTATGCGGATTGATCCAGTCTCATGTCAACGACATGTACCTATATTCATGACTGACTATACAAGTATTATGGCTAGTTAAGAATTGTCGTACATTCATTGAATATACAAGTCTGTGGTTCTATTCGTTCCCACGATTAGAACAGACCTGGGATAGGTTTTATGATTATCAATCAATGGATACTCTACTTATATTATAGCACAAGATATAAATGAAATAGATTAATTGCCTTTATTACTGTGACACAAATAATGTATTCATACAATGAGTCTTAATGTATAATACAAAATACAAGAATCCAATGCCCTAAGAACTAGGGCACACCAACAGAAAGAGCCTTTTGAATGTTCTTGGGCTCCTCATCATCTTGTGGGCATACTAAAAGAGCCATGCCTTCGATCTCATATTGAAGATGTTTGACTTTTTGCCTTTTTCTGTGCAGTTCCATATCTTGATGAACATGCCGCATATATTCTTCAAGATTTGGAATGCTCCCACTAGGACAATGTTCCATACTCCTACTAGAGTTAGGATTATTAAGACTCCCATTGAAAACAGGATCTTGAACACTCGAATTTTTTTGGGTTGGAAGATCTTAAGCCATATCATGATCTTCTTCATCCTTAAAATTTCTCCCACTCGAAAGAAGAGATCCTGATGTTTCTAGTTCCTCATACAGGGGTGAGTCATGGTTTATCTTGTCGAATTTAGGAAACTCATTCTCTAAAAAGACAACATTGCCTGATTCAAATTCTGCAATCTTCTTATCATCATTTTCGCCCATTAAGACATATCCCTTTGACATGTCTAAGTATCTTATAAATATACTCTTTCTACCTCTTAGGCATAATTTCCTATACCTACTTGAGGTATCGTGAGCGAACATTGTGCAACCCCATGGTTTAAGGTGACTTAAATTTAGTTTACGAGTTGTCCACAGTTCATACGGTGTAGAAGATATAGACTTAGAGGGCACACAGTTAAGAACATAAGTAGCTATAAGTAATGCTTCTCCCTAATAGGAGTTAGGTAAATTAGCTTCAGCCATCATTGATCTAATCATGTCAAGAAGAGTTTTGTTTCTCCTTTCGGCTACTCCATTTTGTTATAGGGTACGTGGGACCAACAATTGATGTTCAATTCCCTTTTCATTACATAAAGCTTTGAACTCATCTGAAAGATATCCCGACCACGGTTAGTTCTCAAAGCTTTTATCTTTCTAACTAATTAATTCTTAGCAAGGTTTAAGTAGGATTTAAAGCAACTCAAAGCTTCTGACTTGTGAGAAATCAAGTAGACATGACTATACCTAGTATAGTCATCGATAAATGTAATGAAATAGTAAGCTTCATGCTACGCCTCACATTCATTGGACCACATACATCAGAGTGTACTAATTGCAATGGATATTCAGTTCTAGTTCCTTTTCCAAATGGTTTTCTAAACATCTTTCCTTTAAGGCATGATTCGCATCGTGGTAGTTCAATCTTAGTCAAATTACCTAATAAACCTTCTTTGGCTAGACGGTTCAAATGGTCTTGGCCTATATGGTTTGAGTAAGAATGCCATAAACTAAATTCACATTCTTTATCAGTCATTACATAAGAAGAATATACAGAATACAAAGGAAAAATATCTGAATTATTTGAATCAATATGCAAAACAATCAAACCATGAAAAATAAAACCAGTTCATAAAATGTATTTCCATAACACAAGCTTAAAATATTATCCTTGAAAAAGAAATTAAATCCCAATTTTAACAAAGCAGTAGTATAAATTAAATTCCTTCAAATTCCAAAAGCATAAAGTACTTCATGGAGGACAAGAATTTGTCCTCCTTGTAGTCTCAATCTACAGGTACCAACTCCTCGTACTTCAACTCTTGAGTTATTCCCTACACAAATCCACTTGGATGCTTAAGGAATTTCTCGGAATTCACTGAAGGATTCACGTTCTTTTATCATGTGATCCATGGCACCTTAGCCTTAGCTGTGCAATATTTTGCATAATGCCCTTTGAGCTGACATCTAAAACATTTCACAAGTGAGATGTTTGGCTTTTTCTTGCTCTTTGACCTTTTGTTTTTCTTTTGTTTCGGCTCTTCAGATACTTTAGCCTTAGTATTGCATTTGCCTTTGGAACGCTTAAGTTTTTTTCCTTTGCCTTGTTTTCCAACTGGTTTTGGAGTAGTAGAGTTTGCTTCAACATGAATCTTATTTGATGAAAGGCGATCCTCTTCAAGTTCAAGGTGGCGAGCCACATCATTGAAGGTCCTTATACCCACAATGTGAGTCAGATGCATCTTCATATACTCCCAACTGTGAGGCAAGGGGCGAATAATAGCTTGGGCTTTTTACTCATCGGTCATTTGGTGACAAGCATAACTTAGCTCACTGATCATGTTGGACATTTCCTTTAAATGTTTTCTCATTGTCTGATCAGCATGTCTCTTATAGGTATCAAACTTGATAGTTAAAGAACAGAGCTTGGCCAGAGACACACCTCCGAACTTCTCCTTCAAAGCATCCCACAATTGCTTTGCAGTCTCATGACTTTGAAACTGCTTAGTGATGTCATCATCCATTTTACTGAGCAAGATGATGTGTGCAGTGGAATTCCTTCCATGCATTGTAGAGCTTGCGGTCCTGCTTATGCTGGGTCGTATTCCCTTCTTCTGGTTCAGCCCTAAATATAACCAATGCATTAAGAACATTTTGTTCCTTTAGCACATACTGGATTTTCATACTTCAGACCTCATAATTGTCCCTATTCAACTTAAGGTCTTTATACAATTCAACAACGATCGACTCAGAAGCTGGTGTAATTTCTAGGATACTTGTCTACAAAATAACATAGTTGCACAGTTTAATAAAGGTTTTGTCATTACAATGCATGCTAGTTCTCTATGTAACCAATGTCTAACTAATAGTACTATACATTAGAGTTCAATTCGAAAAGAAGACCTATGGTCCCAATTACCCTCTCTTTTCTAATGTTTAATTCTACTAGTTATTCATACATGCATAGAGAACTAAAATAGGATATGAAAGATACTCGTACCATATAACAGGAAATTATGTTATTTCAAGGTCATATTACCAAAAGAGCATGTACAATATTAAGAACAACATTTAATATCAAATCAACAAATAAACTCATTTATTACGATAAAAAAAACTCTTTATTCATAAAACAATAAGTTGAATTGTTTTAACAAAGAAATAACATAATTAACTAAAGGAGATAGAAACCAGCTAATTAGATTCTAAAACTTTCACATAAAGGATAGCAAATAAACTTTAATGAAAGATAAATTTCACTGGAACAGACATGATCACTTGATGATTAAATTTTCTTAGGACTTGGTGAAAAACACGTTAATACCAAGGTGCACTGAGAATTTTTCCATGTCTTAACCTCATATCAGACAATCTTTATCTCATAGTAACCTTTTCCACATCAAGAGCATACATAAATCTCTCGATGAACTTTGAATAGTTTCCCTCCCCTACAGACTAGCATATATCATATAAACTCTTAAGTTACGAGCATGGAAAGAACTTTCTAACAATTTAAAAAGTAATATAGGGGAGATTCCCCTAAATAAGCCTCTCTCCCATATGCAGTCTTGCATTAACCCATGAATCTTAGTTATGTGATTAACAATAGTGACAAGATCATCCCATCTAGCAAACCAATCCATTTTACAATTCTTAATCTCCTTTCTTAATCTACACACCCTTGCTCGTTGAGCAGGAGAACGAATAATAACAGGAGTTCTAATTATTCGAAAAATTTCCTATAACACATTACAAAAAAAATTTGGAAAAATCAATGTACACATATATACAAAATTTCCAATAAGAAATATTAGAAAGCCTTTAATTATTCAATTAAGTAATTTCTGATTTGAAAAAAAAAAATTTCAGAAAATAGGTTTAATATAAAACCATAAAATAGAAATAAAATATAATTAATATACATATATTTATATAAAAACCTTTTAATATAATATATAATATGACATTTTATTTTCTGTTCTCTGAAAAATTCATAAAAAATGCCAAAAAATAAAAAAAAAATTGTAAAAACGTGATCTGTCAAAAAATGGGACAAAAAGGAAATAGGTTTAAAAAAAACCACATTCAAATAATGATATTTAGATAGGAAATTTAAAAATTTAATCTTTTTAATGATTTCTAGGAGTCCGTGGGACTTGAACAAATGGGAGATAGGCAACTACGTCCTAGGTACTCACTTGAAGACTTAAAAATAGCTTATTTCATTTTTTGTCTTATTTTTTGGAATATTTGAATTGTAAATTAAAAAATATTCATACAAAAAAAATATGGGATTAATGGGAACCTTCAGAGCCGCTGCACGCGTCGAAACACACTCGATGCTTGCGGCTTATGCGCCTGATGCAGGCGTTGGTCCGTGGGGACCAGTGGGTCACACGGCAAGCACTGAACCAATCGTTGTACGCCATGTGGCCAGGCGTGTGCAGGCTGTGGGTGGCGCATATGTGCCACGCACTACCTTTCGGGCTTCGGGTGATCTCGAAACTTTTTTCGTCCAAAGGTTTTTGGGGTCTTTGGTCACGATAACAAGGTCGGTTGTTCATTTGACAAACGTAAATTAGAGTTTGAGGTACACATACCCTTTGCTGAGACTGAAAACATAAAGTTTAAAAGTAAAAACATATTTGACTTTTTAGGTTTTCTACGCTACTATGAATTTCTATGCGATTTTCAATCAATAAACAACACAAATTAGTCCTTATAAACACCAAATCATGCATAAAAATTAACTATAACCATATATAATCAACTAATCATGCATACAGGAACTTCTAATCATGTTTTTAGGGAGTTCTAAGATAGAATACAGTCTTATGGCTCTGATACCAATGAAGGACATATGCACCTAAATATCCAAATAGAGTAATCAGGTTACCTCTTGTAGTGCAGATTACCTAAAATTGATTTGCAACGGAAAGATCTTGAACCACGGACTTGTATTAATGGTCATGATTACTCCATGTCAGTTGTTTGTGAAAGAATAAACGATAAATCTACGAACTAGATACGGGAAGAACAAGGAGAAATATCATAGAAAAATTTTGATCAGAGAGTGGTAGAGAGAAAAACTTGCAGGCACTGATTTGTGTCTTAGCTCGTTTTTTATTTTGATTCATTGCTATCTTTTATAGCAATTGAATGGAACAATTCCAATCAGAATCAAACTCTAGTAGTAGGACAAATCCTAATTGCCTTAGTAATTATATCTCTATTTGGATTGTATTTATCCACCCATCACAGTTACGGGCAGACTACAACTCTAAACCTAATATAATTCCTACAATAAACATATTTCAAAATAATTAATAAATTAATTATAAAAGTAAAAAAAAATCCAAAAATTAACAAAAAAAAAAAACGTAATTTTTTCGCAGGTATCTATATATAATTTTTTTAATATGAATTATTTCCAATTTTTTTATTACTTTTCATCATCTCAATTATTGATTTGCAGCAACTCTCAACAATGTACTAATGGTTTTTATTAATAACAAAGTGATCCTTTTGAGCATGAAAACATTAATAAATAAAATAGAACTAAAGGAGAAACAACAAAGATGGGTGAACATGTGAAGGAATCAAGGAAAAGTAGTACCTGTGTATGACGCATAACAAGCCAATTGGAAGATGAAAAATAAAAAATCAAATTGCAACAATAGCTCCTCGAAAAGCAGAAAAATGATGTTAAAAAATAGCCATTGATTTAGCTGAATTGGTAGTCGGTAGATGTGTACAATATTTTGCCAAACGGTTATTTTTGAGGCAAAAATATAACCAACAACCTTAAACAGCAAAACTAAACACACACTTAATTCATACATGAAATCACCTTTTGCTCTTTCATCAAAACTTTCATATTTTCATTGATTTTAAAGAAACTATTTTTTTCGAAAAAAAAGTAAATTAATTTAATTTTTTATTTGAGAAAAAATAATTAAAAGAATTCATTTTACAAGGTAATGTTTTTTTCATAATAATGAGAAATTTTTATTTATTTCAACATACATTAAAAATTGGTTTATTAGATATAAAATCATATAAATTAAACAAACGTTTCTTACAAAAGTTGGAATAAAAATAAAAACTTGAGCGAATAAAAACTTACCTAATGTGAAAAAATTACATGCGATTAAAACAACAAAAGAAATACCTCAAATTATGTTCTATTTATCGAAAATCCACGATGATAAAAGTTTCATAATACTATATATAATTAACTGATAAATTAGTTGAAGAGAATTATAAACATTTGTTTATATATATATATATATAGTTCCATAATTTTGGTAACAGTGAGATCTTGGAATTTCTTTCTTAGGTCATTATATAGAATGTAAGTTGCAGTAGATGCACGTGGGATTTGTGAGTTTCGTCAGAGCCCATAACTCAATTTCTTGCTTTTCTTTTTTTGCCAGTAAATTGACAAACGACTCATCCATTACTAATTGAAGTCTTGAAAAATAATCAATCTATCTATAAATGGGAACAGATATATTTTGTTCATGTTAACCAATTTTACCACCAATTCAATGCTAACGGATTCAATTTTTTTTTTCTTAAATGTGAGATTTAGATTAAAAGCGAGTAGAATCAATGTATACACTTCAATCCTAAGAGTTTAGAGAGAGAAAACTCCAAGATAAGTATTTAAAAATGGTAAATTTTTAAATTTTTTACAAAAATAAGGTAACTTGTAAAAGTTTTGCATCTTTATGGTAATTTGACTTTTTAAGCCTTGGAACTTGTCAAAGCACTTTAAAAAATTATAGTTTTTACTTGAAAATTGAATTAATTGTTCAATTTAGTCTTTCTTTGGACTAAAGCATTGAGAAACGAAGAACAAGTGGAAAAGCAACAAAGTCCGAGTGGCGGGAAAAGGAATTCAAAGAAGCAATCAAGATGGATGCAAATGCAGAAGCAGTTAGTGCACTTACCCAAGCATTGTCTGCTGCCTTGGGTAAGGCTACGAATGAAGAAGGTGAATGCAGCTATGCTAGACAATTGGGTGAGAAAGTCCTAGATTCAGTCATCATTGTGATAGCAAGGGTCATGAAAGAGGTGAAAGCTCAAATGGTAGAAGATATAGAGGCTAGGCTCAGTGAGGAGTAGGAGGCAGAAATATCAGTCGACCTAGAGGGCATGATGAAGATTAATGCTATGGAGATGGAAGCAAAGGGCTCTCTACATGTAGAGGGTGATTGAGATTTTACTACTAATGTTTCTTCTATTGTTAATGTAGACAATGAGCTTTATAATAAGTTTCATGCAATGAAAAATTAATTTACTTACTTGTGTGATGTTTATGCTGACAGGTATGTGTATGCATGTAAGTCCCCATTAGGCATATTTAGCATTCATGACACTGCATTGCATGAAATCAATTCAGGTACAATTGAAAAGCCCAAAATGGTATACATTTCGCTAGAACTCACGCCCGAGGAAGAGAGAGAACTGACAAAAGTACTAAAAGCACATGTTAGAGCATTTGCATAGTCGTATGAAGACATGCCAGGGGTCCACTGGGAGATGAAACACGGGATTCTGATAGATCCCAATTTTCCTCCAGTCAAGTAGAAAATGAGGCGACTAAGACTAGAATCGGCACAATTAGTCAAAGACGAGGTAGCTAAAATGATAAAGGCAAAGTTTTTAGAGGTGGTAACATACATAGATTGGCTAGCAAACATTGTTCCGGTTCCAAAGAAGGATGGACAGGATTATCGAGATTTGAACAAAGCATCCCGAAGGACAACTTCCCACTTCCCCACATTGATGTACTTATCGAAAGCACATCAAAGGCAATAATGTACTCGTTTGTGGACGGGTTCTTAGGATATAATCAGATCTTGATGAATGTGATTGATAAAGTCAAAACTGCTTTCATTACATAATAGGGCACCTTCTGTTACAGGGTTATACCCTTTGGGTTGAAGAATGAAAAGGCAACATATCAGAGGTCTGTGACAGCACTGTTGAACAATATGATCCATAAAGAAGTTGAGGTATACGTCGATGAGGGGAAGAGCATCCCACTATCCTGGATAGATTCTTGACATGTATTAAAGAGTATAACCTGTAGCTTAATCCGAAAAAATATGTATTCAGAGTTACGTCAGGAAAGCTACTGGGGCATGTTGATAAGGTCGGTTTTTGACCTTATCTTTTAGGCAATTTCGTGGTTTGAACGGCAGTTTTTAGAGTCCTTTATGTGAGTGCTTGTTTGGTTTTTGCGTATTTTGTGATTTTTATGTTTTGTTTAGATTCTCATAACTTTTAGCATTTTTTCGTGTTTTTTAGGGGTGTTTTTGTAATTTTGGATTTTGTGTCAATTTTGTGGTCCGTAGCTTTGGTGCGGTTATGTTTCTTTATGTTTGTTTTGGACAGGCATTATGACCCAGACCAAAAGTTGGAGCGGTGGCAGCAAAGAAGAGTTTGAAGTGCTGAAAAGCAAGGTGGCACGGCGTGCCACAATGAGGGCACAGCGTGCCAATCCAGCGTGCCAAGGGATGGAATCCAGTAGATCGGCACGAAATCGTGCCACTCCTACCAGCGCGGCATGCCAACCCCAAAACTACACAGCACGGCGTGCTGCCTCCACCAGCACGTCGTGCCACCCACAATTCTGCACAGCGCGGCGTGCCACCTCCACCAGCACGGCGTGCCGAGCTCCGGAATTCTGCTGTTGCCCTACTTTCGTCTTTTCTGTTTAGTGGTTTTAACCTAGCCGTATAAATAGGTTATTTTCTAAGTTTTAGGGATCTTTTCCCAGACTTTTAGAGTGTAAAGCATAAACTTATAGCTAGGTTTTTGGCTTGAACTATTTGTTTTCTTTGAGTTTTGAACCATCAATTGGTAGAAGTCTTACATTGAACCTTCCCCTTTTGCGACGTTCTTAGTTTCGGCTTGAGTTCGTCTATAGAGGTACACCCCAAGCATCTTCACACCGTCAAAATCCGGTTAATCAGACCAAAAGGACATAAGTTTTTCTTCTTCTCTTTTGTAATTCGATTAAGTTAGTTTTTGATTCCGCAATTGATTATGTTTGGTTGTAAACATTGAATTCTTATCATCTTTCTTGATTAATACAATTGATTGCAATTTAATTTCAATTTTTACGCCTTTTCTTTATGCAATTCCTTTGATGATAATCTAGTCTCATAAGATCTTAATTTATTAAGTTCATATTTGTGGCATTACCTAGATTGACGCCTAGGAAACCATTAGTATTGACGACACTGTGGAACTTACGTGCCCCTATTTTCTGAGCTTTAGAATTAGACCGCCTCTAAACAAGGGAAACCGGGTAAGGACCTAAAAGATCTAGACACGCTAGGTTGAATTATCGAAAGAACCTAATTAAGGGTTGATTGTTGAGTTAAATTCATCTATTGTAATTAATTGACAAAGCCATCACCACTAGCATTCATAGGTCGGTAATCCGCCAATTGATAAACCTAATTCAAGAGCAAAGTAAGCTGGGATAGATCAACTAGGAGTAGGATAATTTAGTTGTTAGCATAATCACACTCTAAAATTAAGTTCCGCCTAAGACACGCAAGGAACCCGAGTAGTTTAGTGTTTGCAGAATATTTTTCTCTGTGGGATCGATACCTGGACCAACCAGAATTATTACTTGTCAACGATAGGTACACTGCCTTAGTTGTGTGATTCTAGGTTTAGTTTCACTACTTCGCCTAGGATCCACCAAGTTTTTGGCGCGGTTGCCGGGGAAATTTATTTTCTTGCATTGAACCAAAGGTCTATTTGCTGATCTAGGTACTGTTTATGTGCATATAGTTAAATAATTTTTCTTTTCTGTGGATATTTGTTGCAAATTATTTTTGTTATTATTTTTTTTATTTTCGGTGTGTGTGTGCTTTCTAGCTTATGCGAACTCGTTCTCAGCACCCTGAGCTTTTACCTTATAACCCTGAAATTGAACATTTTTGTAGTAGGAATCGTAGAGCACAACAAGAGCGAATTGTCCAAATGGATCATCAGTAACATGAGGAAGAGGAGAGACAGCTTCTGGAAAGAGCTGAGCAAGAGCGACTCTGGCGAGAGCGGGAGGAGTTTGATCGAAGAAGGGTTGGTGATAGAGACAACATGGTTATGACTAACCTAATGGCTCCACATCGGCCCCGGAACAGATCCAGAGTGGTTCTCCCAGCCATCACTGCTAATCACTTCGAGTTGAAGTCCAGTATGATCAATTTGATCTAAGGGAACGGGCTATTCAGTGGCGGAATAAGTGACAACCCTAATGATCATTTAGACCGGTTTGTCATGGTGGCCGATACAGTCTGAATCGGTAGGGTGCCCCAAGATGCAGTGCAGTTGAAGTTGTTTCCCTTCTTATTATGCGGGGGAGCAATGGAATGGTACAAGTCCTTGAGGCCCGGGTCAGTCACTTCATGGGATCAATTGGAAGAACAATTCTTAGCATATTACTTCCCACCATCAAAGACGGTTCAGTTGGGGAACGAGATTATGGGATTCCGGCAATTTGGGACTGAGACTCTCAATGAAGCATGGCAAAGGTTTCAACGGTTGTTGTGGAACTGTTCCCACCATGACATGCCGCGATTCACTCAGGTAAGCACGTTTTATCATGGTTTGACACCAGCTAACCGTGCCATTATTGATTCTTCTACAGGTGGAGACATTTTTAAGAAGACTGCTACGCAAGCTGAGGAGTTGATTGTGGAGCTGGCTAGGAAGAGTACCTTGTGGCAGTCGGACACGCCAACAAGGAATGAGGTTCAGGCTACGGATTTGGGACGCTAAGATGCAGCCATGGACCATGTGAACATGAAGCTGGACCTGTTGATGTCCCGCCTGAATTTAAATGGGCCACAATACCAACCGGTGTTGTGTGTATCATGTGGAGCAGAGCATCCTGGTCAAGAATGTGCATTGGGCGATCCATTCGCCCAACCGTCTAAGAATGTAAGTTCTGTGGGAGGAAACCAAAGGTACAACAACTCTAACTCTTACCCACAAAATTTCAATAATAATAATAATTACGGAAGAGGTATCAACATCCAAACATGTCTTATGGTAATAACCAAAATGTGTTGAGACCTCCTTCCGGATTCCATTATGAACACCGTGAGCAGGGGTTAGGTAAGGCCCCATTTATTCCTAATGATCAATCCTCACAGCAACCTCAACAGTCTAAGCAAGATGAGATGGTTTTGTCTTTATTAAAAGACATCTCGTCTCGGCTTGCTGATAATGAGGCATACTGTAGGGATTTGGGCAAGCAGGTGGCTCAAATGAGTAGGGAATGGCAGGAAAGTCCTCAAGGAGCACTCCCGAGTAAAACTGAGCAAAACCCTAAGGGACATCAACGGGAGACAACTCAAGCTATAACCCTGCGAAGTGGTAAGCAAGTGGAGGACCAAGTGCAAAACGCTGATATTCCATCCCAACCTCCTGAGGTAAGTAAAGAGTCGGGAGAGGTAAGCAACCCCGACTCGATTTCTGAACCCGAACCTAGCACAAATTAAAAGGGGAAAATTCCTGACCCAGTGAGAGCCTATGTGCCTAAGCTTCCTTATCCTCAAAGGGAGAAGAAAGATAAACTGGAGCAGAAATATTCCAAATTTCTGGAAATTTTTAAGAAGTTAGAATTTAATATGCCATTGATTGAGGCTCTCCAAGAGATGTCTTCTTATGCTAAATTCTTTAATGAACTTCTAGCAGGGAAAAGAAAGCTAGGTGAGGACGAAGCGGTGGTTTTAACAGAGGAATGTTTGGCAATTATCACTAACAAACTTCCACCCAAGCTCAAAGATAAGGGCAGTTTTACTATCCCATGCCGGATAGGAAACTTGGAGATTGCCAATGCCCTATGTGACTTGGGTGCAAGTATCAATTTGATGCCTCTATCGTTTTTCAGGAGCCTTGGACTGGGAAACCCAAAGCTGACCAATATAACCCTCCAATTGGCGGATAGATCTCTCACAAGGCCAAGGGGGGTGGTCGAGGATGAGTTAGTAAAGGTGGACAAGTTTATCTTCCCCACGGACTTCTTGGTAATGGATATGGAGGAAGATAGCTTGGTGCCACTTTTGCTTGGAAGGCCATTTCTCGCAACCGGTAGGACTTTGATAGATGTCCAAGAAGGTAAGATTATTCTTAGGTTGCACAACGAGGAGGTAAGCTTCAACGTCTATAACTCAATGAAATATCCATTAGATGTTGAAAACTGTAATTTTGTAAACTCCTTTTGCCCTATTGATGCTTATGTGATAGAAAAGAGTCTCAATCAAGGGGAGTTGGAGCTCTTGTATAACTTCCGATTGAAACTATTTTCAAGCAAACTGAGAAGTCGGTGGATAGGGCCGTTTACCGTGCATAAGGTCTATCCCTCCGGGATGGTGGAAATTGAAACCCCGGAGGGAATTCAACAAGTAAACGGGCATCGATTGAAGCCCTACGTCAGCGGAGGAGTGAAGGAGGAGAAGCAAGTCTTACTCCTTCGTGATGTGTAATTCAAAATCCTGGACGTAGATGTCAAGCTATTCTGACTATAAACATAGCAATGAGGTACGTGTACTTCCCTTATACATTAAATTTTTTTTGTGTTAATATGTTTTTGTGTGTTTTTGTGTGTAGGAATAGGTAACTAAGCAAGGTAATCACAAGTCTTGATCAAAATTTGAAAAAGAAAGTAAAGGCTGGCAGGATTCAGCATGGCACGCCGTGCTACCATGGGCACGTCGTGCCAAGGTGAGATTGGGGTGGCACGCGACGTGCCAGTGTGGCACGCAATCGTGCCAGGCCGCTGTTCCGCAATCGCATACAAGAGCAATTCAGCACGCCGTGACTGACATACCGCACGCCGTGCCAATTATAGGATCTTCAAGACAGCACGACGTGCCAACGCAGCATGCCAACGTGCTGTTCCGAAAGAGGATTGTGCTAGGGCAGCAGCATGCCGTGCCAAAATTTAGCACGCAGTGCCAAAGAAGGGATTTTTAAAGGAGCATGGCGTGCCAACGCAGCACGCCAACATACCGTCGTGCTGTTTCAAAAGTGCAGTGTTGCAAGAGCGAGCAGCACACCGTGCCGTTTATGGAGTTTTCAAGATAGCACGACGTGCCGAGACAGCACGCCGTCGTGCCCCCACGTTGTTTCCAGGTAAGTTTTAATGCTCTGCTCAGCACGCTGTGCTGTTTGTTTGGCACGGCGTGCCGAGCGTTTAAATTTTGAATTTTTAGGTCAAAAATCACCCGCCTATATAAACCCTTCTCTTCTTTTTCTTTCTAAACCGCCCATCTTATTCTTTTCTTCTTCTTATTCTTCTTCTTCTTCTTTCTCACTTTCTCTCTCTAGAACCAACCCTCACCTTCTCCCTCTTTACCCTTATTCTTCCTTCCCTTCTCATTTTCTTCCTCTCAACTTCTCTTCAAATCTTATTGTGACCTAGGATTTTATTTTGCATCATTCTCCTTGCAACCAGGTATGAATTCATGCTTTGCTCTTCCTTTACTCTTTTTATTGTTTGTTCTTTTTCTCACTTTGATTTTGGTTGATTGACTACTTAATAGGATGATTGTATTGCATTCTTTTTCTTTATATTTAGTGGTTTGTATTTATGACAGTAGGGTTTCTTTGGATTTGGTTTCTTTTGTTTTTTATTTTTGTTATGTTTTTATGGTTGTGCAATAGTAAGATGAAGAAGAAAACTGTAGCTGATCAGAGACACGGTTCTTCACGACGGCCCATAGACCCGTCACCGGAACCGATGCCAAGTGAAGAATTACCTCCCGAATAGCAGAAGGCCGCTTTAACTAGCCTCTCCAGGAAGTATAAATGTCCCTTCCCCCTCTTTTCGGATGATGAAGGTAAAAGATACAAAACTCTGTTTCCATTAGAAAGTACCCCCTTTCGAACCTTCGATTGGGAATTTTTATTTGTGCAAGATAGGTCAGAGGCTGTACGTGTTAAATTAACTAATCTAGGATGGTATGAGTTTGTGAAATCTAATCCACCTATCTTTAAGGAGTTGAACCTTGAATTCTACTCCACCCTAAGCTTCAAAACAAACCCTGATACTGGCCTTAGGACCATGACCTTCCGCCTATTTGGTACTGAACACTCTTTAGATATTGAGGGCCTTAAGGCTTGCATAGGAATTGAAGGGAATGGTTACAAATGGCTGGAGAATATGGATGCCAAGAAATTTTGGTGTATTGTAGGACAAGGGGTATACCAACCTAGGTTTGCTAAAACTTCCTAAATTCATGACCCTATCTTGCAATTAATCCATAAATTTGTGTGTTTTAATTTTTCGGGCAAAACTGAAAGCAACCGAGTCAATGCATTTGAACTTTTAATACTGTGGCATGTGCATAATGATGTTAAGGTGCACATGGGCTTCTTTGTCATGGAAGCCCTATACAACCACCATAACAGATCTAAGTCAGAACTAGGGATAGGACATATTGTAACTTGTATTGCATGCTTCTTTCGTAGTAATACTTGTTATAAGAACCTCGATAGCATCCTTCCCAAGAAGCTTTCGAGGGGAATTTTGTCTGGTTCCCATGTTGTGGCAGCTGCAGGTACTTCAAGTGCGGGAGGTTCGAGTAGGGGTAAGGCCCCTATAGACGTAGATACTGAGGAAGAGGGTGAGGAAGAAGAGGATAACGAGGAGGATGAGGAGAATGTTTCGGTGGGCCTGGATTTTATGGGGCGGATCGAAGGGCAGTTGGATGGTATAATTGAACAACTGGAGGGTTTAACCATCCATCAGCTTATGCTCGAGGAGCGGATGAACACGCGCCTTGATAGGCAAGCAGCTCAGCTCGCCAATGTCGAGGCGTTCGCCTCTCATTTTTATGCAGCGCAAGGGTGGCCGTACCCGCCGCCGCCACCACCAGCCCCCGATAAGTGAGGTAGCCCTTTTCCCTTTCTGCTTTATTTTGTTCCTTCTTCCATTGCACTTTTGGAAGTAAGTGCAATCTAAGTGTGGGGTGGGTAAAGGGATTCTCCCTTTCTTTTGCTTCTTTTGACATTGCACTTTTTGGTTGTTTTATTTAGCATGTTTGTTTGTGTTTTTAATGCATGTGGAGTTGGTTTTGGTTTTTTTTTTTTTTGGTATGATAGTGTTTTTTAGGTTGTTTATGTGTCAATTGCCGTTTGAATAACATTGCTTAATCCACCCTCTAAACTAAGTCTCTGTGCTTGGATTGGTAGCAATTAGCTAGGGACACTGGGAGTTGATTGCAAATCATTAGCTTGTTTATGCGTGATTTGTGATTCTTGATGGTAACCATTGGTTAGATTTATCATTACGGTTGCATTAGGGAATTAACCCTCTACCTTGACTTGCATGATCGAGCTAGGATTACGCCTTGGAACATTGGTTGAGTCACACGACCTAGCATACAGCCCCTAGTACATTTGTGAGAATTTGAGCTTTTGGAACCATTTCACATCGGTTCTATTTCTTTGTGAGGGTAAAAACAATCGTGGCACAATAGATCATAGAACCCGGTGTCGTTTTGCACTTGGCATCGAGAGCTTAATATGTGGAGACCCTTAGGGTTAACCCCTTGACTTAAATGAGCCTAACCCTAACTACTAATTTATCCCTTAGATCACCTAAAGCCACTAAATTAACCTTTTTGACTTAAAAAAACCTTCACCAAGCCAAATCTATCATCCTAACTTTTTCCCATTAACTTTGATTTTCCTTTCTTACCCTCCTCTCCTAAATCAAGTAATTGGCTAAGTTGTTCATTCATTTTAGGGTCAATCACCATTTTCATTTCAACTCTTTCACATCTAGTCCTATGGAAAAATTGTGCTGCAATAAAAAAAAAATCCAAATAGAGTCCATGTATGCGTTCGGCTCCTTTTCTTAAAAATCGGAGTTTGTAGAAGCATGTCTTATATATCCGGCTCTCATCTTTAAGCTGGTGTATGTGTTCCATTTTCAGTTCATTTGTTTGAATAAAGGATTAGGGCGATCATCTAATTGCCTTGACCCATGTCTTGTCATCTTTTTCCCCCGTTGAGTTGTGCTTTGGCCGTTGGTTGTGGATAAGGCCTCTCATTGTTAGTAAAATTTCTTTTTTCAAAAAAAAAAAAGAAAAAAAAAGAAAAAAAAATATTTAGCAAATCAAGCACTCTTAGGACTAGTTTTGAGTTGAAAATTGCATGACCTGTCTTTAGTACTCAGTCAATTTGCATATATCACTTGATTTGTAGGAGTTGTATACCTAAAATTTCCCTTTTATCAAACCTACCCTAAGCCGTAACATTACAAGCCCCAAGTTCTCTGATTTTGCTCCTTGACCAATGACTTCACTGGGATTGCCATTAGTTCGCTATGTGATGTGTGCCATTGTTTGTTTTTGTGTGCTCATCCGCCTCGCCTTGAACTTGAGCGTTAGAGTGACATCTTGTGAGGTGCTTTGTGGTCGTATAAACTCTGTTTGTTCCTCGCCCTTTGACTAGCTAAATTTTGTTGGGTTCGGGTATTGAGTGGTTTTGAACCTGGTGCGCCTAGTGTCATTTCGAAAGTGATGCTTTACCTTCTTGAGTTTATGAATTTCATACGGTTAAAACCTTAGTTGGATTTGCAAGTAAAAGCGAGCAAGTTTACTCCTTTGTCTTTAGTTTATTTGCTTGAGGACAAGCAAGACTTTAAGTGTGGGGTGGTTGATAAGGTCGGTTTTTTACCATATCTTTTAGGCAATTTCGTGGTTTGAACGGCAGTTTTTAGAGTCCTTTGTATGAGTGCTTGTTTGGTTTTTTTGCGTATTTTGTGATTTTTATGTTTTATTTAGATTCTCATAACTTTTAGCATTTTTTCGTGTTTTTTAGGGGTGTTTTTGTAATTTTGGATTTTGTGTCAATTTTGTGGTCCGTGGCTTTGGTGCGGTTATGTTTCTTTATGTTTGTTTTGGAGAGGCATTATGACCCGGACCGAAAGTTGGAGCGGCGGTGGCAAAGAAGAGTTTGAACTGCTGAAAAGCCAGGTGGCACAGTGTGCCGCAATGAGGGCACGGCGTGCCAATCCAGCGTGCCAAGGGATGGACTCTAGTGGATCGGCACGAAATCGTGCCACTCCTACCAGCGCGACGTGCCAACCCCAAAACTACACAACACGGCGTGCCGCCTCCACCAGCACAGTGTGCCACACACAATTCTGCACAGAAAGGCATGCCACCTCCACCAGCACTGCGTGCCGAGCTCCGGAATTCTGTTGTTGCCCTACTTTCGTCTTTTCTGTTTAGTGGTTTTAACCTAGCCGTATAAATAGGTTATTTTCTAAGTTTTAGGGATCTTTTCCCAGACTTTTAAAGTGTAAAGCATAAACTTGTAGCTAGGTTTTTGGCTTGAACTATTTGTTTTCTTTGAGTTTTGAACTATCAATTGGTAGAAGTCTTACATTGAACCTTCCCCTTTTGCGAAGTTCTTAGTTCCGGCTTGAGTTCGTCTATAGAGGTACACCCCAAGCATCTTCACACCATCGAAATCCGGTTAATCAGACCAAAAGGACATAAGTTTTTCTTCTTCTCTTTTGTAATTCGATTAAGTTAGTTTTTGATTCCGCAATTGATTATGTTTGGTTGTAAACATTGAATTCTTATCATCTTTCTAGATTAATACAATTGATTGCAATTTAATTTCAATTTTTACGCCTTTTCTTTATGCAATTCCTTTAATGATAATCTAGTCTCATAAGATCTTAATTTATTAAGTTCATATTTGTGGCATTACCTAGATTGACACCTAGGAAACCATTAGTATTGACGACACTGTGGAACTTATGTGCTCCTATTTTCTGAGCTTTAGAATTAGACTGCCTCTAAACAAGGGAAACCGGCTAAGGACCTAAAAGATCTAGACACGCTAGGTTGAATTATCGAAAAAACATAATTAAGGGTTGATTGTTGAGTTAAATTCATCTATTGTAATTAATTGACAAAGCCATCACCACTAGCATTCATAGGTCGGTAAACAGCCAATTGATAAATCGAATTCAAGAGCAAAGTAAGCTGGGATAGATCAACTAGGAGTAGGATAATTTAGTTGTTAACATAATCACACTTTAAAATTAAGTTCCGCTTAGGACACGCAAGGAACCCGAGTAGTTTAGTGTTTGCAGAATATTTTTCTCTGTGGGATCGATACCTGGACCAACCAAAATTATTACTTGTCAACGATAGGTACACTACCTTAGTTGTGCGATTCTAGGTTTAGTTTCACTACTTCGCCTAGGATCCACCACATGTCGTTAGCCAAAAGGGGATAGAAATGGACCCTTACAAGATTAAGGCAATCAGGGAAATGCCAACTCCTAGGACGGAGAAGGAGGTGCGCTTGTTTCTAGGTTCGCTACAGTATGTCACACGATTCATAACTCCCTAACTTCAGTTTCTGAGCCGATATGCAAGCTCCTAAAGAAAGATCAACTAGTGATATGGGATGATTGATGTCAACAGGTATTTGAAAGAATTAAGGCTTACCTGGTAAACCCTCCTGTCTTAAGTCCTGCAATACCGGATAAACCACTGATTTTGTAACTAGTAGTACGAGATTTCTTAATAGGGGCAATGCTAGAACAAGAGCAAGATGGCAAGAAGGAGTATCCTATTTGCTACTTGAGCAAAAAGTTTCTTGATTATGAAGCTAGATACACTACGGTGTAAAAAACTTGTGTTGCGATGGTTTGGTTAATAAAGAAACTACGACACTACTTCTAGTCGTACAAAGTATAGGCAGTAGCAAAGGTTGACCAGATGAAGCATCTATATGAAGCTCCCATTTTGGTAAGGAGGTTGTGCTATTGGCTATTGTTGCTATCAGAATTCAAAGTTGAATATGTCACCAAGAAAGTCATTAAAGGATGGGAAGTAGCTAAGTTTTTAGCCAATCAACCTTTGGAATCCTACCATGCAGAAAGCCTTAAGTTCCCAAATGAGCAGTTAGCCCTAGTAGAAGTAAAGAAATGGGTGATGTTCTTTGATGGTGTCGTCAACAAGAAGGGGACTGGAATAGGAGTAATAATCGCCAGATTCGAAGGAGAGGTTATCTCCCTATCTAAGCGGCTCGAGTTCTCAATAACCAACAATAGGGTAGAATACGAGGCCTGTTTGTTTCGAATTGAAATTCTCCTGATGCTCGGTGCAAATAAGGTGCTAATCATTAGAGACTCCCTCTTAGTCATCCGGTAGGCACAAGAGGAATAGGAAGTAGAAGAAGAATCACTAAGACCGTACTGGGATTTACTGCAGCATCAGAAAAGTCTATTTCGACAATGCGTGTTTAGACATATAACAAGAGAAGAGAATTAGATGGCGGATGCATTGGCCACATTGTCGTCTATATGGGAAGGCCCAGGAAGGACGCCAATGTGACAATTAATTGTGTCCTTATCCCACATCCCTTACCATGATGAAGGAAGATCCACAGTGTTGACAGTCGAGGTGAAGCCGTGGTATTATGACATCTACTGGTATATGAAAGAAGAACAGTATCCCGAAGGGGCTAGTGAAAATGACAGGCTGTTGTTGAGAAGATTGGCAGGCTAGTACAGAATCTTTGAGAATGATTTGTTTAAAAGAGTGACCAACGGAATTTTGCTAAAATGTTTGGCGGAGGCCGAAGCGAAGTTGGTAATGGGACAAGTTGACTCAGGAGCTTGTGGTCCATACATGAACAGTATGGCCTTAGCAAAGAAGATTATGAGGCAGGGTTACTTCTGGTCCACCATGCAGGCTGATTGCATCGAGGAAGTGAGAAAATACCATGAATGCTAGATATATGTAGATATTAGTCATTTACCACCAATGGAGCTGTAAAGCTTGACTTCCCCTTGCCCGTTTTCACCGTGGGGATAGACATGATTGGTGAAATCCACCCGTCTGCTTCCAATGGACACAGATTCATAATATTAGCTTTGGATTATTTCTTTAAATAGGTTAAGGTTGAATCATTCACCAATGTGATGGCAAAGAAAACAGCTAGGTTTATAGAAAGAAGTATCTTCTCCAGGTATGGGATCTTGCACCATGCCATGATAGATATGGGGTTCAGTTTCAAGGAAAGATAGTAAAATTGTTAGTAGATCATAGAATTGAACATCATAAATCTTCCTTGTACAAGACATAAGCCAATGGAATGGTAGAATCAGTAAACAAATCTTTAAAGAAGATATTGTCAAAGATGGTCGCCACATACAAAGATTGGGCAGACAAATTGCCTTTTGCATTGTGGGGTTAGAGGACCAGTACAAGGACACCTACAAGGGAGACTCCTTCTCTCTTATGTATAAGAAGGAAGCTGTGTTACTGGTTGAAATTAAAGTCAGGTCATTAAGAATAGCCCTGGAAGCCCAAGTGCATGAGACAAAATGGGTTCACCCCAGATACGATCAGTTAGCAGGGGTGGATGAGAAATCACTAAAGGGGTTAGATCACTTACAAATGTACCAAAATAGGATGGCACGAGCTTACAATCAAAAGGTTTGTCATCCCAGGAAACAATTAGAAGAAGGTGACTTAGTTTTAAAACAACTGAAGCCGACTAATACTGATATGCGAGGTAAATTCAAACCTAACTGGGAAGGTCCCTAAGTTGTTAAGAGAATATTGTCAAAAGGAGGTGTAAAGATCGTGGATATGGATGGGAATGAGTTCATAGATCTGATCAATCAAGACCGCCTCAAGTTTTACCATGTGTAAAAAAAAGGGAGTTTGCTAAGCTGAAAACTCGAAAAGGCAACCTAGGGAAAATTTAAGGCAACAGAGAAAATGATCGGCTGGAAAATCTGCAAGAAAATGTTGATGATGGGCAAGGTTTAATAGCTGAATGTATACCATCTTGTGGGCAATGCATATATACTTAACCTGAATTCATCAATAAAGTAATGTTTTTTCTAAAGATGTTGTGAGCACGGGTTTTCTTGACCTCTGCGATGAAAATCCTATGTTACCTATTAGGCAGGTGAACGTGAGTCGGATTTGAAAATAAGCAGAATGTTGCCTGGAATGTTCTCAAACGCTCCAAAAACCAAACAGTCCTCTATCCGAAACCCCGAGAAAGGTCCTTCGAGTGATTAGAGAGCTTATATGTGAGTGTGGGATTTAGGAAAAGCCCTCTTAGCTCTATTTAGAGTCGCACAGCTGTAGTTTCATAACTACAGCCGCACGGCTATAACATCAAAGTTGCACGGCTATAACTTTACAACCGCGCGGCTCTAACGAGCAACCAGGTTACTTCCTAAATAACCAGCATTAGTCTTTAACAAGGGAGAGGATTCCTAAATTAGGGGGGTTTAAGCTGAGATTCTCTAGGTTTTTAGAGGATACAGAAAAGAAAGAAAGAGACAAAAAAGAAAAAAAGAGACAAAAATCAAAGAGAGAACTAAAAAAGAAGGAAAAGGAGAGAAAAAGTAAGAAAAACAAAACACAATTCAAAGGAAAACACAAGAAATAAAAGGAAAACACTTGGGAAACATATTGAGCGTGAGTGTCTGGACGTTTCTCACTCGTTTGAATCACTCTCAGGTTTTGTTCGGATTGCTTCGAGGCTCATGTTCAAGGATTTTGGGACGTTCGTGAGATTCTAAGAGGATTCTGGCATCCAAATCCAATTCTAGTTGTCAAACACACTGGAACATCAAAAAGGTAAACTCTGAGAGGACTTAAACTCGTAATTACTTACTTTTTACTGTGTATATTCTGTGTTTTATAAAAAATCTGGAAACTGTTTGTTTAAGTACAGTCGTGCAGCTCTAATTAGAGCTGAGCGACTATAATCCCTTAGAATAGAGCCGCGCAGCTATACCTCTATAGCCACACGGCTATGTTCTTCTAGTAGAAACCCGAAAGGCCCTAAATCGATCGAAAGTAGTCAATTTCTTATTTTAATCATTCTGTTATGCACTATTTTAGTCAAATCATATCCGTTACATTTAGAATTATGGTTTTCAATTTTCCAATAACGTTGATGTGAGATTTAGGTTTCGTTGATTGGAAAATCCGGGGTTGTTCAATCCGAATCGGATCCACTGTCCAGCTTTAGCGGACCCCCAAGTTCCCTAAAATCCTTAGGAATCATCGAAACGAGTCAAAACAATGATTTACAAAACAAAGAAAACCAATTTCGGGTTCTGGACACTACAGCCGTATGGCTGTAGTGGCTATAGCTGCGCGGTCTAACTAGAGCCGCACGGCTATAGTTCCTAAAAGGAGGAAGAATCACGGGATGACTTCCATGGACATCATGATGTGATGCTATCTTCTGAATCAAACTGTTTTTTATGTGTTTACTGCTTTGGACCTTAGATGGATGTTTGGAATTAGGAACCCCTACGAATGGAACCCTGAGTTCTAGGATAACTGACTCACTAAAAAGAAGCAATTTGCATGTAATTGAGCCTAACGGTTTTCCAAATTGTTTTTAAGCACAACAACCAACAAGGCATTTCTAAATAGTTTTCTAGGTTTAATCGAGTAAGTCACCCGGACTTCTTGGTTACCCTCTAAATGCATGCTCCTATTTCCTGAGATTCCTCATTCTGTCCTGTTATGAGTCCTACTTGTATCTATGATATAATTGTGCTAACCATTTTTTTCAGCTTTTTATTTCTTTTTATTTTATTTCGGATGTATTTAATAGATCAACTCGTGTATTCTAAGCGATTGTACTTTTTTAGATATTCATGTATAGTAGGTGGTTGTAAAGTGAGGATGAGATTTTTTTATCTTTTTGGGTTGTAATAAGCGACCTCTATTATTTTCGTTTGGTTTGGATATAAGGTTTACACTTTTTTGTAATTTATTTATTTCTGTCATCTGAATGAGCATGGACTAATCAATAATAAAAGATAAAATGGGTAGAGAATAAAGTGAGTATAATATTGTAATATGAACTTATAAATGAAAGCAAGCTTGAGGTTGAATACGTAAGTTGCCCGAACCCTAAATCTCTGGATTAGGTACGGCAGTCTACGCTCGGTAGGGAGCTGTACTAGAATTTCCCGGATGAGCTGATCCGGGTGACAACTCTGTCAGTGATCTTGAAATTTAGATTTTGAGATCTTTAAGTAATAAAACTGGATTTTCTAAAATGGAAAACCAGTTTTCTAGAAACTCATATTCAAAGAAAAGGTTTTCTACAAAAGGATTTCCAAACAAATCAATGATTTTCCTAAGCAAGATATAAACCCGTTTTCAATTCAAACTTCTAACAAACTTTCCTTTTTCCCCGGTTTGCTTCGCCGCGTATTACTCTAAAAGGTCATCCGCTCACAGTAGTGACTTGGTTGGGGATGAATGTTTTTATAAAAACTTAAGAAACTTAGGCAACTACTGAAATATAACCTTGCTTGCAGTCATTCAATAGTTCATAGTACCATATTTTACTCACAACTGCATAGCATGACATTTTCTTCCTCTCAACCCCTCAAACTCACTTATTAGCCCCAGTTTATTCCGAAAGGTGACCTACCTCTTCCGCCAGGATTGGAGGCACCCGAAGGGGTAAACCACTCATAACATCACATGAACCTCTCATGTTCTATATGGAGGAGTGTATATTCACTATGGGAACCTGTATGACCTTTGGTTTGACTTTGGCCCATATGTAATGACCTAGTAATTTCCCCTTAGGATTACCAGAACATAAACATGAAATTGGACATTGAGAGTACACCTTTGGTTTCCCTGGGTGGTACCAAAGAGACACAATACCTAGGAAGAATGCGTGCCAATTGAAAGAAGGAATAAGGTTGGAAGGGTGAGCATATTGTTACGTGTGCTAACGTTTGTTCTTTGGTGGTTTTGTCTGACCTTTTCATGAAACATCAAGCACGCATAATCATTCATGTGCAACTTTAACCACATCTTCGTGCAGCCATTTTTAAGACATGAACATATGTATGACATTAATGCTAACCACATCTTCGTGCAGCCATGACATTTTATTTGTATGCCATATACATTTACATCTCGTGTGTTGACATTTCCATGAAACATACATGGCATCATCCCATGTGACATGTATACTAACCATGTTTTCGTGTAGCCATTCGCATTTCGTGTGACATGGACATTCATATCATTTCATTCCACTTAACATAAGATGTTCTGAGAATACCCATAATAATCATTTCATTTCATATCGAGTGTCCCAAAGCTACCCGTATTCTGCCCGTGCACCGAATTGCACTTGGCCATCTCACTAGACCATTTCATTCACCATAAGACCACAATGGTCATAGGTCTATATTCGTGTGGTGGGTCACATGATAACATTACATGACATCATGCCCATTCATCATTGGTGTAACGATGACATCGGATTATTTCATGACATTGATGAATCATTTGAGGTACTCCACGAGTACCGGATTACTACTCATATAGGGGCATTTCATGACATCATTAAATCATACAAGGTGTTCCACGAATGCCGAACCCCTGTCCGTGTCTCTATTCACACATGACTTGTTTGTGACATCATTTCATCTTTATTGCCCTAAAAGTGTCGAAACTTTGTCCGTGGGACGTCCCCCATGTGACCATTTCATATCACTTCATGACCTAAAAAGTGTCGAAACTATGTCCATGTGTCAGTACCCACGCAACCATTCCATGACATTCACTAGGTGCCCAAAAAGCGCTGAAACTATGTCCGTGTGACTGCTCACATGTGACCTTTTTGCATTATTTTTCGCATGGCAATAGGTATTCATAGGACGTCAGAAATAAAGAAAATGAAAAAGAAAGTCATCCTCATCGCCATTTTCACCAACCATGATCACTTCACTACCAAACCATACATGTCACTTAGTGCGTCGTGTCTAGAACCATGACATCTATCCATGATGCTAACTCTATGCTGAATGTGTAGTTTGGAGTCGAACCTCGAAATGTTAGTGCAGGTTGAATCAGAGTCCGATCAGTTGGTTTAGCCAATTCAAGTAGTACAATCAAAATTAGTCACCGTGGAAGAGATCAGGGACAGTTTAGGGTCAGAATCAAAGCAGGAATTTGGGGATCAGTTACTTTTTTTACCAGTTGATAGTCAATGTGTTAGAAGAAGCGAATAGCATAGAAATGGCTCAAGACAGACCTGTGGAAGTGCCTGCTTTTGACATGAATGCCTTTGTGGATACCCTACTGAACTCGGACCAGTTCAAGGCTACTCTAAGGGAACAGATGCAAGCTGTAATGGCCACCATGCAGGTCAGACTGTTCAGCCAATCTCGGCTTTGGTTGGAAATGGAGGAAACATTGTCCAAGCGGTGAACGAAGCTGGAGGAGGCATTCCCAGTAGTAGTAGAGTGGTTGTTCCTCATCGGGGAAATTCATCACCAGTTCGAAGACGGCAAAGCTTTTGTTAGGGCCAAGGAGGCCTCAATTGAGATGGCTGCTGAAAAGCGTCTCAACTAGTTGAAGTTAAAGCTTTGCTGCCGAGGTTGAAAGAGATGGTGCATTATAATCCCATCAAGGTGTGCAAACCCAGCTACTCTAGTGGCAGAAGGGGGAGAACCAGTGCCAGTAGGCTTTCAGATGCCATACTTACCCCCATACACTGGAGAAGGTCCACCAGAGGCTCACTTAGACATTTATGTAAGGATTATGTCTAGCCTGGGAATTGGGAAAATCTACCTATTGAACCTATTCCCGACTACTCTAAGAGATGCTACTACTAAGTGGTACTTGATAATGCCAATCCACACCAGTTCCATATGGGAATATTTGTCTGAAGCATTTGTGAAGTAGTATGCTTATAACACCCAAGTGGAAACTACTTTGGAGGATTTTGAAGAAGTTAAAGCCTTTTGGTTAGGATATTTTTTTTTATTTACTCCTATTCCTAATGGGAGTGTTTTTAAGTTGATATTCCTAGAGAGGGTTGGACTATTATTATTTTATTCTTTCCTTTTTAGTTTAGGTTTAAAAGGGAGAAAGTTAGCAGAATTTGATGATTAGTTTTAGAATTAGTTTTTTTTAGTCTTTTCTATTTTTTTCTCTTTGGTTGGTGAGCATTCTACGAGAACATGATTGGAGAACCGTGATTTGGAGACTAGGGTTTGGGGAGTACTTCATTCCATCTGCATCAACGTTTTGTACAATTCTCCATCGACCATCTTGACTCTCCAGTTTCTTCTAAACTTTCTCTTTATTATGTCTTCTTTAAATTTCTTGGTTGTAATTAGTTTAGTTATGAACTAATTCCACCATAGATCAGGCTTTGGTGGATCTTAGCATATATTCGATGTAATTACTTTTTAGTTTAATAAATTCAACTCGTATTATTTTCCATTGATTGTGTTGTGTATACTTAATGCTTTGAATGCATGACCATCAATTTCAATGCCTCTAGTTAATTTATAATTGACCAAAGGAATAAATTAACGAAATCACATAACACAATGATTGCATGACCATTGCTTTTATGGCTCACTAGTTTGTGCTAGATTTTCATGAACTTAATGCTTTCTTGCTTAGTTGCTTAGAACTGAGAGGTTTAAGTGCTTAGGTTGAGAATTAGAATCGATAGCCCTAATCAGTATTGATTAATTATGGAAATCTCCATCTTTGGAATTTAATTGAGTTAGTTGTATGACTTAACAAATTACTAGAATGTATGTTAGGTGAAACCAGATGCCTTAGTTAGCCTTCCCATTAGATTTCTTATATCAATCTTATTTTATTCATATCTTGAATTATTTTATTTAATTTTTTCTTAGCAGTAGATTTATTTTCTAAACCAAATATCAAAGATATAATAATCTCCGTCTAAATTAATAGACAACCGATTGCGTTTAGGTTTGCATGTATGGTCCGAGGGATCGACACTTTACTTATCTTATATTACTCGATAGATAGAGTGCACTTGCTCTAGAGTGTGTGTATTTACTACACATCAAGTTTTTGTGGTGTAAGTCATATTATCAACGCAGGCGAGAAGGGGAATAGAAGGTAACTCGGGCTAAGCCCAGGAGTTGAATTCCAACTGCCCATATGTTAGTAGCCACCCAAGAGATGCTCCACCAGGGAAAGACCTAGTTAATTTGATTCTTTGTACGACTATTAAGCCAATTGATCCATTCATTAATTGAGCGAGTGCGGAAGTCAGACATAGTAAGGCCCCTACGATTGAAGGTAGTTGGGTTGTATTTAGAAATATTCAGAGGAATCTTAATTAAGCTTATTTTTTCCATCAACCACACCTGCACAAAAAAATGAATTATGATGAAATGGATAAAAGTTATAAAAAAAATGCTATGACCTGCAGAAGCAACATGCTACCATCTACTTCGATCGATTAGAATGGACGAAATCTAGGTGAATCAGGGTTTCAGCTAATATTAGGGCTACCAGGCAAGTACCTTCGGCCATTTGAGGAATGAAAGAAGCTAATCAAAAGCCACTAACACCACTATCAGTTTCACAGAGATAACAAGCCATGAGAAGTAAGATTATTAATAGAGCCCAATAGGAGTCTGATTTGTCAACTAAGGAACAGAGATCCAGAATATAAAGCAAGTCCAAACTAGGGGTATCAATTGAACTGGAAAGTAAAGAAGTCATGATAGAATCACTTAACCTGAGTAGGCGACACAAGGATAAGAAGTTAGTGAAAGCAAACTTGGGCACAACGATTGGAGTTCTTTTTAGACAAGGAATGTTAAGAATAGCGCTAAATTCTTCAAATAAGGGGCATAGTTCCTAGTTGGAGAAATGGAAGACATTATCCAATGGATCCCAACCGGTGATAGTGGCTTGCAATAAGTTATGATTTAAAGGGAGTGAGAGATACACCCGTAGATTCCACAGACCATATGGTTTTAGGAGAGCCCAGTCCGGATTGGTTAAAGATCGCATCACAGTATGAAGGTAGTAGCGAATTTGGTCCATGATGAAGCACTAAAGGGAGAAACGACAAGAAGGGTTGAAGGTTGAAGATTGGCAGTCAGAGGATTTTGGCCGTATGGCCTAATTTATGCTTAAGATGAGTCGTACGGCTTATCTTCTAGACACTGTGGCTCTATAATTTAAGCTATAAGAGAAAAATTTAGGTTGTACGGCCCATCTTGTAAAATGGCAAAAAATGAAACAGCAGATTTTGGATTTGTACGCTCCCTGTGAATTCCTAAATGTCCTTTGTAATATTATGAAAGTTAACAATTATGCGAACTAAAACTCCTGCTTTAAAAAGTATTGGAATCCTAAGACTATCCTAACAAACAAAGTGTATTGATCAGACATATACATAGTAAGAAAAAGTCAAATGTTCAGCCATCCATGTTCCTAATCTGCCAACCAACGAGGAAACTAAGAGTCTCCACCATCATCCCCGTTATCATCATCAGCCTCTGCGGTGCTATTGCTGTCGTCTTGCTCAAACACCTGGTCACCTGCATCAGATCCGCATTCCGACACCTCAAAGAAGACACTGAGGCCTCTAGTTGCCCAGAACGGGTCCTCTCTCGCTCCAGCTGAGCCTGCATACATATACATACCATTCATATCATTTGCATCACATTTCATATCATATCATACTATACAGGTATAAGACTAGCAGGATAGGAAGCATACATACATTGCCATATTATCGCGAATTAGCAGGTCACAAGTGGTGGAGAAAAGGTGAGCTTATGTCTCACAGGAGCTTTGGGGAGACTACAAGGGAAAAAGACACAAAACAATAAGCTAGAAAGTACTAGAAAAGAGCTAATAATCAAGGAGACACTGATTCTTATGTGAGTGGTGCCCTCTGGCTTGAAGAGCACGGGCATAACAGGATTTGGCACGATCTGTGGATAGTAGTACCCACTAGTAGCACTGTAGAGCTATGGCTAACTATCAAAAATATACTGGGGCAAGCCCACTATCTAACTAGCAGGAGGGACAACCTCTATCATAGGGATAGAACCACCAACAGTAGGTTGTGGCTGAACCTGTGGCTCTAGAACTTGAGGCACCTGCGAACTGGACTCACCTAAACTCGAGCTTCTGCCTGCCCTATCTATCTGCGTCTTGGTCCTACCAGTCCAGGGACGCTCCTCAAACATAAGACACTAGTAGGGTTGGGATTCGTCATCAGAAAAATAACATGGCGCAGCGGAATTACATAGTTTAAAATTTTCCTAGAATTCACCTGTCATGTCCAATTACCATTGATTAAGATAAAATCAATTTTGAATCAAGAGAGATTCACTCCCCACATCCTTCTCTTCTAGAGACTGCTACAGAATCGACTCTTTAAGCGACCTCCAAAGTCCGGTGCATGACCAAAATCGAGCAGAACCGGTGCTAGCTGAAGAAGTGGAAGAATAAAAGATTGAGGCTGGAAATTTTTGGCCAAAAGGGCTATTGTAGGGGGATGAAAATTCCATCAATTAAAATAGGGTTAGAGCTAGGTTTTTTTCCTTAAGTGTGCCCTTATATAGACTCCTTGTCTAATTGGGTTTTAATTAGGTTAAATAAACCCAAGCCCACTAGGATTATAATTACATAAATAAACTTTAATTAAAAAGTATACATGTAATTAAATTCCATTTGGCTAAATTTAATTACTCCTAAATAAAATTAAATCATACTTAAGTGAATACAATATATGTATTTAATTGTGCTACTTAGAAAAATTATTTAATTAATTGCTTACCTTATGTAATTCAATTAATTGATAAATTACTTAATTACATTATGTAAACTTGTTAATTAAATTAAATCAACCCAATGTTAATTAATTACCTTGACACTGAATGTTAACCAATTAATTAACGCATGCCTTCTAATGTACATTACATGTATAATTTCTATAAGTTCCGGCTCAGTTGATCCATGTCTTTTTATTGGCAGTAGGCCCACAGTCCACAGATTGTAAGTAGGTTCTAGCAAACCATTACAGCCCCTAATTAAGACATAGATACAGCAGTTTGTTGAAGACACTAACCCAGTCATAATCTCAGAGTGTCCTTTACCAAACGATATCGATATGAATAAACAAGAGGCATGGTGTCCATCATCCTCTTCTGTTGTTTATTATATTTTGACCTTGAGTTAACTGATTAATCAAATAAGCAACCAACTTATCTGGGTATGGCCATACACTTATTAGTCGCACTCATCAAGTAGCCAGTGGCAATTCCATCACTTCATTATCAGTGTCAACATGTTCACATGTCCTCCCAATCATACCTATATTAAGCATCCTTTTACAGACCTGTTAGGTGTATGTCAAAGTGAACCAGATTCCACATTGATACTATAATGAAATCTAGTCTGAGGACAAAAGAGACCTACTCAAGAAAGACCTATGACATAACAACCATATGACTTTCTTGTGTGGATCGATCCAGTCCCATGTCAACGACATGTACCTATATTCATGACTGACTATATAAGTGCTATGGCTAGTTAAGAACTACCATACAGTCATCAAATATATAAATCTGTGATTCTATTCGTTCCCACGATTAGAATAGACTTGGGGTATGTTTTATGATTATCAATCAATGGATACTCTATTTATATTATGGCACAAGATATAAACGAAATAGATTAAATGCCTTTATTAATGTGACACAAATAATATATTTATACAAAGTCTAAATGTATAATACAAAATACAAGAATCCAATGTTGGGATTTTTCACCGGAAATCACCCGATAAAAGCAACGCGGTGATTTCCTCAAATCCAGTCCCAGGAGCAATTGAAGTGGAAATTGAAAAACTTAAAATTAAATAGAAAGGGATTAAATTTCTTACCAGAAAAATCTCTTTCTAGAGATGGATGATGACTGCAGAATTCAATTGAGAATTCCTCCACTCTCATGTACACGAACGCTTGGCAAATGCAACCCGTGCTAGCGTCGGAAAAACAAAGCAATGGAGAGAGAGGAGTAGGAAATTTCGGCTAGGAGTGTGTTTCCAAGGTTGGCCGAATTTTTCTAACCCTAGGTATTTATACCTAGGGTTGGCCGAATTCCTCAAGTGGATTTAGGCCCATCTTGGCTCCTTTCTATTTTGGGCGGGCTTCTATGTTTCAATTCAGGCCCAGTCTAATTTTAATTATTCTGGTTTAAATTAATTTCAAGCCCAATTTTAATATACCCATGTATTTAATATATTACTCCAAGTAATATATTATTTACATCTAAATTAAAATTAGTTTGACATTTAATTTAATCCATCAAATTAAAATTAACTCTACACAAAATAAAATCATATGTAAACCCATACATATGAATATTTCCACCTAGGAAATAATTTCATAATTAATCCAATCAATTATGAAGAGCCAATAGAATATATTAATTTTATTATTATGACCAATCCAATTGATCCTTATAATATAATTAATATATACACACTTCTCCCTCCATTATGTATACTCCAAGTATACATGTGATTCCTTAAGTCTGCATTCTATCGTTCTATGTGTACGATCCTGTGGGCCCATCTTTATGTTGGCAGCGGGCCTTTGGCCCGCAGACTGCAGTTGGGCTCTAGCAAGCCACTGCAGCCCCCAATTAAGATGGAGATGGCAGTCTAACTGATATCATAGCCCTGTAGTTTAAACTTGTACATCCCATGTCATTGATATCGATATCCAACACAGAGGCATGGATTGATCACCCTCTTTTGTGTTCGGACATTAACTTGATCCCGAATGTACTGATCCTCACAAACAAGTTCCAACTTGTTTGGGTGTGGCCACACTCTTATCAGTCACATTCATCAAGTGGCCGGTGATATCTCCTCAGTTGGTTACTGAGTGACAAATCCCTTCTGCATATCCATAGTATTACCATGTTCAGAGACATACCCGAAAGTACCCATACTTGGCACCCTATTACAGGCCCTTTAGGCGTACCCCTAAGTATGCGACTTCACATGTAACACCATCATATGGTCAGGTCAAAGGATCCATACAAGTACCACACGAGAATCCATTGTGATACCGTACCATGTGGATTACTCGTTTAGTGGATCTATCCAGTACCATGCTCCCAGGCATGTACCCATTAACTTGGTTGACATTCCATGTCCAATGACCGGTAAGACACCGCCATACAACCAGGTTAGTGATAGTCTATTGTTCCATTCATTCCCATGATTGGAAAAGACTACGGATCTATTTATGGTCATATCGTTTACCCTATCCATGGTCTTACTGCTAAGTGCATGACACTAGTCGTCATGGATATAGATATGTCCATTGGATACTCCATTTACTATACTGCACAAGATAAATATAATAAATGAATTATGCCTTTATTAATGACAGAAATGAGTACAACACATAAATCCAATAAATGTATAGTACAAATACAAGGACCAATGCCTCGGGACTAGGGCATATCCAACAATCTCCCACTTGCACTAGTTCCAACTAGGCATGGGCCTAATCCCTATAGATCTAGTATGACCCTCGTGCTTGGGCTGGGCCAGCGCCTTGGTCAATGGATCTGCGACATTATCCTCGGTGTCCATTCTATGCAATGCAATGTCACCTCTCTCCGCGATTTCTCGTATGAGGTGAAACTTTCTGAGCACGTGCTTTGTGTTCTTGTGTGACCGGGGCTCCTTAGCTTGTGCGACGGCCCCATTGTTGTCACAGAAGATATCGACTGGGTCCTGGATAGTTGGCACTACTCCCAACTCAGTGATAAACTTCTTCATCCACACAGCTTCCTTAGCTGCATCACACGCAGCGATGTACTCAGCTTCTGTTGTAGAGTCCGCTATGGTTGGTTGCTTTGAGCTCCTCCAGCTTACAGCACCACCATTCAGCAAGAATACATACCCTGACTGCGATTGGTACTCATCTTGGTCTGTCTGGAAGCTTGCATCAGTATACGCAGTAACTGATAGCACTTCCTGACCCCCATACACTAAGAAGCTATCCTTAGTCCGGTTAAGGTACTTGAGGATTGCCTTGACAGCTTTCCAGTGATCCTCCCCGGGATCCTGCTGGTATCGGCTCGTCATACTCAGTGCAAAGGCGACATCAGGTCTCGTACACAACATAGAGTACATAATTGATCCAATGGCCGAGGCATATGGAACCAATTTCATGTTCTCCCTGTCCTCCCTTGTTTTAGGACAGTTCTTCTTACTAAGTTTCAGCCCATGGCCCATTGGTAAGAAACCTTTCTTGGCCCGGTCCATGCTGAATCTTTTCAGAACTTTGTCAATGTACGAAGCCTGACTTAGGCCCAGAAGCCGATTTGATCTATCCCTATAGATCCTGATCCCTAGGATCATCTCAGCTTCGCCTAAGTCCTTCATTGCGAAGCACTTACTCAGCCACTGCTTTACCCCTTGCAGTGTAGGTATGTCGCTTCCAATGAGTAGGATGTCATCTACATAAAGTACCAAAAATGTGACAATGCTCCCACTAGTCCTCTTATACACACAAGGCTCATCCAGATTCTGTATGAAGCCATATTCCTTTATAGCCTCATTGAATCTTAGATTCCAACTACGGGATGCTTGCTTCAGTCCATAAATGGACCTTTGAAGTTTGCATACCTTTCCCGGATACTTAGGATCGACAAAACCCTCAGGTTGTGTCATGTACACATCCTCGAGTAGCTTCCCATTAAGGAAAGCGGTTTTGACATCCATCTGCCATACCTCATAGTCATACCATGCGGCTATGGCCAGCAGTATCCTGATGGATTTGAGCATGGCTACTGGTGAGAAAGTTTCATCATAGTCTATCCCATGGACTTGTCTGAAACCTTTCGCAACCAGATGCCCCTTGAAGGTATTATCAGCTTTTAGCTTATAGCACCACTTGCAACCTATAACCTTAGCACCCGGAGGTGGATCAACCAAGTTCCAAACTTGGTTATCATACATAGATTGCATTTCCGCCTCCATGGCTTTACGCCAATTTGCAGACTGTGGGCTAGCCATAGCCTCTTGGTAGGTTTTAGGTTCTTCTTCATCCCAGATGAGAAGAGTTTGATCATCGGTGACGGGGAAACCATACCTCTCCGGTTCCCGACGATCCCTACCAGACCTTCTAGGTTCTTGTGTGGCCTGGGTTGGTGCTTCCACTTGTGGAAGCTCCACCTGGGCCTCCGAGTTATCCTGTTCAGGAGCTTGTGGACCTTGAACTTCCCTAAGTTCAACGTTGCTCCCACTATCTTTCTTGGAAAGGAACTCCTTTTCCAGAAAGACCCCCTTCCTTGCCACGAACACCTTGTTCTCGGCGGGGTTGTAGAAGTAATACCCTTTGGTTTCCCTAGGGTAACCCACAAACAGGCATTTATCGGTTTTGGGCTCCAGCTTGCCACTAGTCAATTTCTTGACATGTGCTTCGCATCCCCAAATCCTTAGGAAAGACACATTGAGCTCCTTGCCCGTCCATATCTGATATGGGGTCTTTTCCACTGCCTTAGTCGGAGTATTGTTTAATATGAGAGCTGCTGTCTCGAGGGCGTGTCCCCAGAAGCTAATTGGGAGAGATGCTTGACTCATCATTGAGCGGACCATGTCCAACAAGGTCCTATTCCTCCGTTCGAACACCCATTCCATTATGGTGTTCCGGGAGGAGTGAGCTGTGGAACTATTCCATGCTCTCTCAAGTATGAGTCAAATTCTAGGCCCATATACTCACCGCCTCGGTCCGACCGAAGGGCTTTGATATTCCTGCCTAGCTGGTTCTGTACCTCGTTCCTAAATTCCTTGAACCTATCAAGGGTCTCGGACTTGTGTTTCATCAGATAGACATAGCCATATCTGTTGAAATCATCTGTGAACGTTACGAAGTACAGATGCCCACCTCTGGTTGCTGCGCTCATGGGTCCACATACATCTGAATGTATTAGGTCCAACAAGCCAGTGGCCCTTTCAGCCCTTTTGCTAAAAGGTACCTTTGTCATCTTGCCTCTTAAACATGATTCACATATATCAATTGACTCCAAGTCAAATGACCCTAGGACTCCAGCTTTGTGAAGCCTAGCTATGCGCTTCTCGTTTATATGGCCAAGACGACAATGCCATAGGTAGACTGGATTAAGTTCGTTAGGCTTAACCCTTTTCGTGTTTATGTTATAGATGTGATTGGTTTCATTTAAGTCCAGGACATACAGGCCATTATTTAATAGAGCATCTCCATAAAATAACCCCCCTCTGGATATAGAAATTCGACCATTTAAAATTGAAAATTCAAATCCAGAAATATCCAACATTGATACAGAGATAATATTCCTGCACATAGCAGGTACAAAGTAACAATGTTCTAAAATTAAAACCAACCCGCTGGGCATCATTAGGTGGTATTCGCCGATCTCTATGGCAGCAACCCTTGCTCCATTCCCAACCCGCAAGTCCACCTCTCCCGACCCCAGCAACCTTCTGTTCTTAAGTCCCTGCACATTGCAACAAATGTGAGAACCACATCCAGTATCCAATACCCAGGATGTTGAAACAGTAAGGTTAATATCTATAACATAAATACCTGAAGAGGACGCACCTTGGCCCCTTCTCTGCTCTCCCATCAGCTTGGGACACGATCTCTTCCAATGGCCCGCCTTTCTGCACCCGAAACAGACGTCCTCAGGACCTGCCTTCTGCTGGGCCTTGGGTTGGGCCTTGGCCTTCTTGGCTTTGGCTTTCTTGGCCTTAGCCTTGGCCTTTTCCTTGGCCTTACCCTTAGCAAGAGGAGCGTTCCCCTTGTTAACCAGCAGCACCAGCGGAGTCTTCTTGATCGACTGCTCAGTAAGCTTCAGCATCCCATGCAACTCACTGACAGTGCGGTTCATCCCTTGTATGTTATAGTTTAGGATGAACTGATCATAAGAATCCGGCAAGGACGCGAGGATTGTGTCCACCGCCAACTCTTGAGAGATAGGCGATCCGAGACGGGCCAAAGTATCCAAATAGCCCTTCATCTTGAGCACGTGTGCACTCACAGATGTCCCGGCCCCCATCTTACAAGAGTGGAATGCCTTATTGGTCAGGTACCTTTCCTGACGAGCTTGCTCTTGAAACATCTCATTGAGAGTTGTTATCATAGCATAGGCTTGGTGGTCCATAAACTGCTTTTGCAATTCGGGGACCATGCAAGCCAACATAAGGCACGTCACATCCCGGTTGTCCTTGACGTGCGCCTCGTATTCCGCCAGCTGTGCAGCTGTTGGATTACGTCCCTGAGGCGCAGCCGGCACAGGCCTTTCCAGCACATACTCTTTCGACTCTTGTCTTAGAACTATCCTCAAGTTCCTAGACCAGTCTAAAAAGTTAGGACCGGAAAGCTTGTCCTTCTCAAGAATCGATCGTAGTGATAAGGTATTAGTGTTTGCCATTTGGGTGTTTCTACACAGAAAAACATTTAAAGTGTTAATAAAGGGCTTTACTTTGTTGTTCCCATATAAAATTAATAATGAATCAAGTTATTAATTTAACCGAGTTGTTGGGCTCATGGGCCGAGATCCATATTTCATTAAGATATAGCCAAACGAGGGTTTGGTACAACTATACCTCAATTATTTAGGTAGGAACGCCGTCCAATCCCAACCTAGGGACTCTCGGTTTGATGGGCTTGTTGGCACTTACCCATCTGTGCTTAGGGCCAGGAGAATCCTACTACCCATGCTAAGTCAAAACCTCCATCCAAGTGTTAGAGTATCCCATACTCTAACCCAATACAAAGTGACAATACTCCAGTGCATCCTGCGAGGGCATGGTCTACAACTGGCCTATTCCCACTTCGATTCAGTTTTGAATGAGGGAAGCACTTTTAAGCGACTTAGTAATTTCCGTTTGGTTATTAGATTCAATTATAACGGCTTGCATACATAAGGCGGGTGAATGAGCTATTTGTAACATACATTCATACATGCAAAAGAATATAAAATGATTAAACAAAATTAAAATGGACTGCTATTGGCCTATGTTACATCCTAATATAATTCTAGTAAACCTATACTAGAAACATATATTAGGTGGGCCTCCATCTTCTCCTTCTGGGCTTGCACCTCCATTTGGGCTTGCACCTCCATTTGGGCTCACCACTCCATGGGCTTCTTCTTTTACAAATTTTTATAATATTTAATTTAAATAAAATAAAATTACATTAAAAGAAAACGACACGCAGGCCGTATTTACCCAAAAGAAAAATACAACCCATCTCGTAAAAGGCCCAATAGCATCCAATCATACATTCATTCAACCATTCATATGCATCCAATACATACAATTCAAAAGCATGTCATAATGCATGATTTAAGCCCATTTAAATTATGTCAAAGCCATTATTAGGAAATCGCCAATTTTGGCCCACCATGGTTCTAACCCTTAACGGGCTTTGGGCCTCCAACCCAGGCAGTCCAACTGCTCCCACTGGAATTTGGAAACCATGGTTCCAATGTAGCCGTCCGAGTAATTGTGCCAAAATTACCCGAACCAATTTCCATTAACCATATTAATTTCCAAAACTAATATCACATGAACGAAATAAAATTCATCCAAGAAACCATGCGCATTTAAATTACATAAATTTAAACACACGAATTTTAAAACCAATTAAAATTTCAAAACTGGGCCCCGGACCCAAAATACCCGCAAAAATCCAAAACACAGGGCCCGGCCCGCTGCAGCTGCCTAGCGGCTGCCCGCTGCTGCCGCCTGCAGCGGCCACTGCCCCCGGGAGCCGATTTTTTTTTTTTTTTAAACCAGAATTAAAAAAAAAAAATAAAATCCACCAATCATCATCCATAGCAATTCACTAAGAATTACAAAAATACAATAAAATTAAAACAACATAAACCAATATGCAATATTAATTTTCATTGTATCAAAACATATGGGAAAAATCATAAAACCCATACCATGAATCCCAAACAAAAACATCCAATTTCAAAACAGGGATTCAACCAAATTAATCAATTTCCACGGATCAAAAGCCCGCTCTGATACCACTGTTGGGATTTTTCACCGGAAATCACCCGATAAAAGCGGAAGAATGCGGTGATTTCCTCAAATCCAGTCCCAGGAGCAATTGAAGTGGAAATTGAAAAACTTAAAATTAAATAGAAAGGGATTAAATTTCTTACCAGAAAAATCTCTTTCTAGATATGGATGATGACTGCAGAATTCAATTGAGAATTCCTCCACTCTCACGTACACGAACGCTTGGCGAATGCAACCCGTGCTAGCGTCGGAAAAACAAAGCAATGGAGAGAGAGGAGTAGGAAATTTCGGCTAGGAGTGTTTTTCCAAGGTTGGCCGAATTTTTCTAACCCTAGGTATTTATACCTAGGGTTGGCCGAATTCCTCAAGTGGATTCAGGCCCATCTTGGCTCCTTTCTATTTTGTGCGGGCTTCCATGTTTCAATTCAGGCCCAGTCTAATTTTAATTATTCTGGTTTAAATTAATTTCAAGCCCAATTTTAATATACCCATGTATTTAATATATTACTCCAAGTAATATATTATTTACATCTAAATTAAAATTAGTTTGATATTTAATTTAATCCATCAAATTAAAATTAACTCTACACAAAATAAAATCATATGTAAACCCATACATATGAATATTTCCACCTAGGAAATAATTTCATAATTAATCCAATCAATTATGAAGAGCCAATAGAATATATTAATTTTATTATTATGACCAATCCAATTGATCCTTATAATATAATTAATATATACACACTTCTCCCTCCATTGTGTATACTCCAAGTATACATGTGATTCCTTAAGTCTGCATTCTATCGTTCTATGTGTACGATCCTGTGGGCCCATCTTTATGTTGGCAGCGGGCCTTTGGCCCGCAGACTGCAGTTGGGCTCTAGCAAGCCACTGCAGCCCCCAATTAAGATGGAGATGGCAGTCTAACTGATATCATAACCCTGTAGTTTAAACTTGTACATCCCATGTCATTGATATCGGTATCCAACACAAAGGCATGGATTGATCACCCTCTTTTGTGTTCGGACATTAACTTGATCCCGAATGTACTGATCCTCACAAACAAGTTCCAACTTGTTTAGGTGTGGCCACACTCTTATCAGTCACATTCATCAAGTGGCCGGTGATATCTTCTCAGTTGGTTACTGAGTGACAAATCCCTTCTGCATATCCATAGTATTACCATGTTCAGAGACATACCCGAAAGTACCCATACTTGGCACCCTATTACAGGCCCTTTAGGCGTACCCCTAAGTATGCGACTTCACATGTAACACCATCATATGGTCAGGTCAAAGGATCCATACAAGTACTACACGAGAATCCATTGTGATACCGTACCATGTGGATTACTCGTTTAGTGGATCTATCCAGTACCATGCTCCCAGGCATGTACCCATTAACTTGGTTGACATTCCATGTCCAATGACCGGTAAGACACCGCCATACAACCAGGTTAGTGATAGTCTATTGTTCCATTCATTCCCATGACTGGAACAGACTACGGATCTATTTATGGTCATATCGTTTACCCTATCCATGGTCTTACTGCTAAGTGCATGACACTAGTCGTCATGGATATAGATATGTCCATTGGATACTCCATTTACTATACTGCACAAGATAATTATAATAAATGAATTGATGCCTTTATTAATGACACAAATGAGTACAACACATAAATCCAATAAATGTATAGTACAAATACAAGGACCAATGCCTCGGGACTAGGGCATATCCAACATCCAATGCCCCAAGAAATAGGGCACACCAACAAGTAGTATGAGATGCATGCAAAAGACAAAAAGTAAAGGCTATAAGAAAGTAAAGAAAAATGCATACTTGTGGTAGTGGTGGAATCGGAGTACCAGTCGAAGGAAGTAGGTACTGGGTAATGTAGGCTCGATAATCACCCTCCGAGCCCGCAGCTGTGTATCCATCCCCAAATACTCCTCGGTGCTCATCCTCAGGGATATGCACCCACTAGAATAAGCACGTAAGCAGCAGGGTAGGGATCATCCCTTCCTCGGGTCGCCCATAGCATTACTTGACCTTATCCCCTAAGTACCACTCCAGAGACAAGGGGCACTCCATGACCAGTTGCCTCTCAATCAACCATAAGGCACCGATCATCGCCACAGTCCAATAGGTAGCATCGCCCAAGGGGCACCTAAATCCTTGAGCAATCCAAAGCAGATGCATACGAGTCAAGCTCAAATTCAGGTATGATCCTAAACTAGTGAATAAAGTTTAAAGCTAAGAAGATTTGTATGTACCTCACTCTAAGTCACGGAGCCCAGTTGAGTAAGGAATTTAGCCACATCCATCACCGCCTTGGTCCAAATGACCATTCATCGGGTGATCCGTGGAAAGAGTAGGATGTCATTAACCTTTCCCAGCTTGCACGGGATCTCAAAAGCATGCTTATAGGCCTATATCTGCAAAGAAACTAAAGTCAAAATGCACACAAACGGAGATTTACTATAAAATGAACAAGAAAAAGAACAGAATTCTTACTAGAAGCAAAATCGAGTAGCACTTCAACTTCTTGTGTTGACCCCTAGCGCATAAATCTAGCCCATAGTACATCTGGGTAAGCCCAGCTCTCCCACAATCCAGCCCATTCAGGCTCTCCAATCTGATTAATGTAGGCAGCATATTGCAGTTGAAGTCGCTGCCACCAGTGAGGAATAGAACCTTAGATAGCAAGTACAGCAGGAAGGAGCATGTGTACAGGTTCTGCTCCACCTCAGTAGTGGCACTGCTCCCCTTCCAGTAGCTCATTAGAGTACCACATTGCAGCTTGGGCTGAGAAGGCCTGTATCCTAGCAAAATAGCCATGACATCAGCGCTGAAGTGGCTCACGCTCAAGGTGTAGTTGAACTGGATCTGGGTGCCTCTGAAGTGAAACCCAATGATAGCAGCAAAGTCTAAAGGGGTAATGGTGAACTCCCCGATGGGTAGGTGAAAGGTATAAGTGGTGTCCATCCACCGCTTAACAAGTGCCATGACTGATCCTTTGCTCTTCCATGGAGCACGATGAAGAGTCCGAAGGAACAATATCTATAGACCTGTGGCATCTGCCTTCACCTTAACTGGAGCCGGAAGGTGGTCATAAAAATCTTTAAGGCCGTATCAGCCTTCTACGCCCTTATTCTTCTTCCTGGACTGTAAAATCAATAAGGGAAGTTTGTTAAATTTAATTAATTGCATATGAGTATATATTTCAGGAAAAAATTGAAAGAAAATTCAATTTTAGGTGAAAAGGGGAAGGCTGTCTCCCAGGAGAGATGAGCCCTACGGCCCTATCCCATGTAATTTTGGGCCATACGGCCTAACTCACTAAGCCACACAGCTCAACCCTTGTCCCTGGAGAGACCTAGAAATTCAAGGAGAGATGAGCCGCATGTCCTAACTTGCACATGAACAAAACCGTACGGCCCATATTTTCTGGGAAACAGATTGCGATTCTTCGACCAAGAAATCCAACTTTCTTAAAATTAACCCTAAATCTAAGCAAAAACCAGTCCTAAATTGATCCTAAACATCAAGCAAACCCTAAGGATGCATTATAATCCATCAATTTTATCAAATTGTAGCAAAATCAACAATGAAAACTGTTGGGATTCGTCACGGGAAACCGACCGATAAAAGCAGAAATACGCGTCGATTTCTATACTTCATATCCTTCACAGACGATTTCATCAGAAATGGCTATGCCTATGTAATGAAATATAAGTCTGAGACCCTTGATAGGTTCAAGGGAATAAGGAACGAAGTACAGAACCAACTAGGCAGAAATATCAAAGCCTTTCGGTTGGACCGAGGTGGTGAGCATATAAGCCTATAGTTTGACTCATTTTGAGAGAGCATGGAATAGTTCCATAGCTCACTCCTCCAGGAACACCACAATGGAATAGGGTGTCCGAACGGAGGAACAGGACCCTGTTGGACATGGTCCGCTCAAACGATAAGTCATGCCTCTCTCCCAATAAGTTTTTTAATGGATACGCTCTTGAGACAATGGCTCTCATTTTCTATTATACTCCGACTAAGGCTTTGGAAAAGACCCCATTTGGAATATGGACAGGCAGGGTGCCTAATGTGTCTTTCTTACGGATTTGGGGTTGTTATGCACAAGTCAAGAAATTGACTATGAGCAAAACTAGCCGACTAATGCCTGTTTGTGAGCTACCCTAGGGAAACCAAAGGGTATTACTTCTACGACCCCGCTGAGAACAAGGTGTTCATGGCTCGAAAGGGGGTCCTTCTTGAAAAGGGGCTTCTTTCCAAGAAAGTCAGTGGGAGCGATATTGAACTCAGGGAAGTTCAAAGCTCAGAAACTCCTGAAAAGGATAACTCGGAGACCAGGGTGAAGCTGCCAAAGGTAGTAGCACTAGCCCAGGTCACACAAGGACCTAAAAGGTTTGGTAGGGATCATCAGGAACATGAGAAACATCGGTTTTTTGTTTCTAATGATTACGCTCCTTTTGTCTTGGACGAAGAGGAGCTCAAAACCTACTAGTAGGCTATAGCTAGCCCACTGTCTGCCATGGTGGTGGATTTGCAATCTATGTACGATAATCAGGTTTGGAACCTGGTTGATTCACCTCCAGGTACTAAGGTAATAGGTTGCAAGTGGTGCTATAAGCTATAGGCCGACAATACCTTTCAGGGTGTGTATAAGAGGTTTAGTGGGAGCATAGTAACTCTCCTGGTATTATATATGGATGGCATCCTTCTGATTGGAAGCGACATACCAACACTACAAGGGAATTGTAATGGTTGTGTAAGTGCTTCGCAATGAAGGACTTAGGCGAAGCTGAGACGATCCTAGGGATCAGGATCTACAGGGTTAGATCCAATCGGCTTCTAGACCTAAGTCAGGCCAAGTACATAGACATAGTTCTGAAAAGATTCGGCATGGACCAGGCTAAGAAAGGTTTCTTGCCAATGGGTTATGAGCTGAAACTTAGCAAGAAATACTATAGGGAGAACATGAATCGGTTCTATATGCTTCGGCTTTAGGATCGATCATGTACTCCATGCTATGTACAAGACCTGATGTCGGCTTTGCACTAAGTATGATGAGTCGGATCCTGAATGGATCACAGGTAGGCTGTCAAAGCAATCCTGAAGTACCTTAACCGGACTAAGGATAGCTTCTTAGTGCATGAAAGTTAGGAAGAGCAGTCAGTTACTAGGTACACTGATACAAGCTTCCAGATACAAGCTTCCAGACCGACCAGGATGAATATAAGTCGCAGTATAGGTATGTGTTCATGCTAAATGGTGGTGCTATTGTTGGAGAGGCTCCAAGTAATAGACCATCGCGGTTTCTATCACAGGAACTGAGTACATTGCAACGTGTGAAGCAGCTAGGGAAGCTGTGTGGATAATGAAGTTTATCATGCAACTGGGGGTAGTGTCAACTATCCAGTAACCAGTTGATATCTTCTGTGACAACGCGGGGCTGTTGCACAAGCTATGTGCCCTGGTCACACATATACACGAAGCACGAACTCAGGAAGTTTCACCTATTGCGAGAAATCGCTGAGGGGGTGACATCTCATTACAAAGAGTGGACACCAAAGACAATGTCATAGATCTTTTGACCAACATGCTTGGCTACGCCTATGCACGAAGGTTATACTAGATCTATAGGGATTAGTCCCCATGCCTAGTAGGTACTAGTGCAAGTGGGAGATTGTTGGAAATGCCCTAGTCCCGAGGCATTGGTCCTTGTGTTTGTATAATACATTTGTACATTTATATAATCTTTATGTATTATACAATTTGTGTCAAGGAAATAAAGGCATTAATCTATTTATTATATGTCTTGTGCTATATTTTAAATAGAGTATCCAATGGACATATCCATATCCATGTTGTCAAGTGTGAGGCACTTGGCAGTAAGACCGTGGATAGGGAAAACGATATGGCCATAAAGTCATCCGTAGTTTGTTCCAATCATGGGAATGAATGGAACTAAAGACTATCATTAGCCTGGTTGTATGGCGGTGTCTTATCGGTCATAGAACATGGAATGTCAACCAGGTTAATGGGTACATGCAAAAAGGGCATGGTATTGGATCGATCCACTTAACGGGAATCTACATGGTATAGTATCACAAATGATTCTCGCGTAGTACTTGTATAAGTCCTTTGACCGGACCATATGATGGTGCTGCATGTGAAGTGGCACACTTTGGTGTACGCCCAACGGGCCTGTAAAAGGGTGCCAAGTACGGGGACGTTCGGGTGTGTCAGTGAGCATGGCAGCACTATGGATATGCAGAAGGGAATGTCACTCAGTGATTCACTGAGACGATATTTTAGCAAGGAGGCTAAAAGGGTTGCTAGCTTATTGAACCTAATGCATTGAGATGTATATGGACCGACAAGCATAGCAACTAAGGGTGAACATCTATACTTCATATCCTTCACAGACGATTTCATCAGAAATGGCTATGCCTATGTAATGAAATATAAGTCTGAGACCCTTGATAGGTTCAAGGGAGTAAGGAACGAAGTACAGAACTAATTTTTCTACCCAAAAGAAATGATATAGATAAAGTCAAACCAATGACTCATCATATGACTCATCACATATCACCTCCTTATCAAGCATGACTCACCAAGCTATTTTGTCCCATGAATGAGTCATCATACTCACCCAAATCCATGCATTGAATTCGGCCAAGGATGAAGGAAGAAAGGAGAAGATATTTCCTTAAGGAAGCAAAGTCCAACTTTGCAACCAAAAAGTCATACCATGACTCACCCTTTTTAATCATTCACCTTTTGTTTCAAGAATGACTCATCACTCAATGACTCATCACTCTTAACACAAAGATTACATTAATGTACAAATGTATTATACAAACACAAGGACCAATGCCTCGGGACTAGGGCATTTCCAACAAAAAGAAATTAAAAATCAAGGGAAAAATGGGCCAACATAGCAAATATGCGATTGCATGTCCGTGGATATTGATTATGGGGCTCACTTCCTCCCCAAGGGATATACCCTAGTACTTCTCATTTGGCCTAACGCCGTGTAAGCTCTCCACTGAGACGAAAGGTAGAGGGAAAGAACCCTCCGGTAGGGTATACTATGGTACCACCGTATCCGAGGCCTCTTAGTAGGGTGCATATGAGATCGAGCAGTGGAGTTTATGCTTCACAGTCTTAAATATGGGTCAGAAGTAAGAAGGGCCGGTTGGTAGAGAGAAAAAAAATGAGATAGAAGAGAAAAAGAGGGAAAAAGAATGAATGGGAAGGTTTCTCAAAAGAATGGTGAGTTATGGATGAATAGTTTATTTGGATCCCATGTTGATTCAAATAATAATGATACTCAATGGTATGAAATACTGTGTGGTAAAATTGTAGGAGTAATAGAAATACCTATTGCTTAAACTATTAAGTTAGAAGGAACTAAGTGGAATAAGTTTCTTGTTAAGTTAACTGAAAATTTTAGTGATGATGTGAGCACGGATTTTTGTTCGACCTATATGATGAAGATTTTTTATTATCCTTAATCCGAAATTGTCAGAAATACCGGGCCGAAAAGCAGAGAACGGATTCTAACTCATGTCAAAACGAACCAAAAACCATCAGAATCGAAAAGAGGATTGTCATCATTGGAAGATGGGCCATACAGCCCAACTCAAAAGGAGGCATGGCTCAACTTTTAAGGGTTAGGTCGTAGAAGAGAGCTACTTAAAATGGGTATAGCTGGATTTAAGGAACGGTCGTACGGCCCAAAACATAGGCTACATGGCCCAATTCAAGAGACAGATGGATCATACGGCCCATCTTTTATGACAGCAATTGCTAAATTGGCCCACTTGCACTAGAATAAAGAAAGAATTTCTTAAAACAATGACATCATTATGGAAGGAATGGGTATTACAGCAGTGGATTAACAGAAGAGATCAATTACTTACACTCACTAAAACTCACAACTGCCCACAGCCCATCCTTCACCTGTTCCTTCAATATTTTTCTTTCTCTACAACTTTTTTCTTGAGCTTAACCTTCATCACATCAATTACCATATTTCTAAAAGGTTTACAATGCCAAAAACTAGGCAAACCTTACCTTTTCAAACACCAAAACTCATTTCCATACATAAAACTCCATGGTTCAAAGTTATTCACGGCTGGATTTCAATTCCTGGTGAGTTTTGGTTCGTTTTCACGAGTTACATTAGATTCAATGGTTTAAGGAACGGATTTGGATCATTTTCCGAAAAGCTAAATAAACAAGCTAAAGGTAATCTCTGAGAGGCCATAATATCTTATTTCATTATTCCTGTATTGTTAGGTATACCTATGCTTTGCCAAATTGAAGATACTTGAAAATATTTTGCTGTAAATTTTGTAACAGTGTCGTATGGCCCATCTTTTGGGCTGCACGGCCTTTCTTGAAGGAGACTTGTAGCCGCACGGTTCATCATGGCCCATGAGCCATGCACCAAATTTTCTCTATTTTTTGGGATTTTTGATTTTATGCATCCGGGGTGAAAATCTCCAATTTCTTAGTCTAATCAATTGATAGACTCCCAAAGGATCGTAAAACTCAAAAGAAGAAAACCCAAAATGAATTTCTACATGTTAAAATCACAAAAAAAAAAATTATTTTTATCGTTAGATCTGGATCCCAATAACCATGTTTAACCCGTTTTTGAACCCCACAGTTCCAAAAATTCATTTCGCAGGATAGCATTTATATATCTCATTATTTATTACTTATCCACTCATTTTTCATAAAATCAATTTTGGGTGTTTATACGCTTCACTGGCTTAGATTTAATTTCGAAGAATTTTTAAGACCCACACGAAACGGATTTCCAATGATTCTCTAGATAACTAGCTCACATTGTCATGCTAAATGAAAAATATAAAATTGGCCAAATCATTTTTCAAAACCTTTTTCTTCAGATCCAAAAATACAGGGCGTTTATAAAATTGTTCTTCAGGTTTAATCGGGTAAACCTGCCGGGTTTTCCTCGATTATCCCGTAAATGCATGCCTCTGAGCTATTTGGATATCCGATTCTATCAAATATGAGTCCAATGCATTTATATTCATCCGTATCACTAACCTCTGTTTTGCAGGTAGATGTATGCTAGCTTAGATGAATGCTAGTTTTCTATTTTTTAGAATAATTCATGTAAACTAGGCAATTGTACCCCTATCTCATTTTCATCAAATGTATCCTCTAGGTTAGTTTATTCGATTTGGCTGTAATAATTTTATTCCCCAAATTTATTTATCACTTTTTGAATTTATTTATGGCTTTCCGTATAAGCATATAGTAAATATCTAGGGTTGAATATTGAATAGGGAATAAAATAACAAAAGTACAAATTAGGTATAGTTAAATGCTATTTCATATTAAAGCAGAAATAAGTGATTTGTCCGGACCAGAATCTCTATCTTAAAGGTATAGGAATCTCTGTCAGGCTTGGCTATACAATAATTTCTCGGTTAGAGCTAAGCCGGGTGGTGACTCCTGTCAACCTTTAAGGTACGAGGAATCAGTTTTGTACATTCCTTCATTTTGCCTTATTTTTCCAAAACCCAAAAACCAAGTTTTCTAAAAAGATAAACAAGTTTTCCAAAAAAAAATTTAAAAACCCTTCGGCGCCGGGCTTGCAGCTGAAGCTCGCATTCGAGGATCGCCCGCTCACAGATGATCCATTGAAATTATGGGTTCTAAGTAGAATAATAGCTAAGTTAGAACAAAAAGATCCTAACACTATCATCCGAGCTAGAAATATCACATATAAAGATAAGATGATAGAGGAATTTGGCAAACAAATTCCATAATTGCTTAAAAAATCCTAATTAGAGATAGTGAGAGTCCACGCTCTAGTCCAGCCTTCATGGTAATTAACCATGCAGAACAGGTGCGAGGAAAAGCATGAATGGTTATTGACTATCGACAGGTAAACAATGCAACCAAAGATTATGGTTTTAAGATTCCTACTACAGGAGATGTAATAGATAGGGTAAGTCTTAAACAACCCTCCATTTTTTCAAAGTTTGATTTGAAAAGTGGTTATTGGCAAGTAAAGATGGAAGAAGATTCAATTCCACTAACTGCTTTCAATGCTCCTCTAGGAATGTATGAGTGGCTAGTTATGCCATTCGAATTAAAAAAAAAATGCTCCAGGCATATTTCAATGCAAAATGGATAATGCTTTTAAAGCATTAAAAAAGTTTTGTGTGGGATATATAGATGAATGTGTTAGTCTTTAGTCAAAATGAAGAACACATGACTCACCTTGAACAAATGACTGGTATCTTTAAAAAGGAGGTTATGATTCTATCTGAAAGGAAGATAGAATGGTTCAAGGATAAAGTAAAATTTTTAAGGATAGAAATAGCTAAAGGAAAAATTTGGCTTCAAAGTCATATCTCTTAAAAAATTACTGAATTTCCTAACGCATTACAAGATAGGAAGCAAGTACAAAGATTTTATGGGCTTGCTAACTATGCTAGACAATTTGTGAAAAATTTATCCAAATATCTAGGAAGAATAGCTAAGAAAACTTTTGATAAAAATTCTTGGTATTGGGATAATGAAGATACTCAATTTATGATCCAGGTAAAATAAAAAATGAAAAATTCACCATGTTTAATTTTACCAGTTGACATAGATGAGTTAGTCTTAAAAGTAGATGCTTCAGATAGGAGTTGGGGTGCAATTTTAAAAATAAAAGGAAGAAAACATGAACCTCTTTTTAAGTATTGGTCTGGAACTTTTAAAGGTGTAAAATTAAATTATCTAATTCATAAAAAGGAAATATTAGCTGTCAAAAATGGTATGAAAGATTTTTATAGTTTCTTAGCCCCAAAAAGTTCTTACTTAGAACAAATTCAACTTATGTTAAGACGTTTATGAATCTGAATTTCAAAAAAGTTAGACAAACTAGAATTTTGAGTTTGCAAGAATGGTTTGGCTATTATAGATTTGAAATCGAATATATTTCTCCTGATAAAAATATAATAGTTGATTCTCTTTCTCGTGAACTTGTAGATTTGATAGATGAATCCTGTTGTAAGAAACAAGCTTTGTTGGATATGCAATAAGGAGGGACACTCCAGAAAGCAATATCTTTAAAAGAATAAAAAGAAAGAGATTGAGAGCTTTAGCTCTGGTCCAAAAAGGGCGAAAAAATTAGAACATTAATTATGTTGGCAATATAAGCGACTTGGACGTTTGGCTGTAGATTGTACTAAGTTGAAAAACATGGTGATTTCAAAAGAACTGATCAAACCAAAAATAGAAGGTAGGGGTTCCTAAAAGAAAAAGAAGCCTTGATCAAGGAAGAATCTTTGTGAAAAATGAAACCAAATGTTTAGAAAGTTTGAAATACCCAACTTCTTCACAGAAGGATAGCAAGATAAGCTCTGAAAATTGTATGGGTGACATTTCAAGTAACAAGGCTAGTGGAAATACCAATTAATCTCTTGAGATTCCAAACTAAACTCAAAATGAGGAAGAATCAAAATATGATTTTAGAGATGACCTTCTTGATGAAAATTATAAAAGAAAAAATCTCAAAGATGGTCCTGAATGGGATACTCTTGGAGAACCTTTTGGAAAATATGACCTTAAAGTCAAGTATTCAACTCTAGAATGGGCTTAATAGCCATCTTAAAAAATTCTTGAAAATATATATTCTAATATGGAATCTAGCATTGACGATTGTTAAGAAATTCTTGAGATTGCAAAAAGATGGTATTACTCATAAGACATTAGAGGTCTTGGTCTTTCAAAAGATGGATATTATTTATGTGCAGGTTTAAAAGGAAGTCTTGAAAAAAGAAACTTTAAAGAACTTTGCCACTATATAGATGGAGTTACAAAATATATTTTACAGCTCGAAGAACAACTTGATATCCTTCCAGCTGAGGAAGAGGAATTTATTTTTCAAGTTTCTGAGAAAAAGAAAATTCTTAACCAAATGAATCGATCACTTTCTGATAATCTTAAAAACATAACCAAAAGGAAGCTAGTTGATGTAGAAGATCGTTACTTGCAAGACTGTCACAGGTTGTGGCCATATATCCATTGGGATTCTTTCTATAAACCAACCGTATGGATAGATTCTGAAAAATTGAGAGAGAGTCTCCAGTTCTTAGAAGTAGGATTGGTGGAAATCATTGAAGTAAATCTTCTAGATTTGACCCTAGTTTCATATTTTCCTAATATTGTGCAAACAGCATTAAATCTGGTTGGAACAAGATTAGTTTCTTTCCAGATAATTAGCACAAGCTTGGAACAAGGAGAAGAGGGAAGACTCCATTTTCCTTATCAAATATGGAATCTTCATCTTGCTTCAGCAAGACATCTTGTAGAACCATGGAAGATTAATAATCAACAATTTAAACAAAATTGGAAGACTTATAAAGAAAATAAGATTATTAATCAAGCTATTCATATGGAACTTATTAAAGATGTTTTAGAGAAAACTGCTTTTAATCATGAGCCACTTATTCTCAGAGATGGTAGGATTTTTGTTTTTATCCTAGAACGACATTTCCCTTATCTAGACAAAGAACAAGAAATGTTCGTGGATGGTCGAAAGAAGGTTCAAGCCCTTTGTGAAAACTATGGGATAAATGTTCTAGTCTTCACCTTCATCTTGCAACCTATGTCACATGGAGGAATCTAGCTGAGCATAATGACAAGAGACTTGCTACAGGATTGGTAGAATACTTAAGGAATCTGATGATGAAGATAAGATAGAAGTGAACATCCGAGTCTCAGACAAATAATAAATCATCAACCATGATGTCATCTTCAGCATGTATTATTAAAGAATCTACTTTTTTAGGTCCAGAGAAAAGAGCCATGTGTTTTATCTGTCTATCTTATCTTTTCTAGTACAGAAAAGAATAAGATTCCTTTTATGTATTATTGTTCTTAGCTGGAAAACAGGACCAGAAACACCAGCTGTGTTTTATTGTTTTCTTTTTAAGTGAGCTGGTAAACAGTACTAGAGGCACTAGCTTTGTATTATAAATACCCCTTTAGCTCTTCATATTCAGGGAGCAAAAGAGGAAGCAAAAATAAACTTGTGTGGTTTTTTTAATTCTCTTGTGTTCATTATACCTTACTTAAACATTTCTACAAAGGTCTAGAAGGAGTGTATAGCGTAAGACCCATAAACGAATAGGGCACCATAGCATAGAAGAACCTTCAACCTTCAACTTTGTTGAAGTATTGCTAATGACAAGCGTAGAAGGAAGTTGAATCAAGTTAGAGAAGCTAGGTGGACCACTATTCACTATGAGGTATAATTCTTAAACTTTTTCTAGTAATATAATATGCATTATATGTCCAGTGATTGCCCTCATCCTGATTGTTTCCATTTGAATCACGGTGTTAGTAAGGATCTAGTAATAGGGTTGTTAAATATTTTTATTAATCGTTTTAATTCTTTGGAAACCTCCTTAGAAAAATCTTCTAAAAGAGCGGAAGAATTGACCCTGAGACAAAGTGAGTTTGAGAATTATTTTCTCAAGAACAAAGCTCCTTTAGGCTTTGTTGCTAGTTCAAGATACTTAAACGAGCATCAAAAACTGAAGGAAGTAAGAAAAGATGGGGAAGAAAATTCTCAGGCTTCTCTTAATCCTTTATTTTTTTTTTATTTTATTATTATACTATTATCTTCTTAAGATCTTAGGTATTTCAAATGGTATCAAAGCCTACGGAGGATAATGAGTGTTTGGATTACAAGGTTTGTTGGGTCTATATTAGTGTTACATTGGTCAAAGGATAAAGAATTAAAAGATATCAGAGAAGAAATAATAGAAAATATTAACAGAGAAAAAGATTTTCTATTAAAAAATATTGAAGAGATCTTAATAGACAGAGAAGAAAATTATAAAGAGCAGATAAAAATTTCTACAAAAAGCTCTAAGAGAAAAACTCAGTTAATGAAACACATTGTTGAAAAAATTGACGAATTTCTTTCGAAAGAGGACTAAAGTGTTAGTCAATTTGAAGTATATAGGTAAGATTTATAATTAAAAGAAAGTTGCTAGGTAAAGGAATAATTTCAGAAAAAAAAAGGAAAGTTAACTAAAAAACAATATCTACCACAAATAGGTAAATAAGCTCTTTTATACCATAAACTTATATTTTGTTTGAAATAGTGCCATAAAAAGGTAAATATCTACAAACAAGTAAATTAGTTCTTTTACACCATAAACTTGTATTTGGTTTGAAATAGTGCCATAAAAAGGTAGATATCCCGAAAACTCCTCAAACCTCCGTTATTGTTGAGGAGGAAGAACGAAGCTCAAATCCTCTCTGTGTTGGTTAGTTTGCTTGAAATAATCTATATTCGACATTTTTCTTCAGCTTTAACTACAAAATCGTCTTTCTCAGTTGTAGATCTGTTGCTATATAACATAACTTTGATTTTTTTTTTTTTTTTTTTGCTGGGTTGGTCTGCTTTTGCTTTTAGTTAGCAGTGCACACGGTTGGTTAACCAGTCCATATGGACTTTTACAAATGGTTAACCGTTTAAACGGTTTTTTTAATTTATTAACCATATACTGTCCATTAAATTCGGTTAACCATTAATTTCGGTCGGTTAACCATTTTTTTACGGTTAGCCATTTACAAAGTAGACATTATATCTTGCTAAATTTATAATATTTTGAACCTCTAATAAATATACCATAAATTTCAATTAAAAATATAACATTACAAACCATAGTCTTAATTATTAATTAAAAATAAACTCCAATAATTAAAACATTAATTAAAAAGAAGTTCCCAAACATAAAAATTGTTGTACAAGTTCAAACATTAATTAATGAAATTGTTCTTCGTTGTTCCTTTTTTAATGAGTATGAAATTAAGAATTGAGAGGAGATAGGATTAGAAGTGAGTGACCAAGACTACTTGGTATTGTATACTAAGGAAGTAAAATAATATCAAAGGCTCAAATGTTTCACTTATTTTCATATATATATATATATATATATATATATATATATATATATATATATATATATATATAAAATTAATTACATAATTTTTTAAGAAAAATATTTGTAAACGGTCGGTTAACCGCGAGTCCACATTGATTTTCGGTGTAAAAATCGAAACATAAACCGTAATCATTAATTTCTAAAAATAAAAATCGTACACTAGTCTATCGGTTTCGGTTAACCATATTTTTAACTCGGTTTTGATTCGGTTTCACGGTTTTTCGGTTTTCGTTTTTTTGCGCAACCCTACTTCTAGTCAAAGATATATGTTGGTTTTTGTATTATAGGTACTCAGATCTATCTTTTTTAAACAAGATCTATTTAAATTTGCAAAATTGAAGTACGTTGGAAACCTTATAGTCATGGATCTCCGATAACGTAAAATGAAGCTAACAAAATTTAGTTTGGAGTATTGTCTTATTGTTTTTCTTATTGTAATTTGTGTATTTTCTCTTGTTCTTGTAGCATTTTTTATTTATATTCTAATATGGTGAGATTATGTTATTTCGATTATAGCAGGAGAAATTATTTGATTTATTTGGTTTTTATTACCAATATATCAACCTTCATGTACTCCACGTTTCAAAATACATAAAATCTTCCATTTTCATTTTAAAAAAAAATGTATAGTACCGTTTCATTTGATTTTAAAGCAACATAATAGATTTTAATACGTGATATCTACACAATATATTCAATGATTAGTTTAATGAATTTCTTATTATTGAATTCAGATAGAACCGGTATATATCTATCTTAATTTCGACTATTACAGTTTCAGATTATTTATTTTATCAACAAATTAAGAAAAGCAGTTGTAGTGCTGCCACGTCTTTCTCTTCAAAACCTAAAAATTACTATTGATTGTTTTGAATTTCTAAAAAATTTCACTTCAATTTCTACAGAACACACGTAAAAATAAGTAAGGCGATTTAACTTTGATTAATGATTATTTCAAAGAGAGTAACTAAAAGAAAATACTTTAAAAAAAAAAAAAAAAAAAACCCTAGTTATCACTACATAATGCTTTTATATTAGGCTACAATAAAATACGAAATCTAAATTGTTGAGGAATTGTAAGTAAAAATAAATAAATTATAAAGATAAAAGACACGTAGAGTTTTTTTTTTTAATGGAATTTCGATTTGATGAATAAAAAAAAAAAAAAAAAAAGATCTTTAATTTTACAACTTCCTAATTGACTTAAGTTTATTCTAAAAACTCTAATTAAATTTCTTTGATGTCTTTTAGTGCTTTCACTTTTTAAACTCATTTGTGTCTCTAATATAATGGTATGACTGCGATTATGATAGATATATTTTGTGCATATATTTTTGTCCTATTTTGTGGCTTTTATTGCACCATCTTGGTTTAATTTAGGCGGATTTTATTTCATTTGTTCTATTTTTATGTTTTAGGGCTTTAAAAGAGGAATTTGAACTTTTGGAGGCTAAATCACCTATTTTTGAAGCTCAAATGTGCAGTTTGGAAGAGCATGGAAGTCCCAAAACATGGGCGTGTCTTAGGAGGAGCCAAAACTGAAGAATTATTGAGAAGCAGAAGTTACCCAGTCTTAAGACACGCCCGGGTTCTAGTACTACGAATTTTGTACTTTAATTCAGACTAGGACTTTCCCTTTTTGCTTTTGGGTTATTTTAATTTCCCCCTTTTTAGGCAAGTAGGAGAGAAAAGCAGCTGGTATTTTTTTTAAGATTTTCACTTTGGGAATAACTCTAATTGAGGAGTTATTTTAGCATTATTTTAGGGGGAATTATTTCCCAATTAGGACTCTCTTTCTCTCCACTGCTGGAGCGTTTTAGTGGCTAAGAATTAAAAAAAGAAAAGATTATTTTTTCTTTTATCATTGCATAGAAGGGGGGAACGGGATACATTTTTTTTTTGGGCTGGAAATTATTTTCTGGGGGACTGTTGAAGGAGAACGTGATTTGGGTTAGAAGAAGGAAGCTAGGTTTTTCTTTTCGAAGGTGGAATCCACAACTCATCTCCGATTTCATCTCCGCAACCCTCCATTTGGATCTTCATCTTCCTAGTTTTTCTTCTTACTCCCATTATTATGTCTTCTTTAATTTGCTCATTTGTTTATAATTCAGCTATGAACTAATTCTACCATAGCTAAGGTATGGTGGAGCTTAGGGTAATTTCTATGTAATTTTCCTTGTTTAATGCAATTTATCCGTATTATTTTTCCATTATTGTGTTATGATTGCTTAAGGCTTTGAATGCGTGACCATCTATTTCAAAGATTATAGTTAATTCATAATTGACCAAAGGACTGGATTAACGGAAATTCATAACATAACAAATGCATGACCATTGCTTTGTGGCTCACTAGTTTGTGCTAGGTTTCCATATGCCTAATGCTTCCCACGTTAATTGCTTAAAACCGAACAAGTTTAAGTAATTAAGTTGAGGATTAGAGTTGGCAACCCTAACCGGTGTTAATTGTATTAGGAATTCGTCATCTTGGGAATTTAATAAGTTTGATTGCATAACCGAGGAAATTGCTAGAATGAACCTAAGTAAAACCATGCGCCTTAGCCAACTTCTCCAATAAGTTCTTATCCAAGTACACTCCAATCTTAATTTAACTTATTTTATTTAATTTGTTTCTTGCTGTAGATTTTATTTTCCAAATCAAAATCAAAGATATTATCTCTTTCGCCCAAATTATTAGAAACCCGATTGCTATGAGGTTTTGCATAATTAGTCTCCGTGGGATCGACATCCTTCTTATTTCTATATTACTTGATCGACGAGGTACACTTGCTTCTGTGTGTGTTTTTAGACGCATCAAGTTTTTGGCGCCGTTGCCGGGGACTATTTTTTATGTGATACTAATTAATAGGTTTCTTTAATTTAGGTTCCTCTTTCTTTTCTTTTATTTTTCTGATTGTGTATGCTTAGTAGAAGCAGTGGTATTCTTCCTTTACCTATTGACCCTGAAATTGAGAAAACTTGTCGCAGGTACCGGAAGCAAAAGCGTGAGGAACGAAGGCAAGCTATGGAAACCGAAGAGCAAAGACAAGCTCGGCTAGCTGAGGAAGCGAGACAGCAGAATGACCAGCCAATCATGGAACTTTTGGCTCCACATCGACATCAGAACAACTCTAGTATCGTTGCTCCACCAATAAATGCGACTAGTTTTGAAATTGAAATGGGGATGCTGCAATTGATCAAGCATTGTGGCCAATTCGAGGGAGAACCAGACAAAAATCCAAATGATCATCTGGATAAATTTTTGATGCATGCAGATACTTTTAGACAGGAAGGTGTCTCAACGGATTCCATTCGGATGAAGCTCTTTCCATTTTCTCTAAAGGGAAGGGCGTTGGATTGGTTAAAATCTTTAGAGCCGGGATCGATTCGAACTTGGGATGAGTTGGAAAAGGAGTTCTTATCATATTACTTTCCACCTTCCAAGACTGCAATATTGAGGAATGAGATCACTTCCTTTAGGCAATTTGAGTCAGAAACTTTATTCACAGCTTGGGAGAGGTTCCGGAAACTATTGCGGAATTATCCACATCATGATCTTCCTAAATGGCAGCAAGTGAGTACCTTTTACAATGGTTTGACCCCCTCCAACTGTGCCACCATTGATTCGGCTGCAGGTGGTAACATATTCAAAAAGACACAAGGGGAAGCGTATGAGTTAGTTAATGAGCTAGCCAAGAAGAGTGCTCAGTGGCAAGCTGAGAAGCCAAGTGGAAGGAGACATGGTGCGTTTGCCATAGAAACAAGGGCAAGCGACCCGGTTGTAGCTGAGTTAAGTCGTAAGATGGACTTGATGATGGCGCATCTAAGTCTAAAGCAACCAGCACAGGTCGTGGTGTGTGCAAATTGTGGAGGGGATCATCAAAGCCATGAATGCCAATTGGGTAACCCATTCGAAGAAGACACGGCTAATGTAAGCTACATGGGGACTAGTCAAAACAGGTTCCAAAATAACCCATACAGTAACACATACAATCCGGGATGGAGGAATCATCCTAATTTCTCTTATGCCAATCAGCAGAATGTGTTGAGACCACCTCCAGGATTTAATGGGAACGAACAGAGAACCCAACATCATCAACAAACCCAGCAGGCTCTAAGACAGAACTCTCCTTCAGCTGATCCAGTCTTGTCTATTCTAAAAGATATTCAGACTCACCTAGCAAATAATGAAGCATATTGCAGAGATTTGGGCACTCAAGTAGCTCAATTGAACAGAGGTAGAACGGAAAGGCCCCCTGGCGCTCTTCCTAGTAACACTGAGGCGAATCCGAGGGAACAAGCTCAAGCTATCATTCTTAGGAGTGGAAAAGAAGTAGATACTCAACCTCCTAAGCAACCGTCTCAACCTCTACAAGCAGGTAAAGAACCAAAAGAGGTAAGTGACTCTAACGATAAACTCAAAAATTCTGCATCTCTTAAACTGTTTGTTGATCCTGTCATTAAACCTTATGTGCCTAAGTTACCTTTTCCTCAAAGGTTAAAAAAAGAAAAACAAGACCAACAGTACTCTAAATTCCTTGAGATTTTTAAGAAATTACATATTAACATACCCTTCGCAGAAGCTTTAGAACAGATGCCTGTTTATGCTAAATTCTTGAAGGATATATTGTCCAAGAAAAGGAAGATAGAGGAGTATGAAACAGTTGCAATGACCGAAGAATGTTCATCTATTATCCTTAGTAAGCTACCTCCTAAGCTCAAGGACCCAGGGAGTTTCTCTATCCCTTGTACCATTGGCAACTGTACCTTTGAAAGGGCATTATGTGATTTGGGTGCCAGTATTAATTTGATGCCTTTGTCTGTTTTCAGGAAATTGGGGCTAGGAGACCCGAAACCGACCAACATGACCCTTCAGTTAGCCGATAGGTCAATTGCTCATCCAAGGGGGATCGTGGAAGATGTACTAGTTAAAGTGGATAAGTTCATTTTCCCAGTTGATTTTGTGGTGATTGACATGGTGGAAGATGACATGGTTCCGATTTTGTTGGGTAGGCCCTTCTTAGCAACCGGTAGAACATTAATTGATGTTCAACAAGGGAAGTCAATTCTTCGGTTGCAAGATGAAGAAGTAGTTTTCAATGTTTATAATTCGCATAAATATCCTAGTGCTGAATTTGAGAGTGTCCATTTTATTGACTCTACTGATGAGTGTGTTGAGGATGTTTTTCAGGCGATGCATTGGACCGACCCATTGGGAAAGGCCATGATGAGCGTTAGTTTCGGGGGAAACGCAGAGGAAGATTTGATTGATCTAGAAACCCAAGCCATCATTGCTTCTCTTAATGATAATAAAGAGGATTGCTTGTGGGTGAGAGATCACTTCGAAAGTCTAAACCGAGAGGATAAACCAAGGGCAAAGCCTTCATTGGAAGAAGCTCCAATTTTACAATTGAAACCTCTGCCCTCCCACTTGAAATATGTTTTCCTTAACCCTCCTTCTTCTTTACCTGTTGTTGTCTCTTCATCCTTGCCAGGTAACATGGAAGAGAAATTGTTGAAAGTGCTTAGGAGCCATAAGGGAGCATTCAGATGGTCAATCACAGACATCAAGGGAATTAGCCCCTCCTTATGCACACACCGAATCTTTATAGAGGAGCAGGTGAAACCCACAGTACAACCTCAGAGGCGATTGAATCCGAATATGAAGGAAGTGGTGAAGGCTGAGGTAATCAAGCTACTTGATGCAGGTATTATCTATCCTATCTCCGATAGCCCATGGGTAAGCCCGGTTCAAGTGGTACCTAAGAAGGGTGGCACCACTGTGATGGAAAATGAAAAGCAGGAATTGATTCCTGTGAGAAAGGTCAATGGATGGCGTATGTGTATTGATTATAGGAAATTAAATGAAGCCACTAGAAAAGACCATTTTCCACTACCTTTCATTGACCAAATGTTAGAACGAATGGCTGGACATGAATTTTATTGCTGTTTAGATGGTTTGTCCGGTTATATGCAAATACCAGTGGACCCTTTGGATCAAGAGAAAACTACATTTACTTGTCCATATGGTACTTTTGCATATAGACGTATGCCATTCGGATTATGTAATGCACCGGCTACTTTTCAAAGATGTATGACTGCTATTTTTTCTGACATGATTGAGGATTTCATGGAAATCTTCATGGATGATTTTTCTGTCTTTGGATCTTCTTTTGATAGTTGCCTACATAATCTTGATTTAGTTTTACAAAGGTGTGAGGATACTAATTTGGCACTTAGTTGGGAGAAGTGCCAATTTATGGTACAGGAATGTCTTGTTTTGGGACACAAGGTGTCCAAGAAGGGAATAGAGGTCGATCCAGCTAAGGTGGAGGTGATTGGTAAACTACCCCCACCTACAAGTGTCAAATTGGTACGTAGTTTCCTGGGGCATGCAGGGTTTTATAGGCGTTTCATTAAAGATTTTTCCAAAGTTGCTAAACCCTTGTCAAATTTGCTCATAAAGGACACTATGTTTGATTTCTCTGAAGAATGTTTACATGCTTTTAATGAGTTAAAAGAGAGATTAATTAATGCACCAATTATGACTAGCCCGGATTGGACTCTCCCTTTTGAATTAATGTGTGATGCTAGTGACCTAGCTGTAGGAGCGTGTTTAGGGCAAAGATTGAACAAAATTTTTCATCCCATTTATTATGCTAGTAAAACATTGAATGATGCACAGCAACACTATACTGTCACTGAAAAGGAATTACTGGCTGTAGTATTTGCCTTTGATAAGTTTCGTTCATATTTAGTGCTTTCAAAAGTCGTAGTTTATACTGATCATGCTGCTCTTAAGTACTTGCTAGCAAAACAGGATGCCAAGCCAAGATTAATTCGCAGGATTCTTCTTCTTCAAGAATTTGATGTTAAAATAAAAGATAAGAACGGAACCGAGAATGTAGTCGCTGATCACCTCTCTTGGATTCACTTTGAGGCCAAGGAATCTTTACCATGCGAGGAAATAAAGGAACAATTTCCAGATGAAATGTTGATGGTGATCTCATCACTACCATGGTATGCTGATTTCGCCAACTTTTTAGCAGGTAATATCATTCCACCTGGGCTCACTTATCAGTAAAAGCGTAAGTTCTTCTCTAACGCTAAACATTACTTGTGGGAAGACCCATACCTGTTCAAAATTTGTGGTGATAATGTGATCCGTCGTTGTGTACCAAGCGAAGAGGTAACTTCTATCCTTACTCTTTGTCATACTAAGGAGCCTGGCGGCCACTTGGGCCCAACTAGGACAGCGGCCAAGGTCATGCAATGTGGCTTCTATTGGCCGACTTTGTTTAGAGATGCTTATAATTTTGTCAAATCTTGTGATGCGTGCCAACGAACTGGTAGCATTTCTCGTCGGCATGAGATGCCCCAAAATGGTATTTTGATTTGCGAACTTTTTGATGTTTGGGGAATCGACTTCATGGGACCGTTCCCTAAGTCTTTCAACAATGAGTATATACTTGTCGCTGTTGATTATGTGTCAAAATGGGTTGAGGCTGTAGCTCTACCAATGAACGATGCTAGGGTGGTCATTAAATTTCTTAAAAAGAACATTTTTACTCGCTTTGGCACACCTAGAGCAATCATTAGTGATGGGGGAACCCATTTTTGTAACAAACAATTTGATCAACTATTGAGTAAATATGGTGTCACCAATAAGGTAGCAACACCGTATCACCCACAGACAAGTGGTCAGGTAGAGGTATCCAATAGGGAATTAAAGAGCACCTTGGAAAAAACGGTGAATTCTTCTAGGAAAGACTGGTCCCTTAAGTTAGATGATGCATTATGGGCATACCGCACCGCATTTAAAACACCAATTGGTATGTCTCCTTATCGTTTAGTTTTCGGAAAAGCATGCCATCTACCTATTGAATTGGAGCATAAAGCATATTGGGCGCTCAAATTCTTAAATTTTGATATGCAGGCTGTAGGTGAAAGATGTCTTTTGCAACTCAATGAATTAGAGGAATTTCGTCTTAGTTCATACGAGAATGCAAAACTTTATAAGGAAAGGATGAAGAGATGGCATGATAAGCGAATACTTAGGAGGGTGTTCCATGTGGGCGATAAAGTTTTACTATTCAATTCCCGCCTACGTCTCTTTCCTGGAAAGTTAAGGAGTCGATGGTCTGGCCCATTTGAAATAACTGATGTATTCCCATCCGGAGCGGTAGAAATTAAACGGGATGACGAGCCTCCGTTTAAAGTTAATGGCCAAAGACTCAAGCTCTATGATGGTGATGACTATGAAGCCAATGCAGTCACTATAATCCTTTCGGATCCAAGTTGAGCGGGGAAAAGTCAAGCTAATTGACTATAAATTAGGGCTTTTGGGAGGCAACCCAATTTAATTTACTTGCTTTATTTATTTTATTGCATATTTAATAGCTTTTGTTTTTTTGTTGTTTTTGTAGAGTCAAATCTTAATTTTCAGGTTCTGTCTATAAGGCCCGCCCGTGTCCTGTGCAGCGCAGTTTTCTGTTTCTTTTAAGCTTTAACTTGCGTAATGCTGCTGCCCATAAGGCACGCCCGTGCCTTATGCATTCCTGTTTAAAAGAAATGATAGCGCTGAATCTTCTCTTAAGCCCCGCCCGTGTCTTGAACAGCATGCTCTTCTGTTTTTTTTTATGTTAATTAAATAGTGTTGTTATACTTAAGACACGCCCATGCCTTATGAGTGGTCTTTATCCATGAAGACTCTTGGCACATGGCATGCCCTTGCTTTATGCACAAGAGTATTCTGTTTCTCCTTAAAGGGAAATTTTGTCTTTTTCTTTTTATTTTATTTTATTTATTTATTTTATTATTTTATTATTTTTTTTTTAAAAAAAAAAATTTCTTTTTCACGGGTCAAACAGCCCTGCTCTCAACCTTCTTCTCCATTTTTTTTTTCTTTTCCTTCTTTCCTTTTCTTTTTTTTGCAGAGTACCCAGCTCGCCGTCACCGCCTCTCCTCAAGCCGCCGGTCTCCGTCATCGATCCGTCGCCGTCACACCCCCCTTTCCCCCACCGATGGTCCGAACCAAGGCTCCCACCGGCCGGAATCTCTCCGCGAGGCGGCGAACGCGACCCGCCAAGACCCGTCCGCCGTCGCGTTCCCAGCCCCTGCCGTTGGCCGATCCGTCGCCGTCACCACCATTTTCTCCTTCTTCCGCCTCCGTCGTACCCCCAGTTGACCGCCGATCGAGCTCGCCGCCGGTCACATCTGTGGTGGATCCGCCACCATCCTTCACAGCCCCTGCTCCGCCGGTAGCCGCGCCGTCCGAACACGAGCCACCACCGCAGCTCCACCCCCAGGCCGTTCCAGTATCCCCTCTTGCCGGCCCCAATCTATTTCCGGGCAGTCCGCCTACTGTTCCGGTGCCGGAAAATTCCTTACCCGGTACTGGTTCAACCCGGAAGAATGTGAAACGGAAAGCCCCAACATTTGCTTCCCATTCAAAGACGTCTTCAAAAAGAGGGAAACCCTCTAATCCAAAGCAGGCTGCCAAATTTTCCACTCCGGATATTCCTTCAGGATCAGCACAGTCCACCGGTCCAACGGATACGCCTCCTGCGTCTAAAGCTTCTCGGGCTCGATCTCGGCTCCCTCGAGGTACAATTTTAGCTGTCCCTGAATCTCACTTGCATGGTAATTTAAAATTTGGGAAAGCCCATTCTAAACTTTATGAAAACATTAGGACTAAGACTTTTGTTGCTCATAAATTGATTGATTTGGCTGTGTTGGATGAGTTTGGTATGGTTGATGAGTTTAATTCTTTGGTTGCTAATATTGGTTGGACACCCTTCTTTGCTTTGAACAAACCTGGTTATATTGAATTAATTCGGGAATTTTATACGACTTTTAAGTTCAATAAACCAAAGTGTCTCACTATAGATTCGCCTAAAGTGATTGAGTATCGCATAATGGGAAGGGAATTTAAGCAATCTATCACAGAATTTAACTTGTCTTGTGGATTTATTGATTCTGCTTATGCTAACACGGATGCATATAGGAATGCTGCCCTTGATTTTGTGCCTGAATTCAATTCAACTATTGCATGGGTTAATATGTCCTGGGATACACATTATAATCCTAGTAAATCCAAAGCTTATTGTTTGCGGAAGCCTGTTTGGCAGTATATTCATCGTTTCTTAGCTTTTGCATTTTCTGGGCGAAAAGATAACTCTAACATATGCAATAAGGCAGAATTATTCTTTTTGTGGTGTATGGAAAACAATGTGCAAGTTAATTTAGGGTGTTGGATTGCTGAACAATTTGTTGCTGTTCTTTCTCATGAACGACCTCTCATCCTAGGATCGATCATTACTTGTATAGCAGAGAATGCCAAGTTGATTAGCTTAACTGACAATGGTTTGCATGAGGCCTACAGGCTTTTTCCTTTGGATTTGGATTGTCTTAAAAATATGCAGGTTATTTCTTTGGATAAGTCAACTGGCTATTGGCAGTGGTATGTGCGAAACTCTCATCGGCCAAATCCGATGGGTAAGACCAAGCAGAGTGAGCCCGAAGTTTCTAGACCGGCCTCGGAGGGTCCTATTGATTCTTCCCCTTCTTCCATTACTTTGGTCACCATCTATGAGCTTTTGCAGCGGTTAGTCCGCCAGGGTGCCAGGAATGAGACGAATATTGCCGAGCTGTTCCGACTTCAAGGACGTGAGCCTCCTTGTCCTCCCTCTCCTCAGTAATGCTTCCTCATTCGCCTTCACAACCCGGGGAGTCTCCTTTTTCCCTTTTTTTTCTTAGTTGTGTTTGGCTTCATTTTAATTGCTTCATTGAGGATAATGTTTCTTTTAAGTGTGGGGAAGGGAATTATTATTTGATTTGTGGCATGATTGGCGGTGATTTCTTATTCTTTGTTTGTCCTCTTGTTAACTTTTACCATCCAACTCGAATCAAAGAAAAAATTTGAATTTGTTCTTGTTTCTTTAAGAGAATTGAAAAGAAATTGATTGGATCATGGCTTTCATAATTTTTCTTTTATGTCTAGTGTTCTTGTTGAGGGAGTTGATCACACAATTTGCGATATGAAGCCTTAGTTGATTGAAATCTCTGTGATGTCATAAATTCTTGGGTTGAGATGTATCACTTCAAGACCTAGATTTTCTAAGGAACTTTTCTTGATTGAGCATGACTAAGGAATTTAGATAGGCAATTTGTGTGTTTATTTTGTGCATTCTTGGGGTATTATTATTTCAAAAAAAAAAAAGAAAAAAAGAAAAAGAATGAATCAATTTTTAATATTTAATTACATTTCTATTCCGCTGACTTTACAAAATAAAGTTATGAATAGTGCTAGTAGCCACTTGATTGAATGTGCTTAGTTGATTAAGTCGGGTGCATTGTTGTTTGCTCCATCATTGTTGCTCGTTCGGAAAGGCTAAGTGACATCTCAAGCACGGTTAAAGTGTTGTGAATACCAAAAAAAAAAAAAAAAAAAAAAAAAATTTAGCTTAATCGCTTGTTTGATACCCCAAGGAAACTTGTGTGTGAATAAAGCCCTATTTATCCTTTGTTTGTGTGATTGATGGAAGAGCAACTTAGAAGTATACTATTTTAGTGATGCAGCTCATATTCTTATAGTTAATTGAGTCACTTTGATTACTTGAAGTTCGGGTTAAGTGTCCAATTGTTGTGATCTCTCCCTTGGGAAGTGTGTTGGATTTACTAGATGAGTTTGGAGCCTTGGTTTCTAAAGTCTATTATTTAAGATTTATTTAAAGACAAAATTCTTCAAGTTTCTTTCTTTTGTTTTTGAGTTGGAAATTTGTTATTTGCTTGAGGACAAGCAAAGTGTAAGTGTGGGGAAGTTGATAGGTATATTTTGTGCATATATTTTTGTCCTATTTTGTGGCTTTTATTGCACCATCTTGGTTTAATTTAGGCGGATTTTATTTCATTTGTTCTATTTTTATGTTTTAGGGCTTTAAAAGAGGAATTTGAACTTTTGGAGGCTAAATCACCTATTTTTGAAGCTCAAATGTGCAGTTTGGAAGAGCATGGAAGTCCCAAAACATGGGCGTGTCTTAGGAGGAGCCAAAACTGAAGAATTATTGAGAAGCAGAAGTGACCCAGTCTTAAGACACGCCCGGGTTCTAGTACTACGAATTTTGTACTTTAATTCAGACTAGGACTTTCCCTTTTTGCTTTTGGGTTATTTTAATTTCCCCCTTTTTAGGCAAGTAGGAGAGAAAAGCAGCTGGTTTTTTTTTTAAGATTTTCACTTTGGGAATAACTCTAATTGAGGAGTTATTTTAGCATTATTTTAGGGGGAATTATTTCCCAATTAGGACTCTCTCTCTCTCTCCACTGCTGGAGCGTTTTAGTGGCTAAGAATTAAAAAAAGAAAAGATTATTTTTTCTTTTATCATTGCATAGAAGGGGGGAACGGGATACATTTTTTTTTTTGGGCTGGAAATTATTTTCTGGGGGACTGTTGAAGGAGAACGTGATTTGGGTTAGAAGAAGGAAGCTAGGTTTTTCTTTTCGAAGGTGGAATCCACAACTCATCTCCGATTTCATCTCCGCAACCCTCCATTTGGATCTTCATCTTCCTAGTTTTTCTTCTTACTCCCATTATTATGTCTTCTTTAATTTGCTCATTTGTTTATAATTCAGCTATGAACTAATTCCACCATAGCTAAGGCTATGGTGGAGCTTAGGGTAATTTCTATGTAATTTTCCTTGTTTAATGCAATTTATCCGTATTATTTTTCCATTATTGTGTTATGATTGCTTAAGGCTTTGAATGCGTGACCATCTATTTCAAAGATTATAGTTAATTCATAATTGACCAAAGGACTGGATTAACGGAAATTCATAACATAACAAATGCATGACCATTGCTTTGTGGCTCACTAGTTTGTGCTAGGTTTCCATATGCCTAATGCTTCCCACGTTAATTGCTTAAAACCGAACAAGTTTAAGTAATTAAGTTGAGGATTAGAGTTGGCAACCCTAACCGGTGTTAATTGTATTAGGAATTCGTCATCTTGGGAATTTAATAAGTTTGATTGCATAACCGAGGAAATTGCTAGAATGAACCTAAGTAAAACCATGCGCCTTAGCCAACTTCTCCAATAAGTTCTTATCCAAGTACACTCCAATCTTAATTTAACTTATTTTATTTAATTTGTTTCTTGCTGTAGATTTTATTTTCCAAATCAAAATCAAAGATATTATCTCTTTCGCCCAAATTATTAGAAACCCGATTGCTTTTAGGTTTTGCATAATTAGTCTCCGTGGGATCGACATCCTTCTTATTTCTATATTACTTGATCGACGAGGTACACTTGCTTCTGTGTGTGTTTTTAGACACATCAGATTATTTCTTGACTTCAAATACACTTCAAATTTAATTAGAATTTTGACATTCTAAGCAATCTCCACATTGACTTAAAATTCCTCAACCTTTCTTCTCTCTCTCCTCTAGTCTCTTTTGGCTAATCAGTCGGCTTCACAAGTGGTTGCATCTCTTGCAGAGAAACAAAGCACCATTTTTTTTTTGCTACCAATAGAACAAAAGAACCTCGCGTTATTTTTGGTCTTCTCTCCAACCACCAAATTTACATTCCTTTTTTGTAAGAGTGCTTAAAGAGAGCAAATTCTTCCTCAAATTTGGAATACATCGAACATCTTTTAGTGTTCTAACAATGTCATCAACCATCTTTATTTTCATGTTCTTACTCTAGAGATCTTACTTGGGTATCGTTGCACATAAACATAGCTCCACCTTCACTAATGCTTAGGCTTGAAAATGTTTTCTTATGTGAAAGTAGGGGCGACAATTTGGATTAGCGTATCATAATTATATTATGTTATTCAATGTATTCCATATGATTATATATGATATAAATGCAAAATAATAATGATAATGATAATAATTATCATGCCAGATAAATCGTACGTGTCAGTTAGGTTGTCTCTATAAATCGTGGTGTCATATCAGAAATTGTTTCTCCAATGTGAAAGGAATATCCAATTTGAACCATTTATCTCTTCTTCTCTATGGTAACCATGAATACGCATTTGCATCATCATCACTTTTCCACATATATGTCATGCGTCTTCTTCAATTTCACATCTTATTCTTAAGTTTCCTCTTCTTCTTTGGTTTTTTTAGTTCTTGCAGTACTGAAACTTGGTTGTTATGTCTTTTTTATCACAAAAGTGACAAATGAGATTGTTTGTGGACTTGAACTATAACTGAGAGCACATAATTATTTTTTCCTTATATTATATTAGTTGTAATTTTTTTTAACTACGTGGTATTCGATAACCTAATTCAACACTTAAAATCAATATATTAAGTCAATATTAGTTTTTAGCCTGTTTGATAGTATTAATATAAATTTTTAGTTAAGTTGAAAATCATTTAATATAATAAGTCAAAATATGCAAGTTGAACACTATCAGTAATAATTTTATTTAATTTAGTACTTTTTTTTTTTTTTTCCTTATCAAATGATTTTTTCATTTAATAGTTTAATATTTATAATATTCAGTATTTAAAATTAAACAAGTAAATTTTTCGTACTTAATTTTCAATTTTATCATATGTCACTAAGTCAATAAAACATTTACTAGGAGGGTTGAAGTATAAGATATTATTAATTACTTTGTAAATTTATGAGCTATCATTTTTCTTATATAAATGAAATTTTGTTAATTCTAGTTATTAATGAAAGAGTTATGAAAAGTAAATAATAATTGGAAGTAAATTTAATTCAATTGCATTGTAGGCAATTTGCTTTATTATTATTGTTGTTATAAATGTTGTTATTATTATTACTAAATGCTTAATCAACATGAAGATGGAATATGATTCAAAAATGGGTATTGAAACAAATAGTTATTTTAATAATGATATATGGAATAAGAAAATTGAATAGAAAAGGATGAATATAAGAAGAAATATTGCATGAGAATGTTGTTTTTATTAGAATTGATTATGAGGATTTGCAATAAAAACGAGAAAAAGAGGAAGAGACATGTATGTACATGAGTTATTGGTGAAATGACAGCTAGTTTTCGAAGTGCAATACTTTCAAACTCCTTCAACCGCTTTTCCTTTATGGAGATTCTCTTCTCCAAAATCTCATTAATTGTAATTCCAACTCAACTACTTCAGACATCGTGCAAATTATTATTTTTTTAATTATATATTGCATCACAATTCACAACTTTACCTCTGTGTATGTTTCTCTCTTAAGTAATTGTCAATATTTCATATCCTTTTTGTTTTTTTCTTACGCATTATATTATCATAAATAAAATCTTCTAATTTTTTTTTTTTTTTAAAGATACAGTACTAGTCTAAGAAAAATTGACTGCAGCTCTAAATCTTCTATTAGAAGAGAAATGTATTTACCATTAAACTAGAATTAGATAAACTATGATAAATAAAATTTTGATAGGGCAACTTCAAACATATATTATGTGGTTTCGCTAATTTTTAAAACGACGATTGTGGTTTTTTTTTTTTTTAATGAGGATATTGATGTCGATAGTTAACAAAAAAATAATAATAATATTAAATCATGACCTGGTAGAAGATGTTTTTGTCTATTTTTCAACTTATTAATAAAATATAATAGACTTTATCGATAAATTTTAAAAAATTTCGAGAAGCGAAAATATTTTTCTCAATTGAATAATGATATAAATTTCAAAAAATCACAACAAAATGGAAAATTTACAAAAAATATATATTCAAATTTTAATGTAAAATTTTTAAATAATATGCGTAAACTATTGGAATGTTAAATAGACAAAAATATCTTTTGTCATATCATCATTTTAATGATGAGATGTTATTTATCCTTTTTTTTTAATAACTTTTGAAATCATCATCCTCGTTTGAAAAAAAAATAAAATCCTCATTTTGAAAATGAGTGAAACCACAAGATACGATTTTAAAGTTTGTGCTATTAATTTTACACAAAACCAATTTTAAAACCATTCAATTTATATCAAAATTTTTCATTTCAAGAAAAAAAAAAAACCATTCAATTGATCTATAACATTATTCTATTATTTCATTTTATATCACTATTAAGTAGGCATGTTCATTGCTTTGGGTACCCATTTGGTCTACCCAAATCCAGTCTTTATATCTAGATTTGGATGTGCACTTTATATGTTAGACCGTCAGAGTTCGAGTATAATAAAGCTCGTAGTTTAGTGGATTGCTTGAGATGTGGGTAATACCCAAGCTTCACGTAACTTAAGTATACTTACGTATTTTATTTTATTTTCAATTTCAATTTATACTTCATATACATTAAGTCTAAATTTATTATGAAGTTTTTTCTAAATTTATTTAAATAATATTAGTTCTCTAGTGTTATTTTATGTAGTTGTATTTTTCTTTTCACATTGTCTTTTTTTTTTAGTTTGATTATTAAGAAAAACTAAAAAAATTATAAAGTAATCAATTTTATGGGATGAACTTGGGATTGATGTTCTAAGCTCGGCTAGCTTGGCTGGACCCGAATTAAGTTTTTTGTGTGCTAGGTTGGACACAAGCTTTTTATTATCAAATCTAACAGGCCTGACGAAGCGCCGCTAAACTAACTGATGAAAATGTTTACTATTAAGAAAATTATTTAAAAACCAATGATTTGATTTTAATAATATATATGATGAGTTACTATAATTATACAACAAATGTTGTATTTAATAGCAACAAAAATTTTGTTACCAATATAGAAAATCGATTAGATTGAAGAGCATTCAAAATTTTTTAGGATTGTTTTAAATTAATTCCATTTAGGGTGAATCTGTTGATTCTTTTTGATTAAAATTTGTTGCTAATACTAAACCTCAAATTCAAAAACTTTTGCTTAAATAACTTGAGAATTTTTGGTATATGAAAACTTGAGGCTTTTAATTACTTAAGACCTTAATTGGTTTAAAAAAAGGTCTTAATTGGTTAAAAAAAAAAAAAACATTCTTTTATTATTAGTATTATAACAATATATATTTGTTTATCGCAAATAAATATTTTGTTAGTTAAATGGGTAGGATAATATCGGTTTAAAAAAAAAAAAAAAGAAAAAGAAAAAGTACAAATGGTAGTTGGAAAAGTAGACGGTTGGAAGAGAGAGGGAGAGAGAGTGTGTGAGCCGACCAACATCAATACATTTCAAAATAGAATTTTTTGCTCTATAAATTAAGCTTCTTCCATTTCATCCCACATCACTTTGATATATTTTGATACTCTTACAAATTTGAAATGAATTTTGGTCTGATTGAATTGAAGATGATGGAAATTGATAAACTGAATTGAAGTTGGTTGTTTCGTCTGAAAAATGAGTTGCTGGTTTGGGTGGTTGAAGAGGTCATTTGTCAAGGAGCAGGTTGGTAATTGTTTACAGTTAGAAATTATTCATTTTACATATGTAATTATGTTACTAATTCGTGTAATTAATAAAAGAATGAGGAAGAAAAGAAGTGGAGATGGTTTTCAATTGGAAATAGGAGGAGGGTAAAGAAAATAGACGAAGCAACAGAGAAACAGAGGAAATATGCAGTAAAAGTAGCAATAGCAACAGCAGCTGCAGCCGAGGCAGCTGTTGCTGCTGCTCAAGCTGCTGCTGAAATCGTACGCCTCACCGCTCCGCCTTTTCATAAGTATTCTGATAAATACTTAGCTGCCATTCAAATACAGTCTGCTTTCCGCAGATATCTTGTAAGTGAACATTAATTAATTAATTAATTAATTAAACAGATGAGATTTTGGATATGAAATTGAAATATGTAGGCAAGGAAAGCATTGGTAGCATTGAAGGGAGTGGTGAAGCTTCAAGCTGTGATTCGAGGGGAAGCAGTGAGGCGAAGGATAATCAAGATGAAGAAGCTATCTATTGATCCATTAAAGATTAATAGTCATATAGAATGCACCCATTTCTACCCCATGGATTGGGCAGATTTGCAGACCAAGACTAAGGTTTCTTACTCTTTTTTTTTTTTTTTTTTTTTTTTTTCGTGGATTTTAAGACCAAGAAAAAAATTATTTACGTTAACAAGAGGCAGTAAAAAGATAAGTATTGTGTTTGATTTTAAATTTCTCACGAGACCATATAATCTCAAAAATTTAAAAGTGATTTAAAAATTCAATTCGGTGTTCTTCAAAAAAAAAAAATAATAATAATAATAAATAAATAAATAAACTTTTTTTTAAAATATTGTATGAAATGGCTAATGTAAAAACATGGTATTTTTATTTTTTCATAGGCCATAGGTGAATCTATATTTTTGGTTTTTATTGCCTGAAATATCGAGCTTATTATTTTAATGAAATTATAAAATCTTAATAACTTTTCTAACACAAATTGATCTCTTGTACTAAATCGATCACCATATCATACAGTTTCAATTGATTTAAGAGTTATTTATTTACTAAGCATATATCTTGTGAAAGGAATGGTGTTGCTGATTGGATAGTTAATTTCGGAGAAAATTTTTTCTTGGATCGTTACGGGTGTGATGTGTATCTCCTAGGTATCTAGGATATTGTTTTGCCAACATATGTGCACGAGTCTTCCCCAGCTGCCTTGTAATTAGTTTTTCTTTCATTGTTGTTTTTCTTTGTGGTTTGCCTTCCTGTATAAAAGGAAAAAAAAAAAAAAAAAGTTAAACATAGTTTAACCCGTTGAAATAATAAAACGACCAGTTATAGCCAAAAGTGATTAACATGTTAGAATCAATTATGATCACACTAGCCAAGCAAAAGTTTTAGTATAGTCCAGATTGCAAGGGCTGAGACAGAAAAAATTTAAATATGGTACGTTGTCGAATATCCGGGACCGCGACACCTCAGAAAAAGTGCTGGCATGTCGCAATCATAACTAGTTTGGTCCACGATGCAAATAGAATTTTTGCTGACATTTTGAATTGTAATGGACAGGTTGAAAGCAAAAGCCAAACGAAATGGGATTACAGCATGCTTTGCAAGGAAGACATAGAAACCCTCTGGTCCAGAAAACACAGGACTAATCTCAAAAGAGACCAAATGATGAAATATTCCTTTTCTCACAGAGTAATTTTTTAATTTCTCCATCTCCCAAATTAAAACTAATTTTATAAGATCCTAAAAATTAATAAAATTAAAATGTGATATTTGAATTTGTGTTCCAGGAGAGGAGAAACAGTAGTCTGATTATGGAAGAATCACTACCAAAGAGGCCAGAAGAAACTGCAAGACAAAGACAGAGCCATTGGCTTCAACTACAAGGAATGGACTATTTGAAACCAACTACAACCCCTCCAATTCTCACACCTGATCATTTATTTGGTAATTCATTACAAGTTAGAACAAATAGTACCCGTAAACAAGATTCCATAGACGGATTATATTCGCCAGTATCATGTCCTAGAAGATCATTCTGTCGTACTCCCCAGACTAGTATAGCTGAGGACAATTTTGTCCCCAATTCTCCAGTCTTTCCGACGTATATGGCTGCCACGGAATCTGCTAAGGCCAAGGCAAGGTCTATAAGCACGCCAAGGCAACGAATTGGGACACCAGATTCTTCCTCCGAATATAAGAACCGACTTTCCCTTTGCGCTTCTTATAATGGTGACATGTTCAGCAGTTACGGGATGAGTGATGTTTCTCAATTCTCGCCTTATTCCTATAAGCTTAAATCGCCATTCCTCACTTGAAGTCAAAAGGATCAGGATCTGTTCCTGTTTTATCGAAATGACACTGAAGCCTCGAGGGCCTTTTTTTGGTGCTTTCGTTGTTGTTCTTGGATTGAATGTGTTGTATTTCTTTTTTGTGTAAATAGGTGTTGGACTTGAAATTTTGTTCCTCGGTAAAATGCTTGCAATAAGCGTTATTGTAAATTTTGGGCTGCTTTTAAAAGAGTTTTTCCAACTTAAGAAACCTGTGCAGTGTATATAGTCCTATAAAAATTTATATAATGAAGATATTGCTCTATTTTGAATCCAAAATGTTTGTGCTGTACCTTATTCACTGAATGTAAAATTCCATTAATATTCCGTTAATTATGATTACCTAAATTCTCAGTTCTGTTTCTACTCATGCTTCTTAGCCAATCACAAAATGAACACTTTAAGAATAATGCCATTTCAATATCTGATTTAAGGGTCTTCTTGGCTGATGGCAAAACAAGCTCGAGTTACAGCATTTGCAGACATCTTTCGATGCATTAGTTCATTAGCCATAAAATAATTGAAATATGTAAGGTTCCTATTAAAGAAATTAACTCAGCTGCAATCTTCACCTGCAAATTTGAGCAGCATTCCCCATGAAAGAAAAGAGGAAGTGTAGATAGCTTCTTTTGTGTACTGTTTTCCTTTTAAGGCTCCTAACTATCAAACATGATATGAGGCAAACAAAACTTCTAAAGGGAAAGCAATATTCCTTCTCTTCTGTTATCATGACTTGCTCCAATTACAAATAGCAAGGATTTGACCATACATCTTGTCCCCTTTTTCAGGCAAAAGACATTATCCAGTAAATTACATCAACGAAAAGGCACTTAATTTGAGTTACAACAATACAGATTACAATGAGATGCTATCTTGAGATGCAGCATTAGTGCCTCACATCTTCAATGCGTACAAATAATTGAATTTCGTTAATCAATTGAATCAAAATTCAGATTTTCGCACAGTAAATACGTTGTTTATGCAATAAGCAGAATACAAATGCATTTGCTGAATCTCACTGACTTCAAAGCTGAAGCTGTTCTTCTGTTTTCCATTCACGACAAAGGTCCAATGCATTTTGAAGTTGAGCTGGCCAATAGTAGTTTTCCAATTTATGAAATCCAGTTTGGACTTCAATTTTAATATTCTGTTTCTTACGACTCAACCTCATCCATTCAAATGTGGTGTTAATCGCTCTTCCTTGTAAACATTATCTCCCTCAAATCCATAACTATTCCATCACGAACCCCATTGTTTTCTGCAAGAAATTTTTCAGCTGCAAGTTTATTACTGCAAACTTGTCCTCCAACTAGGTATGTGGTCCCATCTTTGCATATGATTCCATGTTCACATGCCAATTGTAAGACCTCAGATTCGAGGCAAAAGCCTCTACCAAACTGTATCCCTAGATCAGCTTTTTTCAATCCAGATGCCAATTTATTTTTCACCACTTCCACGGACAGCCCAAGACCAGTTACCTAGAAGAAGAAAGTATAATATTAATATATGTTAGTAAAAGGAATAGCAGAAGCCTCGTTGTGTGACTTAAAAGGGCCATGGTTTGATAGAAACAATCATAAATGCTGGCCCTGCAAGGGTTCTGTGAAGAGTTAATCTGATGAAAACTAAATGAATAATAGGTCAAAGAGAAAATTTAATCAGAAAACAGAAATCAACTTATCAAATTGAAACTAGTGACAAAATAGCATTTCCAAATGCAGAATTAAAGCATGTAGATAGAGTATAGCCGCAAGCAGAAAGCATATGGGGTTTCCTACCACATTCAAGTAAATATCCGGAGAATGCACATACTTTATAAGCTTAAGGAGGTTCCAAATAGCAGCTCCAAATGCAGAATTAAAGCATGTAGATAGAGTATAGCCACAAGCAGAAAACATATGGGGTTTCCTACCGCATTCAAGTAAATATCCGGAGAATGCACATACTTCATAAGCTTAAGGAGGTTCCACAAAAAGACCCAAAAAAAAAAAAATTATCCAAGCATCTGCAAGCTCACTCGAGCTTCTCTTTAGGAGTAGTACTAATATTTCTACCTCATCTTCAGTCTTCAGCAATCCTGTTCTGACCATTCTCATCCGTACAGCTGAATAGAATTTCAAGGCATTTCCCCCACAAGTTTCTTCAACTCCACGTCTAAATCTGACCTGAATATGAAAGATAAATTAACGCAGAAAATCATTTAGCCTAAAACTTGCACAATGCAATTCATAATGCAAAATGCTTTTGTAAGAACTGAACCTGATTTACAAATACAATAAGAGTTTGTGAATTGCTTAAGGTAGAATGAATTTTACGCAGTGCTTGGGCCATAATTCTTGATTGCCTGTCCTCTCTGCTTCCAAACAGAGCATCAATCTCCAGTTGAGGGACAAGAGCAGCCACCTGAAAAGTACAACATGATGAATACAAAATTTTTTGGTAAAACAAAGAAATAAAACAGCAAACATCAGAGCCAACAACACAGAAAGACACTGGAGGAAAGGAACTAAAAGAAGCAGGGGAGAAAAGGTCGACGTGAAGAATGAAGACGGAGAGAGTGAAGAGAAGGTAACAACATGACTTTGTTAGGTCTGAATGGATTAGTGAATAATGATAGAACAAAAAATATTCAAATATTGAGTTGAGAAGAAGGCAGCTTTGATGTAGTGTTGCGACTCCGAGGGATAGCGTATGATATGTGATGCTGGAAAGACTGATCTATTTTTGTCAACTACTCAGCAGAACAAATAAGTGGAGAAAAGGGCGAAGAAGCTGAGAAGGGGACAGAGGTCAGAGGTTACTAACTGTAACTGGACCACTGGTTAGCAAAACAAAGGGACTAAGGAAGGGGAGAAGCGGCCAGTGCATGATGATGCTATAGAAGAGGATGGTGGTGGCTGAGTTTAGGGACTTCATGTTTTAGGCTTTATGAATTACTGAATTAGAACATTTAGGTTTAGAATTGAGATACATATAAAAAACTTCTTTATGTTCTCACTTAATTCGGTTCGGTTCGGTTCGGTTTATTATAATTTCTGTTGGACATAAAACGTTTTTTATTGAAAAACACCAGATCTAAAATTATCAAAAATAAAGCTCTCCTCACATGATACAAAAGCAACCTCTCTAGAGAAATTCAGTTGCTATCACCAGCAATTAGATGTAAAATTGAGGTCATCATTCTTCTTTCCATTTCCTTCAAATTAATAAAATTGTAAAGCATAAACACCGGTGACTCCATTGATGCAAATAAATATTATTACATCAAGCAGGATGAACACGCATGTGTTATGATGAGATGGCTTTACAAACACTACGAGAACTTGCATGGCTATGGAGTATAAAGAATCAAGAGGACATATAATGAGTTAAATAATTTCTCCTCCTATTGAGGCTCTAAGTAAAATTTTCATGAGGAAATTGATTTTCCCAAAAAGGAAAAAAAAATATTGTAAAACAACAAGACATAACATCTTCATGACAAAAGGACCAAGGAATTGCATGCAAATTTGTCTGTCATGAAAAAGTAGTTGAGTTTTTTGGTTCATCAACAGCTTTGCCATGGTAAATAGAACATATTTAGTTAGAACTGAAAAGAAGCTCTAGGTGGAAGTAGAATTACAAGTGAACCACATGTATGTATGCATGCAAACATATCTGAGTGCATTCACATACATAAAAATTAATCACTTACACTATCAACCACAATCACATCAACGGATCCGCTCTTGGTCAACGTATCAACTACACTAAGTAACTTTTCAGCAGAATCTGGAGGTGAAATTAGAAGATTTTTTGTGTTTACTCCCATTGATTCCACAAGCGAATGGTCCAATGCATTCTCAGCATCAAGATATGCACAAAATCCTGGAAAAAAAAAAACCAAAAGAAATAGTTAAATGTTGCCAAAAGTAATATTTTGACTTTCTAAGTAATTCAAAGTATTAAAAGAAATTGAAGCAAAAGAACCATATTCTGTCAACCCTGAGCACAAGTGATTTAAATATGAATGTATACCTCCACGCTTTTGAGCTTCCTTGATAATATGAAGTGCAAGCGTTGTTTTCCCAGAAGCTTCCTTCCCGTAAATTTCAACGATTCTTCCCTAAAGATTGCAAAGCATCGAGTATAACAATTCAAATTATAGAATTGCCAGTGAAATCATATTATTTCTCAATTCTTACAAATAAACCTTATTGAGAATCAAAGCATCTTTAAATATGACCTTGAAGATGTATAGTATTAAGTTTTCATCCAAAAGAAACTCAAGACTAAAGCACCAATATCTATATCACCATTAGATACCTAACACATTCATTATAGTAGCAAAAGTAAACAAGCATCATACCTTAAGCCACAAGCATCAAAACCATTTTACAAAAAATATGGCATAGACATTGACAATGATTGCATAAATGTTTTATTAAATCCAGATAAATAAAGGTCCAACCAGACATGATAGCAAAAGTATTTGAAAGAAGAAAAGGTGCTAAGTGTGGTAAAGAAGAATACCTTTGGTAACCCACCAATGCCTAGTGCAAGATCAAGCTTCAAGGAGCCTGTTGATATCACAGGAGCACGCCGTGACCTGAAAAAGCGCTGCAAAGACAACTTAGACTCACTAGTAAATTCAGGGTCCAGTTGTGTGAGAGCCAGCCGAAGTGCAGCATCTTTCTCCCGTGCCTCAATATCATTATGAAGTGGATCACATTCAAAAAATTCTGAAACATTTGCTGGAAATACAAAAGCATTATAATTGGCCAATTAGAATGAATAACTCATGCCAAAAGAAGGTCAAAACCGAGTGAATAAGCAGGTAAAGCCATAGTCAAGATTGATTGATATTACCATAAATAAACCCAAATATCATTCTCAATAACAGGAAAGAACATCTGTAGAAACAGGCCTTGAAAAAATTTTGTCACATCATAAGTAACACCAACAATATGACAGGTTACAAGTGGAGTCTTGTAAATTGTAAAGTATAAAATTCCAGTTTCACATGCTACAAATTCTGTTTTAGGATTTTAGCTAACATACCATAGTTTAAATCACGTGAGCACTTAGCCATAAGATAGAGATAATTCAATTAATGCCTACAAAAATATGCAATGTCACACCCATAAAAGACAATCAAGTCATGGAATCCGATAATTAGCAAACACCACAGGATTAATGTTCATATATATTCCAGAAAATTAAATTGCAATCTCCAATTTATACCAATAAATAGCATAACCACAGAAAATCAACCTGAATAGGATAAGTTAGGCATTACCTAAAGAACAAAAAGGATGACACTTGCTACCAGCACAAACAGTTGTATTCTGTCTACCATTCTACCATTTATAAGGGGATAGAAGATCATAGGCAAGAGTTGAACAATGAATTAGTAAAAATTACGAAGAAAATTAACAAATTTCAGCAACCAATTTGGCAAACGAACTTCATAGGAAAAAAAAAAAAAAGAGGGGTACCTGAGAGCAAAGGCGAAAAGCTGCCAAAGAATGAAGACGGAGAGAGTGAAGAGAAGGTAACAGCATGACTTTGTTAGGTCTAAATGGATTAGTGAATAATGATAGAACAAAAAAATTATTCAAATTCTGAGTTGAGAAGAAGGCCGCTTTGTTGCAGTGTTGCGACTGCGAGGGATAGCGTATGATATGTGATGTTGGAAAAACTGATCTATTTTTGTCAACTACTCAACGGAACAAATAAACGAAGAAAAGGGAGGAGAAGTTGAGAAGGGGACGGAGGTCAGAGGATACTAACTATAACTGGACTACTGGTTAGCAAAACAAAGCGACTAAGAAAGGGGAGAAGTGGATGGGTGGCGGCTGAGTTTAGGAATTACTGAATCACTGCCTGCTTGTTTGAAAAAATGTCATTTTAGTAAAAATATTTTGTTTAAAAAATGTTTCTTATTTTAAGAAATCAAAACCACATTTATTACTCTTTTTTTAAAATTTATCGTTACAAAATTAATGTTCCCCCTTGTATAGAGTGTAGCTCTTACAAGATAAGGATTACATAAATATTACAAGATCGATGACTGAAGTATAGTATAATTATACAACTGACTAAACATAAACCATAAGCATCATATCTTACAAAAGACAGTATGAATAAAGTTAGTGCAAATCACATCGTAACAGTGGCACCCTAGGTAATAATTGGAATCTACTTTTAAAACCACTCTTCATAATGGGTTCATGAGATGGGGACAAGTTCATATAATCTGGATTGCGCAAAGCTGATGATGAATAGATGTCGGACTCATTAAAGATAGGTTTGTCTCCCACATAAGGGTCTTGGGAATCTTAGAACAGTGATGAGTTCTGAGCATCCAATGGTAGAGTTGTTTGACCTGTGCCAGAAGCCAAATGAGTCGAATGAGTGGATGATAGAGTCTGCATGACTTGGAAATTTACCGGTTGAATAGCCTGATACTTTGGTGTACTGAAAGAGTCACTAGATAAAGAGAGGTGGAATATAGCCAAGGAGGAGAAACATCTGTATAACTGTTAATCTCACAAAGAAACTTATGGAGATCGAACTTATCTTCAGTTCTCGAAAGTTAAAGACTGAAATTTTGCTAATGTGCCTTAGTCCAAATGGCATTGGTTCTTGTATTGTATTATACTTTATATTTGGATAATTTGTATTATACATTTTGTGTTGAAATGAAGACATGAATCTATTTATTCATATCTTGTGCTATTTATAAATAGAGTATCCAATGATTATAACCATACCAGAGTAAACCACTGTAGGTCATGGGATTATATGACCTTTAAGTAGAGTTAAAGTTTATCCCTAGTTTGTTCTAATCATGGGAAAGTTTATCCCTAGTTTTTTCTAATCATGGGAATGAATAGAACCAAAGACTAGCATATCCTTGAATGGATGGCGGCGTCCCACCGCCCATTGGATATGGAATGTTAGTCAATGATATGGGTACATATTGGATTCCATGTTACTAGATCGATCCGCCATGAAAACACCATATGGTTCGATCGTCATAGGTGTTTCTAAGGTAGGTCTTGCTATTATCTTTAGACCCGATATTTGCTGTAACATAACATGGGATCTTATACACTAACGGGCCCGTAACAAGGTGCCAAGTATGGATATGTTGGGTGGGCCAGTGAACATGTTGATGTTGATAGTGAAGTTGACGGAATTACCACTCGGTGTCGCCTGAGATGATATCACTGGTCACTTGATGAGTGGGACTGACAAGTGTGTGGCCATACCCCGAATAAGTTTGGATACTTATTCGTTAGGTTCAGTCCACTCGGTATCAAGAAATAGATAAGCATATAAGAGGATGACAGGGCCATGCTTCTTGCTTATATATCAATGTCAGTTGGCAAGGGATATACAAGATCACTACCGGATTATGTTTCACATTAGAGTGCAAGTCTCTGTCTTAATTGGGGGCTGTAACGGTTTGCTAGAACCCATTTACAGTTTGTGGGCTCTGGGCCGATTGACAACATAAAGATGGATCCATATGATCGTACACATAGAACGACTGAACGTTGACAAATCGGAATTGGAACAGAAACCAAATTAATTGAGTTATTGACATTAGGTTATGTCATAATTAATTCAATTATAAGGAAGAAATTAATTTTATGTGATTAATTAATTACATGCAGTAAATAATTAATTAAACAAAATAATATTTCCTTTGTGGAAATAAAATACAAAGGTTGAATTTATTGAGGCTGACTTTAATTTAACTTTGTGTTTTTTTAATTTGATAAAATTGTATTTAATTGTATTAATTAGAATTTTATAATATGATTTTATTTAATCCTTATGATATGATTCGTCTAAAACACACACTATAGAGTGTTGGGATTTTTCACCGGAAATCACCCGATTAAAGCAGAAAAATTCGGTGATTTCCTAAAATCCGTGCCCAGGAGCAATTGAAATGGAAATTGGAAAAAAAAAAAATTTAATTAAAAGAGATAAATCTCTTACTAGGAATATCTCTTTAAAGATATGGATACAAACTGTAGGAATCAAACTAGAAATCCTCCTCATTTACGTACACGAACGCCTTACGAACACCACCCGTGCTAGCGTCGGAAAACACAAACTTTGTAGAGGATGAAGGGAGAATTTCGGCTCCATTGTTTCACTTGTGTATTGGCCGAAAATCCTAGGGTTCTATTACCCTAGGTGGCTGAAATTCCCAAGGCAATTTTGGCCCAAGTTGGCTTCATCCGTGTGGACTTCCTTGTTTTAATTCAGGCCCAAACCTATTTTAATTAGTTTGGCTTAAACTAATTTCAAGCCCAATTTTAATTTACTCATGTATTTAATATATTACACCAAGTAACATATTATTTACATTTAAATTAAAATCGGTTTGACCAATTAATTTAATCCATCAAATTAAAATTAGATCATCACAAATAAATTCACATGTAAACCTATACATATGAGTATTTTCACCCAGGAAATAATCCCATAATTAATCCAATTAATTATGAAGAGCCAATTAAATATATTAATTTTATTACTATGATCAATCCAATTGATCTTTATAATATAATTAATATATATACCTCTCTCTCCAGAGTGTATACTCCAAGCATACATGTGATTCCTTAAGTTAGTGTTCAGTCGCTCAATGTGTACGATCCCGTGGGCCCATCTTTATGTTGGCAGTGGGCCTATGGCCTACAGACTGCAGTTGGGCTCTAGCAAGCCACTGCAGCCCCCAATCAAGATGGAGATGGCAGTCTAACTTTAGCTATAACCCTGTAGTTTGAACTTGTATATCCCATGTCATTGATATCGGTGTCCGACACAGAGGCATGGATTGATCACCCTCTTTTGTGTCCGGACATTAACTTGATCCTGAATGCACTGAAGGTCACAAACAAGTTCCAACTCGTTTGGGTATGGCCACACTCTTATCAGTTACATTCATCAAGAGGCCGGTGATATCTTCCTAGTGGACTACTGAGTGACAAATCCCTTCTACATATCCATAGCATTACCATGCTAAGTGACATACCCGAAACTACCCATACTTGGCACCCTATTACAGGCCCTTTATGCGTACCCCTAAGTATGTAACCTCACATGCAACACCATCATATGGTCAGGTCAAAGGATCCATACAAGTACTACACGAGAATCACTTGTGATACTATACCATGTGGATTTCTCGTTTAGTGGATCGATCCAGTGCCATGCCCTTTTTACATGTACCCATTAACTTGGTTAACATCCCACGTCCAATGACTGGTAAGACACCGCCATATAACCAAGTTAATGGTAGTCTCTTGTTCCAATCATTCCCACGACTGGAACAGACTACGGATCTATTTATGGTCATATCGTTTACCCTATGCAAGGTCTTACTGCCAAGTACATGACACTTGTCATCATGGATATGGATATGTCCATTGGATACTTCATTTCATATTGCACAAGATAAATATAATAAATGAATTAATGCCTTTATTAATAACACAAATGAGTATAATACATAAATCCAATAAATGTATAATACAAATACAAGGACCAATGCCTCAGGACTAGGGCATATCCAACAATCTCCCACTTGCACTAGTTCCAACTAGGCATGGGCCTAATCCCTATAGATCTGGTATAACCCTCGTGCTTGGGCTGGGCTAGCGCTTTGGCAAAGGATCTGCGACATTATCCTCGGTGTCCACTCTGTGCAATGCAATGTCACCTCTCTCCGCGATCTCTCGTATGAGGTGAAACTTTCTGAGCACGTGCTTTGTGTTCTTGTGTGACCGGGGCTCCTTAGCTTGTGCAACGGTCCCATTGTTGTTACAGAAGATATCAACTGGGTCCTAAATAGTTGGCACTACTCCTAACTCAATGATAAACTTCTTCATCCACACAGCTTCCTTAGCTGCATCACACGTCGCGATGTACTCAGCTTTTGTTGTAGAGTCCGTGATGGTTGGCTGCTTTGAGCTCCTCTAGCTTACAGCACCACCATTAAGCAAAAATACATACCCAGACTACGACTGGTACTCATCCTGGATGGTTTGAAAGCTTGCATCAGTGTACCCAGTAACTGATAGCACTTCCTGACCACCATACACTAAGAAGCTATCCTTAGTCCGGTTAAGGTACTTAAGGATTGCCTTGACAGCCTTCCAGTGATCCTCCCTGGGATCCTGCTGGTACCGGCTTGTCATACTTAGTGCAAAGGCGACATCAGGTCTCGTACATAGCATGGAGTATATAATTGATCCTATAGCCGAAGCGTATGGAACCAATTTCATGTTCTCCCTATCCTCCCTTGTCTTAGGACAGTTCTTCTTACTGAGTTTCAGCCCATGGCCCATTGGTAAGAAACCTTTCTTAGCCCGGTCCATGCTGAACCTTTTCAGAACTTTATCTATGTATGAGGCCTGACTTAGGCCCAGAAGCTGATTTGATCTATCCCTATAGATCCTGATCCCTAGGATCATCTCAGCTTCGCCTAAGTCCTTCATTGCCAAGCACTTACTCAGCCACTGCTTTACCCCTTGCAATGTAGGTATGTCGCTTCTAATGATTAGGATGTCGTCTACATAAAGTACCAAAAATGTGACAATGCTCCCACTTGTCCTCTTATACACACAAGGCTCATCTTGATTCTGTATGAAGCCATATTCCTTTATAGCCTCGTTGAATCTAATATTCCTACTTCGGGATGCTTGCTTCAGTCCATAAATGGACCTTTACTCTAGATCGACAAAACCCTCAGGTTGTGTCATGTACACATCCTCGAGTAGCTTTCCATTAAGGAAAGCGGTTTTGACATCCATTTGCCTGACTTCATAGTCGTACGATGTGGCTATGGCTAGTAAGATCCTGATGGATTTGAGCATGGCTACTGGTGAGAAAGTTTCATCATAGTTTATTCCATGGACTTGTCTGAAACCTTTCGAAACCAGACGCCCCTTGAAGGTATTGTCAGCTTTCAGCTTGTAGCACCACTTGCAACCTACTACCTTAGCACCCGGAGGTGGATCAACCAAGTTCCAAACCTGGTTATCGTACATAGATTGCATCTCTGCCTCCATGGCTTTACGCCAGTTTACCGACTGTGGGCTTGCCATAGCCTCCTGGTAGGTTTTGGGTTCTTCCTCATCCCAGATGAGAAGGGTTTGATCATCGGTGACGAGGAAACCATACCTCTTTGGTTCCTGACTCTCCCTACCAGACCTTCTAGGTCCTTGTATGGCCGTGGGTCGGTGCTTCCTCCTGTGGAAGCTACACCTGGGCCTCCGAGTTATCCTGTTCAAGAGCTTGTGGACCTTGAACTTCCTTGAGTTCAACATTGCTCCCACTATCTTTCTTGGAAAGGAACTCCTTTTCTAGAAAGACCCCCTTCCTTGCCATGAACATCTTGTTCGCGGCAGGGTTGTAGAAGTAATACCCTTTGGTTTCCCTGGGGTAGCCCACAAACAGGCATTTATCGGTTTTGGGCTCCAGCTTCCCACTAGTCAATTTCTTGACATGTGCTTCGCATCCCAAAATCCTTAGGAAAGACACATTGGGCTCCCTGCTTGTCCATATCTGATATGGGGTCTTTTCCACTGCCTTAGTCGGAGTATTATTTAAGATAAGAGCTGTTGTCTCGAGGGCGTGTCCCCAGAAACTAATTGGGAGAGAGGCTTGACTCATCATTGGGCGGGCCATGTCTAACAAGGTCCTATTCCTCCGTTCGGACACCCCATTCCATTGTGGTTTCTGGGCGGAGTGAGCTGTGGAACTATTCCATGCTCTCTCAAATATGAGTCAAACTCTAGCTCATATACTCACCACCTCGGTCCGACCGAAGGGTTTTGATATTTCTGCCTAATTGGTTTTGTACCTCGTTCTTAAATTCCTTGAACCTATCAAGGGTCTCAGACTTGTGTTTCATCAGACAGACATAGCCATATCTACTGAAATCGTCCGTGAACGTGACGAAGTACATGTGTCCACCTCTGGTCGCTGCGCTCATGGGTCCACATACATCTGAATGTATTAGGTCCAATAAGCCAGTGGCCCTTTCAGCCTTCTTTCTAAAAGGAGCCTTAGTCATCTTGCCTCGTAAACTTGATTCGCATGTATCAATTGACTCTAAGTCAAATGACCCTAAGACTCCAGCTTTGTGAAGCCTAGCTATGTGCTTCTCGTTTATGTGGCCAAGACGACAATGCCATAGGTAGACAGGATTAAGTTTGTTGGGCTTAACCCTTTTAACGTTTATGTTATAGACATGATTGGTTTCATTCAAGTCCAGGATATATAGGCCATTATTTAATAGAGCATCTCCATAAAATAATCCCTCTCTAGATAAAGAAATTCTACCATTAGAAATAGTAAAATAAAATCCAGAAATATCCAACATTGACATCGAAATAATATTCCTGCACATAGCAGGTACAAAATAACAATGTTCTAAAATAAAAAATAATCCACTGGGCATCACAAGGTGATATTCGCTGATCTCTATGGCAACAACCCTTGCTCCATTTCTGACCCGCAGGTCCACCTCTCCCGACCCCAGTGACCTTCTGTTCTTATGTCCCTACACATTGCAACAAATGTGAGAACCACATCCAGTATCCAATACCCAGGATGTTGAAACAGTAAGGTTAATGTCTATAACATAAATACCTAAAAAGGATGCACCTTGGCCCCTTCTCTGCTCTCCCATCAGCTTGGGACATGATCTCTTCCAATGGCCTGCCTGCCTACACCCGAAACAGACATCCTCAGGACCTGCCGTCTGCTAGGCCTTGGGCTGGGCCTTAACCTTCTTAGCCTTGGCCTTGGCCTTTTCCTTGGCCTTGCCCTTGGCAAGAGGAGGGTTCCCCTTGTTAACTAGTAGCACCGGTGGACTCTTCTTGATCGACTGTTCAGTAAGCTTGAGCATCCCATACAGCTCACTAACAGTGCGGTTCATCCCTTGCATGTTGTAGTTCAGGATGAACTGATCGTAAGAATCCTGTAAGGATGCAAGGATTGTGTCCACTGCCAACTCCTGGGAGACGGGCGATCTGAGACGGGCCAATATGTCTAAATAGCCCTTCATCTTGAGCACGTGTGCACTCACAGATGTCCCAGCCCCCATCTTACAGGAGTGGAATGCCTTGTTGGTCAGGTACCTTTCCTGACAGCCTTGCTCCTGAAACATCTCGTTAAGAGTTTTTATCATAGCAAAGGCTTGGTGGTCCATAATCTGTTTTTGCAGTTCGGGGACCATACAGGCCAACATCAGGCATGTCGCATCCCTATTATCCTTGACATGCACCTCGTATTCCTCCAGTTGGGCAGTCGGTGGATTACATCCTTGAGGCGCAGCCGATACAGGCCTCTCCAGTACATATTCTTTAGACTCCTGTCTTAGAACTATTCTCAAGTTCCTAAACCAGTCCAAAAAGTTAGGACTGGAAAGCTTGTCCCTTTCAAGAATCGATCGCAGTGATAAAGAGTTGTTATTTGCCATTTAGAGTTTTTACACAGAAAAACATTTAAGAGTGTTAATAAAGGACTTTACTTTGTTATTCCTATACATAATTAATAATGAATCAATTTATTAATTAAACCAAGTTGTTGGGCTCATGGGCCGAGATCCATATTTCATTAAGATATAGCCAGACGAGGGCCTGGTACAACTATATCTTAACTATTTAGGTGGAACGCCGTCCAATCCCAACCTAGGGACTCTCGGTTTGATGGGCTTGTTGGCACTTACCCATCTGTGCTTAGGGCCAGGAGAATCCTACTACCTATGCCAAGTCAAAACCTCCATTCAAGTGTTGGAGTATCCCATACCCTAACCCAATACAAAATGACAATACTCCAGTGTATCCTGCGAGGGCATGGTCTACAACTGGCCTATCCCCACTTTGAGCTGGTTTTGAATGAGGGAAGCACTTTTAAGCGACTTAGTTATTTCATTTGGTTATTAGATTCATTTAATAACGGCTTGCATACATAAGGCGGGTGAAATAGCTGTTGGATCATACATTCATACATGCAAATAAATATAAAGCATAATTAAATAAATAAGTAAAATGCACTGCTATGGGCCTATATTACATCCTAATATTATTCTAGTAAACCTATACTAGAAAACAATATCAGGTGGGCCTCCATCTTCTTCCTTCTGGGCTTGCACCTTCACTTGGGCTCACCACTCCATGGGCTTCTTCTTTTACAAATTTTATAATAATGGAATAAAATAAAATTACATTAAAAAAAAAAAAGAAAAACGACACGCAGGCCGTATTTGCCCAAAAAGAAAATACAACCCATCTCGAATAAGGCCCAATAGCATACAATCATACAAAACATTTAATCACACATATGCATCCAATACATACAATTCATAAGCATGTTACAATGCATGATTTAAGCCCATTTCAATTATGTCCAAGCCATTATTTTGAAATCGCCAATTGTTTTTTTTTTCCCACCATGGTTCTAACCCTTAACGGGCTTTAGGCCTCTAGCCCAGGCAGTCTAACTGCTCCCACTGGAATTGGGAAATAATGGGTCCAATTCAGTCGTCCAAGTAATTGTGCCAAAATTACCCGAACCAATTTCAATTAACTATATTAATTTCTAAAATTAATATCACATGAATAAAATTAAAATTCATTCAAGAAAACACACGCATTTAAATTACATGAATTTAAACACACGAATTTTATTCGTGTGGGCCCAAAGACCGGCCAAATCCAAAAATACTGGGCCCGGCCCGCTGCGGCTAGAGGCAGCAGCGGTGCAGCCGCCTAGCGGCAGCCACTGCCCGCTGCCGCCGCTGTTCCCGCCACGTGCGGCGGCCACTGGCGGTGATTCCGCTGCCAGCAGCTCCGCACCCCGGGAACAGCCAGATTTTTTTTTAATTAAACAGAAAAATTAAAAAAAAAAAATATCATGGCATCCAACAACAAGAAATTCACCAAGAATTTCCAAACATACAATTAAATTAAACAAACATAAACTTATATGCATATTCAATTTCAATTGCATAAAATCAAATGGGAAAAATCTTAAACCCAAACCAAGAACCCCTATAAAAAATCTCTAATTTTAAAACATGGGATTCAACCAATTTTAACAATTTCCACGGATCAAAAGCCCGCTCTGATACCATTGTTGGGATTTTTCACCGAAAATCACCCGATTAAAGCGGAAGAACGCGATGATTTCCTCAAATCCGTGCCCAGGAGCAATTAAGATGGAAATTGAAAAAAACAAAAATTTAATTAAAAGAGATAAATCTCCTACCAGGAATATCTCTTTTAAGAGATGGATGCAGACTGCAGGAATCAAACTAGAAACCCTCCTCGTTCACGTACACGAACGCCTTACAAACACCACCCGTGCTAGCGTCGGAAAACACAAACTTTGGAGAGGAGGAAGGGAGAATTTTGGCTATATTGTTTCACTTGTGTATTGGCCGAAAATCCTAGGGTTCTATTACCCTAGGTGGCTGAAATTCCCAAGGGAATTTTGGCCCAAGTGGGCTCCTTCATCTGTGTGGGCTTCCTTGTTTTAATTCAGGCCCAAACCTATTTTAATTAGTCTGGCTTAAACTAATTTCAAGCCCAATTTTAATTTACCCATGTATTTAATATATTACACTAAGTAACATATTATTTACATTTAAATTAAAATCAGTTTGACCAATTAATTTAATCCATCAAATTAAAATTAGATCATTACAAATAAATTCACATGTAAACCTATACATATGAATATTTCCACCCAGGAAATAATCCCATAATTAATCCAATTAATTATGAAGAGCCAATTAAATATATTAATTTTATTACTATGATCAATTCAATTGATCTTTATAACATAATTAATATATATACCTCTCTCTCTAGAGTGTATACTCCAAGCATACATGTGATTCCTTAAGTCAGTGTTTAGTCGCTCAATGTGCACGATCCCGTGGGCCCATCTTTACGTTGGCAGTGGGCCTGTGACCCACAGACTACAGTTGGGCTCTAGCAAGCCACTACAGCCCCCAATCAAGATGGAGATGGCAGTCTAATTGTAACCATAACCCTGTAATTTGAACTTGTATATCCCATGTCATTGATCGCGGTGTCCGACACAGAGGTATGGATTGATCACCCTCTTTTGCGTCCGGACATTAACTTGATCCCGAATGCACTGAAGCTTACAAACAAGTTCCAACTCGTTTGGGTATGGCCACACTTTTATCAGTTACATTCATCAAGAGGCCGGTGATATCTTCCTAGTGGACTCCTGAGTGACAAATCCCTTCTGCATATCCATAGCATTACCATGCTAAGTGACATACCCGAAACTACCCATACTTGGCACCCTATTACAGGCCCTTTAGGCGTACCCCTAAGTATGTGACCTCATATGCAACACCATCATATGGTCAGGTTAAAGGATCCATACAAGTACTACACGAGAATCACTTGTGATACTATACCATGTGGATTTCTCGTTTAGTGGATCTATCCAGTACCATGCCCTTTTTACATGTACCCATTAACTTGGTTGACATCCCACGTCCAATGACCGGTAAGACACCACCATACAACCAGGTTAATGATAGTCTATTGTTCCAATCATTCCCATGACTGGGACAGACTACAGATCTATTTATGGTCACATCGTTTACCTTATCCAAGGTCTTACTGCCAAGTGCATGACACTTGTCATCATGGATATGGATATGTCTATTGGATACTTCATTTAATATATTGCACAAGATAAATATAATAAATGGATTAATGCCTTTATTAATAACACAAATGAGTATAATACATAAATCTAATAAATGTATAATATAAATACAAGGACCAATGCCTCGGGACTAGGGCATATCTCCTTTGTCGACCAAGTAATATAGAAATAAGAAGGATGTTGATCCCACGGAGACTATATATGCTAATCCTAAATGCAGTCAGTATGAGCACGGGTTTCTTCCCGACCTCGGTGATGAAAGCCATTATTACCTTTTTCACGGATAAACGTGAAACGGATTCAGAATGACCGGGATGACATCAGAAATGTCTCGGGTGACCCCGAATATGTGTGACAAGTCTTGGTACGGAACCCCGAAGGAATTCGAGTGAGTATTTAAGAGAATCGAAGAAAAGAATGAAAAATAAGCAAAAATAGGCTAATCTGGTCATTACAGCCGCTCGGCTGTAGTGCCTATAGTCGTGCGACTGTACTACAGCAGCACGGCTGTAGTTCATTACAGCCATACGGCTGTAATTATCAGATTTCCTTTTCTCCATCAAATCAGCATTTAATTCGGTTTTTTTAACAAAATAAGCCAATCTAGTCACTACAGTTGCTCGACTATAGTGCCTACAGCCGTGCAACTGTACTACAGCCGCGCGACTATAGTACATTATAGTCGCACGACTGTAATCACCAGACTTCCTTTTTTACCGAAAATCAGCATTTAATTCCAATTTTTAACCAAAACGGGAGATATAAAAAGTCTTGTATCCGGGATTAGGGTTAACAAAACAGAGGGGAGGCAGAAAATTGGAGAATTTTGAGAGAAAAACACACAAAAACACAGATTGTGGGACTTTTTTTTTCTAGGGTTTTTAAGAAAAATAAAAGAGTTTGATCTAAAAAAAACTTAAAAAATTTTCAACGAAACATATAGAAACGGTTGTAGGGTGTTGTTAAATAGTCATCACTCACTCAATCTCTCTGGGGGTTCCGTCCGGGCTTCGGAGATCGTACATTTTTCGGGTTGTTCGTGATTCCAAGACGCTTTCCTGCGTCCGAATCCATCCTTGGTGATCCAAACACTGGAACACAGACCAGGTAACATTTTGAGAGGCCTTAAAAATCCATTTTTGTTCATTCTGGGTGTTGTTTATTGATGTTTTTTCGAATTTTTATGATTCCAGGAGTGGTTTTGATTACAGCCGCCTCAATTAAGATCATAGTCGCCCGGCTGTAATCTACAGCCGCGCAACTATGACCTATAGTCGCCTGGCTGTAATCTTTTGATTACAGTCGCTCGACTGTAATCTCAGGGGTAGAAGCTCTAAATGCCCCGAATCGACCGATAACACTTCCGTTTTCAAGTTAAATGTGTTTTTCATATTTATTACCGGTCCAATTACATCCATGTATGCTTAGATTCCCAGTTTCTTATTTTTAATTGATGGATGTGATTTCAAGTTTCGCGATTTCAAGTTTTTAGGGATTTCCAGACTTATTTCGATCCGTTTCGAATCCGTTTGGTTGCAATCAGTGTGTTTCCAGAAATCCCAAATTACCCGAAATCGCTAAATTTGCAAAACGATCTTCAAAAACGAGAAAAGAAGGCCGGAACACATTCTGGAGCATTACAGCCATGCAGCTATAAGCTACAGCTGCGCGGCTGTAGTTGAGGTAGAATTACGGTTTTGCCCTTTTGGGCCCCAAACTTGTAATTTTGCATCTTTTTCCTATTCAAAACTAAATTTTGGTGTGTTTACATTCTTTTTGGACCCTAGATGGATGTTTAACTTAGACCCACACATGAACGGGACCCCCGGGTCTTGGGATATCCAGCCCACTAAAGTTGAAAAAATGCATGTAAATGAGCCAAACCATTTTCAAAATTGGTTTTCCACCCACAAAACCTACAGGGCGTTTCAAAAAACCGTTTTCCAGGTCTAACCAGTCCGACCGATCGGGTCGACCCGGTTACCCCCCTAAATGCATGTCGCCACTCCTATAAATCCCTATTCTGTCCTATTTGAGTCTTTTGTATGCCTTGATTATTTGTGCTAACCGTATTTGGATGTAGCCTTTATTTTTGTATTTTTTTTTTAATTTTTAATGTACTTGATAGATTATCTCGTGTAATTAGGTGATTGTAATTTCTTAGATTATCGTGTATAGTAGGCTATTGTAAATGGTGAGGATGAGAGTTTTCTTTTTCTTGGGTTGTATAATTTAGCCTCTGATTTATTTTTCCGCACTTTTATTTTTCTGCACTTTATTTTAATTTTATATTTATGTCATTTGTATGAGCATCGATTAATAATTAAAAGAAGATAAAATGAGTAGAATTAAGTGAATGCAACATTACGTTATGAAATAATAATTGAAAATAAATGAGGATTAGTAGATATGTTGCCCGAACCTCGAATCTCTGGATTGGGTACCACGTCTACACTTGGTCGGAAGCTGTACCGGAATTTCTCGTATGAGCTGATCCGGGTGGCGACTCTATATCTAATCTCGAAATTCATGTTTCGAGATCTTTGAGTTACATTAGGATTTTCCAAAAAACCTATTTTGTAAAATTCACACTTCACCATTAAAATTAAGTTTCTATGAAAAGGGTTTTCTTTAATAAAATGAAACGTTTTCTTAAAGAAGATTAAAGACCTCTTTTCGAAATCCCCAACATCACATCTCAAAAAGAAAATCCCAGGTTCCCGCTTCACCGCACGTTCCGTAAAAACGTCGTCCGCTCACAGTCGGGCATCTATTAATTTAGGCGGAGAAAATTATATCTTTGATTTCAATTTTCAAAATAAAATCTACTTCTAAGCAACAATTAAATAAAATAATTTAGACTAAGATTGAGATGCAAATGGAGAAAAATCAATGGATAAGTTGGCTAAGGCATATGGTTTTCACTTAGCATTCATTCTATCGATTTCCTTAAGTTATGCAATTAAACTTATTAAATTCCTAAGATGGCGAATTCCTAAAGCAATTAACACCGATTAGGGTTGTTAACTCTAATTCTCAACCTAACTACTTAAACTAGCTCGGTCTTAAGCAATTAGTTTGGAAAGCATTAAACATATGAAAACCTAGTACAAACTAGTGAGCCACAAAGCAATGGTTATGCATTTGTCATGTTATGAAATTCCGTTAATTCAATCCTTTGGTCAATTATGAATTAACTATGAACTTTGAAATAGATGGTCATGCATTTAAAGCTTTAAGCAATCATAACACAATAATGGAAAAATAGTACGAATTAATTACATTAAAAGAAGAAATTACATAGAAATCCTACTAAGCTCCTCCATAGCCTTAGCTATGGAGAAATTAGTTCATGATTGAGTTATAAACAAACAAATAAAATATAGAAAACATGATAAAAAGAGTTAAGAAGAAAAACTAGGAAGATGGAGATCCCAATGGTGGCTTGCTCCGAAAAGAAGAATTGTGGATTGAACCTTCAAAACCCTAGTTTCTTGACTTTCTTCCAAAATCACATTCTCTTATGTTGAAAGCCCAAAATTAATTCGCCTTGATAGACTGAATAAAAGAATCGGTCCTTTCCCCCCTTAAAAACATGTTCCAACAGAGAGAAAGAGAGAAGAAGACCTCTAGTTAGGAAATAACTCTCTCAAAATTAATGATAAAATAAATCCTAATTGAGAGTTATTCCTAAAATAAAAGTCTTAAATAGAAGTTATTTCTCCTTACCCTAATTACAAAAGGAGAAGGAATAAAAATAGCCCAAAGTTGAAAAGTCAAAACTCCTAACCCTAGTTGGAGTACAAAATTCGTAATTCTGCAGCCCGGGCCTGTCGTAAGACTGGTCAACTTCTGTTTCTCAAAAATTCTTTAGTTTTGACTCTTCATAAGGCATGCCCATGCCTTAGGACTTCCTTGCTCTTCCAAATAGCACGTTTGAGCTCCAAAAATAGGCGATTTATCCTCAAAATGTTCAAATTCCAACTTTAATGCCCTAACACACAAAAATAGAACAAATGAGATAAAATCTACCCAAATTAAAGCAAAATAGCACAATTAAAGCCCACAGAATATGACAAAAATATATGCAAAAAATGCACTTATCATGATACAAGGTAAATCAATTAAATCAAATTAAATAACCTATAGTTTAATTTAATCCTAGTACACTAAGGAGTATAAAAAGGAATTAGAAACCTAGTATGCTAATGATAATACTAAGGAGTATAAAAGAATGCCTTAAAGTCAATTTCTTCCTAACCCTAGCCACTTGATATTTTTGGCCTACACCAAAGAAAGGAGCAAAAATTCCCTAGGCTGAAATTTCTTGGTTTCCATTCTTCCGTTTGCTAGCAAGAGTCACGTTCAAGAATCGTTCGTGTACCAGATTGTGAAGGAAACACGTTTGGGTTTCTACACCAGTCTCTAGAGGAGACAGTTAAGGTGAGAAAATTTAATATTCTTTCCGTTCTTGGTTTCATTTTATTAATCTACATGAATCTTGAGCTATGGAATCTAGGAAAATTTTAATCGGTATTCCGCCTTGCATTTAATTTTTCCCGTGACGATTCCCTACAGTGGTATCAAAGCATAGGTTCATGTTCCGATTAATAACATGATTGGTATTAGGCTTCTTGGTGTTTGATTTGATTTTATTGAAATTGGTTTTCAATTTGATTTTATTTGGAACCCTAAATTGGTGGTTTGGGGTTTTAATTAATTTTCTCCAATTTGTTTTTTTTTATTATTTTCTGGTTTAATAAAAAAAAAAAATAATTTTGCCCAAATTGGAATCGCAATTTGCGATTCTAATTTGGGCAATTGCTGCTGCTTGCCACAACAGCCCCTTGTGGGCTGTTGCTAGCAGTAGGCTACCGCGCGACAGCACTATTGTCTCCGGGCAGCAGCACTGACGTGTGGGGTGCGGCTTTGATTTGGATTTTTGCGGGTATTTTGATTTTTCGGCCCTATGTGAATTTTTAAATTGGTTTTAAAATTCGCATGATTATATTTTCACGATTGGATTCGTGTGGTGTCTTGTGTGATTTAATTCATGCATATAATTTAATTTTTTGGTTAAAATTAAATTGGTTAATGAAATTGGTCCAATTGTCCCTTGGCACGGGGTTGAGAATTGGTCGGCTAATTCGGTTTTGTGACCGGGCATTGGTTATGGATGCCAGAATCGACGATTTCACATACGGCTGGACATAATTAATTAAAAATTGGAATTATCATGTTCGTGCATTTTAATACATGTATATATATTAATATTTGCTATGTGTATATATGTTTTTGTGCTTGGTTGTATGGATTTGAACACTATTGGGCCTTAGATGAAGTTGGGCTGTAAAATTTAATTTTGGGAAATACAGCATGCATGTTGTTTTTTTTTTGTAATTTTATTTAATTTATATTTTGTAAATTTAATTGTAATTTTTCAAGCCATTAGAGAGGAAGCCTATTAGTGCCAAGCCTAAGAGGAGTTTGCAAGCCTGCCCTGTGGATATCTAGTATAGGCTTACTAGTTATTCATTAGGTTGTCAAATAAGGCCCATAGTGTCTCTTTTATTTATTTACATATTTTATACTTATGTCAATTATATATATATGTATGAATGTATGTTAAGCCATTCCAATCACCCGCGATTATGCATGCTAAGCAGTTATTAATCAATCCAATTAAATATTGAGTCGATTAAAAGTGCTTTCTACATTCGAACCTTGTCGGTTTTTTAATAGTGCAATGTGGGTGTGCCTCCGCCGGGTGCATTGTATGATTCATTTACTGTATAGGTTTAAGGTACTAGGTACGCTTAGCACTTGAATGGTGGTTGGACTTAACGTGGGTAGTAGAATAAGCTCCTATTCCTAAGCACAGATGGGTAAGTGCCAATAAGCCTATCAAACCAAGAGTCCTAAGGTTGGGATTGGAGGGAGTTCCTACCTAAATAGTTAAGTGTTGGTTGACAAGCCTCCGCTTGGCCAATTCTTAATGAAGTATGGATCTTGGTCTTGTAATCATACATTACCAGCAAATTAATTAAAATGAATTGTTAATTAACATGGTTAAAATAAGAAAGCCCTTTATTAATCACTTTGCAAATTTTTTTGTATAGATAATCACTTATAATGGCTGGTAATTCATTTTCACTGCGATCACTTCTCGAAAAGGAGAAACTATCTAAGCCTGACTTCCTAGACTGGGCTTGGTAGCTAAGAATAATGTTGAGACAAGAGTCCAAGGAATATGTACTAGATAGGGCCTTACCGGCCGCACTGGCTTCAGGTCGAGGGGTTACTCAAGCTCAAATTGAGGAGTACGACCTACATAGGAGGGATGATAGAGATGTGCCTTGCCTTATATTGGGCACGATGGTTCCTAAGCGCAAAAACAGTTCATGTACTGTCAAGCGCATGCGATCATGGATGATCTCAAAAGGATGTACCAAGATCAGGTATGCCAAGAAAGGTTCTTGACAACTAAGGCACTCAACACCTGTAAGATGGCAGCTGGGACATCTCTGAGCACCCACGTGCTCAAGATGAAGAGCTATATCAATGCATTGGCCTGTCTCGGTATGCCAGTCCCGCAGGAGTTGGTGATAGACTTCATCTTAGGATCCCTCCTTGAGTCTTATGATTAGTTCATCATGAACTATCACATGCAGGGCATGGACAAGATTGTGGTTGAGCTACATGGAATGCTCAAGTTTGCTGAATAGTCTATCAAAAAGACTCCACCAGTGCTGCTAGTGAATAAGGGGAACACCCCTGCTATGAAGGGCAAAGGCAAGGCTAAAGCCAAGGCTAAGAAGGCTAAGCAAGGGCCCAAGCCCAACGCCGCTCCCGAGGACATATGCTTCGAATGCAAGCAGAAAGAACACTGAAAAAAGACATGTCCAAGGCTCGTGGGAGAGCAAGTGAAGAACCAGGGTAGTTCTTTAGGTATATATGTTATTGACATTAACCTCACTATTTCGACATCTTGGGTGCTGGACACTGGATGTGGTTCTCACATTTGATGTAATGTGCAGGGACTGAGAAATAGGAGGTTACTGGGGTCCGGGGAAGTAGATCTTCGAGTCGGAATGGTGCTAAGATTACTGCCATCGAGATTGGAGACTTCAACTTGGAGATGCCCACTGGATTGGTTTTGATTTTGAAAGATTATTATTTTGTACCTGCCATGTGCAAGAATATTATTTCAGTTTCTGTCTTGGATATTTCTGGATTTGAATTCAATATAGGTTTTGGAAAAATTGATATTGTGAAAGACAATATTATTTATGGAAATGATTTTCTAAATAATGGTTTGTATATCCTAGACTAAAATCAAAACAATCCAATCTATAACATAAACACTAAGAGGGTTAAGCCTAATAAACTTAATCTTGCTTACTTCTGGCACTGTTGATTAGGCCACATAAATGAGAAGCGCATAGCTAGACTTCACAAAAGTGGAGTGCTAGGATCATTTGACTTAGAGTCTTATGACACATGCAAATCTTGTTTAAGAGGCTAAATGACAAAGGCGCCTTTCAACAAGAAACTTGAGAGGGCCAAGGGCTTATTGGAGCTAATACACTCTAATGTGTGTGGGCCCATAAGCACTAGTGCTAGAAATGGTTTTCATTACTTTGTTACTTTCACAGACAACTTCAGCAGATATGGCTACGTCTATCTGATAAAGACAAGTCTGAAACCCTTGATAGGTTCAAGGAGTACAAGAACGAAGTAGAGAACCAACTGGGCAAGACTATTAAGGCACTTTGGTTTGATCAAGGTGGCGAATATATGAGCCTAGAGTTTGATTCATTCTTGAGAGAGTGTGGGATTATCTCACATCTCACTCCTTCTAGAACACCCAATGGAATGGAGTGTCAGAAAAGAGGAGCAGGACCTTGTTGGATATAGTCCGCTCGATGATGAGTCAAACCACTCTCCCAACATCCTTTTGGGGATATGCATTAGAGATAGCTGCATTCACACTTAACCGTACACCGAGTAAGGCAATTAAAAAGATGCCATATGAACTATGGACGGGCAAGGAGCCCAACATCTCCTTCATGTGGATTTAGGGTTGCGAGGCCCATGTCAAGAAATTGACAAATGGCAATCTAGAGTCCAAAAATGAAAAGTGCCTGTTTGTGGTTTACCCCAAAGAAACAAGGGGATATTACTTCTACAACACTGCTGAGAATAAGGTGTTCATAGCATGAAAGGGTGTCTTTCTTGAAAAAGAGTTTATCTCCAAGAAAGACAGTGAGAGCAATATTAAGCTCAGGGAAGTTCAAGATCCACAAGCACCTATACAAGATAGCTCGGAGATCGAACCAGAACCTTAAGCAATTGAGGAATCTGAATCTATCACACAGGACCGTAGAAGGTTTGGTAGGGTCCATCATCAAACGAGAGATATGGTTTCTCGTGACCGATGATGGGAATCTTCTAGTCTTTGACCAAGAAGAACCCAGGACCTACTGGGAGGCTATTGAAAGCCCACAGTTAGCTAACTGGCGTAAAGCCATGGAAGCTGAGATGCAATTGATACACGATAACCAAGTTTGGAATTTGGTTGATCCACCTCCGGGTGCTAAGGTAATCGATTGAAAGTGGTGTTTCAAGTTAAAGGCCGATAACACCTTCAAAGGGCGATTGGTGGTGAAGGGTTTCAGATAAGTCTAGGGAATTGACTATGATGAAACCTTCTCACCAGTTGCAATGCTAAAATCCATTAGGATACTATTTGCCATAGCTGTATGGTATGATTATGAGATATGGCAAATGGATGTTAAGACCGCTCTTCTAAATGGAAAGCTACTCGAGGATGTGTATGTGACACAACCTGATGGTTTTATTGATCCAAGGTATCCTAACTGGTTATGCAAGCTTTAAAGGTCCATTTATTGATTGAAGCAAGCTTCTCGGAGTTGGAACCTAAGATTCAATAAGGCTATTAAGGAATATGGCTTCATACAGGATCCAGATAAGCCCTGTGTGTATAAGATGGTTAGTGGGAGTGCATCTACATTCCTAGTCCTATACTTAGATGACATCCTTCTCATTGGAAGCGACATACCAACACTGTAAGGGGTTAAGCAGTGGTTGAGTAAGTGCTTTGTAATGAAGGACTTAGGAGAAGTCGAGATGATCTTAGGGATCAGGATCTATAGGGACAAATCCAATCAGCTTCTGGGCCTAAGTCAGGCCTCTTACATAGATAAAGTTTTGAAAAGGTTTGGCATGGATAAGGCAAAGAAAGGTTTCTTACCTATACACCATGGACTCAAACTAAGTAGGAACAATGATTCTAAGACAAAGGAGGACTAGGAGAAGATGCAGAAGATCTCATATGCTTTAGCTATAGGATCTATCATGTACTCCATGTTATGTACAAAACTTGATGTCACTTTTGCACTGAGTATGACTAGCTGATACTAGTAAGATCATGGGGAGGATCACTGGACAATGTTCAAGGCAATCCTTAAGTACCTTAATAGGACTCAGGATAACTTTTTGGTGTATAGAGGTCAAGAAGACCTGTCATTGTCAGGGTACACTGACGCAAGCTTCAAGACCGATCAGGATGAAAACTAGTCACACTCTGGTTATATCTTCCTATTGAATGGTGGTGCCATTAGTTGGAGGAGCTCGAAACAGCTAACTATTGCTGATTCTACTACAGAAGTTGAGTACATTTTTGCATGTGAAGCTGCAAAGGAAGTTGTTTGGATGAAGAAGTTCATCACTCAGTTAGGAGTAGTTCCATCTATCCTAGACCCAGTGAATGTCTTCTGTGACAACAATGGGGCTATCGTAAAGCTAAGGAGCCTCGGTCCCATAAGAAGTCCAAACATGTACTCATGAAGTTTTACCTCATCCAAGAGATCATGGACAGAGGGGACATTTCACTGCAGAGAGCTGGCACCGGGAACAATGTCACTGATCCGTTGACCAAGGCGCTGCCACAAACACAACACGAGGGTCATACTAGATCTATAGGGATTAGGGCAATGCCTAGTTGGAACTAGTTCAAGTGGGAGATTGCTGGTGTGCCCTAGTCCAAATGGCATTGGTTCTTGTATTGTATTATATTTTATATTTGGATATTTTGTATTATACATTTTGTGTTGAAATGAAGGCATGAATCTATTTATTCATATCTTGTGCTATTTATAAATAGAGTATCCAATGATTATAACCATACTAAAGTAAACCAATGTAGGTCATTAGATTATGAGACCTTTAAGTAGTGTTAAAGTTATAGTCATAAAAATATCCCTAGTCTGTTCTAATTATGGGAATGAATATAACCAAAAACTAGCATATACTTGACTGGATGGCGGCGTCTCACCAGCCATTGGACATGAAATGTCAGTTAATGATATGGGTACATATTGGGTTACATGTTACTGGATCGATCCCCCATGAGAACACCACATGGTTCGATAGTCATAAGTGTTTCTCATGTAGGTCTTGCTATTATCCTTAGACCCGATATACGCTGTAACATAACATGGGATCTCATACACTTTGATATACACCTAACGAGCCCGTAATAGGGTGCCAAGTATGGGTATGTTGGGTGGGCTAGTGAACATGTTGATGTTGATAGTGAAGTTGACGGAATTGCCACTCAGCGTCCCCTAAGATGATATCACTGGCCACTTGATGAGTGGGACTGACAAGTGTATGGCCATACCTGAATAAGTTAGGATACTTATTCATTAGGTTCAGTCCACTCGATATCAAGAAATAGATAAGCATATAAGAGGATGACAAGACCATGCCTCTTACTTATATATCGATGTTAGTTGGCAAGGGATATACAAGATCATTACCGGCTTATGTTTCACATTAGAATGCAAGTCTCCGTCTTAATTGGGGGCTGTAACGGTTTGATAGAACCTACTTGCAGTCTGTGGACTTTGGGTCCACTTCTAACATAAAGATGGATCCACAGGATCGTACACATAGAATGATTAAACGTTGACAAATCCGAATTGGAATGGAAACTAAATTAATTGAGTTATTGACATTAGGTTATGTCATAACTGATTCAATTATAAGAGAGAAATTCATTTTATTTGATTAATTAATTACATGCAGTAAATAATTAATTAAATAAAATAATATTTCCTTGGTTAAAATAAAATACAAAGGTTGAATTTATTGAGGCTGATTTTAATTTAACTTTGAGTTATTTTAATTTGATCAAATTGTATTTAATTGTATCAATTAGAATTTTATAATATGGTTTTATTTAATCCTAATGATAGATGGTAAATCAATTAAATAAAATTAAATAATCTATAGTTTAATTTAATCCTAGCACACTAAGGAGTATAAAAGGAATTAGAAACCTAGTATACTAAGGATAATACTAAGGAGTATAAAAGGATGCCTTAAAGTCAATTTCTCTCTAACCCTAGCCACTTGATATTTTTGGCCTACACCAAAGAAAGGAGCAAAAATTCTCTAGGCTGAAATTTCTTGGTTTCCATTCTTCTATTCGCTAGCACGAGTCACGTTCAAGAGTCGTTCGTGTACCGGATTATGGAGGAAACACATTTGGGTTTCTGCAATAGTCTCTAGAGGAGACAGTTAAGGTGAGAAGATTTAATATTCTTTTCATTCTTGGTTTCATTCTATTAATCTACATGAATCTTGGGCTATGAAATCTAGGAAAATTTTAATCGCTATTCCACCTTGCGTTTAATTTTTCTTGTGATGATTCCCTATAAATTTCTCCAATGATAAGCATGATTTTAATTCCAGAAGTGTCCCTGTGGATGCTTGAAGTATGGCTTGTGTAGTATGAAAATTCCTACAACTGGCTTTTTTTATGAACTGATGGGTTTTGTGATCATACAATTCTTTATATTGTATTATCTTTTGAAGTTTCTTTTGCCACCATGAAATAGGAGCAAACTAATCCAAAAAAGTAAAGAGCAAGGCACTTATATGATATGGATTTGTAATGAAGTAATATAATGGAAAAATAGGAATTTGAATAGCAGTAAAGTAAAGGACCGTAAAACACCATAACTCATGTTTTGGTAGTTGGTGGAACAGAGATAAAGCTAAAACGAGCAAAAAAGGACAATCCTTAAGTAATGGTGAAGGATTATCTGGTATTCTATGGAGTTGAATTGCTTTGGCAAGATATCTGAAGAGATTATTCTTAGCAAATTCCTGGATCTCTTGAATGGTGGTGAATAAAGTTCCTGGAGGAAATGTTTTTTGGATTTTAGGGGATAAAGGTGTTAACCATAAATTTTTAGATCGAGAACTAGATGCCATGAAAATCAAAAGAATGGCAGCTCTAAAAGTAATTACTGGGATGGTATTTGGGGGGGGGTTTTGCAATGATGCTAGCCTGGATAGTAAGTCTAGAATTAAGTTCCTGTCTCCTTTTATATGCTCAACAGAAAAATCATATTTTGCAGACCAGTCCTTAAGCCAACAAAGCTATTTGTTTGGAATAAACTTGTTCTGGAAGTCGAGAATTTTTGGAAAAGTGGAGTTGTCCATTCGTACTATAAATTAATGGCTGATGAGATGAAATTCAAACTTTTTTATTCCATTTTTTTACAGCTAGGACCTCCTTGATAGTAGAGTGATAATGGTTTTCTGACTCCTTAAATTATCCACGAGCATGCCCACAATAATGATTTATTCCATCAATATGTTATATCAAGCTTGCACCCTAATGCTCATCACTTACATCCGTCTAGAGAATTCTTTGTCAATTTCTGGGTATCTTTAGTGGTGGAGGAGACTGTGCCACTTGCTTTCACTGTTGAATTGTTTTAGTTTGAGTTGGTCCCTAGAGAGGTGGATTTTTTCTTGTCAATTTGGACAGCTGGCCAGTATGGATTGAAACGTGAGGAATAAATCTCTAAGAAAATTTATAATGCCAAAAAATTATTGAATTTTTTTGACAGATAAATTTTCATCAGGAAATTTAAGTAAATCCTATGTTATGTGAGGACCAGGTGTGAGCAGATGATCCTTAAAGATGGGCCTCGCAACTGGATCGGGAAGATTTTTAACAATGGGTTTGATGAAAAAGGGTTTATAGTGAGAAAACAAACAAACTCGAATGCTCACTAAATTGACAAGAGACGCCATCCAGCTCAACAACCTGGAAAATTACGGTACAGCCGAGACAAGCTATGAATCGCTATACCTTTAGTTAGAGATTCGGGTTCGGACAACTCACCTATTTCTTCTTGATTCAAACTGTATATAACAATTTATAGCAATTTCTTTTATATTTCTATGGTTGATTTTATCTTTGATTATCACGAGATACAAATACTGAAAGCGATAAATAAATTCTAAAAGTAGTAAATAAATTCAGGAAATCTAAAATATATGGACTGATCAAATAACTATAGGGGTACAAGTTAATCTAAATACAAAATTTCTAAAAATGAAAAGCTAAACATTCATCTAACCTAACGTACATCTGCCTGCAAAAAAAAGTTAGTATAGATAAATATATATACATGTAGGACTCAAACAGACTTAGAATAGGGGATTTAGATAGCTCGGGACATGAAACAGGAAAAATCGAGAAATTTGATAAAATGCCCGATTTGACCTGGAAAACATTTTGAAACGCGGTTTAATGGGACTGGAAATTCATTTGAAAAATCAATTTGTCCTCTTTAATATATACACATACAAAAATGGGACGGTTTTCAAGAAACTTGTGTTTCTATCGTTGAGCTGATTTACAGAATTTAAATACAGAATATAAATCTAGGTCAAAATGATATGCAAAAATAAGAAAAATTCACAAAAAATCAATCCTGGAATTAAAACTACAGTCGTGTGGGTGTAGAAACAATAGCCCTGCAGCTATTAAACACCTATACGATTCTTGTTTTAAATACATTAGAGAAATTATTGAAAATTTTGAAATCTTTGATTCTAAAGTGAACTACAGCCGTACGACTATAGTGCAACAGCCGTGTGTCTCTCGCAATAGCAGTACGACTTTAATTCGCCAAAAAGCAGAAAAACAAAGCAAAACCAAAATTGATGAAATGCACAACAAATCAACCCAGAAAGCTATAAAAAGGTTTAAGGCCTCTCAGAATTACCTTTTAGATGTCTCTCCAGGGTTCAATTTGACAGAAAACCGTTTCTTGAAACTTGAATTTGGATTTAAAGTAAACTTAAACTTTAAAATTGAAAGCTTTGAACTGTTCCAATTCCAGCTCTAATTCTCCAATTCCAGCAACCCGATAAGTCTCTGAAGGATTAGGATCAGTTTGAATGATGAGTTTGTGACTGAAATTGAGGAATTTGTAGTTTAATTTCTTGAATTTGACTTTTTCAAGTTTGAGAATTTTTTTTGCCTAATTTTTTTTCTAAACTCTTAATTGTTGTTGTTAAGTGTTAATCCTCTTCTTTGAGCTTTCTTCAATCCAAAAAGGACCCTGTAATCTACACCTTAGTGGAAATTAAGGTGTCTCCCACAAATCCAAACACTTGTCTCCTTCATTCAAGCTGCTGGTGATGCATCGACTGCCGTGCAACTATTCATTCAATAGCTATACGGCTCCTCTAATGGTTATGCGACCATTGTCTTCAATTCAACCCTAATTCTTTAAATTCTTCTCGGTTTCTAGTTCAAGTTCATTTAAATCCGAATCATCACTTCTCGAATGGACTTCCATAATGAATAGTAAAGATAGATAACATTTGGTATTCTATCATTATTAAGGTCAAGAAAACCCGACGCTCTCACCAGGTATATAATGACCGTCTTTGAAATGCATACCCAAGTAATCAATTGATGAGACCCCAATGATTCTTTTCTTTTCTAAGAGCATAATACCATACTGTTTAAATAGCAAGTGGACTTGCGCTAGCAACTCAGTATGGGCTTGAATATCTATAAAAAATAGTATGATATCATCTATGTAAATTAAGGCACTACGCAAGATGGATTGGAAAATACACATGATGGACTTTTAAAACAGTGATAGGGCTATTTTGAGTCCAAAAGGCATAACTTTCCATTGGTACCAGGCTGTGGGAATACAAAATAGTGTTTTGTATCGATCATTTGGATGAATACCAAGCTGCCAAAACCCTGTCTTCAAATCGAACTTTGAAAATACATAAGCATTGTTAAGATGAATGAATAAAGAATTAGTCTTTGGAAGAGGAAATTTTTCATCTCTGAGGAAGTGGTTTAAATTTTTATAATCGATAACAAGCCTTTTCTTTCCTCGAACAAGCCCAACTTAGAAAGCTTGGCAAGCCCATAGAGACTGGGTGGGCTCAATAAGCCTTGGGCTAAAAGTTGAGAACATTCTTCGTGAGCTAGCTTTAAATCTGATGGTGTTATTCCTGGATGGGTTGCTTTGTTTGGGTTTATGTCTACATTAAGTTTAAAGGGCTGGATTGGTCCATAATGGTTTAGGGTGGTTGAATTGGGAATGAGAATCATCACATGATGTCAAAATGAGTTCTCTAATGGACTGATAATCAGGATGGACTTCAGTGAAGGAAAAGACTTTAGGAGTATGTGTATAAGGTTTAAAGAAGAGTTTGAATTTTAATCCTTCAGGTAAAGTGCAAACCCCCTTAGCTTTCTTATAATCTCTGAAGCTGATCAAAATATCTTTATTTGGCAAAGATGATCCAAAAACTTTGGTCCATATGATACAATCTGGGAAGAATTGTATTCCAATAGGCCTTTCTGTTTTGAGCTTTGTGTTTCACCATTTACAGCTTGAAAATAGGTCCTGTGTGGTTCCAATTCTTCTAGAGGAAGAATTTCTGGATTCATGATTGTCTGAAAAGATCCAGCATTTGTAAATGCAATCACTGGTACTGGCTTGGCATATTTTGATGACAAAATGTGAATTGCTACATGAGGCATAAGATCATCGTCATCAAGTGTGAAATCATCATCCTTTGCATGAAGATTATATTCATGTAAAGAATAAACAGGAAAATGTCTATTATCAGAAAAAGATGACTCCAAAGAGTCTGATGAGTAATCTGTTGGGATTTTTCACCAGAAATCACCCGATTAAAGCGAAAGAACGTGATAATTTCCTCAAATCCGTGCCCAGGAGCAATTGAGATGGAAATTAGAAAAACAAAAATTTAATAAAAAGAGACAAGTCTCTTCCCAGGAATATCTCTTTCAAGAGATGGATGCAGACTGCAGGAATCAAACTAGAAACCCTCCTCATTCACGTACACGAATGCCTAACGAACACCGCCCGTGCAAGAGTCGGAAAACACGAACTTTGGAGAGGGAGGCTAGGAAGAATTTCGGCTATTACTTGTTGCTTCACTATTGGCCGAAATTCCTAGGGTTAATTAACCCTAGGTTGGCTGAAATTCCTTAAGGAATTTTGGCCCAACTTGGCTCTTTCATTTGTATGGGCTTCCTTCTCTTAATTCAGGCCCTATCTTATTTTAATTAGTCTGGTTTAAATTAATTTCAAGCCCAACTTTAATTTACCCATGTATTTAATATATTACACCAAGTAACATATTATTTACATTTAAATTAAAATTAGTTTGACCAATTAATTTAATCCATCAAATTAAAATTAGATCTTCACAAAATAAAATCATATGTAAACCTATACATATGAATATTTCCACCTAGGAAATAATTTCATAATTAATCCAATTAATTATAAAGAGCCAATCAAATATTAGTTTTATTATTATGATCAATCCAATTGATATTTATAATATAATTAATATATACCTCTCTCTCCAGAGTGTATACTCCAAGTATACATGTGATTCCTTAAGTCAGTGTTCAGTCGCTCAATGTGTACAATCCCGTGGGCTCATCTTTATGTTGGCAGTGGGCCTGTGGCCCACAGACTGTAGTTGGGCTCTAGCAAGCCACTGCAGCCCCCAATTAAGATGGAGATGGCAGTCTAACTGTTATCATAACCCTGAAGTTTGAACTTGTATATCCCATGTCATCGATATCAGTGTCAAACACAGAGGCATGGATTGATCACCCTCTTTTGTGTCCGGACATTAACTTGATCCCGAATGCACTGAAGCTCACAAACAAGTTCCAACTCGTTTGGGTGTGGCCATACTCTTATCAGTCACATTCATCAAGAGGCCGGTGATATCTTCTCAGTGGATTACTGAGTGACAAATCCCTTCTGCATATCTATAGCATTGCCATGCTAAGTGACATACCCGAAAGCACCCATACTTGGCACCCTATTACAGGCCCTTTAGGCGTACCCCTAAGTATGCGACCTCACATGCAACACCATCATATGGTCAGGTCAAAGGATCCATACAAGTACTACATGAGAATCACTTGTGATACTATACCATGTGGATTTCTCGTTTAGTGGATCTATCTAGTACCATGCCCCTTATGCATGTACCTATTAACTTGGTTGACATCCCATGTCCAATAACCGGTAAGACACCGCCATACAACCAGGTTAATGATAGTCTCTTGTTCCATTCATTCCCATGACTGGAACGGACTACGGATCTATTCATGGTCATATTGTTTACCTTATCCATGGTCTAAATGCCAAGTGCATGACACTGGTTATCATGGATATGGATATGTCCATTGGATACTTCATTTAATATATTGCACAAGATAAATATAATAAATTAATTAATGCCTTTGTTAATAACACAAATAAGTATAATACATAAATCCAATAAATGTATGATACAAATACAAGGACCAATGCCTCGGGACTAGGGCATATCAAACAATATCCCAGTTGCACTAGTTCCAACTAGGCATGGGCCTAATCCCTATAGATCTAGTATGACCCTCGTGCTTGGGCTGGGCCAGCGCCTTGGTCAAAGGATCTGCGACATTATCCTCGGTGTCCACTCTGTGCAATGTAATGTCACCTCTCTCCGCGATCTCTCATATGAGGTGAAACTTTTTGAGCACGTGCTTTGTGTTCTTGTGTGACCGGGGCTCCTTAGCTTGTGCAACGGCCCCATTGTTGTCACAGAAGATATCAATTGGGTCCTAGATAGTTGGCACTACTCCCAACTTAGTGATAAACTTCTTCATCCACACAGCTTCCTTAGCCTTATCACACGCAGCGATGTACTCAGCTTCTGTTGTAGAGTCCGCGATGGTTGGCTGCTTTGAGCTCCTCCAGCTTACAGCACCACCATTTAGCAAAAATACATACCCAGACTGCGACTGGTACTCATCCTGGTCAGTCTGGAAGCTTGCATCAGTGTACCCAGTAACTAATAGCACTTCCTGACCACCATACACTAAGAAGCTATCCTTAGTCCAGTTAAGGTACTTAAGGATTGCCTTGACAGCTTTCTAGTGATCCTCCCCGGGATCCTACTGGTACCGGCTTGTCATACTTAGTGCAAAGACGACATCAGGTCTCGTACATAACATGGAGTACATAATTGATCCTATAGCCGAAGAATATGGAACCAATTTCATGTTCTCCCTGTCCTCCCTTGTCTTAGGACAGTGCTTCTTACTAAGTTTTAGCCCATGGCCTATTGGCAAGAAACCTTTCTTAGCCCGGTCCATGCTGAACCTTTTCAGAACTTTGTCTATGTATGAGGCCTGACATAGGCCCCGAAGCCGATTTGATCTATCCTTATAGATCCTGATCCCTAGGATCATCTCAGCTTCGCCTAAGTTCTTCATTGCCAAGCACTTACTCAGCCACTGCTTTACGCCTTGCAGTATAGGTATATCGCTTCCAATAAGTAGGATGTCGTCCACATAAAGTACCAAAAATGTGACAATGCTCCCACTTGTCCTCTTATACACATAAGGCTCATCTTGATTCTATATGAAGCCATATTCCTTTATAGCCTCATTGAATCTAAGATTCCAACTTCGGGATGCTTGCTTCAGTCCATAAATGGACCTTTGAAGCTTGCATACCCTTCCCGGATACTCTGGATCGACAAAACCCTCAGGTTGTGTCATGTACACATCCTCGAGTAGCTTTCCATTAAGAAAAGTGGTTTCGACATCCATCTTCCAGACTTCATAGTCGTACCATGCAGCTATGGCTAGCAAGATCTTGATGGATTTGAGCATGGCTACTGGTGAGAAAGTCTCATCATAGTCTATTCCATGGACTTGTCTAAAACCTTTCGCAACCAGATGCCCCTTGAAGGTATTGTCGGCCTTTAGCTTATAGCACCACTTGCAACCTATTACCTTAGCACCCGGAGGTGGATCAACCAAGTTCCAAACCTGGTTATCGTACATAGATTGCATCTTTGCCTCCATGGCTTTACGCCAATTCGCAGACTGTGGCCTTGCCATAGCCTCTTGGTAGGTTTTGGGTTCTTCCTCATCCCAGATGAGAAGAGTTTGATCATCGGTGATGAGGAAACCATACCTCTCCGGTTCCCGACGATCCCTACCAGACTTTCTAGGTCCTTGTGTGGCTTGGGTCAGTGCTTCCTCCTGTGGAAGCTCCACCTGGGCCTCAGAGTTATCCTATTCAGGAGCTTATGGACCTTGAACTTCCCTGAGTTCAACATTGCTCCCACTGTCTTTCTTGGAAAGAAACTCCTTTTCTAGAAAGACCCCCTTCCTTGCCACGAAGACCTTGTTCTTAGCGGGGTTGTAGAAGTAATACCCTTTGGTTTCCCTAGGGTACCCTACAAACAGGCATTTATCGGTTTTGGGCTCTAGCTTGCCACTAGTCAATTTCTTGACGTGTGCTTCGCATCCGCAAATCCTTAGGAAAGACACATTAGGCTCCCTGCCCGTCCATATCTGATATGGGGTCTTTTCCACTGCCTTAGTCAGAGTATTATTTAAGATAAGAGCTGCTGTCTCGAGGGCGTGTCCCCAGAAACTAATTAGGAGAGAGGCTTGACTCATCATTGAGCGGACCATGTCCAACAGGGTCTTATTCCTCTGTTCGGACAACCCATTCCATTGTGGTGTTCTAGGAGGAGTGAGCTGTGGAACTATTCCATACTCTCTCAAATATGAGTCAAAATCTAGGCTCATATACTCACCACCTCGGTCCGACCAAAGGGTTTTGATATTTCTGCCTAGCTGGTTCTGTACCTCGTTCCTAAATTCCTTGAACCTATCAAGGGTCTCAGACTTGTGTTTCTTCAGATAGACATAGCCATATCTACTGAAATCGTCCGTGAACATGACGAAGTACTGGTGTCCACCTCTGGTCGCTGCGCTCATGGGTCTACATTCATCTGAATGTATTAGGTCCAATAAGCCAGTGGCCCTTTCAGCCTTCTTGCTAAAAGGCGCCTTAGTCATCTTGCCTCGTAAACATGATTCGCATGTATCAATTGACTCCAAGTCAAATGACCCTAAGACTCCAGCTTTGTGAAGCCTAGCTATGCGCTTCTCGTTTATATGGCCGAGACGATAATGCCATAGGTAGACAGTATTAAGTTCGTTGGGCTTAACCCTTTTTATGTTTATGTTATAGACATGATTGGTTTTATTTAAGTCCAGGATATACATGCCATTATTTAATAGAGCATCTCCATAAAATAATCCCTCTCTAGATATGGAAATTCTACCATTAGAAATAGTAAAATAAAATCCAGAAATATCCAACATAGAAACTGAAATAATATTCCTGCGCATAGCAGGTACAAAATAACATTGTTCTAAAATTAAAACCAATCCACTAGGCATCACAAGGTGGTATTCGCCGATCTCTATGGCAGCAACCCTTGCTCCATTTCCGACCCACAAGTCCACCTTTCCTGACCCCAGTGACCTTCTGTTCTTATGTCCCTGCACATTGCAACAAATGTGAGAACCACATCCAGTATCCAATACCCAGGATGTTGAAATAGTAAGGTTAATCTCTATAACATAAATACCTAAAGAGGATGCACCTTGGCCCCTTCTCTGCTCTCCCATCAGCTTGGGACATGATCTCTTCCAATGGCCCGCCTGTCTACACCCCAAACAGACATCCTCAGGACCTGCCTTTTACTGGGCCTTGGGTTGGGCTTTGGCCTTCTTAGCCTTGGCCTTCTTGGCCTTGGCCTTAGCCTTTTCCTTAGCCTTACCCTTGGCAACAGGAGGGTTCCCCTTGTTGACCAACAGCACCGGCAGAGTCTTTTTGATCGACTGCTCAGTAAGCTTAAGCATCCCATGCAGCTAACTGACAGTGCGGTTCATCCCTTGCATGTTGTATTTCAGGATGAACTGATCATAAGAATCCGACAAAGATGCAAGGATTGTGTCCACCGCCAACTCCTAAGAGATGGGCGATCCGAGACGAGCTAAAGTGTCCAAATAGCCCTTCATCTTGAGCATGTGTGCGCTCACAGATGTCCCAGTCCCCATCTTACAAGAGTGGAATGCCTTGTTGGTCAGGTACCTTTCCTGACGAGCTTGCTCCTGAAACATCTCGTTTAGAGTTGTTATCATAGCAAAGGCTTGATGGTCCATAAACTATTTTTGCAGTTCGGGGAACCATACAGGCCAACATTAGGCATGTCACATCCCTATTATCCTAGACATGCACCTCGTATTCCTCCAGCTGGGCAGCCGGTGGATTACGTCCTTGAGGCGTAGTTGGTACAGGCCTCTCCAGCATATACTCTTTGGACTCCTGTCTTAGAACTATTCTCAAGTTCCTAGACCAGTCCAAAAAGTTAGGACCGGAAAGCTTGTCCCTTTCAAGAATCGATTGCAGTGATAAAGTGTTGTTATTTGCCATTCTACATAGAAAAACATTTAAGAGTGTTAACAAAGGACGTTACTTTGTTATTCCCATACATAATTAATCATGAATCAATTTATTAATTAAACCGAGTTGTTGGGCTCATGGGCCGAGATCCATATTTCATTAAGATATAGCCAGACGAGGGTCTGGTACAACTATACCTTAACTATTTAGGTAGGAACGCCGTCCAATCCCAACTTAGGGACTCTGGGTTTGATGGGCTTGTTGGCACTTACCAATCTGTGCTTAGGGCCAAGAGAATCCTACTACCTATGCTAAGTCAAAACCTCCATTCAAGTGTTAGAGTATCCTATACCCTAACCCAATACAAAGTGACAATACTCCAGTGTATCCTACGAGGGTATGGTCTACAACTGGCCTATTCCCACTTCGAGTTGGTTTTGAATGAGGGAAGCACTTTTAAGCGACTTAGTAATTTCATTTGGTTATTAGATTCAATTAACAACGGCTTGCATACATAAGGCGGGTGAAATGCGGTTGGATCATACATTCATACATGCATATAAATATAAAGCATAATTAAATAAGTAAGTAAAATGGACTGCTATGGGCCTTTATTATATCCTAATATAATTCTAGTAAACCTATACTAGAAAACAATATTAGGCGGGCCTCCATCTTCTTCCTTCTGGGCTTGCACCTCCACTTGGGCTCACCACTCCATGGGCTTCTTCTTTTACAAATTTTATAATAATTGAATAAAATAAAATTACATTAAAAGAAAAAAAAAACGACACGCAGGCCGTATTTACCCAAAAAGAAAATACAACCCATCTTGAATAAGGCGCAATAGTATCCAATCATATAAAATATTCAATCACCCATATGCATCCAATACATAAAATTCATAAGCATGTTATAATGCATGATTTAAGCCCATTTCAATTATGTCCAAGCCTTTATATTGAAATCGCCAATTTTGGCCCCCTTAACTGGCTTTGGGCCTCCAGCCCAGGTAGTCCAACTGCTCCCACTGGAATTGGGAAACCATGGGTCCAATTCAGCCGTCCAAGTAATTGTGCCAAAATTACCTGAACCAATTTCAATAAACCATATTAATTTTCAAAATTAATATCACATGAATAAAATAAAATTTCATTCAAGAAACCACACGTATTTAAATTACATAAATTTAAACACACGAATTTTAAAACCAATTAAAATTTCAAAACTGGGTCCCGGGCCCAAAACCCGCCAAATCCAAAACCACTAGGCTCGGCCCGCTGCGGCTAGGGCAACCAAGTTGCCCTAGCAGCGGCCGCATAAGCGGCCGCTGTTCCCGTCCCGTGCGACGGCGATTCCACCGCCGGCAGCCCCGCACCCCGGGAACAGTCAGATATTTTTTTTCTTTTTATAAACAGAAAAAATATAAAAAAAATATATCATGGCATCCATAAACAAGAAATTCACCAAGAATTCCAAAACATACAATTAAAATAAACAAACATAAACCTATATGCATATTCAATTTCAATTGTATAAAATCAAATGGGGAAAAATCTTAAACCCAAACCAAGAACCCCAATAAAAAAATCTCCAATTTTAAAAACATGGTATTCAATCAATTTTAACAATTTCCACGGATCAAAAGCCCGCTCTGATACCACTGTTGGGATTTTTCACTGGAAATTACCCGATTAAAGCGGAAGAATGCGATGATTTCCTCAAATCCGTGCCCAGGAGCAATTGAGATGGAAATTGGAAAAACAAAAATTTAATAGAAAGAGACAAGTCTCTTACCAGGAATATCTCTTTCAAGAGATGGATGCAGACTACAGGAATCAAACTAGAAACCCTCCTCGTTCACGTACACAAACGCCTAACGAACACCACCTGTGCTAGCGTCTGAAAACACGAACTTTGGAGAGGCAGGCTAGGAAGAATTTCGGCTATTACTTGTTGCTTCACTATTGGCTAAAATTCCTAGGGTTAATTAACCCTAGGTTGGCCGAAATTCCTTAAGGAATTTGGGCCCAACTTGGCTCTTTCATTTGTGTGGGCTTTCTTCTCTTAATTCAGGCCCTATCTTATTTTAATTAGTCTGGTTTAAATTAATTTCAAGCCCAACTTTAATTTACCCATGTATTTAATATATTACACTAAGTAACATATTATTTACATTTAAATTAAAACTAGTTTGACCAATTAATTTAATCCATCAAATTAAAATTAGATCTTCACAAAATAAAATCATATGTAAACCTATACATATGAATATTTCCACCTAGGAAATAATTTCATAATTAATCCAATTAATTATGAAGAGCCAATCAAATATTAATTTTATTATTATGATCAATCTAATTGATCTTTATAATATAATTAATATAAACCTCTCTCTCCAGAGTGTATACTCCAAGTATACATGTGATTCCTTAAGTCAGTGTTCAGTCGCTCAATGTGTACGATCTCGTGGGCCCATCTTTATATTGGCGGTGGGCCTGTGGCCCACAGACTGCAGTTGGGCTCTAGCAAGCCACTGCAGCCCCCAATTAAGATAGAGATGGCAATCTAATTATTATCATAACCCTGTAGTTTGAACTTGTATATCCCATGTCATCGATATCAGAGTCCAACAAAGAGGCATGGATTGATCACCCTCTTTTGTGTCCGGACATTAACTTGATCCCAAATGCACTGAAGCTTATAAATAAGTTCCAACTCGCTTGGGTATGGCCACACTCTTATCAGTCACATTCATCAAGAGGCCGGTGATATCTTCTTAGTGGATTACTGAGTGACAAATCCCTTCTGCATATCCATAGCATTGCCATGCTAAGTGACATACCCGAAAGCACCCATACTTGGCACCTATTACAGGCCCTTTAGGCGTACCCCTAAGTATGCGACCTCACATGCAACACCATCATATGGTTAGGTCAAAGGATCCATACAAGTACTACACGAGAATCACTTGTGATTCTATACCATGTGGATTTCTCGTTTAGTGGATCTATCCAGTACCATGCCCCTTATGCATGTACCCATTAACTTGGTTGACATCCCATGTCTAATGACCGGTAAGACACCGCCATACAACAAGGTTAATGATAGTCTCTTGTTCCATTCATTCCCATGACTAGAACAGACTACGGATCTATTCATGGTCATATCATTTACCCTATCCATGGTCTTACTGCCAAGTGCATGACACTGGTCATCATGGATATGGATATGTCCATTGGATACTTCATTTAATATATTGCACAAGATAAATATAATAAATGAATTAATGCCTTTATTAATAACACAAATAGGTATAGTACATAAATCCAATAAATGTATGATACAAATACAAGGACCAATGCCTCGGGACTAGGGCATATCCAACATAATCTTCTAGATCCCATTCAATAGTAAAAATTACGTATACATCTTCTTGAGTTTGCTAAAAAACTAGGGATTCAATGTTTACCATAGTATCTTTAATATTCTGTAGTGAAATCAACTTTTGAGCCTTGATAGGCTTGTTAAGAGAATTTTTTTGCAAAATGTCCTTTCTTTCCATAAGCAAAACATATTTTTATCCCTTATGCTTTTCTCTCTGGATCTTTCTTCTAAAGAACTTAAATCTTTTGAAAGGGCGTCTTTTGTTTGTGATCCCATGGTGAAAGACCTTCTTGTAGTGAAAATGTCCTTGTAAAGATTTGGATTTACAATCACATTTCTTTTTACATTTAATCTCAAAATGAGATTTATTACAAATCTATTTTGCAATACTATTATTATGGAGAATATATGTGAATAGAGTCTATTGTTCACACATCTTTTCCGATGCAGCTAGTATGAATTGATGATTTCTCCAATATTAACATCAGAAAAAAGTCAGCAAGTTTGACCAATCAGGCTATTTATCTATGCCTTTAATTCTATAGGCAAAGAGGAGATATAAACATATCAAAGATTAGGATCATTTAATCCATTCAACATGTAGTATCTTACAGAAATCCTTTAATAATGCTTTTCAATATAATATTATTTAAGTGAGCAACATTTTATGCCAAAATATTCCTGACGAACACGTCTTTCATAGATTGAAAATTCTCCATTGAAATATTGATGAATGATTCCTAAAGGACCAGTAGCATTAGGAGTCTGGAGAAAACTAATCTATCTATCTTCACCAAGACTTTGGTACCATTCTCTTAGAGTTCAAGTAAACCTAGAAACAAGCTCTTGAAGGATTGTATGGAATATAAAGGCTCCTTGTTTTGTCTTCTGAACATCAATCCATGCACCCATTTGATGTAAAACTTCTTACCATTTATATGGAAGGAGTTTATAAAATGAGAACCATAGTGCAAAACTGGTATTGTGGGTGAAGGATTCTATTGATGGTGATAACCATGAAGTGAAGTATCTTTATCATCAAGATCAGAATCAAATTCTTCAACTCTAGGTTCATAAGGATGAGTTTCTCTAGATGTAATGTCTGCCATTTGATCAGTTTAATTTTTTAAACATTCTGAATTCATAAAGAATGAAGGAATGAATCAAGAGAGTATTGCATTGGTCTTTTTCTAGGTTTCTTGGGAGTTCATTAGTATTTGTAGGTTTGGTGGGTGAAGGTAAAGATTTGGGTTCAAAGGTTAGTTTTTTTTATAGATTGGCAAAGGTTTCATAAATTGGAATAGGTGGTGAAGGCTACGATTTAAGTTTCGCCAAATCATTTTCCATTTTAGATAGTTCAATCTTGAGTTGACAGATTTTTGCTCCCTTTGTTTGAATCAAGACTAAACTTTTTTCTAGTAATAAGAGATCTAAGGGATCGGTCTAATTGATCAATCTTTTTAGAGGTTTTCTGATAAGATTCTTAAACAAAAGTAAACATGGAATCAATCTCCTTAGAAGTTGAGGCCTGGGAGTTCGCCAAATGATCAAGTTTGCGATCATCTAGTGTAAATACCAATTTTGAATCTATGCATTATCTGTGTGCCAATTCAGAATTGCTTTAGCTGGTTTTGGTTCTTCAAAATGACCACTTAGGGTAACAGTTTGTGCAGTGATGTAAAGTCTAAAGACTACCTTTGTGGGTGTGTGTTTTTTCAAATATGGAAATTCTGTAGTATCTTATGAATTAAACATCATATAGGGAGAAACCAAAGGTGGTTTGTGAAGAGAGATAGGATTAGAACAATGAGAAGTAAGAGCAAGTAATTGTTCTATTTTAAGTTGATCAAGGGCTTTTTGATATAAAGCTAAAAGTTGCAGATAAGAGTCTAAAGTCTTATGTTTTCTTTCTTTCTCAAGAACCTAGTCATGGATATCAGCCTAAGGTTCATTAGGTTTTCAGTCATGAAAACCTTTATCATAAGGATGACATCGAATATGTGACTTAGTTGCCTAATCATTATCATCATTTTCATCTTCATCAAGATGGCAAGTGCAAGTAAAATCACACATGCCACTGCAAAGAACATCTTAGATAAAATGTCCATCAATTTTCTCAACATACATATAAGAACCATCAGGATAAAACTATGAATAGGGATCTTCTTTTCTCTAGGTGTATTATCTGGAGTGAGAGCCATAATCTGATGAAATGAATTCCTCAGAGGTTGGAAAAGTCGTTCTCACCAAACCATCTGGCCTCCTTTGAAAACCTTGAATCTGTTGGGTCTCAACAGGCTGAGAAGCAAGAGGGAGATTCTCATAATTAGTTAGCCATTCTAGAGGCATATGCTGAGCTAATTCCTCTTGTGGAATCTATCAAGGAAGTTGGATGATTGTAGGATCATCATCATTGTGAGAAATAACAAATAGTATGATCTTACATGTGATATACTACTTGGGGATGATGTTGGTGTGCCCTAGTTCTTAGGGCATTGGATTCTTGTATTTTGTATTATACATTAAGAGTCATGTATGAATACATTATTTGTGTCACATTAATAAAGGCAATTAATCTATTTCATTTATATCTTGTGCTATAATATGAGTAGAGTATCCATTGATTGATAATCATAAAACCTATCCCAGGTCTGTTCTAATCGTGGGAACGAATAGAACCACAGACTTGTATATTCGATGACTGTATGGCAGTTCTTAACTAGCCATAGTACTTGTATAGTCAGTCATGAATATAGGTACATGTCATTGACATGGGACTGGATCGATCTGCACAAGAAAGCCACATGGTTGTCATGTCATAGGTCTTTCTTGAGTAAGTCTCTTTTGTCCTCAGACCAGATTTCATTATAATATCAATATGGAATCCGGTTCACTTTGACATACGCCTAACAGGTCTGTAAAAGGATGCTAAATACGGGCATGCTTGGGTGGACTGGTGAACATGTTGATATTGATGATGAAGTGATGGAATTGCCACTCGGGTGACACCGAGATGATATCATTGGCCACTTGATGAGTGGGACTGATAAGTGTATGGCCATACCCAAATAAGTTGGTTGCTTATTTGATTAATCAATCAACTCAAGATCAAGAAATATAATAAACAATAGAAGAGGATGACAGACACCATGCCTCTTGTTTATTCATATCGATATCGTTAGGCAAAGGACACTATGAGATTACTACCGGGTGAGTGTCTTCTAAAGACTGCTGCATCTCTGTCTTAATTGGGGGCTGTAATGGTTTGCTAGAACCCACTTACAGTCTGTGGGCCTTGGGCCTACTGCCAACATAAAGACAGACCCTTAGGATCGTGCACATAGATCAACTGAGCTGGAACTTATAGAAATTGTACATGTAATGTACATTGGAAGGAATGCGTTAATTAATTAGTTGACATTCGGTGTCAAGGTAATTAATTGACATTGGGTTGAATTTAATTTAATTAATAAGTTTACATAATGTAATTAATTAATTTATCAATTAATTGAATTACATAAAGTAAACAATTGATTAAATAATTTTCCTAAGTAGGAAAATTAAATACATATATTGTATTAACTTAAGTGTGATTTAATTTTATTTAGGGGTAATTAAATTTAGCCAAATGGAATTAAATTACATAGTATATACTTTTTAATTAAAGCTTATTTATGTAATTATAATCCTAGTGGGCTTGGGTTTAATTAACCTAATTAAAACCCAACTAGACAAGGTGTCTATATAAGGGCACACTTAAGGAAGAAAAACCTAATTCAACTCTAATTAATTGCTGGAAATTTCAGCCACCAATAGCAGCCCCAAAACAACCGAAAATCCCAGCATTAAACCTCCATTCCTTCGCATCTTCGGCTAGCACCGGTTCCCGCCCAATAGTTGGTCGTGCACCGGACTTTGGAGATCGCAGTTTCAAGTAACGATTCTGCAGCAGTCTCTAGAAGAGACGAATCCGGTGAGTTAATCTCTCCTGATTCAATTTAGTTTTATTCTAATCAATGGTAATTGGACACGATAGGTGGATTCTAGGAAATTTTAAACTGTGTATTTACCGCTGCGCCACATTATTTTTCCAATGACGAATCCCAACAGTGGTATCAGAGCCTAGGTTTTGTCCATTAGATTGATTGGAATTGGTTCTTGAAAGCATTCTTGAATAAAGAATGGGTTTCAAGTTTGTGATTTTAGGGTTTTTGCTTAATTGGTTTTGTTTTGGATAAACCCTAGAATTGTTGGATTGGGGTTTTTGATTATTTTTCCCCAATTGTTTTCCATCTAAAATTGTTTTGTATATTAATTATATATATATATATATTTTTTTTTTTGTTGGAAACATTTTTTGTTTATGATTTTAAAAAAAAATAAGTTTAGGCAAAAGATGGAATCGCAAAATTGCGATTCCATCTGCTGCCTTGGCAGCAGCTGGCTGCTGCAGCAGCCCACTGGGCTGCTACTGCCGTGCAGCGGCACTGCTGCCCGCCGGGACAGCAGCTCCGCGCGCGGGTTTTGGGTCCGGTTTTGGATTTTGCGGGTATTTTTTTTATCCCGGACCCTAATACAAATTAAATTAATTTTTTTTAATTAATTTGTATTCAAATTATTTATTTTGTTGGCATGCATATTTAATTTAATTGTTAGCATATTCAATTTGTGAGGGCCCAATAAACCGTGACACCGGTTAAAATTGGGAGAGCTAAATTTTAAATTTGTGACAACCCAAATTCAAGTGGGAGCAAAATTGTTAATTTTGCATTTATGGATGTTATCCATTGGGCCTTTATGGGCCTTAGTCACATTTGTTAAAATTGACAATTTCACCCTAAGTAACTCGGCTTAACATTTATATTTATAATTTGGAATGCCATGATCATGCATCATATTTGTATGTATGTGCACGACAGGTACTTTGTTTGAAATGTTATGTTGAGTTCTATGGGCCCTAAATTATTATCGGTTGTAATTTAATTTTGGGAAATATGGCATGCGTGCCATTTTTTCATTTTTTTATTTTAATGTAATTTTAGAATAGATTTTATTTTCAAAATTATTGTAATTGCATCAAGTATGGAGGAAGGCTCAAACGGAGCAAGCCCATGGTGGGAGCCCAAGAAGGATTGCAGTCCGGCCCATGAAGAATTAGATAGGACATCTAGTTTTTCATTAGGTTGTAATTAAAGGCCCATAGGATCTCATTTATTTTAAATTAAGTATGCTATTGCATTTGTCATATAATATGGATATATGGATCACCAAATTATTACCCGCGTTTATGCATGCTAAGCCGGATCACTTAATTATAATCCGGAAATTAAAATATTGAGTCGCTTAAAAGTGCTTCCCACATTCACACCTCTTCCTCCCATTGATGCTGCAATGTGCGCCATGCCCTAGCTGGGTACATTGTAGTATTCGGTGGGCCGTCGAGGGTTAAGATACTTGGTATGGTTAACATGTGAATGGTGGTTTGACTCAACATGGGTAGCATTAGCTCAGAGCGGGCCCTAAGCACAGATGGGTAAAGTGTCAATAAGCCCATCAAACCAAGAGTCCTTCGTGGAAGGATTGGATAGGTTGTCCTACCAAACGAATCAATGGTTGGTTAGCGAGCCCTAGTTTGGCCAGTCATTGATAAGTTGTGGATCTTGGTCAAGTTAGCCAATTAACAACACCAACAAACAAATTAAAATCGGATTATTAATTTGAATTGGCTTAAAAGTCCTTTATTTCTAACTCAAGCAATGATTTCTTCCATGTAGATAATCCCATTTCAGTTAAGCAATTTAAATGGCTGCAACAAACAACAACTCACTCTCACTTAGGTCACTCTTGGAGAAGGAGAAGCTTTCGGGGACTAACTTCCTGGACTGGGCTAGGAACTTACAAATAGTTCTTAGACAAGAGTCTAAGGAGTATGTACTGAATGCTCCTTTACCAGCTGGCCCTCTCGCAGGTCGAGGCATCACCACGGCGATGGTGGAGCAGTACGATCGGCATGTGAGGGATGACCGAGATGTCTCGTGCCTCATGCTGGGTACCATGGCTTCTGATCTTTAGAAGCAGTTCATGGACGAGCATGCTTATGAGATGATGGATCAGCTTAAAAAGATGTTCCAAGATCAGGCTTGTCAGGAACGTTACCTGATAATTAAGGCACTTTGCACGACTGTGATGGCAGCTGGGACTTTTGTTAGCACTCATATGCTGAAGTTGAAGGGGTATATTGATACACTTGCCCACCTCGGCTCGCCAGTTCCGCAGGACTTGGCAGAAGACATTATTCTTGGGTCACTTCCTGAGTCTTACAACCAGTTTATCATGAATTACCATATGCAAGGGTTGGACAAATCGGTAGTTGAGCTGCATGGCATGCTCAAGCTTGCTGAGCAGTCTCTTAAGAAGACTCCTGAAGTATTGCTGGTGAACAAGGGCAATACATCCATTGCTAAGGGAAAGGCCAAATCTAAGGCCAAGGCTAAGGCCCAAAAGGCGAAGGCTAAGGGCAAAAAGGTAGTGGCCCAACCTAAAGCAAGGGTTGCTTCTCCTGACGATGTCTGCCATGAGTGTCATGAGAAGGGGCACTGGAAGAGCTCATGTCCAAGGCTAAGGGAGCAACTGAAGGGCAAAACTGCTGCTTCAGGTATTTATGTTGTTGAGATTAATCTGGCTATTTCTACATCTTGGGTCTTAGACACTGGATGTGGATCTCACATTTGTTCAAATGTGCAGGGTCTAAGAAATAGGAGATTATTAGGATCTGGGGAAGTAGATCTTTGAGTCGGAAATGGTGCTCGGGTTCAGGCCATGGAGATCGGAGATTATTTCTTGGAGATGCCTAGTGGACTTGTTTTGGAACTAAGAAACTGTTATTTTGTACCTGCGATGCGCAGGAATATTATTTCCGTTTCTTTGTTGGATATTTCTGGCTTTGTATTTAATATTGGATATGGTAGAATTTCTATGCAATGTGGCAATATTATTTATGGAACATCATTTCTTGAAAATGGCTTATATATCCTTGATCTAAAACGTGGAAGTTCAATCTATAACATAAATACTAAAAGGATTAAACAAAATGAAATTAATCCTACTTACATCTGGCATTGTCGACTTGGCCATATAAATGAGAAGCGCATAGCTAGGCTTCACTCTAGTGGAGTGCTAGAGTCATTTGACATCCAGTCTTATGACACATGCGAATCTTGTTTGAGAGGCAAGATGACAAAGGCGCCTTTTAGCAAGACTGCTGAAAGGGCCTCAGAGCTATTGGAGCTAATACATTCCGATGTATGTGGCCCAATTAGCACTAGTGCTAGATCTGGTTTTTTGTACTTCATCACCTTCACGGATGACTTCAGCAGGTACGGTTACGTGTATCTGATGAAGCATAAGTTTGAGACTCTCCAAAGATTCAAGGACTTTAAGAATGAAGTAGAAAACTAACTTGGGAAGAAAATAAAAGCACTTCGGTCTGACCGAGGGGGTGAATATTTGAGCCAAGAGTTTGACTCATTTTTGAGAGAGTGTGGGATTATATCCCAACTCACTCCTCCTGGTACACCCCAGTGGAATGGAGTGTCAGAGAGGAGGAATAGGACCTTACTTGACATGGTCCGCTTGATGATAAGTCATGCTACACTCCCTGTCTCCTTTTGGGGATATGCTTTAGAGACAGCTGCTTACATTCTTAATAATACACCAAGCAAGGCAGTTGAGGGAACACCATATGAACTATGGAAAGGCCGAAAGCCCAATGTTTCCTTCTTGAAGATTTGGAGCTGTGATGCACATGTTAAGAAATTGACAAGTGGCAAACTCGAGTCCAAATCTGTCAAGTGCCAGTTTGCGGGTTACCCTAAGGAAACTAAGGGTTATTACTTCTACGATCCAGCAGAAAACAAAGTTTTCATAGCCAGAAATGCAGTCTTCTTGGAGAAGGAATCCCTTTCCAAGAGAGACAGTGGGAGTAATGTTGAACTTTCAGAAGTTCAAGACTCACAAACTCCTACAGCTACTGCTGAGGATGCTTCGGGAACCAATCTGACTACTCAAGAAATTGAGGAACCAGAAACGGTTGCATAGGACCTTAGAAGGTCTGGTAGGACATGTCATCAACCAGAGAGGTACGGCTTTCTCGTGATTGATGATGGGGACCTTATGGTCGTTGACCAAGAGGAGCCCAAGACCTATCAGGAGGCTGTTGAAAGCCCACACTCAGATCAATGGCGCAAAGCCATGGAGGCTGAGGTGCAATCTATGCATGATAACCAAGTATGGAACTTGGTGGATCCACCTCTGGGTGCTAAGGTGATAGGTTGCAAGTGGTGTTTCAAGTTAAAGGCCTAGTGTGTATAAGATGGTTAGTGGGAGCGTTTCCACCATCCTAGTGCTGTATGTTGACGACATCCTTATCATTGGAAGTGACATACCAACACTGCAAGGGGTTAACCAGTGGTTAAGTAGGTGCTTCGCAATGAAGGACTTAGGCGAAGCTGAGACGATCTTAGGGATCAGGATCTATAGAGATAGATCCAATCGGCTTCTAGGCCTAAGTCAGGCCACGTACATTGACAAGGTTCTAAAAGGATTCAGCATGGACAAGGCAAAGAAAGGATTCTTGCCTATGCGCCATGGGTTGATGCTGAGTAAGAAAGATGGTCCTAAAACAAAGAAGGACCCGGAGAACATGGAAAAGATCCCTTATGCATCTGCTATTGGATCTATCATGTACTCCATATTATGTACGAGGCCTGATGTCGTGTTTGCACTAAGTATGACTAGCCGGTACCAGTCGGACCCCGGTGAGGAACACTGAAAGGTAGTCAAGGCAATCTTGAAGTACCTTAACCGGACTAAGGATGCTTTCTCAGTGTATAGAGGTCAAGATGAGCTGGTAGTGTCAGGTTACACTGATGCAAGCTTTGGGACTGATGAGGATGTGAACCAGTCACAGTCTGGTTATGTTTTTCTCCTGAATGGCGGTGCCATTAGTTGGAGGTCCTCAAAGCAAGCCACCATTGCTGACTCTACAATGGAAGCTGAGTACATAGCTGCGTGCGAAGCTTAAAGGAAGCCGTTTGGTTCAAGAAAGTCATAACTGAGTTGGGAGTAGTGCCCACTATCCTAGACCTAGTTGATGTTTTTGTGACAACAATGGGGCCATCGCACAAGCTAAGGTGCCCCGGTCACACAAGATATCCAAACATGTACTCAGAAAGTTTCACCTCATTCGGGAGATCGTGAACATAGGTGACATATCATTGCAAAGGGTTGACACCAAGAATAATGTCGCTGATCCAATGACCAAAGCGCTGTTGCAGACACAGCACGACGATCATACCAGATCTATAGGAATTACGGCAATGCCCACTTGGAACTAGTGCAAGTGGGAGATTGTTGGTGTGCCCTAGTTCTTAGGGCATTGGATTCTTGTATTTTGTATTATACATTAAGAGTCATGTATGAATACATTATTTGTGTCACATTAATAAAGGTAATTAATCTATTTCATTTATATCTTGTGCTATAATATGAGTAGAGTATCCATTGATTGATAATCATAAAACCTATCCCAGGTCTGTTCTAATCGTGGGAACGAATAGAACCACAGACTTGTATATTCGATGACTATATGGTAGTTCTTAACTAGCCATAGTACTTGTATGGCCAGTCATGAATATAGGTACATGTCATTGACATGGGACTGGATCGATCCGCACAAGAAAGCCACATGGTTGTCATGTCATAGGTCTTTCTTGAGTAAGTCTCTTTTGTCCTCAGACCAGATTTCATTATAATATCAATATGGAATCTGGTTCACTTTGACATACGCCTAACAGGTCTATAAAAGGATGCTAAATACGGGTATGATTGGGTGGACAGGTGAACATGTTGATATTGATGATGAAGTGATGGAATTGCCACTCGGGTGACACCGAGATGATATCATTGGCCACTTGATGAGTGGGACTGATAAGTGTATGGCCATACCCAAATAAGTTGGTTGCTAATTTGATTAATCAGTCAACTCAAGATCAAGAAATATAATAAACAACAAAAGAGGATGACAGACACCATGCCTCTTGTTTATTCATATCGATATCGTCAGGCAAAGGACACTATGAGATTACTACCGGGTGAGTGTCTTCTAAAGACTGCTGCATCTCTGTCTTAATTAGGGGCTGTAATGGTTTGCTAGAACCCACTTACAGTCTGTGGGCCTTGGGCCTACTGCTAACATAAAGACAGACCCATAGGATCGTGCACATAGATCAACTGAGCTGGAACTTATAGAAATTGTACATGTAATGTACATTGGAAGGAATGCGTTAATTAATTAGTTGACATTCGGTGTCAAGGTAATTAATTGACATTGGGTTGAATTTAATTTAATTAATAAGTTTACATAATGTAATTAATTAATTTATCAATTAATTGAATTACATAAAGTAAACAATTGATTAAATAATTTTCCTAAGTAGGAAAATTAAATACATGTATTGTATTAACTTAAGTGTGATTAAATTTTATTTAGGAGTAATTAAATTTAACCAAATGGAATTAAATTACATAGTATATACTTTTTAATTAAAGTTTATTTATGTAATTATAATCCTAGTGGGCTTGGGTTTAATTAACCTAATTAAAACCCAACTAGACAAGGTGTCTATATAAGGGCACACTTAAGGAAGAAAAACCTAATTCAACTCTAATTAATTGCTGGAAATTTCAGCCACCAATAGCAGCCCCAAAACAACCGAAAATCCCAGCATTAAACCTCCATTCCTTCGCATCTTCGGCTAGCACCGGTTCCCGCTCAATAGTTGGTCGTGCACCCGACTTTGGAGATCGCAGTTTCAAGTAACGATTCTGCAGCAGTCTCTAGAAGAGACGAATCCGGTGAGTTAATCTCTCTTGATTCAATTTGGTTTTATTCTAATCAATTAGACACGATAGGTAGATTCTAGGAAATTTTAAACGGTGTATTTTCCGCTGCGCCACGTTGTTTTTCCAATGACGAATTCCAACAGATGAATGGTAGCTGCAATAGCAATCGGGATCTACTCAGCACCTGTAATCTAAATTTGAATCTTCAAGGCAGTCAATAGGTGTGGGTCTTGGAGAGCAATGTTGAAATTGAGGGAGAAAGTAAGAACAATACTTCTTGCATGAAATGTTTTAACCACTATCCCAATTACAACTTTTTCATACTTTAGAAATCCAGAGTCTAAGAGACTAACTTTTGAAATAGCATAAAGACCATGTATTTTCATGAAGAGTAAGAATAATTTGAACAACTCCAAGATGAAGTTGAGTATAGCCTTAGCCGCCTCTCCAGTTTGCTATCAGATTTGGTTCAATCTGAATAGTAGCATATTGTTCTGCTGTAGTGGCTTTAAGATGACATCGGTCCATCTTAAATGTCTGAACATATTCTTTCGCAGCAAGTCTCCTTGTAGAAATAAGATTACGAATAAAGGAAGTCAAAGAACTATTCCTCTTGTAAACTCTATATGGATTAAGGATGGGCATGGAAGTTGTAGAAACTTTCAAGAATTGTAGAAAAGTCAAAAAAATTCTCAATTTTTGAAGTAGCAAAAGATCGACATGAGGGTGGTATAGAAAGTGCAATTAAGTGTGGGAAGGTTTAATCCTGCATAAAGGGATCATAAAGAAGTAGGAGCAGGAGAAAGATGTGAAGGAGTAGAAGTAGGAAGTGCAAGATTTGTTGACATGTTTGTAATGGATTTCCTCTCTTACATATTACAATTAAAATATTTTAATGTCTTTGTTAATCCTAAAATGACATCCTTTTAAGTAGGAAGGGAGTAGGACATTTAGGTTTAGAATTGAGAGACAAAAAAATTCTTTATATTTTCACTTAATTCTTTTCGATTATTATAATTTCTGTTGGACATAAAATGCTTTTTATTGAAAAACGTACATCTAAAAGTATAAAAAATAAAGATCTCCTCATATAATACAAAAAGCAACCTTTCAAGATAAATTCAGTTGTAATCACCAGCATTTGGATGTGAAATTGAGGTCATCATTCTTCTCTCCATTTCCTTCAAATTAATCAAATTGTAAAGCACAAACACTGGTGATTAATCAAATTGTAAAGCACAAACACTGGTGACGCCATTAATGTAATTAAATATTATTATATCAAATAGGATGAACATCAATTGTTATGATGACATGGATTTACAAGGGGTGCAATCTGCCCCCTAAAACTAGAGACTTTTGATTTTGGCTTAAGCAATACCTAATGTTTCAAATTCAACAGAAAACTAATTAATTAAGTTAATTATAATTATAGTTTTTCTCAAGATATCAAATTCAAGATAATGAAGATTAAAGAACAAAAACTAGAAATCTTATTCATAGAATTGAAGAAGAAGCACGAATCCAGAGGATGAAAAAGGAAGCTTGTATCAGCCTTTTAACAACCCAAATAGGTGAAAAGACTGTAACGCCCTTAGCCCTTAACAACCCAAATAGGTGAAAAGACTGAAACACCCTTAGCCTTATTTCGCTAATTTAACAACTATATTTAACAATTTTCTTAAGTATATAATATGGCTTAATACTTGTTTTATAATTATTCTTAAACTTATTTTAAGAGATATTTTAAGTTAGTCTTCTATAATTTGGATGTGCTAAGCACATTGAACTTATTGAGCGAATTAATTTGGGTATTCATTCTAGAACTAATATTTTCATTTGGAAATTGGAATGCCCTAGTTATTTGCCCACCAAAGAAAATTTTCTACTGAATGACCAATGTATCATAACTGAACTAGATAGCAAACCATTGAGGCTACCGGTTCAACCGCTGTTCAATAAAATATTTAATTTTTTTAAAAAAATATTATTAAATCAATAATATTAGTCAATAAGGGTTCAACCGGCAATTTAACTGGTTGATTTTCTAGTTCAGCCGCTGGTCAAACTATTTTTAGTCAATTTTATAAAAATAAAATTTTTTTATCAAACCGACCAGACCTATGGCCGGTTCACGTTTGAACTGGTCGAATCGACCGGTCCAGTTCTGATAACATTGTGAAAGATGTTAATTTCCTACTTAAAATACCATTTAATTTCTAGTAATGTGATTGGAAAAATTGATTATTGTTTGAAAGTTTCAATATGTTAAAATGTTCTTTTTGGTAGTGACTATGTCAATTTTTATTTATTTTATATTTTTATAACACTCACTAATAAAGTTGTTACTTTGATTTTACATCATTTAATTTCTTATAACCTATAACCGTTATAAAAATTTTTTTACATGAACTTTCCCCCCCCCCCAAGAACCGACTCCTAGCTCCGCCACTGTTTACAATCACTAGAAGAGCTTGCATGACTATGGAGTATAAAGACTTAAGAGGTGATTCAATGAGCAGTTAAATAATTTCTGCTCGTATTAAGGCTCTAAGTAAAATTTTTATCAGGAAATGGTTTTCCCAAAAAGGAAAAAAATATTGTAAGACAACAAGACATAGCATCTTCATAACAAAAGGAAAAAGGAATTGCAAAACAACAAGACATAGCATCTTCATAACAAAAGGAAAAAGGAATTGCATGCAATTTGTGGATTAATGACATATTTGTGGCATGATTGGATACATTTTACTTATGCATGGTGTTTCTCGAACATTTTGTTTGAGTTTGTGGTGTTTTTAGGTGAATCCTCTGATACAATACACGAACACTGTCAACTTTAGTCAAACTCTCGTTTCAAAAGGGTCCACCAATCAAAAAATTGGATAGAGGAGATGCATGTGTTTCCAAATTGCAAATGGATGGTGTCCGCATGTCATGTATTTGGACACCCATAAGCGAATCTTTTACGAACCCAGCCACATTTGCCCTCATTTCAAAAGCTTGGACATTTTGTGTAGAGAATATCTGTAAAAGTTGTCTGAATTTATGAAAAGCAGACACATGTCTTCGTATTTTATGAATCCAGGCTTTTGTAATGCATAAAGCATTCGCTAATTGAAAATTTGAACTAAGTGCGTCCAATTTTTTTATTCTCAAATGATATACTTGCTCTTCTTTTTTATTTTTAACCAAACTTCCCCTTCTACACTCTTTTATTCGTTTTACATTTATAGTTAATTTGATATAATAAAGTCCTTCACTTGTATAAATTTGAACATGATGGATAGTATATCTATGGCACTATGTTTATCACCACACATGTATTATTAAGATTTCTACCATATATATATATATATATATATATATATATATATATATTCTTTAGGTTCAAATGAATATGATAATTTGAGCCATGTTTCTGGTTTCAACCTGTCCTTAGTATGTTGCATTTGAGCCAAGTCGATTAAATTAAATATCCCTAAAAAGTTGGATTTGAGCTAAGCTGATTGAAAATAGACCGTCGGTTTGTGCCTAGTTTGGTCTAACACTTGCCCCTAGAATGCTGAATTTGTGGTGACTCTATTGTTAATAGACCATTGATTTGTGGCTGGTTCAATCTAACACTTGCACTTGTAATGCTGGATTTGTGCCAAGTCTATTTTTAATAAATTTTTTTATGCTGTTTGTGACTGCTTTTATGCATTACTCACACTTTGAGGATGTTTGTCCATGGTAAAATTGTTGTTTTATCTTTGAAACGGACCCTATTTGATGCTATATAGGCTTAGTTGTGATGTCCCCATGCATAGTACAGGTCTCCTAGTACAGCTCGAACATAGTTGGTATACACCCAGGCTTACATAAGTTCAAAGGAGTATAGTGGTAGTAGGGTTTGACCAGTCAAAAATTTTTGAAATGTGAATCTTGGAGCCAAAATTGACTATACTCGAATGGGCATAGTGTGGCCTCACTATGCTCGAATGAGCCTAGGTTTTCCTTGACCAAATTTATCCACCATTTTCCATTTTCTTCTCTTTTTTCATTTCTTTTCCTTCATTTTCCTTTCTTCTTCATTTTTTTTCTTGTTTTCATATAATATCTTTTTCTTCTTTCTTTTCCATATTCTTCTTCTTTTATACCCATTTTTCACCATGGATGAAGATGAGGTCCACATGGCAAATGAGGATGAAGTGGAAGAGCTTGAACTCAGACTTGCTCTTCTGATTTGGCAACTGGGACAAAGTCCGGAACTTGAGCACCCGGATATTTTCATAAATGATGCTCACTTTTTGGTGAGGCCAAACCATTCTTAGATACCTTTGACTCTATCTCATCGAGTGAACTGAAATTCTCAGGAGAAGAGATACCACAACTTTTCATACTGGCAAGATATTCCTCTCCATTTTGATGAGCTTACCCATGCTCATGGGTACCCTATAAGTTTTTTTTTAAACTCTCCTCATTTAGAGATTTTTGGGAGAATTGTTGCTGGATTTTTCTATAGGGATTTTTCATCGTAAAGCGTCTGATAAAAACAGTAGCTCGGATTGTTTTCTCAAATCCATGGCTCAGGAGCAATTGAAGAAGAAATCAAAACAACAAAAATTAAATGAGAAAATTAGATTCTCACCAAGAATATCTCTTTTAGAGATGGCTGTAAAAATCAAACTTGATCCCTCCACGTTCCCTTACATGAACAGCTTTGGAGTGTGAACCTTTGCTAGCGTTTGGATCGTCGGAAGATAGGGAATAGTGGCTGAAATTTTCTGCCTTGGATTCAAGAAGAACTGATCATAAGAATTCTGCAAGGACGCCAGGATCGTGTCTACCGCTAACTCCTGCGTGATAGGCGATCCGAGACGGGCTAAAGTATCCAAATAGCCCTTCATCATGAGCACTTATACGCTCATAGATGTCCCAGCCCCCATCTTGCAAGAGTGGAATGCCTTATTGGTCAAGTATCTCTCTTGAAAAGCTTGCTCTTGAAACATCTCATTTAGTGTTGTTATCATAGCAAAGGCCTAATGCTTTATGAACTACTTTTGCAGCTCAGGGACCATTCACACCAGCATCAGGCATGTCACGTCCCGGTTATCCTTAACATGCACCTCATATTCCTCCAGCTTTGCAGCTGGTGGATTACGCCCAGTAGGTGCAGGCGGTACAGGCTTTTCCAGCACATATTCCTTGGATTCCTGTCTTAGAACTATTCTTAAGTTCCTAGACCAATCCAGGAAGTTGGGCTCGGATAGCTAGTCCCTCTCAATGATAGATCATAGTGAAAGAGTATTATTAGTTGCCATTTGATTACTTCACAGAAAATTAAAGAGTGTTAATAAAAGTCTTACTTGTTTTTCCCATAATTAATCAATAATGAATCATGTTATTAATTAAGTCAAGTTGTTGGGCTAATGGGCCGAGATCCATATTTCATCAAGATATAGCCAGACGAGGGCCTGGATAAACTATACCCAAATTATTTAGGTAGGAATGCCGTCTAATCCCAACCTAGGGACTCTCGGTTTGATGGGCTTGTTGGTACTTACCCATCTGTGCTTAGGGCTAGGAGAATCCTACTACCCATGCTAACTCCAAACCTCCATCCAAGTGTTAGAGTAACCAATATTCTAACCCAATACAAAATGACAATACTCCAGTGTATCTTGCAAAGGCATGGTCTACAACTGGCCTATTCCAACTTTGAGTCAGTTTTGAATGAGGGAAGCACTTTTAAACTACTTAGTAATTTCCTTTTGGTTGTTAGATTCATTTTAATAACGATTTAGATGCATAGGCGGGTGAAAATAAGATTGGATCATACATTGAATCATGTAAATAAATAAAAACATAATTAAATAAAAAATGGAATGTTATGGGCCTATATTACAACCTAATATAATTCTAGTAAACCTATATTAGAAAAACACCTGGTGGTGGGCCTCCTTCCTTCCTTCTGAGCTCGCCTCTCTAATGGGCTTCTTCTTTATAACATTTTATAATAAATAAAATAAAATAAAATTGCATAAAAAAAGAAAAACGGCTGACAGGCCGTGTTTACCAAAAAAAGAAATACAACCCAACTTGAAATAAGGCCCAATAGCATCCATTCAAACATTTAATCACACAAGCATGTAATCCAATTCATCAATTTATAAACATGTTAAAATGGATGAAGTTAATCCCATTTTAATTATGTCTTTAGCCATTATTTAGAAATCGCCAATCTGGCCTATCATGGTTCTAACCTTTAATGAGCTTTGGGCTTCCAGCCCAGGTAGAACATTGCTCCCACTGGAATTGGGAAACCATGAATCCAAACTAGCTGCCCAGGTAATCGTGCCAAGAAAACCCGAACCAATTTCATTACACCATATTAATTTTCAAATTTAATATCTCATGAATAAAATAATATTTCATTCAAGAAGTCATGCCCATTTAAATTGCAGAAAATTTAAACACACAAAATTTAAAATCCCATTAAAATTTAAAACTGGGTCCGGACCAGAAAACCTACCAAATCCAAAACAGGGGCCAACCCGCTGCTGCTGCCCCAGCAGCCGCTGCTGGTCTCAGCGGTAGCATAGGCAGTGGTAGGTGGTGGATTCCATTGCCAACAGCCTATACCTGTGAAAACAGCCCATGATTTTTTTTAAATAAAATCAACAAATCAAATCACCAAGATCCAAACATTCAATAGAAAATTAAATCAAAACATAACCAATATGCAATATTAATTTTCAATTGAAAAATCAAATGGGGAAAATCATAAACCCTAACTCCAAGATTCCTAAAGTAAAACATCAAATTTTAAAACCAGGGATTCAATCCTGTTTAAGATTCCATGGATCAAAATCCCGCTCTAATACCACTGTAGGGATTTTTCATTGCAAAACATCCGATAAAAGCGGAAGCTCAAATCGTTTTCTTAAATCCATGACCCAGGAGCAATTGAAGTGGAAATCAAAACAACAAAAATTAAATGAGAAAATTAGATTCTCACCAATAATATCTCTTTCAGAGATGGCTGCAGAAATCAAAATTGATCCCCTCTACGTTCTCGTACACACAAACGGCTTTGGAGCGTGAACCCGTGCTAGCATTTGGATCGTCAGAAGAGAGGGAATAGCAGCTGAAATTTTCTGCCTTGGGATATGCTTCCTTGGCCGAAAATTCCCTAAGGTTTTTAACCCTTTTTGGCCAAAAATTCCATAGTGGAATTAGGCCCCTTTTGGTTTTATTTTATGTGGGATTTTCGCTCATTAAAGCCTAGGTCTAAAATCAAATCTTATGGTTTATTTTAATTGCAAATCTAATTTCATTTATCATGTATTTGAATATATTATACCATATAATATATTAAATTCCATTTAAATTAAAATTAATTTGACCAATTAATTTAACCAAGGAATTAAAATTAGACTCTCCATAAAATTAAACACATGTAAACCTATACATGTAATTTCTTAAATTAATTCATTGAATTAATTATAAGAAAACCAATACAAATATTAATTATGTTATTTTGATCAATCCAATTGATCCATATAATATAATCAATAGAATCCTCTCTTTCCAATGGGTATATTCCAAGTATATGGTTGAACCTTTAAGTTCAAGCTCACACGTTCAATGTGTACGATCCCGTGGGCCCGTCTTTATATTGGCAGTGGGCCTATGATCCATAGACTGAAGGCAGCCTCTAGCAAGCCACTACAGCCCCCAATTAAGATGGAGATAGCAATGCAACTAAAATCCAAACCCTATAGTTTCAACCCGTATATCCCATGTCATTGATATTAGTGTCCTATACGGAGGCATGGAATAATCACCCTCTTTTCTATCTCGACATTTACTAGATCTTGAATGAACTGATGCTCACAATCGAGTTCCAACTTGTTTGGGTGTGGCCACACTCTTATCAGTTGCATTCATCAAGTGACCGGTGATATCTTCCCAGTGGACTACTGAGTGGCATTCCCTTTTGCATATCCATAGTCCTACCATGTTTACTAAAAAACCCAAACGTATCCATACTTGGCACCTTGTTATAGGCCTCTTAGGCATACACTTCACATGTCGCACCATGATATGGTCAGGTCAAAGGATCCATATAAGTACTACACGTGAATCACTTGTGATACTACACCATGTGGATTTCTCGTTTAGTGGATCTATCCAGTACCATGCCCCTTTGCATGTACCCATTAACTTGGTTGACATTCCATGTCCAATGATCGGTAATACACCGCCATACAACCAAGCTCATGATAGTCTTTGGTTCCATTCATTACCATGACTGGAATAGACTACGGATGACTTTATGGTCATATCGTTTCCCTTATCCATGGTCTCACTACTAAGTGCATGATACTTGTCAACATGGATACGGATATGTCCATTGGATACTCTGTTTATAACATTGCACAAGATATATAATATATAGATTAATGCCTTTATTCATTGACACAAATTGTATAATACATAAATCTCATAACAAAGTACAAATGGTTGATACAAAAACGAGGACCAATGCATCGGGACTAGGGCATATCCAACATTTTCTTCATCTGAATTTGGTGATTTTTACATGTTTGGCTAGTTTGGTATATTTTTTATAATTTTTATGATTTATGGCATATTTGGTGATTTTGGTATGTGAATTCGGGTATTTTGCTGTATATTTTTGGGAAGATTTTTAGGTATTTGTCATGCTTGGGAAAATAAGGAATTTATCCCGAGCTTAGTATGCCTGTTCAAGCATGGTATGCTCCAACTGGCATAGCCAAGCTCAGATAGAGCAAAAAAGCTATGGTTTTGGGTTTTCTACAGTTTGGGAATTTTATGAAATTTATGGTGTTGTTGTTTTTAGGAATATTAAGTAAGCTATGAGGACTCAACTAGAGAATTTGTTTATTTCATGTAGAAATTCTGCTGAGGAGACTATTATATTTTGGAGAAGAGTGTTAAACTACATCTGTTGCTATTGGAATTTAACAATATTACTGAAATGTTGCCGACATAGAGAGAGGAGCTGAATTCCTTTGGTGCAGTTCCCGAGTTCCATTCGACTTCGTGCACTAGCATGAGTCTGGTTCATGAGCTGTTCATGTACTTGACTGTGTAGAGTTTCTGTTCTCCAGTTCTACAATCTTCAATAGTCTCTAGGAGAGACGAATAATGTGAGAAAATTTATTTTTTTCCCGTTCTTCGGTTCTTGAGGGAAAAATTGATTTATTTTTCCCCAATTGGTTTTCAATCCAAATTTGGTTTTTTGGATTGATGTTTTTATTTTTTTGCTGCTGGTTTTGCTGATTTTTTTAAAAAAAAAATAAATATGGGTTGATGGGAATTGCGATCCCATTGTGAACGGACGACCTTTTCAAAATAATGAAATAAGGCAGGCGAAGCGGGCAGGGGGTTTTTAGCAAACCGAAGAAAATTCATTTGGTTTGAGTGTGATGTTTTTAGAAAACAAGTTTTATTTGTCTTGCTTTAAAAGACAATTATTTCTTTATTTAGAAATGCTTTTGTAGAAAATGTTTTTACAAAAGATTTTGAAATTGTATCATGCTTTTGAAAACGGATTTTTGTTTATCTTGCTTTAGGGAAAATCATTCGTTTATTTATTTTGAAATTTGTTTGTAGAAAATATTTTCCCGTTTTATAACTTAAAGACCTCGAAACCTAAATCCTGAGATCAGTGACAAAATCGCCACCTAGATCAGCTCATCCGGGAAATTCCGGTACAGCTCCCTACCGAACGTAGACTACTGTACCTAATTTAGAGATTTAGGGTTCGGGCAACTTACCTACTTAACCTCAAGCTTGTATTTGTTTATTATCTTTCTCTTACCAAATTTGTTTATTTTATTAGTCCGATGCTAAGGCAGAAATGCATAAAATAAATTGCAGGAAAATAAACCATCCACACAAATACTAAAGGCCAATTATACAACCAAATTGAATAAAATATAAAAACTCTCATCCTCACTTTACAATTGCCTAAATACACGAGGATCTAAAAATAATACAACCGCCTATTTACACGAATTAATCTATTAAATACAGTAAAAATAAAAATAAATGCTGCAAAATAGATTGGTTAGCACAGTTTATATTATAAACATAAATAGGACTCAAATCAGGATAGAATTGGGGATTTAGGAAGTGGGAACATGCATTTAGGTGGCAACCTGATCAACCCGACCGGTCGAACCGGTTAGACCTGGAAAATGGTTTTAAAACGTCCTGTAATTTTTATGCTGAAAAATCAATTTTTGGAAAACATTTGGCTCGGTTTCATGCAAATTGCTCTTTTTGTGGGTCGGTTATTCTGGAACTCGGGGTTCCGTTCATGTGGGTTCCTAAATACACAATCCATCTGAGTTCAAAATGCAGTAAACACACCAAAAATATTTGTAAAAATGTTGTTCGGGGATCCGCAAATGCTAGACTATGGATCCGGTTCGGATGAAACAACCCCAAAACTCTGGAACTAAACCCCGGAAAATACTGAAAACCTCGATTATCTATACGTACAATAATTAGAAAATCGAAATACAAATGCCTACGGATGATTCTGGGCCGAAAACGATCCCAACAGAAAAAATCAAAAATGGAAAACAGGCTGTTTCGGCCGCTCGGGACAGATCGAGGATCTGTCCCCGAAGAACAGGGTCGGATGGCTTTGGGTTAGAGCCGGCCGGCTTTGTTCATCAAGATCATAGCCGACTGGCTGTGTTCCTGAGGAACACAGCCATACGGCTATAGTGGGCAGACCATTTTCCAGATTTCAGCAAAAATAAAAAAAAAACGCACAGAAAATCAAATGCAGACAAGTTTTAGGGTCTCTCAGAGTTACCTGGATGTTGTTTGGATACTTTAAACGTCCAAAGAACAAATTGAAAGCTTGGAATGCTTCCTGGGAGCTTGATCGACCGAAAACTGTAAAGATCCGAAATCACCCAAAAATACCCTGAAACAATGAGTAGAAGTTGTTGGTTGTATTGTTTGTGTTTGAAGATTAGTTTAAGGTTAAATGAGAGTTCTGAGGGTGTTGTTTTTGGTTTTCCCTTTCTCAGCTTCTTCTTCTTTCCTTTTCTCTCTTCTCTGTCTTTTCTCTCCTCTTTTGCTTCTTTTTTTTTAGCGAGAACCAAAAAAAAGAGTCCCTTCTCTCTCTCATTTTCTTTCTTTTATCTGCCTCGCCCTCTCACGTTCCATCCATCTCAGTCTGCCCCAAATCTCCGCAAAATCTGCCCTTTTTCTTACCTGTCAAGATAAGTTGCTCTGCTTTTGCAGAGCAACTATTCTTGACCACTAGAGCTGGCCGGCTCTAGTTCAATCAAACCAGAGCCGCCCAGTTCAACCAGAGATTAGGGCAGAATTTTTAAAAAATAGATGTGCAGACCGAAACCTAGAAATGATTCGAGAGACACTTTCGGGGCTTCGGATCGTGGATAGCTAGGATTTTGGGCCGTTTGAAATTCCCCAAACCGCATTCCAGTCGCCTTCAAGTCCCGTTCAAACCTGTCCAGTTCGTAGGCAATCAAGGAATTCTCATCACTGAGACCGGGAAAAACCCGTGCTCACAGGCTACCCCTCACGGGATCAAAGTCGGATCATCATGGGCTGCGAAGCCTAGATCGAGTTTGGTCTCACGACTGGGAGCGTGGTGAGGAAGGAAAAGGAAACGTACCTGGCGTTCTTTGTTGAGGGCACCGGCCGTGGCTTCAAATTGACTATGATATTGGCTCATTATGGTGGAGCATGGCTGTGATGTTGGCTTCTTTTTCCTTTCCTTCTCAATAGGCATTTTTTGCCTTTTCCTTGGTGAAAAGGTTAAAATGACCGTTCTTCCCTTCCTAGGTGGTGGAGAGGTTGAATGAAACATATGCCAATCCTGTGTGATGAAAAGATAGCATGAACTTGGAGTTCTTCCATGAAGTTGGCTCACTATGGTGGAGCACGCCCGTGATGTTGAGTCGCGTATTTATTTCTTGATTGATGATTTTGGAAACAAAAATTTTTGCCCCTTCGATCAAGAATAAATACGGTTGAGTTTGCTATGCTCCCAGATACCTGTTAAGGGCAAGCGACTCCTTCAAAAGACATTTCTTCCATGTCCGTGTGACGACAAGGTTGAAACAAGAGAGGCACTGTCCTTTCTATGTGTCGAAGAAGCAGTCCGAGGTTGATTGTTTTCTTACCCCTAGATACCTGTTAAGGGCAAGATACGTCTTCAATAGGCATTTCTTTCCTGCCTCAGCGATGACAGGATTGAAATGGATTTCTTCCTCTGCTCTGTGGCTAAAGGTTGAACGAGTTGGTATGTTGTTCTACCCTTAGATACCTGTTAAGGGCGAGAAGTTCTTCAACAGATGTTCTTCCCTATCCATTATGTCCACAAGGTCGAATAAGATGATGATGTACTATCCCTCTATGAGTCGAAGAAGCAGTACAAGGTTGGTGTTGTCTTACCCCCAGATACCTGTTAAGGGCAAGAAATGTCTTCAATAGGCATTTCTTTCCTACCTCAGTGATGACAGGATTGGAATGGATGTTCTTCCTCTGCTCTGTGGCTAAAGGTTGAACGAGTTGGTTTGTTGTTCTGCCCCCAGATACCTGTTAAGGGCGAGAAGTTCGTCAACAGACATTCTTCCCTGTCCATTATGTCGACAAGGTTGAATAAGATGATGATGTACTGTCCCTCTATGAGTCAAAGAAGCAGCATAAGGTTGGTGTTGTCTTACCCCCAGATACCTATTAAGGGTAAGAAACATCTTCAATAGGCATTTCTTTCCTGCCTCAGTGATGACAGGATTAAAATGGATGTTCTTCCTCTGCTCTGTGGCTAAAGGTTGAACGAGTTGGTCTGTTGTTCTGCCCCCAGATACCTATTAAGGGTGAGAAGTTCTTCAATAGACATTCTTCCCTGTCCATTGTGTCGACAAGGTCGAATAAGATGATGATGTACTGTCCCTCTATGAGTCGAAGAAGCAGCACAAGGTTGGTGTTGTCTTACCCCCAGATACCTGTTAAGGGCAAGAAACGTCTTCAATAGGCATTTCCTTCCTGCCTCAGCGATGACAGGATTGAAATGGATGTTCTTCCTCTGCTCTGTGGCTAAAGGTTAAACGAGTTGGTCTATTGTTCTGCCCCCAGATACCTATTAAGGGCAAGAAGTTCTTCAACAGACATTTTTCCCTGTCCATTGTGTCGACAAGGTCGAATAAGATGATGATGTATTGTCCCTCTATGAATCGAAGAAGCAGCACGAGGTTAGAGTTGTCTTACCCCCAGATACCTGTTAAGGGCAACAAAGATACCATTCTCATGGTGAAATTGGCGCGAACGAAAAATTCTGATAATTGGGGAAATTTTCATACCTGAGATTTGGAGTCATAAGGCTCTGGTTTGCACGTTATGACTCTGGGTTAGGCCTTTCTGAATTGAGAAGGATCTCTTCTAAAGATGACTCCTTTAATCGAAGACAATTATGGTTGAATTGGTTAGATGCGTGCATACGTGAATGCGTGCATGATTCATGTGTACATGCATATGTCATGATGCTTAATATGTTTGGTATCTGCCCTATACTGGGGAGTGAACTTATGACTCCTGACGACTCCTATGGGGACTGTGTCCATCAGATGACTTTGCTGAGGATAATGACTCAGTGGGGATCGTTTTGGCTGAGAACTCAGCTGGGGTGTATTCTGGTCCATTTAATCTCACTGTAGATCTGTTGGAGACTCTGTGGGGAGCCTTGCTGGGAACTCGCCTGAGGAATTCGTTGGAGAATCTATGGGAATGATCCTATTGGGGACCACTCTGCCAGGGATGATTATGTTGGGGATGGTACAACTAAGCCGATAGTTGCCATTTGTAGTGACAATCTTGTTGATGCCACCGTGGTTTGAATGCAATGACCTACTGATGGGTGTTTATATGCAATGGCACGATGCATGCAATATGAACATCTAAGCAAAAAATCAAGCATGCCTAGTATCCTTATGATGACATCAGAATGAATGCGATAGGAAAATCAAAAGTGACACTGCCTCTGTATGTCACTCTCTTCTTGTTACCAACACGTCCTTTCGGTTTTCCGTGTTGGAAATTCTCTCGCTGAAGATTATTGTCTTTTTTTTTTTTAAGAATGATGGCCAAGTCTATAAGAGTGTGCCAGCCAGGTGGATCTCATAGCACTTGCTTGTCTTAGGATTAGAGGATGCACCTTGACAATTCCGTCGAGGATTATGATAGGATTGTCCTTGATGATAATTCATGGTTCAGCTTTTACCTGCCCCAAGTGTTGGAGGGTTTGGGTTTGGATGTGAAACGCTTCATGAAATTTGGTTTGCTGTGTGCTGTTGCATAAACATGAACATTTACATGCAATGGCATAACATATGCAAATTGAACATCAAAACAGAATATGAAACATTTATGCTATGATGAATGGGAATGCATTAGGAAACTCCAACCTGTGGCTTCGGTGTGGATCAAAGTTCCTTCATTACACATTTTTTTTGAGGATTCGCTAGGGATGTTACCAAAGTGTACAGCCGGCCATTGGATGGAACTACCACTGTTAAGTAGACCACCTGAGATGGAGTCAATTAACCACTGAAATCTCTAAAGGTTTGGAACTGTATTCATGCTCTTAATTCACCCCTGATTCCAATTCACACACGGTCGCCAAAGATGGACACAGCTTTTAGTCCTTCAAGGTATGGCCTGATTCAGAATGACTTGAGTTAATTGTGGTTTTTCTTTGTCCGTGAACCACAATAACCCTAGAGCAACACACACCATGGTTAGGAAATGAAAGAACCACTGGTAAGTAGTCACTTCTGTTACAGCTGAAGACTGAGCTCTTAAAATGGTTGGTAAATGCAACTTTCCCCTGAATATTAGCACAGCAGGCTTTGCAAGTCTTTCTGTTGATGGGAACATCCCATTCATGATTGTTGAAAGCTTTGTAAAACCTGGTTGCTCCAACACTGTTGGTGAAGTTCATAGGGGTAAGCGTCAGCCTTCTTCTTTTCGTATCACATTTTGCTCAACAAAACCATCTCTTGCTGGGTTGAGTCTAGCATAGGCTATCATGTGGATTTTGCTTGGCAAGAACAGTGGTTACTTAGGAGTTCCATCAGCGGTAGCTTGAGCAGTGGCAAACTTCAGCTCAATTGAAGCAGGCTTATATTCAAATCCTCTCTCTATCATGAAATCAAGGCCTTTCTTGTCAGTTTGAGGTTACAAAATGTTTGGTCTGGGGGTTTAGGTTGAGGAGAAGCAAGATGGGATAGAAAGAGAATCCCCAATCTGGTACGGGTTGATGATAAGCAAAGACTAATTGAGTCAGTACTTTGTCATAGGCCCCCATCACCTTTTTTATAATGAGATGATGCGAATGTGGAACAGCATTGGGGTTCAATTTCTTATTAGAAGCCATTGATGGTGGAAAATAAGGCTTCACAGGGTCATTTCAGAGAATAAGGTGAAAAGAGGTTTTGTTAAATATGTGTATATATATATATATATATATATATATATATATATATATATATATATATATATATATTTAGGACTATGCCCAAACTGTTGCCACCTGTTAGTTTTCATGTTGCATTCAAACTCATGCATGTCATGTGTGTTTTATATGCTTTTTGGATGAACAATGCATGCGTAATTTCATGTACATATGAATGTCACACGAACAAGATAATGTATGCACTACAACCAAAATTGGTTCAACATTTTATACATGGTGGGTGATGAAAGCCATTTGAATTTCCCTCAGGTTGGAGATTTTGGTAAGGTCGGGGGTTTTAGATTTTGGGTTTTGGCTTGGGATGCCCTCTTGGGATATGAGACCAAGTTTTGCCTCCGGGAGGACTTTTTGGGTGTGATTGCCTCAAGGAGGGCTTTTGATTCGGTTTTTCCTCTAGGAGGGCTTTCTTGGTTTGGGTGCCTCAAGGAGGGCTTTTCGGTTTGATTTTGCCTTAAGGAGGGCCTTTTAGGTTTTTTTTTCTGGGTAGCATTTGGAGTTTCAAATATGGCTTCTGGTTTAGAATGGTTTGGGCATCGTGTGTGCCTTTTAAGTTGGAGCTCTGGGGCAGGACTGGTAGTGTCTTTCAAGGATTGTTGAGTTGAGCCAGCAAATGTCTCGGCGGAAGTGGTGCCATCGTGTCATTTTATTTATCTCACAAGCTCACCTTTCAAGAGAGAGTTCGGATAGGTCCAGGTTCACTTTTAGGTTTCCTACAACATTCAAATTGATGTCATGCACTTTGATATTATGCATGTTTAATATGTCATCTTAGATGCTCAAATGCATGCATAACGCCATGTACATGCAATCACCACATAAGTAAGAAGATAACAAAATGCATTGCATTCAAAATGATATCAATACACCATAGCAACAAAAAAGAGTTCCCTATAAAAAGGACAGCTCTGAGGGTTGTAGTTTAGTTTTTTTTTTTTTTGAAGCCCCCGACTAGTCGCTGCCTTGACTTCAATACCATTGCCCCGTTCTCTTCAGATCAGACACTGAAGCTCTTCATCATATTCCTCTCCCCGGGAAGATTGAGGAATTTCGTTGGTAGTCTCCTTGATTGCCCCTGATCGCTCGTTAGAGGTAGACGGCACCCTAAATTTTCCTTCGTCGACCAGCTTCTGGATCCTCCTTCGCAGACCGACACATTTATTAGTCGGGTGGCCTGCTACTACGTGATAGCTATAGTATTTTCCCTTTTGTTCCGTTGTTGGCACCATGTATGGTCGGACACTCTGTAGCAGGCCCAGCTTTCTGCAGATGGCGAATAGTCTGGTCACTGAACAAGGCCTAGAGGATGCGACTGCCCATTTATCTTCGGGAGGCGAACTCTGGATTTGTCGTGAAACGGAGTCAATGTTGGAATTGGCCTCTAAAGGTCTTTTCCGTTCTCCTTCATTGGACAACCCCGATAAGCCCAAATTCTGGTGAGAGGGCCTTCCGAGGTGTTGAGAAGGAGTGCCGTTCTGCTTCTTATCCATACCAACATTGGAGTCCGTGCTCGTCATGTCTCTTATTTTCCCTTTGAGCTTTGACACCCGGGTTTCCAAGTCAGCGCATCTCGCCGTCAGCCTCTCTACTATGTCAAGATCATCCCCTAGCATTTCTCTCAACATTGCTGCCGCTTCCTCCCTAACTGCCTTCCGGAATCGAGATGAAGCGACATAGTCTTCCATAACATCTGTTATGGTGTTGAAGTTCCTTGGGTTGGCCATCCTTAAAATTCTTTCCACTGATGAGAGCACTTGTTAGTGTCGTCAGGTGTATGCGTGGTAGATACCAAACAAGGAGTGAAACATACATGAGCATGCAATATAATGTGTACAAGTGTGGATGGTGAGTTGTACATGTGATGCCATGCAATGCCATGTCATGTCATGCTATTGGAGTTCAACCATACAGATGCAATGGATGCTGGTGGGGATGATGCATGCTAAAATAAAACATGGTGTATAAATATACACCACAGGGATAGAATGACACTCGGGAGCATCCACGGATCAAGGCAAGTAGTACTTGCAATAGGGTGCATAGTTATGCCCCTGAGGAGAACGACACACTGGGGTGTCCACGGATCGAAGCAAGATATTACTTGCAGAGAAGAGTTGAGATGTGGTGCATAGTTATGCCCCTGGGAAGAAATGACACATTGGGGTGTCCATGGATCGAAGCAAGGCATTGCTTGCAAGGGTGCATAGTTATGCCCCTGGGAAGAAATGACACACTGGGGTGTCCATGGGTCGAAGCAAGATGTTACTTGCAAGAAGAGTTGAAATAGGGTGCATAGTTATGCCCTTGGGAAAGAATGACACACCGGGGTGTCCATGGATCGAAGCAAGACATTGCTTGCAATGGGGTGCATAGTTATGCCCCCTGGAAGAATGACACACTGGGGTGTCCACTGGTCGAAGCAAGACATTGCTTGCAATGGGGTGCATAGTTATGCCCCCATGAAGAATGACACACTAGGGTGTCCAAGAGTCTAAGCAAGATGTTACTTTCAAGAAGAGTTGAAATACTATGGTGGTGTGTTTGCGTATGATGACCTAACATAATCTTCAGCACTCAAGAGGTACCTTGGATTATGAAGCATGATATGAGGTGAGATAGAATAGAGTGCTTGGTATGCGAATTGTTTTTTCGGCACTCGAGGAGCACCTTGGGCCCTTATGTGATGAAATGGCATGAGATAATGTGCTTGGCCCACGGGCTAAGTTTCGGCACTCGGGGAGCACCTTGTGTTTATGCATGAATGAGATGTACGACCATGGGTTGATGCGATTGAATGATGTTAGACGGGTGAAGATAAGAATGAAGATGATTCACTTTATTATATATTTCGGACGTTTCGCGGATGCCCCTATGCTATGCAAAAAGGCAATGCAAACAGACCGCGCATGATCCCGCTCACGGGCATAGGTTCGATGCCTTTGGAGCATCTAGTGGATGTTATGAAATGGTCATGCGTGGCTGGCACACGGACAGAGTTCTTATGCTTTTGAGGCATCTAATGGATGTTATGGAATGGCCATGTATGCGTCGACACACAGACAGAGTTCTGATGCTTTTGATGCATCTGACATGAAATGATGTTATAGACAAGTCACATGTAACCTGAGACACGGACAAAAATTCGGCGCTCGTGGAATGCCTCGCATGATTTAGTAGTGTCATGGCATGCCCCCATATGTGTACTAACTGGGCACTCATGGAGTACCCTGGATAATTCAATAATGTCATGAGCAATCCGACGTGGATTGCGACACACAAGCGAGATCTCGGTATCCCAATGACACCGGGAACAGACAAATAGATGAGATGTAGTGTAATGCTTATCATGTGACTCTCCACATGATCATAGATTTAGGACCGTTGTGGTCTCCTAATGAATGTAATGATATAGAGGAATGGCCGAGTGCAGACCTGAGCATAGGCAAAACAAGGGTGGCTTTAGGACACCCGTCACGAAATGAAATGATCATGATGGGGTATCCCTGGAACATCCTTTATTAGATGTAATGGAATGAAATGGTGTGAATGCAAATGTCACACATAATGCAAGTGGCTGTAGAAGATGTGTTTAGGATGCATGACATACAAGATGATGTTATGTGTGCAAGGAATGAATGCATATGTCACCCAAACAAAGCATCATAGAGACATAAAAATGTGATTATAACATATAACACACGTACAAATTAATGCCTTATCTATTTCGTGGAAATGTTAATACAATACGTAGGTGGCACATGGGAATAAAATACCATGGCTACAGAAGGATGTGGTCAGTATCAATGCTACATAAATGTTGATGCCTTGGGAATGATTATACAAGACATGATATGAATAACATACAGATGATTATGTGCATTTGATGTTTCGTGAATGAAAACAATAATGGGCATGAATTCTTTATTCTGGACGTTCTGAGAATGCCCGATGCTATGCAAAAGTGATGCAAAGAAGACCGTGTGTGAACCGTCACACGGGTAAAAAGTAGACGCTTTTGAGGCGCCTAATGAATTATCGTGAAATCGCCATGTGTGAGCTGGCACACGGGTAGAGTTTCGACACTTTGTAGATCGATAGCATGAAATGAAATGGTCACACGGGAACTGCCCCACGAACAGAGTTCTGATGCTTTTGAGGCATATGATATAAGAAGATTTTATAGAAAAGTTGAGTGCCACTGAGGACACGGACAAAGGTTCAGTGTTCGTGGAACACCTTGTATGGTTTTGATAATGTTATGAAATACCCCTATAAGAGTACTAATCCGGTACTCGTGGAGTACTTTAAATGATTTCACCATGTTATGAAACAGTCCAATATGAACCGATATGCACAAATAGGATTTGGCGTCACCCGGACACCTATGATGAATGAATGTGATGTCATGTGATGGCATCGTGTGAACTGTCACACAGAAGCAAATCTAGGACCATTGTGATCTACTATTGAATGATATGATATTTTATGAAATGGCCGAGTGCAATCTGGTGCACGGGCAAAAATCGGGTAGTTTTGGGGTACCCGACATGAGATGAAATGAAATGATCATGATGGGCATTCTTAGAACGTCCCCAAATAGGTGAAATGGAATGGACACGTATGTCACACAAACATATAAGTGGCTGCAGGAAAACGTGGTTAGAATGCGTGACACATGGAATGATGTCATGTATTTTTTATGGAAATGTTGGCACACAGGATGTATTTGTATGTTATACGAGTAAAATATCGTGGCTGCAAGAAGATGTGGTCAGCATGAATGTCACACATATACATATGTATTTAAAGATGGCTGCATGAAAACTTGATAGAAAATGGCATATGAGATGATTATGCATTTTGGATGCTTTATGAAAGGTAAAAAGGAAAGGAAAAACAACACAGAACAAACGTTAGCACACGCAAAGATATGTGCTCCCTTCCAACCTTATTTCTCCTTTCGATTGGTCTCGCAATTCTTCCTAGGTGTTGGGTCTCTTTGGCATCAACGGGGGATACCAAAGGCGCACACTCAATGTTTATTTTGAATTTAAGTTTTGGTAATCCTAGAGGAAGTTACTAAGCCATTATATGTGGACTAAAGTCAAAAACCAAGGGTCGTACAGGCTCCCATAGCGAATAAACACTTCCCCACCGTAGAACAAGATGTAAGGTCATGTGGAGCTATGAGTGGTTTACCCAGTCGGGTGTCTCCAATCCTGGCCGTAGAGGTAGGCCACCTTCTTGGGTAAACCGGGGTGAAAGAGTGTATTTGAGGGGTTGAGAAGAAGAAAATGTCATGATTTGCAAAGGATGAATAAATATGGCTTTTATAAATCGATAAACGAATACAAGTGAGGTTATATTTCAATAGTTTCCCAAGTTCCTTAAGTTTTTAAGAAAAACATTTTAAGAAACATTGTCCCTAGCAGAGTCGCCACTGTGAGCGGACGACCTTTTCGAAATAATGAAATAAGGCGCAGCGAAGCGGGCCGGGTGTTTTTAGAAAACTGAAGAAAATTCATTTGGCTTGAGTGTGATGTTTTTAGAAAACAAGTTTTATTTGTCTTGCTTTAAAAGACAATTATTTATTTATTTAGAAATGCTTTTGTAGAAAACGTTTTTACAAAAGATTTTGAAATTGTATCATGCTTTTGAAAATGGATTTTTGTTTACCTTGCTTTAGGGAAAATCATTCATTTTTTTATTTTGAAATTTGTTTGTAGAAAATATTTTCCCGTTGTGAGCGGACGACGCGTTTTCGACGGGACGCGGGACTCCCTTTCGGAATGGGGTGCCACGATCTCGGGCGGGTCCCTCCCTCGCGTGGGGTTTTTATAAATGGAAATCCGTGTTTTGGAAAATAAATAGAATTAGTGCATAAAAGAACCGAGACCTAAGTCTCGATGGATGTTGTAGAGTCGCCACCCGGCTCAGCTCAACCGGGAAATTCTTATGTAGCTGAACCGGACGAACGGCCGCTACACTATCCAGAGATTCGGGTCCGGACAAGTCCCTTATTTCGTGTCTAATTAAAATAAATATTGCCAATGTTCTCAATGGTATTTCAAAAAAATTCTAAAGTCCATTTTATTGAATATAAAAAGCATACAGCGCGCATACAAAATATATAGTACAAAAACAGAAAGAAATAAATATTAATTGGCTTACAACCAAATCGAATAGGAAAATAAAAACACTCGCCTCACTTGTACATTCGCCTAGGATACACGAAAATCTAAAAAATAATTACAACCGCCTAAATACACGATTTAATCTACCAAAATACATTAAAAATAAAAATAAAAAGAAATTAAAACCTGCAAAACCGAGGGTTAGCACAATATATACAGCACGCCACAATTAGGACTCAAATAGACAGAATTGGGAAATCAGGAATTGGGGGCATGCATTTAGGGGGTAACCGGGTTGGCTCGGCTAGCCAGCCCGGTTAGACCTGGAAAACATTTTGAAACGTCCCTGTATTTTTGGTTTTATGAGAAAATCATTTTTGAAGACATTTTTCCGGTTTACATGCATTTTTACATATTTAAGTGGGTCGGTTTTCGGGAGAACTGGGTCTCCGTCGTTGAATTGTTCTAAATGCGAATTTACTGAAAATTAAATCTACGGTCGTGGTGCACATAACAAAATTCATTTTGCCGATTTTCGGGATTTTCTAATTTTTTTTGGGATTTTTTACGGATAAAAGCTGAAATTCTGATTCTGAAATAATGATTACAGTCGTACGACTGTAGTTTACAGTCGTGCGACTGTGATCAATTCAGGATCAAAATTTCAACAAAAATTCATTTTGGACCAAAACTGAAGAAAAATTGGCTGGAAACTAAGAACAGTCGTACGACTGTATATACAGTCGTACGACTGTTCATGAAAGCTAAGAACAGTCGTACGACTGTTCTTAGTTTCCAGGAACAGAAATACGAAACTGCAGCAAAAACGCACAAAAATTCACTTCAAACGCCCAGAAAGCGAGGAAAAGTGTAAGGAAAGGAAGTGACTACCTTTTTAGAAGCTATTCCAAGTCGTTTTGACCCCTGGCGTCGCTCCAATCCCAACGAATTCGCACTTTTTCCTTTGGAATGGAAGTTGGGAGTTTGAGTCCAAAAATCCAAATTTGCAAGGGATTCTGATTGTTTAAGTCCAAGTTCTTGATTTAGTTGTGTAGTTAAGTGATCAACCTAGAGATTTCTAACAAGTTTTAGGCTTAATTTCGAGAATTGAAGAAAATCAAAGAGGAAGAAAAGTGAGTTTTTTTGTGGTTTTCTTTTTCTCTCTCTTCTCTTTCTCTCTCTAAGTTTTTCTTTTACCAGAATTCTCCCTTCCTCTCTTCTTTTTCTCCTTTTTATCACTTCTTTTCCTGCTTGCTTGCTGCCAAACCTGAGCAATTAATGCTCCTCCTTCTTTTTCTTCCATTTCTGCTGCAGAGGTATGGGCCTCTGCAGTCTGCCCGACATTACAGTCGTACGACTGTAGCAATAGTCGTACGACTCTCTTCTTCTTCTTCTTTTTTTTTTTTTTTTTAAGTATAGAAAATTCCGGCGCTTACAGCTGCCCCTCGCGTGATCAAATTCGACATCTAGCTCCAGGTCCATAATACCTGTGATGATGAATTTAAGAGCGTGAATCAAAGCGCCGTGAATGCTGGAATGAATCTTCTGATGGGATAAGCCGATACCGGGTCTATGTTACCCGAGGCGAGACTGGGGAGGAAATAAGCCGATATCAGGTCTATGTTACCCGAGGCGAGTTGATGAAGAGATTGGCCGATATCGGGTCTAGGTTACCCGAGGCGAAATCGATGAAGAAATTAGCCGATATCAGGTCTATGTTACCCGAGGCGAGTTGATGAAGAGATTAGCCGATATCAGGTCTATGTTACCCGAGGCGAAATTGATGAAGAAATTAGCCGATATCAGGTCTATGTTACCCGAGGCGAGTTGATGAAGAGATTGGCCGATATCGGGTCTAGGTTACCCGAGGCGAAATTGATGAAGAAATTAGCCGATATCAGGTCTATGTTACCCGAGGCGAAATTGATGAAGAAATTAGCCGATATCAGGTCTATGTTACCCGAAGCGAGTTTTACTGGGAAAATAGATGAAGCTGATCTGGGCCGATACCGAGTTTACATTACTCGAGGCGGATCTGCTAGGGAACTTGCTGAGGATATTGAGCTGGGGATGAATTCCTGCACTTAAAATGGCAAGTCTTCATTCCTTAATCGAGAGATTTTTAAGCAAAAATTTTTGCCCCTTCGATCAAGAATGAAGACTAGCCGGGGATAAGTAATTGATATATGCAATGTATGGATGCATGTTGATGTATATGTACATGTATGTATTTTCTGTTATTGGATGTTTCTGTCCTCTGCTGGGGAGATATGTTGTGCCCCTGGTTGATTTTGCTTTTCTTGGGGCATTGTTGGATGATTATCAAAGAAGCGAGGTGACTGCTGGGGGAATGATCATAGTATTCCTTGTAGAGATTCCGCTGGGGAAGAGCGTGATAGCTTGACTGGGGAAACAATTGTGGTGTTCTTTGTGTAGACTGCACTGAGGAGTAACATGGCGACTTTGCGGGGAAGTAATTGATGGTGTTCTTTATGTAGACTCCGCTGGGGAATAGTATGGGAAACTCTGCTGGGGAGTGATGTGACGAATTCTGCGGGGGATACAGAGGATATTTTGTTGTTTTTTTTTTTTTTTTTTTTTTTTAGCTCTAATTTTTGCCTAGGTTGCTCAAATCAGGTTTTCAGCCCAGCGAGCCGCTCTAACTTTTGCCTAAGGCGCCTTTTCGGTTTTCACCTTAGCGAGCTTTTCGTATGCCCTAACTTTTTCCTAAACTGCCCAATATGGGTTTTCAGCTTAGCGGGCCGCTCTAATTTTTACCTGAGGCGCCTTTTCGGTTTTCACCTCAGCGAGCTCTTTTTTTTTTTTTTTTTTTTTTAAGATCTGACTAAAATGATGTTGTGACCCTTTACTACTGGTCCGGGAAGATGAACTGGATTTTAGAGGACGATGAGAAATTTTAAATTGCATGTATTTGATACATTTTCATTTGTCAAATAATGCGATGATATCGATCAGTTGAATGCAAAGTGCTTTCTTTGAATATGTGTTTATGCAAGACAACTTTGTTTGTGCATTTGTCATAACCATGCAAATATATTTAAACAAACACTTCACTTTATTGATGAAGTCAAAATGAGTACATTTGAAACAAGTTGGTTCCTAAATGGTATAGATTCCACACTGAGCCAGAATCCGTCACCAGTCGTCCTTTTCAGATTTTCCGACTGATTATTTTCTCTCGTGTCTTAACTTTTGCCTAGACCGCTCTTTTCGAGTTTTCAGTCTAGCAGACCTCTCCTTTTTTTTTTTTTTTTTTTTTTTACATGATAAAGCTTTAGCCTATCTTGGTTGATCGGATTGGTGAACTCATTCCCGTCCATGTCCATGATGCTGACAGCGCCTTTTGATAACACCTTCTTCACCACATAGGGTCCTTCCCAGTTAGGTCTGAACTTGCCCCTAACATCAACATTTGAAGGCTTTAGTTGCTTTAGAACCAAATCTCCTGCTTTCAACTGCCGCTTGGAGTACTTCACATTTCGATTATAGGCTCTAGCCATTCTGCGCTGATACATCTGCAAGTGATCTAGTGCTTTTAGTCGCCTTTCATCTAATGCTGCCAACTGTTCATACCTGGCTTGAACCCATTCAGTCTCTGGTAATTGAGCTTCTAGGGCAACTCTAAGTGACTTGAGCTCTATCTCCACTGGTGACACTGCTTCCATTCCATATACCAAGGCATAAGGAGTTTCTCCTGTCGGCGTTCTGACACTGGTTCTGTAACCCCAGAGAGCATAAGGCAGTTTATCAGCCCAATCCCTGTAAGTGGTTACCATCTTTGATAAGATTTTCTTTATTGCCTTGTTAGCTGCTTCTACTGCACCATTAGCCTGAGGCCTGTATGGAGAAGACTTATGATGTTCAATTCCATGCTCTGCAAATAGCTCAGCTGTTGCCCCTTGAAACTGTACTCCATTGTCAGTTACTATGTGGTGAGGAATCCCGTACCGAGTGAAGATATTTCTCTGGATAAACTTGACCATTTGCTTGGCCGTAACATTAGTGAAGGATTCCGCTTCGACCCATTTGGAGAAATAATCAACTGCCACAACTATGAATCTATGCCCATTAGATGCAGCTGGATGAATTTCACCAATCATGTCTATCCCCTATGCTGAAAACGGCCAAGGAGACGCTAGATTCTGAAGTTCAAGTGGAGGAAGATGACTAATGTCTGCATAGATCTGACATTCATGACATCTCTTCACTTTTCTTATACAATCTGCTTGCATTGTCATCCAGAAGTAGCCTTGTCTCATGATTTTCCTAGCCATGGCAAGCCCATTCATATGTGGCCCACAAGATCCTACATGTACCTGCTGCATCGTATCTTCTGCTTCTTGTTCTGTTAGACACCTCAAAAGAACCCCATGTGCTGTTCTTTTGTATAACTTATCCTCGAAGATTCTGAATTGACTAGCCAGTTTTCTCAGTGTCAACTTATCAACAGCACTGGCCTCTTCTGGGTACTTTCCTTCCTTAACATACCGGTAAATGTCAAAGAACCATGGCTTTTCTTCGGCTGATAATTCCATTACTTCATGCACTTCGAAGCAAGGATGTCTGGAAGTGGCTATGACCAGTGGTTGAGCTTGTGTCTCTTCTGGATTTTCCCACATGGAGGACAAAGTAGCTAATGCATCAGCCATCTTATTCTCATCCCTGGGGACATGTCTGAATTCACATCGGCCAAATAAACCTTTTCTAAATTGTAGCAGCTCCAAATAAGGCCGTAAGGCTTCTTCTTTTAGTTCCCACTCACCCTGAGCTTGCCTGATCACTAGAAGTGAATCACCGACAATTAAGACATCATTTGCTCCCAAGGTTAATAGAGTCTCCATTCCAAACAAGCATGCTTCGTATTCCGCCCCATTGTTGGTTACGGGAAAGATCAGCCTTTTGGACAAAGGAATGACCTCACTATCCGGTGTTGCTATAAGTACCCCGATCCCGGCGCCTTTTCTATTCACCGCCCCATCGAAGCACATGACCCACCTTTTCACTTCCACCATGGCTAACTGCTCATCAGGGAATTCCAGGTTCTCAGTGTAATCTGATTCTAGGGGCTGGTTTGCCAGAAACTCTGCCACGGCTCGCCCTTTAATGGTTTTCTTCGTGATATACTCGATGTCGAATTCAGACAAAAGTAACAACCACCTGGACAGTTTCCCAACCAATGCTGGTGCTTCGTAGAGGTACTTCATTGGATCCACCTTAGCCACGGCTTGTATCTTGTAGGATTGGAAATAGTGGCGCAGCTTCTTGGTCAACCAAATCATCGCCACACATGTCTTCTCCACCAGTGTGTACTTGGTTTCATACTCCAACAATTTCTTGCTAAGGTAATAGATAGGATATTCCTTCTTGCCATCTTGTTCTTGTGCAAGCATTGCCCCTATAGAGGATTCTTCAACTGCCAAATATAAAATCAGAGGCTTCCCTGGAATTGGAGGGCTCAACACTGGTGGCTTTACCAGGTAAGCCTTGATCTTCTCGAATGCCAGCTGACACTTGTAATCCCACACAATTGGCTGATCTTTCTTTAATAGCTTGAAGATTGGCTCACAAGTGGAAGTTAGCTTGGCTATGAAGCGGCTGACATACTGCAAGGAACCCAGGAATGATCTGACCTCCTTTTCAGTCTTTGGAGCTGGCATTTCTTGGATGGCTTTAATTTTATCTGGGTCCATTTCTATCCCCCTCTGGCTGACTACATGGCCTAACAACTTCCCTGATGTGACCCCGAATATGCACTTCTTGGGATTAAGCCGCAAGTTGTACTCTCCAATGCGTGTTAGAAATCTATCCAGGATAACAGGCTGTTCCTCCCGGGTTATTGATTTAACAAGCATATCATCGACATACACTTCAACCTCTTTATGAATCATATCATGCAACAGAGTTGTGACAGCCCTCTGATAAGTGGCACCGGCATTCTTCAATCCAAAAGGCATCACTCTGTAACAGAAGGTACCCCACTCTGTGATAAACGATGTTTTCACCTTGTCGATCACATCCATCAGAATCTGATTGTATCCCGAGAAGCCATCCATGAATGAGTACATTGCTGCTTTTGCTGCACTATCAACCAATACATCAATGTGAGGTAGTGGGAAATTGTCTTTAGGGTAGGCCTTGTTCAGGTCCCTGTAATCGACACATACTCTGACCCTTCCATCCTTTTTAGGCACGGGGACAATGTTGGCTAGCCATTCCGTATACTCCACCACTTCGAGGAACCTGGCATCTATCTGTTTGGCCACTTCTTCCTTCACCAGTGTAGCCCATTCCGGCCTTAGTCTTCTCAACTTCTGCTTTACGGGTCTGAACTTGGGGTCCGTTGGGATTTTGTGCACTGCTATTTCTGTATCTACACCCGGCATGTCTTTATACGACCAGGCGAAAGCTTTAACATGTTTTTGGAGTATTCTTATTAATTCTCTTTCTTCCTCGGATTTTAGCTCGTGTGAAATGAGTACCATTTTAGGGTTTTCATCTGTACTTATATTGATTTCATGCAATGCAGTGTCATGTATGCTAAATATGCTTGATGGTGATTCGAATGCATGCACAGAATTATCAGGATAAACATCACACAAGTAAGCAAACTGGGATTTCATTGCATTGAACTTATCATAAAGTACATCAGTTACATTGAAAATGGAAGAAATAGATACAACAAAATCATTTTCATCCTCCACAGGTGGAGGGCCTTGTTTTTCATCAGCTTCTATCTTCCCTTTCAGAGCATCATCTGGAACTGCAGCTTTCTCGGCCACCTGTGTCTTAGCTTTTTCCATAATCTTGGCGATTTCAGCAACCACAGAGTCTAAGTTCACTTTGGCCATCAGTTCTTCGCCAAATCCTTGCTTGGATTTCCCAAAAGCTTTGTTCAATGCAGCAGTCAAAGCACCTGAGATGATTTCTGTAGTTTCAGCACAGGTCTCCTTTTCATCTTCTTCCTTGGCCACCTCTACGGTTTCTGCTATCACCTTAGATAATTCTCCTTTCAGGATTTCAGATTCAGGAATTGCTTCCTCTATTATTACAGGGGCTACTGGCTCTTCCTGGCTTTTTTCAAAATCCACAACATCTGCAAAGATCTCAAAGCCAGGGCGCTCGACATTCCCAACCAGCACCGGTTCAACTTGGCCTTTGTAAAGGCTTTCTCCCGCCTTCAGAAATGGATTCGTCATGGCCCTGCCATTTTTGCCCTTTTTCAGATTCTTCTGCTCGGATGACTCTTCTACATAACCAAGGCCGTACTGCTTTGACTTTCGCGAGTCGATCTTGAATTCTGACACACCTTGCAGATTAATCCCGAGTCCCATCCCCGGGACAAAGTTCAGCTTGTACAGATATCGGGATAGCCACTCTGGCATGTAGTTCTCATAAAGAACCATAGGAGCATCTATGATTTCTTCCTCCTTAATGACAGCAATCTGGAATCCACCAAAAGGAACCACTCCTTCATCCACTGCAGCTACCATCGACTGGGCGTCTGCCTCAACAGTCACAATTTTGTCATTCACAGGGAATTTAATCTTCTGATGCAAAGTGGAAGGAACACCTCCCAAAGGATGGAACCAGGGCCTTCCAAGCAATAGGGAGAATGTGACTGGGATATCGATCACCGTGAAAACAACCATGGACTTGATGGGCCCAACCTCCACCTCTGTTTCAAAGGTCCCTATCACTGTTCTTTTAGAATCATCATACGCCCGAATGACTGTCGAGGACCTCTTCAATACTTCTTCATTCATGCCCAGAAATGGTAGCATTTTCAGTGGGCAAATATTCAGAGCTGAGCCGTCATCCACCATAACGCACGGCATCACCTTATCCATGACATGGGCTCTAATGTAAAGAGCCTTGTTGTGAGCCTTTCCTTCTGCTGGTAGGTCTTTCTCAGAGAAAACAATATTAGGAGCTCCAGCATGGACTTTGTCTAGCAAGCAGCACATAGCCTCTGGTGAAGCTATAAGGGAGACTTCAATTTCTGATAGCTTCTTCACTAAAGCCTCCCTATGCTCTTTGGAGGTCATAAGCAAGTGCCACAAACTGGCTTGTGCAGGGGTCTTCTTCAGTTGGGAAATGACTAAATCTTCTTTCTCGATTCTTTCCGGTGCCGAAGTACTGCCCGACCCATTCATCGGTGCTTTATCTTTCGTCTGATCTGCCGGCTGATACACCCTTCCACTTCGGGTCACGTGCTGCACTTCTTGAATTTTCAGCTTTTCAACAACCGGGGGTTTAACAGCTTCTCTTTTGCCAAATTCTTCATACTCATCCTCAGAGTCAAGATCATCCAGACTTACGGGCTTGACCTCCTTACACCCCTCCTTTTCCTCACATTTAAGCTCCACTTCGGGTTCCCCTACCGCCACTGCCTGAATCGTAGGGTTCGCTTGCAGAACTTGGGCAAATATAAAGTTAGCTGGCAACCCCGATTGGACCATGTTAACCCGCTTCTCAAATGCCGGCAGTGGGTTGGTTTTAGTGCTAGGTTTAGGTGGTTCTTGCAGCTTTCCCTCGTCGATAAGCTTCTGGATAGCATCCCTTAGCTTATAGCAGTTATTGGTCCGGTGGCCTGTCACCACATGATAAGTGCAGAAATTATCTTTGTCAGCTTCAGGTGGGAACTCAAATGGCCTCAAGGACTGTAGTAAGCCACCATTCCTACACTTGGCGAATATCTTTGCCAAAGTAAGGGTCCAGGGTGTTATGCCTTGTCCTCCAGGACCCCTATTCTGATTGCCTTGCTGCTGATTCACAGTAGCCACCTCAACCCGCTTCACTTCTGATGACTGCCCCTGCTTGCCACTGGCACCTGAACCAGAACCACTACCAGACCCAGCTGCTGTAGTTGATCTATACCCTGAACTATACCCTGTACCTCTTCCACCTTTCTGACCAGCTGGCTTCTCCTCTTCATCCCTTTCTATCTTCATGGCCATGCTATAGACCTCACTAAGCTCCTTGAAGGAATGGAATTTCATGTTGTTCTTGAAGATATCTTTGCTGCCATCAATGAGCTTCTGTATAAGCTCATCTTCATCAGGGCGGTTCTTTAGGAGGATCATCTTGTTCATCCATCTCTGGTAGTATTCGTCAAAGGGCTCATTGAATTTCTGCTTCACCCTCTCCAAATCATACAGCTTCACCTGGATTTTGGTGTTGAAGCTGTAGTATTTGATGAAGGCTGCTGACAATACTTCCCAGTCAGATTGCTCCTCCTCTGACAGTGAGTTATACCATCCCAAAGCACCTCCCTCTAGTGTGGTGGGGAAAAGATTAATCAATTGTTGCTTGGTAGCACCTGCCGTTAGCATAACCCGGGCATATAAATTCACATGGGCCTCCGGCGAGCCCATTCCTTTGTAAGTGGGGACTTTCGGCACTTGGAAGCCGATAGGAAATGTCTCAATGCCCCTACTAATCATGGCATCAACGTTCACCCCCTTCTTAGATTCAGCACTGATCCCGACCCCCTTCTTCAACTGGGCCATGACCTCGTCCAATTCGGAACACTTTGCCTTCATTTTCTGTTCCATAGCTGCCTCTATCTCCTGCAGCTTTTCAAGACTAGTTGAAGTGTCACCACCATGTTGGGATGACTCAGCTTCTTTTTCTTTCCCGGCTCCACTACCACCGGTCTCACCAGCTTCTCTAACCACTGCCCTCATTTCTTCCTTTAACATGTCGCGGAAATCCTGTGACCTGAAGAAATCTCTCAGAACATTAGCCATACTCGGTGTCTGCTCTGCCATATTCACTCCTTCCCCAGACTCAGAATCACTATCACTCTCGACTACCCTCTGTCTCCTAGCTGCCCTTGAAGCTTGGGATCTTGTCCAAGGTCGCTCCAGTGTGTTCTGCTTGGGAGTAGACAGGAGGTATTAGGGCCGTGAATGAATGACGTGATATGACATGAAAGTTAAGACATTGAACATGCTTGAGATGCATGGAGTGGAATTATGTATGGAATGATGATATGAATGGTTTCTTCTTTTTATTATTATATTTTTTTCTCTTCTTTTTTTTCCGAGGCATTCCAAGAACACCCAATGTTTATGCAAAAATGTCACGTGTGGGCCATCACACGGACAGAACTTTGGCGCCTTTGGGGCACCTAATGAATTCATGAAATGGTCGCGTGTATACCGGCACACGGACGTAGTTTTGACGCTTTGTAGGTCTATGGGATGATATGAAATGGTCGCATGGGCCGGGCCCACTGACAAGGTCTTGATGCTTTTGAGCATATGGAATGATGTTATGAGAAAGTCACGTGTAACAGGAACACGGACAAGAATTCGGCATTCGAGGAACGCCTTTCATGATTTGGTGATGTTACGGGCCTACATATATGCTAATCGGGCACTCGGGGAGTACCTTAAATGGTGAATTAATGTCATGAAGTGGTCGGATGTGGACCACAATGTTATATGATGTTTATGATGGATGGGTGTGATGTCATGAAATGCATCGTGTAAATTATTACACGAAAATGGGCCTAAGGCCGTAGTGGCTTTTATTAAATGAAATGGAATGGCCGAATGCAATCCGGTGCATTGGCAAAACTCGGGTAATTTTGGGTACCCGATATGTTATGAAATGGGATAGGATGGTCATGATAGGCGTCCTTGAAATGCCCCTTAATTTAATTTAAGTGAAATGTAGTGAATGAACATGTCACACAATATGCAAATGGCTACATAAAAACGTGGGTTGAGATGCATGACATACATAATGATGTTATGTATGCTATGTCAAAAATAAAATGCTAATCACACAAGTTTAATGTTATGGCTGAAAAAGAAACCGTTAGTATGGATGACAAGCGAATGAATTGATGTTTTACACACGAAATAAAATGCAAAATGGCTGCATAAAAATGTGGGTTAGTATCACACAAAAATGTTTGTGTATGGTATGTCATGTGTATGGAAAATGGTGATTATGGTATGTTATGCATGCGTTGGCGATGTGTCACGAGATGGCGAGAAACACATAGCAAGCAAAACGAATTCTTCCAACCTTATTCCTCCAACGTGGTCGGTCTCAAAAATTTCTAACCGAGTCCTAGGTGGGGTTCACTTCAATCACCAACCGGGGGTGATGAAGGCGCGATTTTATTACTATTCACATAATTATTTTGGCATCCTAAGGGAATCCAACTAGAGTTGCCTATATGGGTTCGGTCCAAGTCGGGATAACATCAAGGCTCTCATAGCAAGATATACTCCTCACTTCTCCCCACTCAAGGGTCCGAACGAAGGGGTTCGTACGAGGCTACGAGTGGTGTTTCGTATTCGTGCCCCTAAGACCAGGAGGACCTTAGGCGACACTTCAACGATCCACCGGGCTATAAAGGATACCTAATCTAATGCAAAAATGGCTAACTAAAATGCAAATAAAATGCCAAAAAAGAATCATCCGCCTTATTTTAATTAGACACTTTTCAGGGCTTGTCAAATTCTTTTAAGTTTTTAAGAAAACTTTTTGAAGAATCTCTTCCCCAGCAGAGTCGCCACTGTGAGCGGACGACGCGTTTTCGACGGGACGCGGGACTCCCTTTCGGAATGGGGTGCCACGATCTCGGGCGGGTCCCTCCCTCGCGTGGGGTTTTTATAAATGGAAATCCGTGTTTTGGAAAATAAATAGAATTAGTGCATAAAAGAACCGAGACCTAAGTCTCGATGGATGTTGTAGAGTCGCCACCCGGCTCAGCTCAACCGGGAAATTCTTATGTAGCTGAACCGGACGAACGGCCGCTACACTATCCAGAGATTCGGGTCCGGACAAGTCCCTTATTTCGTGTCTAATTAAAATAAATATTGCCAATGTTCTCAATGGTATTTCAAAAAAATTCTAAAGTCCATTTTATTGAATATAAAAAGCATACAGCGCGCATACAAAATATATAGTACAAAAACAGAAAGAAATAAATATTAATTGGCTTACAACCAAATCGAATAGGAAAATAAAAACACTCGCCTCACTTGTACATTCGCCTAGGATACACGAAAATCTAAAAAATAATTACAACCGCCTAAATACACGATTTAATCTACCAAAATACATTAAAAATAAAAATAAAAAGAAATTAAAACCTGCAAAACCGAGGGTTAGCACAATATATACAGCACGCCACAATTAGGACTCAAATAGACAGAATTGGGAAATCAGGAATTGGGGGCATGCATTTAGGGGGTAACCGGGTTGGCTCGGCTAGCCAGCCCGGTTAGACCTGGAAAACATTTTGAAACGTCCCTGTATTTTTGGTTTTATGAGAAAATCATTTTTGAAGACATTTTTCCGGTTTACATGCATTTTTACATATTTAAGTGGGTCGATTTTCGGGAGAACTGGGTCTCTGTCGTTGAATTGTTCTAAATGCGAATTTACTGAAAATTAAATCTACGGTCGTGGTGCACATAACAAAATTCATTTTGCCGATTTTCGGGATTTTCTAATTTTTTTTGGGATTTTTTACGGATAAAAGCTGAAATTCTGATTCTGAAATAATGATTACAGTCGTACGACTGTAGTTTACAGTCGTGCGACTGTGATCAATTCAGGATCAAAATTTCAACAAAAATTCATTTTGGACCAAAACTGAAGAAAAATTGGCTGGAAACTAAGAACAGTCGTACGACTGTTCATGAAAGCTAAGAACAGTCGTACGACTGTTCTTAGTTTCCAGGAACAGAAATACGAAACTGCAGCAAAAACGCACAAAAATTCACTTCAAACGCCCAGAAAGCGAGGAAAAGTGTAAGGAAAGGAAGTGACTACCTTTTTAGAAGCTATTCCAAGTCGTTTTGACCCCTGGCGTCGCTCCAATCCCAACGAATTCGCACTTTTTCCTTTGGAATGGAAGTTAGGAGTTTGAGTCCAAAAATCCAAATTTGCAAGGGATTCTGATTGTTTAAGTCCAAGTTCTTGATTTAGTTGTGTAGTTAAGTGATCAACCTAGAGATTTCTAACAAGTTTTAGGCTTAATTTCGAGAATTGAAGAAAATCAAAGAGGAAGAAAAGTGAGTTTTTTTGTGGTTTTCTTTTTCTCTCTCTTCTCTTTCTCTCTCTAAGTTTTTCTTTTACCAGAATTCTCCCTTCCTCTCTTCTTTTTCTCTTTTTTATCACTTCTTTTCCTGCTTGCTTGCTGCCAAACCTGAGCAATTAATGCTCCTCCTTCTTTTTCTTCCATTTCTGCTGCAGAGGTATGGGCCTCTGCAGTCTGCCCGACATTACAGTCGTACGACTGTAATTTTTAAATTACAGTCGTACGACTGTAGCAATAGTCGTACGACTCTCTTCTTCTTCTTCTTCTTTTTTTTTTTTTAAGTATAGAAAATTCCGGCGCTTACACCCGTTTTATAACTTAAAGACCTCGAAACATAAATCCCGAGATCAGTGACAGAGTAGCCACCCGGATAAGCTCATATGGGAAATTCTGGTACAGCTCCCTACCGAGCGTAGACTACTGTACCTAATCCAGAGATTCAGGGTTCGGGCAACTTACCTACTTAACCTCAAGCTTGTATTCATTTATTGTTTATAAAGTCATATTATGGTCATATGTTCAGGGAAGACCCATCGTCCACCATCACACATGGCATAACTCGGTCCAGGAGGTTAACCTTGACATAAAGGGCTTTGTTGTGAGCCCTTCCTCCGTATGGCAGGTCTTTTTCAGAAAATACAATGCCTGGGGACCCAACATGGATTTTGTCCAGTAAGCAACACATGGCCTCTAGAGATGCAAGCGGAGAAACTTCTATTTCAAACAGCTTTTTAACCAGTGCTACTTTGTGTTCCTTGGAAGTCAGCAACAAGTGCCACAAACTGGCCTGTGCTGGAGTCCTTTTCAATTGTGAAATAACCAAGTCCTCTTTTTCCATCTCCTTAGGTGTTGACGTACTACCCGACCCGGTCACTGGAACTTTGTCACGTTGTTGAACCACTGGCTGATAGACTCGGCCACTCCTAGTTACATTCTGGACTTTGAAAACTTTTGTCTCCACAACTGGTGGCTTGACTATCTCATTACAGCCATATTCTTCGTATTCATCTTCTGAATCCAGATTGGGATTCGTCATTGGAAAAATAAAGTGGCGCAGCGGAAAATACACCGTTTAAAATTTTTTAGAATCCACATATTGTGTCCAATTACCATTGATTAGAATAAAACCAAATTGAATCAAGATAGATTAACTCACCAGATTCTTCTCTTCTAGAGACTGCTGTAGAATCGTTTCTTGAAACTACGATCTCTAAAGTCCGATACACAACCAACTATTGAGCGGCAACCGGTGCTAGCCGAAGACGCGAAGGAATGGAGGTTTAATGCTGGGATTTTCGGCTGTTTTGGGGCTGCTCTCGGTGGCTGAAATTTCCAGCAATTAATTAGGGTTGAATCAGGGTTTTATTCCTCAAGTGTGCCCTTATATAGACAACCTTGTCGAATTGGGTTTTAATTAGGTTAATTACACCCAAGCCCACTAGGATTATAATTACATAAATAAACTTTAATTAAAAAGTATATACTATGTAATTTAATTCCATTTGGCTAAATTTAATTACCCCTAAATAAAATTAAATCACACTTAAGTAAATATAGGAAAATTATTTAATTTTCCTACTTAGGAAAATTATTTAATTAATTGTTTACTTTATGTAATTCGATTAATTGATAAATTAATTAATTACATTATGTAAACTTATTAATTAAATTAAATTCAACCCAATGTTAATTAATTACCTTGACACCGAATGTCAATTAATTAATTAACACATTCCTTTCAATGTACATTACATGTACAATTTCTATAAGTTCCGGCTCAGTTGATCTATATGCACGATCCTATGGGTCTGTCTTTATGTTGGCAGTAGGCCCAAGGCCCACAGACTGTAAGTAGGTTCTAGCAAACCATTACAGACCCCAATTAAGACAGAGATGCAGTAGTCTTTCGAAGACACTCCCCCGGTAGGAATCTTATAGTGTCCTTTGCCTAACGATATCGATATGAACAAACAAGAGGCATGGTGTCTGTCATCCTCTTCTGTTGTTTATTATATTTCTTGATCTTGAGTTAACTAATTAATCAAATAAGCACCGACTTACTTGGGTATGGCCATACACTTATCAGTCCCACTCATCAAGTGGCCAATGATATCATCTCGGTGTTACCCGAGTGGCAATTCCATCACTTCATCATTAATATCAACATGTTCACCGGTCCACCCAATCATACCCTTATTTAGCATCCTTTTACAGACTTGTTAGACGTATATCAAAGTGAACTGGATTCCATATTGATATTATAATGAAATCTGGTCTAAGGACAAAAGAGACCTACTCAAGAAAGACCTGTGACGCGACAACCATGTGGCTTTCTTATACGGATCGATCCAGTCCCATGTCAATGACATGTACCTATATTCATGACTAACTATACAAGTACTATGGCTAGTTAAGAACTGCCAGACAGTCATCGAATATACAAGTCTATGGTTCTATTCATTCCCACGATTAGAACAGACCTGGGATAGGTTTTATGATTATCAATCAATGGATACTCTACTCATATTATAGCACAAGATATAAATGAAATAGATTAATTACCTTTATTAATGTGACACAAATAATGTATTCATACAATGAGTCTTAAAATATAATACAAAATACAAGAATCCAATACCCTAAGAACTAGGGCACACCAACAATCTCCCACTTGCACTAGTTCCAAGTGGGCATTGCCCTAATTCCTATAGATCTGGTATGACCGTCGTGCTGTGTCTACTCCAGCGCTTTGGTCAATGGATCAGTGACATTATTCTTGGTGTTAACCCTTTGTAATGATATGTCACCTCTATTCTCGATCTCCCGAATGAGGTGAAACTTTCTGAGTACATGTTTGGATCTCTTGTGTGACTGGGGCTTCTTAGCTTGTGCAATGGCCCCGTTATTGTCACAAAAAACATCAACTAGGTCTAGGATAGTAGGTACTACTCCCAACTCGATTATGAATTTCTTGATCCAAACAGCGTCCTTTGCAGCTTCGCACGCGGCTATGTACTCAGCTTCCGTTGTAGAGTCAGCAATGGTGGCCTGCTTTGAGGGCCTCCAACTAATGGCACCGCCATTCAGGAGAAAAACATAACCAGACTGTGACCGTTTCTCATCCTCATCGGTCTCAAAGCTTGCATCAGTGTAACCTGACACTACCAGCTCATCTTGACCCCCATACACTAAGAAAGCATCCTTAGTCCGATTAAGGTACTTCAAGATTGCCTTGACAGCCTTCTAGTGTTCCTCCCTGGGGACCAACTGGTAATGACTAGTCATACTTAGTGCAAACGTGACATCAGGCCTCGTACATAACATGGAGTATATGATAGATCCATTAGCATATGCATAAGGGATCTTTTCCATGTTCTCCCGGTCCTTCTTTGTTTTAGGACCATCTTTCTTACTCAGCTTCAACCCATGGCACATACGCAAGAATCCTTTCTTTGCCTTGTTCATGCTGAATCTTTTCAGAACCTTGTCTATGTACATGGCCTGACTTAGGCCTAGAAGCCGATTGGATCTATCTCTGTAGATCCTGATCCCTAAGATCGTCTCAGCTTCGCCTAAGTCCTTCATTGCGAAGGACCTACTCAACCATTGCTTAACCCCTTGCAGTGTTGGTATGTCGCCTCTAATGATGAGGATGTCGTCAACATACAGCACTAGAAAGGTGGAAACGCTCCCACTAACCATCTTATACACACAAGGCTCATTAGAATTCTCTGTGAAGCCATATTCTATAATGGCCTCATTAAATCTTTGATTCCATGACCTCGATGCTTGCTTCAATCCATAAATGGATCTTTAAAGCTTGCATACTTGGTTTGGATACTTTGGATTGATAAAACCCTTAGGTTGTGCCATGTACACATCCTCGAGTAGCTTTCCATTAAGGAAAGCGGTCTTTACATCCATCTGCCATATCTCATAATCGTACCATGTAGCTATGGCTAGTAGTATCCTAATGGATTTAAGCATAGCAACTGGTCAAAAGGTTTCATCATAGTCAATTCCTTGAACTTGCCTGAATCCTTTTGCCACCAATCGCCCCTTGAAGGTGTTATCGGCCTTTAACTTGAAACACCACTTGTAACCTATCACCTTAGCACCCAGAGGTGGATCCACTAGGTTCCATACTTGGTAATCGTGCATAGATTGCATATCAGCCTCCATGGCTTTGCGCCATTGATCTAAGTGTGGGCTTTCAATAGCCTCCTGATAGGTCTTGGGCTCCTCTTGGTCAACAACCATAAGGTCGCCATCATTAGTCATGAGAAAGCCGTACCTCTCTGGCTGATGACGTGTCCTACCAGACCTTCTAAGGTCCTATGCAACCGGTTCTGGTTCCTTAATTTCTAGAGTAGTCAGATCGGTTCCCGAAGCATCCTCAGCAGTAGCTACAGGAGTTTGTGAGTCTTGAACTTCAGAAAGTTCAACATTACTCCCACTGTCTCTCTTGGAAAGGAATTCCTTCTCCAAGAAGACTGCATTTCTGGCTATGAAAACTTTGTTTTCTGCCAGATCATAGAAGTAATAACCCTTAGTTTCCTTAGGGTAACCAACAAACTAGCACTTGACAGATTTGTACTCGAGTTTGCCACTGTTGGGATTCGTCATTGGAAAAATAACGTGGTGTAGCGGAAAATACACCGTTTAAAATTTCCTAAAATCCACCTATCGTGTCCAATTACCATTGATTAGAATAAAACCAAATTGAATTAAGAGAGATTAACTCACCGGATTCGTCTCTTCTAGAGACTGCTGCAGAATCGTTTCTTGAAACTGCGATATCTAAAGTCTGATACACAACCAACTATTAAGCAGGAACCGGTGCTAGCCGAAGATGCGAAGGAATGCACATTTAATGCTGGGATTTTTGGCTGTTTTGGGGCTACTCTTGGTGGCTGAAATTTCCAGCAATTAATTAGGGTTGAATCAGGGTTTTATTCCTTGAGTGTGCCCTTATATAGACACCTTGTCTAATTGGGTTTTAATTAGGTTAATTAAACCCAAGCCCACTAGGTTTATAATTACATAAATAAACTTTAATTAAAAAATATATACTATGTAATTTAATTCCATTTGGCTAAATTTAATTACCCCTAAATAAACTTAAATCACATTTAAGTAAATATAATACATGTATTTAATTTTCCTACTTAGGAAAATTATTTAATTAATTGTTTACTTTATGTAATTCAATTAATTGATAAATTAATTAATTACATTATGTAAACTTATTAATTAAATTAAATTCAACCAAATGTTAATTAATTACCTTGACACCGAATGTCAATTAATTAATTAACACATTCCTTCCAATGTACATTACATGTACAATTTCTATAAGTTCTGGCTCAGTTGATCTATGTGCACGATCCTATGGGTCTGTTTTTATGTTGGCAGTAGGCCCAAGGCCCACAGACTGTAAGTGGGTTCTAACAAACCATTACAGCCCCCAATTAAGACAGAGATGCAGCAATCTTTCGAAGACACTCATCCGGTAGGAATCTCATAGTGTCCTTTGCTTAACGATATCGATATGAATAAACAAGAGGCATGGTGTCCGTCATCCTCTTCTGTTGTTTATTATATTTCTTGATCTTGAGTTGACTGATTAATCAAATAAGCACCGACTTACTTGGGTATGGCCATACACTTATCAGTCCCACTCATCAAGTGGCCAATGATATCATCTCGGTGTTACCCGAGTGGCAATTCCATCACTTCATCATCAATATCAACATGTTCACCGGTCCACTCAATCATACCTGTATTTAGCATCCTTTTACAGACCTGTTAGGCATATGTCAAAGTGAACCGGATTCCATATTGATATTATAGTGAAATCTGGTCTGAGGACAAAAGAGACCTACTCAAGAAAGACCTATGACGCGACAACCATGTAGCTTTCTTATACGGATCAATCCAGTCCCATGTCAACGACATGTACCTATATTCATGACTGACTATACAAGTACTATGGCTAGTTAAGAACTACCATACAGTCATCGAATATATAAGTCTATGGTTTTATTCGTTCCCACGATTAGAACAGACCTGGGATAGGTTTTATGATTATCAATCAATGGATACTCTACTCATATTATAGCACAAGATATAATAGATTAATTGCCTTTATTAATAACATAAATAATGTATTCATACAATGAATCTTAATGTATAATACAAAATACAAGAATCCAATGCCCTAAGAACTAGGGCACACCAAAAATCCAGACTTACAGGTTTCAGTTCCTTCTGCTCTATCGACTTCTCACAATCAGACTTTGCTCCTGTTTCATGGGCCATCACAGACTGCACGGTGGGATTTGCCTGTAGGACTTGTGCAAAAATGAAATTGGCTGGAAGTCCAGACTACACCATGTTGACCTGTCTTTCGAATGCTGGTGAAGGATTAGTCTTAGTACTGGGCTTGGCAAGCTCCTGTAACTTCCCTTCGTCGATCAGCTTCTGGATCGCATCCCTCAGCTTATAGCAGTTGTTGGTCCTATGTCCCACCATAACATGGTAGGTGCAAAAATTATCCTTGTCTTCCTCTGCTGGCTTCTCAAATGGCCTGAGGGAGTCCAACAGACCGCCATTTTTGCACTTGGCGAAGATCTTAGCCAAGGAGAAGGCCCAGGGTGATATGCCTTGACTATCTGGATTTCTACCTTGGTTGCCTCGTTGCTGAGACACGACAGCGATCCCTACTTGTTTACCTTCTGAAGGCTGTCCATCTTTACTTGCAGAACCAGACCCATACCCATTGCTTGACCCAGTCACAGTAGTTGACCGATACCCTAAGCTGTACCCAGAGCCTCTGCTGCCCCTTTGGTTCACTGCCTTTTATTCTTCATCTCTCTTAATTTTCATTGCCATGCTATATACTTCACTGAGCTCACTGAAAGAGTGGAATTTCATGTTGTTTTGGATGATGTCCCTACTACCATCAATCAAATTTTGAATTAGTTCATCCTCATCGGGGCGATTCCTTAGCAGAATCATCTTGTTCATCCACCTCTGATAGTATGCATCAAAGGATTCACTGGGCTTCTATTTAACCCTTTCCAGATCGTACAGCTTCACCTGGATCTTAGTATTGAAGCTGTAGTATTTGATGAAAGCCGCTGACAAGGCCTCCCAATCTGACTGCACATCTTCAGACAAAGAGTTATACCAATTCAGGGCCCCCCTTTCAAGTGTGGTCGGGAAGAAGTTAACCAGCTGCTGTTTAGTGGTGCCCGCAGTCAGCATTATCCGGGCATACAAATTCACATGAGCTTCTGGGGAGCTAATCCCCTTATAGGAAGGGATTTTAGGCACTTGAAACCCAATAGGGAAGGTCTTAATGCCCTTATTGATCATTGCATCTACATTCACCCCTCTCTTGGAGCCCAGACTGATGTTGGGCATTTTCTTCAGTTCAGCCACTACTTCATCAAGTTCAAAGCACTTGGCCTTCATTTTCTTTTCCATTGTTGCTTCCATCTCTTGTAGCTTCTCCACACTGGCTAAGACATCAGCCCCGTACTGAGAAGATTCATCTACATTTTCTTTACCGGGCCTACTGGTTCCGATATCCTCGGTTTCCCTTACAACAGCCCGCATCTCCTCTTTCAGCATGTCACAGAAATCCTGGGATTTCAGGAAATCCTTCAGGGCATCAGCAAGGCTTGGTGTTCGATTAGCCATTTCCACTTCCTCGCCGGAATCAGAATCACTATCAGTTTCTACTATTCTCAGTTCCCCAACAGCCCTCAAAGCGTGAGACCTTGTCCTTGGTTGATCCAGCTTGCTCTGTGAACTATCTTTCCGGAGCTTTAGCCTTTTCTAGTCTCACATGTGTATGGTTCTACATCATAAGTGAGGAGTTAGGGATGGCAAATGAATGACGTGATGTCATGGAGAATGACGCTTAGATGATGCTTCATGAATGGAAAGGAAAATGAGGATGATCTTTGCACATTTGAATTTCCTTTATTTAGGACATCCCAAGAGTTCCCAATGCTATTCAAAATAGTGCAAAAATGTCTCGTGGGAGCCACCGCACAGACACAGGTTCGGCGCCTTCGGGGCACCTAATGAATTGTCATGAGATGGCTGCGTGTGTACCGGCACACGGGCAGAGTTTCGATGCTTTGTAGGTCAATGGTCTGAAATGAAATGGTTACATGGGGACCGTCCCACAGATAGACTTCTGATGCTTTTGAGGCGCATGATATGAGATGGCGTTACAGAAAAGTCACGTGTAACCGGGGACACGGACAGAGGTTCGGCGTTCATGGAACGCCTTGCATGATTTTGATAATGTTATGGAATGCCCCTATATGTGTACTAATCTGATACTCGGGGAGCACCTCGAATGATTTCACAATGTCATGAAATGGCCCGATGCGAACCATAATGCACAAATGGGATTTCGGCATCACCGGGACACCTATGATGGATGCATATAATGCCATATGATGACATCGTGTGGATTGCCACACGGGAATAAATCTAGGACCATTGTGGTCCTTTATTGAATGACATGATATTTGTGAAATGGCCGAGTGCGATCCGATGCACGGGCGGAACAAAGGTAGTTTTGGGGTACCCAATATGTTATGGAATGAAATGATCGTGAAGGACACACTTGGAATCATCCGTTATTAGGTGAGATGAAATGATATGGATGTGTATGTCATGCGAAAAAAAATGCAAATGGCTGCACGAAAATGTGGTTAAAATGCATGACACATGGAATGATGTCATGTATGCTTCGTGGAAATGTCGCACGCGAGGTGTGAATGGCACACAAACAAAATGTCGTGGCTGCACGAAAATGTGATTAGTTTCATACATATATCGATGTTTGAAAAAGGCTGCGTAAAGATGTGGTTAGAATGGCACTCGAAAGCTCTGCATGTTTGATGCTTCGTGAAAAGTCAAACAAAAAAAACACCACGGACAAACATTAGCACACGTAAAAATATGCACTCCCTTCCGACCTTATTTCTTCTTTTCGATTGGTCTTGCATTCTTCTTAGGTGTTGGGTCTCTTTGGCATCAACGGGGGATGCCAAAGGCGTGCACTCGATGTTCATTTTGAATTTAAGTTTTGCTAATCCTAGGGGAAGTTGCTAAGCCATTACATGTGGGCCAAAGTCAAAACCAAGGGTCGTACAGGTTCCTATAGTGAATATACACTTCCCCACCGTAGAACACGATGTAAGGTCATGTGGTGCTATGAGCGGTTTACCCCGTCGAGTGTCTCCAATCCTGGTGGAAGAGGTAGTCCACCTTCTTGGGTAAACCGGGGCTGATCAGTGTGTTGCAGGGATTGAGAAGAAGAAAATGTGATGATATGCAAGGTGCAAACAAATATGGTAACATGAACAAGTGAAGTGACTGCAAGCGAGGTTATATTTCGGTAGTTGCCTAAGTTCCTTAAGTTTTTATGAAAATTTTGTAAGAAACCACATATCCCCAGCGGAGTCGCCACTGTAAGCAGATGACCTTTTTACAGAACCGGAACGCGGCAAAGTGAACCGGGGAAAACGTTTTCGTTCGTTTTGGTTTTGGAAAAAATGGGTTTTGTTTATCTTGAGTCAGGAAAATCATGGATTTGATTTGAAAATTCCTTTATAGAAAACATTTTCCTGTTTTAACTTAAAGACCTCGAAACTTAAATCCCGAGATCAGTGACAGAGTCGCCACCCAGATCAACTCATCCGGGAATTCTGGTACAGCTCCCTACCGAGGACAGACTACTGTATCTAATCCAGAGATTTAGGGTTCGGGCAAGTGACTTACTTTAACCTCTAGCTTGCTTTCACTTTACAGTTTATATTACCATATTTAATTTGCTTTATTATCTTTCTCTAACCCCAATTTGTTTACTTTAATCAGCCAATGCTAAAGCAAAATGCAGAAAATAAATTGCAGAAAAATAAAGCATACATCCAGAATATACAAGAAAATAGTAGAGGCCGATTATACAACCCAATCGAATAAAAGATAAAAACCCTCATCCTCACATTACAATCGCCTAAGTACACGAGGATCTAAAAATTACAACCACCTAAAAATACACGAAATAATCTATTAATTACAGCGAAAATAAAAGCTGCAAAACAAATTGGTTAGCACAATTTATATTGCACACACAGATAGGACTCAAATAGGACAGAATTGGGAATTTAGGAAACGAGGGCATGCATTTGGGGGGTAACCGGGTAAACCTGACCGGTCAGACCGGTTAGACCTGGAAAACGGTTTTGAAACGCCCTATAATTTTGTGCTGAAAAATCATTTTTTGGAAAACAATTGGCTCGGTTACATGCAAATTTCCATTTTTATGGGTCTGCTATCCCGGAATCTAGGGATCCGTTCATGCGGGTTCCTAAATACATAATCCATCTAGGGTCCAAAATGTAATAAACATACCAAAAACATTTGTAAAAAATACTATTTTACTCGTTTTCAATATTTTCTGGGAATTTTATAGGGTTCGGGGGTCCGCTAATGCTGGACTACAGATCCGATTTGGATAAAATAACCCCAAAACTCAGAAAATAAAACCCCAAGAAAATCAAAAACCCTAATATCCGTACGTATAGAAATTCGAAAACCAAAATTTTATGACATACGGATGGATTTGGACCAAAAATGATCACAACAGAATGCACAAAATGGAAAACGGATTGTTTTCGGCCGATCGGGGCAAACCGGGAGTCTGTCCCTGTAGAACAGAGCCATCGTGAACACAGCCGCCGACTCTATTCGGGCAATCCAATTTTTTACAGTTGCAAAAATGAATAAAACGCACAAAAAAGACAATGCAAACAGGTTTAAGGCCTCTCAGAGTTTACCTTAGTATTGTTTTGATGCTTTGAATGTCAAGACATGGCTTGAAAGCTTGGAATGTTTCCTAGGAACTCAACCGGCCGAAAACCCCAATGATCCGAAACAATCCGAAACGATCCAGAATCAATAAGCAAAGGTTAAGCAACTTGTCACCAATGTTTTAAGATTGATTTTAGGTTCTATTCTTTGTGTTTAGATCACACCTTTTGCCCCTATGTCTTGGCCTCTCTTCCTCTCTTTCTCTGCTTCTCTTTTTCTCTCTGTGTTTCTTGGAAATTAGGTTTCTCTCTACCCAAGATTACTTTTTTTTATTTGATTTTCTCTTTGCTTTTATACTCTCCTCTCCTCATAATTTCAAACACTAAATGGCAGCCTGACTTTCTCTGATTTTACCCACATATCCCTTCTGCCGAGCCAAGTTGCTCTGGCTCACCCACTAGAGCCGTACGGCTCTAGTTTATACTAGAGCCACCTGGCTCTAGCTTAAAAGCTAGAGCCGTGTGGCTCTAACAAGAGCCGGGGTAAAATTTCAAAAATCAGACACGCACCCTAAACCCTAGAAACCACTCGGGAGACCTCTTCGGGGATTTCGGATCGCAGATAGCTTGGTTTTCAGGACGTTTGAGATACTCCAGGCAATATTCCGGGTGTTTTCAAGTCCGATTCAAGTCCATCCACTCCATAGGTAACACAGGAATTCTCATCATAGAGGTCGGGAAAACCCGACGCGTACAGCAGTCGCTCGTTGGTAATATTGGCTATTAATGCCTCCAATGCTATATGGAAGTATAACTTCTGGATCTCTACCGTGGCCAGGTTGAACCGATCCACAAAGTCTCTAAGGGATTCCCCTTGCCTCTGCTTTACATTATGGAGGGTACTGTTGGCAGTTCCTGTGGGCACAGATCCATAGAACTTTGTGTAGAACTGCTCTCTCAGTTGCTCCCAGCTATTCATTGATGATGGCTCTAAAGTTTCGAACCAATAAGAGGTTGGACCTACTAGTGTTGATAAAAAGAGTATGCACATCAGCCCTTCATTCGCTCCTGCTATCTCCATCTGATTTTTGTAGTTTCTTGAGTGGACATAAGGATCTGTTTTTCCATTGTAATTCTCAAAGTTGAGCTGTTTAAACTTAGGGTCGCATGGCATCTCTAGGATCCGGTTGGTGAAATATGATCCTCCGCTTTCTACTAACGGCTCCTGGATCAGGACTGAGAACCGGGAGAAGTAGTGCTTGAATAATGCCAACATCTTCGGGTCATCTGCTCCTTCTGGTACCGATGCTACTGTAGGTGTTGGCGGCAACCCTAGTATATACCTATGAGTGGGGTAGTAACTAAGGGGAGGCATCTGAATTAAGGTCTGGTAACTGGGAAGCGTTGCTTGTGACATTATGGGCAAAGCTGTCGGATTGGGTGGCGTTCCCATTATCAGAAGTTGCTAGCAAGCATCCTGGGGTTCCCCATACCTCGCAAAGATAAGGTTTGGCTAATTTATTTGCCTTGTATCTCCTAGGAAGGTGTGAGTGGGTGGAGTTGCTACGTACTGCACTGCCCTGTCTCTCTCAATTTGAGGTAAAGGGAAGAGATTCCTGGCCGTTCCTGTCCCCAGGTCACCTATAATCAGGGGGGATGTGCTGCTGCTGAGGGATGAACCTGCTATGCCAAAATTCTAAATTTGAAGGATTACTTGTCTAAGGTCTCTGGCATCGGCAGGGCTGAGGCTGCTCATGATGCAGTTAATCACTGCTGCCTAGGGGGACACCAATGAATTCAGTGTCGTCAAGGGTAGGGCTGTCATGGCTATGAGAGAGCCATCTTTGGTAACCTCTGAAGTTGTCATACTAGCGGAACTTGATGAAGTCATAATTCAATCGTTCCACGCTCACCGTACCAAATAATGGATTGTGTAAATCCCTCTAGAGATCCAGGCTTGAGTTGCACTAGGCCGGATCTGGATCTGCTCTTGCAAGACGGAAAAGTTGAGACACCGGTAACCCTTGGGTTATGCTTTGATGCTCAAGTCAGCCTTGATTATGTTAATCTCTGGCTATATTAGCTTGATTTAGTCAGTTTAGTTGGAATAAATCGATTTACCTGATGCATAGTGTGTGTATTTATTAGCTTGGGCGACGAAGTGCACTTGCTTCTATTAGTATGTGTATTTATTAGCTTGATTTAGTCAGTTTAGTTGGAATGAGTCAATTTACCTGATGTGTAATAAATGCGCATACTAATAGAAGCAAGTGCACTTCGTCACCCAAGTAATATATAGTAAGCAAAGTATCGATCCCACGAGAACTAGTTATGCTAATCCTAAACACAATCGGATTTCTATTAATCAAGGCGGAGGAATAATATATCTTTGATTTTGTTTTATATCTAAGAGTAAAACTAAGGAAAGCAATTAATTAAATGAGAGAAAATTAAATAGATAAATTCAATAGGAAGGCTAACTAAGGCGGCTAGTTACACTTAACACTAATCCCAGTCATATTTTAAGTTGTGCAACTAATCCGATTAAATTCCAAGATGACAATTTTTAAAAGTAATTAACACAGGTTAGGGATATGAACTCTAATTCTTAACTTAAACACTTAAACCTCTCAGTTCTAAGCCGTCAAGCAAGAAAGCATTAAGGCTAAGAAATCCTAGCACTAGCTAGTGAGCCACAAGAGAAATGGTCATGCAAATGTTGTGTTGTATGATTCCGTTAATCTAGTCCTTTGGTCAATTATCAATTAACTATGAACATTGGAATTGATGGTCACGCATCCAAAACATTAAGCATTCACAACACAACATTGGAAAATAATAAAAATTAAATTGCATTAAACTATAAAATAATTACATGAAACAATTGATAAGATCCACCATTGCCTTAACTATGGTGGAATTAGTTCATAACTAAACTAATAACACACAGGAAAGTCAAGGAAAGCATAATAAAGAGAAGGTTTAGAGAAAACTAGAGTCGAGATGGATAATGGAGAGATGTACGAATCGTTGAGGCGGAAGATGAAGCGCTCCTTAAACCTAGCTCCCTATCATGTTCTCTAAGACATTCTTCCCAAAGTGGGAAAAAGAAAAAAAACTAAAAAGACTAACTAAAAAAACTAATGCTGAAATTCTCCTTTTAAAACCTCCAAACTAAAGAGAAAAAAATAGTAATAAAAATAAATACATTCTCTTTTGAGGAAACAACTCCCAACACTCTTATAGGATTAGGAGTCCACCAACAAGAGAAAACATCCCAGCTAAAAGCCTTGACTTCTCTTCTACAAGTCAAACCCGTAGCTCCTCCTAGGCCCATCACAAATGCAGGCCCAAATCACTGATTCAGCTTCAAAACTCCAAAATCAACACCTCTTAGGACTGCTCCGGGACTACTTCAACTAAATCCTCTCCTTTTTTATGCACTTTTAGCTCCATTTTCCTCTTTAAGGTCCTATCAAAGAAAATAGTACAAATGAAAGTAAAATATGCCTTAAATGAATAAAAACAACTTGGTTAAAGCGCAAAACCAAGGCAAAATATGTATATAAAATACACTTATCATTACCTCTACGCTCCCTCCTTTTATAAGGCCAGTGGTAAAGTTTTCCTTGGACTAGGAATACTCCAAGGCCCTTATCCTGGTCAGACTAAGAGATTTCCATCCCAGACTTCGCGTGAAACACAAGTCCTTCCTTAATCGAAACATAGCAAGTAGACTCCTACATGGACTCTGTCACCTTCCTTCTAGAACCCCTAATCAGGCGGAAGCAAGTCGATCCGGACCTGGCCTCTGAGGCCGGCTGTACGTCTTTCGGAAATTCAAACGGTAGACCCGGATGACAGACCCGGCAACGCAATGTCCGGATGTCATCAATTTGATTTTTCATATCCTCTGCTCTTCTCTTCTCTTTCCCTTTTACTTGGATTTTATTTCACTAATTTACATTTACATTTCACATCTCTCATTTTCCATATCCTTTAAATAATAGGCCAACAACTACCAATCCCTTCGACGGGCTGAGTTAATGACTCCATAGGATTTGTCATCCGGTGAACAATTATGCGAGCTACTGAGATTTGGAGAATTGGAACGGAATAGGATTCGGACCGGTTCACTGGTTCAGCGGTTTTTCCAATTCAAACCGATCATGTCCAGTTTTCTCCTATTTTGCTTTAAATTTTTGAGCCGACCAAATTAATAGTCGGCCCGCGGATAAACCAATTCGATTATTTAATCCGATTCGGTTTGACAACTTAGAAAAGAAAATTGGGTGAAAAAATTTCTAAAAAGATAAGCATTTTTTTTGTAATTTCCTCTTTAATCCTAGTAAAAACCGGGAGCAAAATGGATCGGGCCATGTCCGCATCAATCGAGCTTGACACCAACGCTGGAGATAAGTAAACAAGTGTAACGAAAGCGAGAATCCACGTTATTTCCGTACCCACCAATCACTTCACTGTATACATATAAATAAAGGTAAACACAAATTTCACCACCGCCATTTTTTTTTTTTTTTTCCTTGCTGCCCTTACTCACAACTCCATAGAAAAGTTGGCAAACCAAACTACAGGTTTCTCTGGTAATTTCGTTTCCATTTTCACACTTCTCTTTAATTGCTTTCTCTTTTTGCAAAACGCAATATCTGTTAGGACCAAAATAATTTCCTTTTTTCAATTTCTTTTGTGCATTTTATTCGTTTTTATTTTCGGTTTCTGCTTTATTTCTTTGTCGTTTCATTTTCAGCTTGATGAAGAATCTTCTTTTTGTGGTTTGAGATCTTTGAGTTTCAGATATCCATTTTAAAGTATTTGTGAGGCTTTCTTTAGGTATTATGATTATTTATTGATTGTGTTGCTATGTAATTAATTTGGGCTTCTCGTTTCTTTTTGTATAGCCAAAGAAATATTCATCATTGTGCAAACCTTTATATTCTAATTACATTTTGGAAGTGTTGTTAGTTTCCTGGAATAAAATTTTGCAGATTTGACAACTCTGATGCTTGGATGCCAAGTTCTAATTTCAGGATTCTTTTTCCTTCTATTTACATTACATATAAGGTGTTGGCAATTTTGCACTGGTGTTTGATTTTTCCGATTCAAGTGATTGAAGACTAATCTGAGCAATATTTTATATCTTTTTTGGTAACTCATTGAAGCTGATTTTAACTTGTTTGATTACTCGGAATGTCCTGAATGAAGTTGAAATCTGCAATATCTGTACATTTTTTATTTAATATGATCTAATGTAACTTATTTTGAAATTATGTTTTGTAGTTATTTCCAGAATTATCTGGAATCTGGGTAAAATTGAACCTAAACTTATTCATAGTCTAAACTCAATTATTTTGAAGAGGAGGCCACAAATATCTGTGGTTCTTTTGATTTTTGCTAGTGATTGAGTTCACTAAGGTGCAGCTGGAGTCCGTTGGGTCTGTAACTGTCAATATAGGCAGTGGGGTGACACTCTAGTTGAGTAGAAGAATATCTACCTCTTTCTTGACGATCATCTGTAGACGAATTCATAATTGGAATCTGTTAAGTAGTCTGCTTGCCAATATAAAGGCAAGTTGGAACTTACGATTTGAACATGAAATCATTGGACTAGACCTCTCAGTAAATATGTTGAGATCACATCAGGAAAAAATGGAATCTTTTGGAGTACTATTCATGTGAGTAATTTTCAGGATTGAAGATTTGGTTTAACATAAAATTTTTGACAAATTTTGTTGTCCAACTTTGTGTGAGATCATATATAGCTGCGATGCTACTGTGAGACTGAATTCAGTCAGGGATTATCAACACATCTTATTTAATAGTGAGGTAGAAAGCTTATTGCATTGCTAAGCAATAGGTTAGTATATGAGAAATCAAATCCAGAAACTCTTTTTATGGTTTACCAAGTACAAACTTAAGCCACCTTTTGAGATTTAATTTTCTCATTCTCAACGGTTTATTTTGATTTTATGTTATCATTCTATGAAGATGACCATTAGCAGATTCGTAGAAAGTTATTATGTTCATGATGACATCTGATTTCTACCTTCTCATCAATATAGTGCTTGATTATAATTAGCTGTGTTTCTTCCTTCTTTCACTTTTCTCCTCTTAGTTTGGCGATATGTTAACTAACATAAAAGTATTCTCTAGCAGGGTCACACTAAAATTAGTTATTTATGTATTGATAAGAAAAGAGCAGCTTCTCTCTTGAAGCTCTGTTACAAATTTAATATCTTCTTTTGTTGAGGTTGTGTCTTGAGAGAAATTCTTTTACTTCTTAATCACCAAAGGAAGTCTTTCACTTCAAGTTTACTCATTAGATGATTTGTTTATGTTGAATTAGCATTAGACAATAGAGTATTACAATCAGTAACCTACTCTTCAGGCTCTTTTAAGCAGGACATGTTCTGTTTATCAATGATGAGATGGAAAACTGCACCATTCATTTCGACTACAGATGTTTTTCTTTTTTCTGGTTCTACTATACATGACTGTTCTAGAAATTGTTGAATTTGCAAGCATCCTGCTCCTTTTTTGGTCAGTTAGCAGGGATAAGTTGGACTGAACTCATTTTAATTAATTGTAATGTTGCTTACTGCCAAATGTATGTGTACTAATGCTACTGTTTTTACTAAGCACTTACAGAAGATTGCTGAGGATCTTATTACTTAGGAAAGGACCATCTGTGGAAGGTGTCTGTGCAGTATGGAACGTAAATCAGTTGAAATTTCTCATGGTACTTGTTTATCATTCATTTGCTCAACTAGACATTCACTTACCTGCTTCTTTATATGTAATTTGGATTTTTTTTCTACTACCGGAATTAATTTTAATTATTAGGATTCACTTGGAAATTTTGGATGTCATGGTATGAAGTCTGGTGTTTAGTATGCTGATATATTTTAAATTACATTGATGTTCAGGATAAGATTTGGATATCTATATTTATAATGCTTAACTTTCACAATAAAGGTTCTTGGTTTTGTAATAAGGGTTGAGAGCTGTATTCATTTACCATTAAAGTTGAACTTTCTCGAATAGTAATTCTTGTTTGAAGGTTATTAATGTATTCTGAATACCTTATTTTTATAATTATGGATGATGAGAACATAAACTTTGATTCTTGCATCTTTTGGTTGGTTAGGATATGAGTTGTGGAACAAGTGCTTTTAAGCATGTCTTCTTGATGTATTGGTTTTTGGGCTGTGATATTTTTTCTTGTTGAAGTGTTTAATAATCTCAATTTTTGCACCTTCAGTTTGGGCTGTAATAGAGGCTTTTGCGGAAGTGTTCAAGCATAGCTTGTTGCAACTCTTGTTTTTGCTGTCATAGGACTCTTTTTAGAAGTGTTCTAAGCACATCTTGTGCTTGCATCTTGTGTTTGGGTTGTGGTAGGACCCTTTGTGTTGTCAAACAAATGTTCTCTTTCTTTTTTCTTTTTTTAAACAGTTATCATGATGAGATAGGAAGGAAATCAATGCTACGAAGTAATCTTTTAGAACACATACATATTTTGTGATGTGTTGACATTCTTCGTCATGCATGCAACTCATGAAGAGAGATTATGGTCTTAATGTTATGACAAAAGAATATAATGTGAAATCGCAGTACAAGGTGAATTTTTCTTTCACTTCAAAATGCAAGTCAAAAACATGTGCTGATTATGGACTATACATATTTGAAGTGAAAGTGTCTTTGCTCTTAATGATGACAAATTTTAGTCAAGAAAAATCAAAATATATCCAAGCTAAATGTCTGCTCTCTTGACCTGAGATAGCTTTCTTTCTGAAGTGAGGGCATGTTTTTTTCATTTAAAAGATAGCTTCCACTTTCAGTTAACACATCCTAATGCATATGCAAAATGAACGAACTTTTTTGTCTTTTTCCTCTTTTTGCAGCATGAAATGTTATTCATCTCATATGGTTGTTCTTCTCATTTTAGAAATTGCTTAAGCTGTATGTAAATGTAAGTTACTAAGTGTCTCTTAAATTAGGAGGCCAACTATTTGGGAGCTTATTAAAGATGTTTGAATCTAACAATTTGCCAATCTTCCTGTATGCACCAAAGTAGTGGTTATACAGAACTTAGATTGTTAATTTAATGATGTTGATAGAAGGCATTTAGGAAATCTGTGCTTAAGTACACTTTATCAAACACAGAAAAGTGGGAAAAAAAAAAAAATAGGGCAACTTGATTGGTTGGGAATCTGGTTTACCTATTAATGTTATCAACTCAGAAATATCAAATCTAGGCGGTAGCTTGTTACAAAAATAAACATGAGGTGAAATCCTTTAATTGGTACTAAAATTTATCGACTGGATTGCTGTTTTATTTCTGCACATGGTGGACATTAAACTAGAACACATCGGTCTTGTTTTTTAAAGTTTGTCATGTACTAGTTTCTTTCATTCATTTCATTCAGCTTTTATAACACTCAACACTTGGATTGGGGCTACTCAATTTCGCTTTTATGCTTGACTGGAGTTCAATTTGAACCTATGTTAAAGACGTAAAATTTGCATGAGCTTTGATAAGGATTTTTCTCTTCTTTGTATGTAAATCCATATAACTTTATGCCATGTTTCGTACATAAGCTTGAATTCCTCTGCCATTATTTATCTGTGCTCTGAATGCCACATGGTGCAGATGAAGAAATCACAAGGGTGGAAGATACTAAAAAATCCAATTGTAATATTGCAAAAGATACTGCCAGATCTCCAGGAGATTACTCTCACATTAACATCGATGATTTGAAAGGTGACAAAAAAGCTACCAAAATAGCAGCTGCTGATGAAAATAAATCTGGGGATGTAAATATGGAGGCTTCTATAGCAACTGATGATGTTATAAGAGCTGGAGGTTTTGGAGCTAGAGATGATATAAATAGCTTTCTTCCTGGTGCAAGTGATTCAACTGACTTTGAAGCATCTATCCTTGATGCCAGAAACTATGAAGAACCACAGGAAGATAAATGCAGACATGGTCTTGGCTGGAGGGAATCGGCAGAGGGAAAATAGCTTATTTGCCAACACCAATGTCGCCAGTCATTGCAGTCAGCTTTCCCTTGAATAGTTTTGCCTTAAGATTTTGTGGTATGCAGATTACACATTACTGTTTTGACTTCATATATGGCAGTTTGATGTCTTTGTCTGCCTTAATACTAGGGCAAATTAGGATTTTCTCCTTGCCCATAGAAAATCGAAACAAATTTAATATACAAATCTTCTGTATGTATGTTATGCTTAAAAATCATCCACCATAAGGTTAATGCTACATGTCCTTGTCACAAAATTTGCATTAGGAACTTTCGATTTAATTTACATCAATGTCATACTAATTTTCCTATGTCGCTAATGCTGCTTGTGAAAACTCAACAATGTGTGAAGATTTATGGTAATTTAAAGTTTTAGGCATCATGGTCCATGTCTGAAGTTCACATTGTGCATTTTGGGTGTCACTCATGGAGCTGTCATCATAGGAAGGAAATCATCTTCTAAAGATTCTCTGTCCGGGAGCTAGGATTGCTAAAGGGTCGTAAGTTGATTTTCTCTGCAAAAAAACTTCCCACTTCAGCCCAAAGTGTGCTTTCCATTCTTCTTGGGTGCTGTAATGAGGCAAATATTGCTTAATGCCAAGATTAGCCTTAGCACAGAAATCTAGAATTCTTTGATTTTGTGTTAAAATATGTTGCAAGCTATTTTTGCTCGTGGAAGATGGCACTGCAGAGGATAAGAAAGCCACTAGATAGAAAAGATCTTCTTCTGGTGTTACCAGAGACGTTTTATTGATCCACCTGCAATGCGAATGTGAAGTTAGGTTAAAATACGACAACTGAGAATTGGAATTGAGGATTCATTTTAATGTATTGAACAAATTACTTGGACTTGTTGACTGGATATATGAGAATGGGACCATTGCTATTGCCTGTAAGAATGTGGCCAAAGACCTCTTGGGCAAACTGAGAAATTTTGCCTTTAGGAACCAGAAGATTTATCCATGGGTGTGGTACCTCCCATAAACCTTTTTCTCGGAGCTTTTTCTCGGATGCATGTACTCTGTCCAGGAAATCCACATAAGGAACTTCTGATAGGAAAACTGTGGAAGGGATGTGACTTAGTTCGGACAACAATTCCTCTGTTTTCTGTGTTTGAGCATAGAGGTTAAAAACAAGGACTTCAATCAAATGAACATTATGTTAGCTTCATTAGAATTATTGTAACTTTTACCTTGTTCATAACATCAAATTCTTCTGGATTAAAGTACTTTGCAATTTCCAGACAGTACAGAGTTCTTCCATCTGAAACGATTTGGCTGGCTTGAGGGTCTTTGGGATTGAAGGAAGACCTCCAATTTTTTAGGAGATCAGTTCTGTTTATATTTACAAATCCTTCAATATAGTCAAAAGAATTTGGAGATGAGATTAAGTGCTCTTGGTCATTGGAGAATTTGGAGAAGTCTGAATACAGAACTCTGATCCATCTCACCTGCCAAAAACGATTCATGATATTCTATAGGTTCTTGCAATATTGTAGCTGACTTGTGGAGAATATACATATTTGTTATGTATATATATAATTTACCATTTTAGGAGCCTGTTCAAGAGAGATTCTTGCTCGAGTGATTATGCCAAACTGTCCTAATCCTCCGAGAACACCATAGAAGAGATCTGCGTTCTGCTGCTCTGAACAGGTAACTACTTCTCCCTTTCCTGTACCCAAAAAGTAGGAACTCAGTTTCACATGTATGTGGTTTGAATATGGTGAAAATGAGATGGGTGAAGATGTTAATAGCATTATTGTTTAGATTTTTTAAAAAAAAAAAAAAAAAATTCCTCGGTTAAGTAGAACTTAGAGACGAAGCTTTGGCAGAATAATGTATAAGGGCAAGGTTGTCATTTCATTCAGAAATATTAAAATTACTCTATGGTCCCTTCTCGTTTCATTCTGGTAGGACAAGCTCTATATCTTGTACTATGATCTTGAATAACGTACGTTGCAATAACTGAGCCTAAGTATACCTGTTACAACTTCCAGCTGATAGACATTGCTGATTTGGGGTCCATGTCGGAATGCCTGTCCACTGATTCCAGCGTTTGATAAGGTGCCACCAATGGTGAGATGAAGGTAGTCTGTCCAAGATTTCGGTGCAAACCCATGCTTGAGAGTTTCATGCAGAACATTAATCCACAACTCACCACCGGAGACATCCACATAAGGCGACTCTCCGGTATGAATCCGCATCTCTGGACCTTTGAGTGATTCCATGTTGATTACTATTCCTTGATGAGCTTGTGACTGCCCTTGAAGGGAGTGGCCATGGCCTCTTGCAGCTACTGTTATATTTGAACTGGAACCCATATTGAAAATATACTTGATGATGGAAGCAATATCTGAAACTGAATTCGGATATAAAACTGCTGATGGAAGATAACTGAATCTGTTGCCAAAGTCCTTAGCTGCATATTCAATATTGTCAAACCTCAAGGAACCATCTAGATTAAGTGTTTCTAATGAAGAGGTGTAGGAGGAAGTTTTGTAAGATACCACAGCTGAGTTCGTTAGGGACTTTTGTGAATATAGGTACGACTCCTGTGGGTTAGAACACAAAAATAGGATCATAAAAAATCTGAGGAATATGATAGTGTTTTGTTTTAGAAAAGCATAAGGCTGTGATCCCATTTTCACCTTGCAGATGAAGAGAAAGGGAGAGAGAGAGGGAAGGGAAGAGAAGAGATTGACTGTTTATATGGTTTGTGAAATATTAAAGAATGATAGGTTGTCAAGAGTAGAGGAGATGGAAGATGAGAGGACCATTTAAAGGGGAAGGTTTTGGTGTGGCATAGTTAAGAAATAGAAGAATTTTTTTTTTTTTAAAGAAAAAAAAAAAAAAAAAACTTTTTTAATTATCAGGACATTTATTTTAGAAACAGAGTCAAATATTGAGTTGTGAGTCCATATTGGAACGGGCATTATATGAATGCTTTGTCTTGTGGGTGAATGATGAGGATTTTGTTTTGGCTCTTTAAAGGTAAAAGAGTGGATAAAAGTCACAAGAAAGTAACTAAAAAAAAAAAAAAAAACCCCCGTAACAAGGTCATCTTCTTCTCCTTCTCCTCCTTCGTCTTTGTCTTTCAGTTTCCTTTCGAAGATGCTGTTTCTACTTCAAGCAACGACAGACTGTGTCATCATTTACTAATTTGAGCAAAGTACCACCTGTATCTGTGCTTCAGACTGAATGTGATTTTGTGCAGAAACTGTTGTCATTTTTAATGTACTTAAAATTGAATTTCCGGTATCAACGGGCCGGCCCCTACTACGTTGTATGTTGTTAGAGCCGAGTGGTCATTATTTGGTCCATTAATGGTCACGTGATCTTCACGACGATTTTGCTTTGGCAAATTTCCTTTTTGGCAGTGCTCTGATTATAATATGCCAACTAACTTTGTTCGGTACACTTCCAAAATTCTAACGTAACTCAAGACTTGCTTCCATTTAATTCTGCTGTTTCTGTTGTTGATTCAGCGTATTTTTAAAGTGGTTAAATTACAAACATTGTTGTATGTAAGCATTGCTTCTTCACTACCTACTGCCTTGAAACATTTGCTTAGTGTTGATCACTCCCTAGTAAGAAATTTGAAGGGTTATCTAGAAGTTTAAATTGGAAAGGAGCTTTTAGTTCAATATTTCGAAAGTCATAATGCTACCCTACCCAATATATTATCAAACTTGTGATGTCATTTCCAGGAAAGTTAAATTATTGTATATCGTACAGTATCTGTTGTATATTTTGAGAGTGGACTAAGCAGTAAAAAAAGCGATATTTGTGATACTTCTATTTGGGTTCGGATCTCACTATCCCTGTCAGAATCCCTATTGGTGAAGTGATATGCAAATCCTTATATAAGTTCCTCTACAGTATTAGATTTTCTTGGTTTTGAACTAGAGATATCCATATCAGCCCTAAACTTTTTCTTAGAAGAAGAAAAAATCTATTGTATATTTTGAGAGCACTGTTTGTTTGACCAAGTGATATTTCATCTTATACATCTTATTCTTTGCAGCCATCATTTGGTAGCGTGCGTGTATATATATATATGTATATATCATTTATGAGGGTAGTATATATCTATTTTTGTTTTTTAAGTTTTGAGAAAGGAAGTAATGTCTTTGCAGTTGAGCGTGTAGGGGCCAGGGAGAGGGTTGGCTAAGAGAAGAGTGGAAGTGGACATAGAAGGGATAGATAGTTTGAATGGAGAAAACACTAAAAAGGTCAACCTACCAGCCTATCTAGGTTGCCTCTTGGAGTCTTAGATCCCAGCACTCCGGTGGCTTTGCCGCAGATCATTCCTTATTTCCCTAAATACTTCTCTTTTTCTAGTTATTTTAATTATCATTTTCACCTGTAGTCGTCTTTGAGTTTATTCCAATTTATCATTGCAGCCTTTAAAGATAGATTTTGCTTGATCACACAAAAATACTCGAATTTGCTAGTAGTGTAACATAAAAATGATATGGTAATGAGTTTGTTGTTAGTTTGATCTGTATTGGCCCTCACACTCCTATATTTGCTTGATTAAACGTGAAATGCGGTTTTAGTTTTATTTGTTGAGTTTTTAATTACTCTTTCTTGAACGACACACAGGTTGAGCCAAACTTTTCTAATTAGTTTTGTAGATTTTTACATAAGTTCTTCATAAACATATGAACCTCACTGTGGTAATTAAAATGGGGTGATAAAGTATTGTTTCATGTGGATGTACTTTGCTCCTTCGTTTATGATCAAACTTGACACTCCCCAATTAAGAAACGGGTTGATGCAACACATGTATTAAAAGGGTGTACTAATGACACAACATGGTTCATTTTATACGTACCTAAGTGAATGGGTTGCATAACCCTCTTAACTATTATCAACGTTATGAAAACCGGACCGGACCGGCCTGTTCGACCGGTTTCTTGACCAATTCTAAGTTGAAATTAAGAAAATGCTGAAAGTAGGATTTGAACCCATGTCTCCTCACTTAAGTTTGACATCGTATACCACTGGGCCATCTTGACTTTACTGATGGGTTTTACTTAAATTTTTAATAAAATCAAAATGACACTTTTCGTCCTTAATCTTGAAAAACGTACATAAATTGAATTTGAATTTATGAATTTTTGTATAGTACAATAAAACTGAATATTCTATATTAGTTCATTATGTTTTATTGAATCCTACCATTTTGTAAGTTAATTTCTCATTCAAAATCCAGTTTACTACTTGCTTAATCTAGCAGTAGTACCTTTGATTTCTTTAGTATTGCCCTTACTATTACTAGTCTCTGTTTTTGCCCTTGCTATTACTAGTTTATTTTTATTATTTAAGGCTTGTATTTAATTAAGTTTTAAAATATTTTGTGAAGTTATTTTGAATATTTAACATTTAAAACTTATGTTTGATGAATTTATAAGCTTATTTATTATTTAAATAATATTTTTTTCAAAAAATCAATAATCCGGTATAACCACCGGTATAACCATCGGTTGAACCGGTAAACCACGTACCAGTAGCTTCACCGGTTTGATGTCCGGTACGGTTATGATAACATTGACTATTATCACTTGGTGTGTGGATAAGGATAGTGTTACTGTTACTTATAGGAAAATTTTAGAATACGTCTTAAGTACATATTCCTTAAAAATTTATGAGTAAAAGAATTGTTGTTTGGACTTTTAAGTTATCATAAAATATCAATTTTAGGAATATTGTACAAGTATATTATTTAAGCTAAACAATTTATTAATCCTTATGTTTTTACATGTTACACTAGTTCATCCATCAATTAATTTTAAGGTCTTGAAGTTTTATTTCAATAAATTTTTTAGTCATTTCTTTTATTTTTATTTATAAAAGGATAAAATTACCATTGGTTATAGATAAAAGTTTACCTTTTAGTTTTTAAATTTGATTAAGTATTTCTAATAAAATTTTTGTAATATATACACGTACACCAATATTTTTATACTTTCATATATTAGTTATAAAAATAAAATTATTTATGTTATTTATTCTCTTTCATACATGTTATCATTTTTTTATTAGTCTAATATAATATCTATAAACTAACAATAAATGTTATTATGAATCTTGTTAATTATTTTAAAATGATATCATTTTATTTATTAACGTTATCTATAAGGTGTATTGGAGATGAAAATTTCAAATTTATAATGTATATAGTTTTAATTGTAATTTTATATTTTTTCGAATCTATAATTTTATATACTTATACTCTTAATTTTATATTTTTTAAAATATTTTTTTATTATTTTAATAAAATAAATCTATGTCAAGAGTTTAATAGATAATTATATAACATTTAATAAATTAATTACTCAATATTAGTAATATTATTAATATTAGGATTATATGAGTAAAAAATATAAAATAGAATAATGATATGTTTTATTGTTATAAAATAGAATAAAAGGGTAATTTTGGTATTATAAGTCTAATTTGACTTAAAAGGACTAAACAATTAACATTAATAAAATTTAGGGACTATATAGTTATGATGTGGACTGATTAGTATAATATGTAAAAACATATGGATTAACAAATTGTTTACCCTATTATTTATATAAAAAAATATTGTAGTATCCTATTTAGCATTTCTACCTTTTGTATTATTTGTTTAGTTCATATTGCCTCCTTTCATGCTATTAGATCTACAAAAGGTTTCAAAATATAATCAAAACAAACTCTACAGACCCTTCCCGCTATGAATGACTGTTTGCATAGAACAACCAAGGTAGATCAAGATACAATGGTGTTGATATTCTAGACTCATTGTCTTCCTTATTGTTTTGCTTTTTGATGGTTTTATGTTTTATTGTTGGACTGGAAAACAAAGTGTTCATATTGTATAATATCACCCTCTATGTGAAAAGGATATAAGGTCATTGTGATCAATTAATTAGTTAAGGGAAAAGTGTGAGAATGATGGTATCAACGTCTATAGAGTATCATGGTCAGTAAATAGGCTTAACTTGCCCACGATGTTATCATGTTTGGCTTTTTTATACTTAGAAATAGCTTGAGGGAGAGCAATTAGGATAAAGGTGGTGATTATGTGCTATTACTTGAATGAGAAGCATATCATTTTTCTACTTCTTCCATGTTTTGTATAGTGTATTTAGTTATTTAGTTTCGTATCTTTTGTACTACTTATAAAATTTCTGTTACAATATCTTATATCATTCATTGTTTTTTAAATTGAAGTTAGCAAAATTTATATGTCCAAACAAAAATTACAGCAAAAAGACTTTTTTTTTTAGCCCTTTTACTATCAATCAATTGCTCTTATCATATTCAAAATCATACTCAAGTGAACCATAATTATTGACCATTTTGTCATTCATCTTTTAACTCATTTTAAGGGTAAAAGGGTCAATTATCGTTTAAATAGATATGATTTTATGTAGATAAGAGCTAAAAAAGCAAGCTTCAAATGGTAGGATTATAAGGACAATCAAATGATACGACATAGGTAATAAAGGTCATTAGACCCAAAAATTAACCAAATGTTTTATTGTCTCTATGGTATTTCTGCAAGGGAAAGAAAACAACTATTCTCTTCCTAATTTGTTTTCTTGCAGTTTTGAAATGGTGTTTTTTTTTTATAAAAGAATATTTTTTTTTTTTTGAAGAGTATAAAAGAATAAAATTTTAAATTCTACAGTTTAAAAAATATTGTTATTTTCTTCTAAGTTTTTAGAAATTTTAAGTGTTTGGCATTTTGGATATGATTCTTTATTATGGTGGTATTTTGGTAAAAAAACTTCGAATAAAAATGTAGAATACATCAATAACCCATTTTTTGGTTTGAGAGTTATCCTCATAAGGTAGAGTAGGTGTGAAAATATATTATGTTTGTTTTGAGGTGTAAATGAATGATAAGATAGCTCGTGATAAATCTATGGGCTTTATTTTCATTCATATATTTAAGCTCTAAATTATATATGTGAAGGTTATAATTATAATTTTATATAACTTTACATTATTAAAGCATGAATTTACTTTATCATGAAACCAAATATAATATGGTATTTGATAGACTATTACTGTACCAAACATCATTATATTTACCATACCAAACAAAGGGTAAAATAGTTGGGTTTGTGGTATGTGAAGTTAGGCATAATACCAAATGTCAACTTTCACTACTCGAAGCAATGGCTCAGTGCTTCTACAAACTTGAATTATTGAAAGTGAAAAAAGTCAGCAAAGTTGGGCCTTCGCTTAATTCACCTTTTACGTTTACTCCATAACTGTTTTCTCCTTATAATTAATTTATACTATAATAATTTTTTTTTTTCCGAGCCACATGTTTTTTTTCTAGACTATTTATTGGGAGTTTAGCCATAGGTAAAGTTTTTCCACTTTCCATATAATATATTTATTGGAGATAACTCGAAAACTTTTTTTACAAGTTCAATTTTGCATTTGTGAACTCATTCATTAACTTAAAAATTTTATATTATAACTATTACTCTTTATGTGTTTCTAGGAATTTGGCAACTAGATAATTATGATTTTAGACTCAATTTCACATTATATTGGAGAATTAAAACCAACTCAAAATAAAGACAATTGCTTGCGTTATGATCTATACCTAATTAAAAGAGTTTATATATAACTTTTAAGTATGCTAAATTCAATAGATTGAAAAGACACGCGGCATCCTCACGAGATATTATAAAAATTGCACTTCTTTCTATGGAACTTGAGAACAGAGAGCAAATGGAAGTAAAAGAAAATTCTTATTATTTTGTTTTTCTGTGTACAGATACAAGAAAACAAGCCCTTATATAAGAGCTGAATTGATAAAACTTAAGCCCGTATGAAAATGGGCCCAAGTAACAAACTAACTAATCTCAATTAACAAAATAACAAACTCATATAACAACTAACTAACTAATAACAAATTAGTATATATTTAATTGAGTTTATGTACTAACTAACCCCTCTCAACATTAATCGAAATTAATATGATCCGGTTAGTTAGTAACAAACTCAATTAATATACTAATGAATATGCTAACAGCCCCCCCTCAAGCTGGAGCCATGGGAACAAGGCCAAGCTTGACAAGGAAAGAAAGTAAATGAGACGAGGACAATGCTTTAGTAAACATGTCCGCTAGCTGGTCATGAGTGGAAATATAAGTCGGGACCAAGAAACCATCTTCAAAGTACTCACGGACAAGGTGAACATCAATAGCAATGTGTTTCGTCTTATCATGGTAGACCGGATTCTTGGCAAGAGCAATGGCTGACTGATTATCACAAAAAAGAGAAATGGGTAGAGTAATCGAAATACCAAAATCATGCAAGAGGTAGGAAAGCCATTTAAGCTCACAAGCAACAGAAGCCATACTGCGGTATTCAGCCTCAGCAGTGGAGCGACTTACAGTATTTTGTTTCTTGGTTTTCCAGGAAATTAAAGATGAACCAAGAAAAACACAGAACCCAGTCAAGGAGCGGCGAGTGATTTTACACTTAGCCCAATCAGAATCACAATAATAACTCATATATGGTAATATATGGTAATAAGTGAATATATTTTCCAAATTTCTTGAATATCCAAGAGAATTCATTACAATGCTTAGATAGATTAAGACCAAGAGATGGTTTTGTAAGGCAATTCAACTCCTATTTGCATAAGAGTTACTCAAATCTTGTGAGTTCAAGAACATAAAAGAACCTTTCATAACAGATCTTTTTACCTCTATAGGAGTGTTTCTCCTTAAATTGTATACAAATTACATCATCTTTCTGAATCAAAGCAATACAAAGTCATACCTATAAAAATGGTCGTCATCCTCTATAAACAAGGGTTATGATTGCCTCACTAATATAACGAACAATATACTTTTATAGCCAAGCAATCAACGTCCTCAGCATGGGTAGACTATAAATTCATAATTGCAACTTTAAGATTATACACTTTTTTTTCCAAAATCGATTGCGGTTATCGGAATGTCCAACATACAACAACTAACTAGTGTACCATTTGCATTTTGTTAGAGGGCAAGAACCTGATGGAGTCAAGCAAGCTACTCCATCCAGCCTCGTAAGTTTTTTCACACAAATATCCATATATATAAAAAGTTTTCTAAATTACTATTATCTTATACTAGGAATGTGTTTCAATTTTAGGGCGCCATATGTGATACAAAGTGGACACTTTATTTTTAAACTATAAAAACTAGATACTTGTTTTTTTTTTTTTGGATAAAAAAGTAGAAACTTTTCACCAAGGAATATAATTATATCTTTCTATGCTTTAAGATACAAGAGCTCCACGCGCCACAAGACTACTTGACTTTACTACACCAACTCACCACAGAAGTATTCAACTAATGAAAACCAATAACAAGAAAAATGCATTTAGATATGTGTATGTCTCCATATGTAATATAATTATGTTGGATTTGATTTATGATCCGTCCGTATCAGTACAAGTCTAGTCTTAATAAATATAAAAGTTGAAGGGTTAAAGGATAATTATACAATTAATTAAGTTTAATTAAGCAAAGCTTAATTAGAAATTAAAGCTAAACTCTCCTCCCAATTAGTCTTTTAGTTCGTGAATTAGCTAGTCTTCCTCCTGAACGCATCGATACGCATAACAAGTTATACGTGATCTTTCAGTTGTGATAGTTTAGGTGGAATCTATGCTACTAGAAATAATCTGATTTCTTTTATCTCCAATTTATACATGGATAATTCTATCAAATTCAAATTTCACATATTTAAAAATACAAATATTTAAGGATAAATAATTTATTAATTTCGATATTTTTTCATATTACATGTTTATGTGCTTTTAAAATAATTATATTAATAATAAGTTTAGTTTAGCTGTTTGATTTTTAGTGTTAACTTTTCCCGTGACAAATAGTTATAAAATGTCATTAAATAAACTCTTTTAAGCAGTTACTCATTATTGCCCTTATAATTTTTATTGGGTAAACAACTTATTAGTCCTTATAGTTATATATATTGTACTAGTCTGTCCATCTATTAACTTTTTAGTCCCTAAATTTTATTTTAATCAACTGTTTAGTCCTTCTATTCATTTTTTCACACAAAAGTACAAAACTGCCCTTAGTAATAAGTAAAAATTTACCTTTTAGTTTTTAAATTTCAATTTAAAAGTTTCTAATACATTTTTGTAGCATATATACACACGAAAAAAAAACATTGGTGTGTGTGTGTATATATATATATATATATATGTATGTATGTATGTATTAGTTACAAAAATAAAAAAATCTATTATTGATTCTGTAATTCTATTATAATTTTTCTTTAAATTTAATATAATATAACAACAAATAATGCGTATTATTATGAATTTTATAACTCTTTCAAAATAATTTTTTGGTTGTTAATATTAGTCATAAAGTATATTATTGATGAAAAAGTTCATATATGTTTACAATTATGTATACTTTCACTACTACCTCTATATTTTGTAAAATAATTATCTTTTTTTTTTTTAATGAAATGACATCTACACCGTTAAGTTAAAGTTATATAATTAAATGAAATAAAGTTATTAAATAAATCCATTAATCAATATTAGAAAGACCAGGATTATGTAAAAAAAAAAAAAAGAAATATAAAATAAGAGAAATAAAATGTTTTAACATTATAAAATAGGATAAAGGGTAATTTTGTCATTATTTAATTCAATTTGACCATTAACTCAATAAAAAAGACTAAAGAGTTAATTCAGAAAAAAATTTAGGGATTAAAGAGTCAATAAAGGGATTAACTAGTATAATATGTAAAACTATAGGGACTAATAAATTATTTACCCATTTTACAAACCTCCGAATCGGAGTTTTTTAAATTAATTTTTTAAGTAAAGATTTTAATATATATATTTCAAATATAAATATGTGTTAAAATAGTATGATTGATAATTTCACATAATGTCATCTTTAGAATATATATATATATATATATATATATATATATATATATATATATATATATATGTATATATATATATAAAATTTAAAGATATACTTAATAGAAAGTGATATTTCCGGTGAAAATGTGATTTCCACACGATGAGTTTCTTCTCCAAATAATCTCCTGGGAGTAGCGTTCTATAGAAATGATCACGTAAACTGCACAGAAGAAGATGAAAAACACCGGGTGATCCAGAGGATCCACTCCAATACCTAAGTTAGAAAAAGAAAATGAATTAAGAGAGAAGAAGGAATCATGTACCTTTTAGGGTTTTGGACTTTTCTATTTATACCCGCTTGGGGGTTGTCGCCATCAAGCCGTTTTCTAATTAGCTGGGTATGGTATCTTTCTGATTTTACCTCTGCCTGCATATTAGCTTACCTGCTCTGTACCTCTCTCCAACTTGCTAAGTAAGGTTTTGGAATCCTGTCCTTACACGTGTACGTATAGGATGAATATACTCCAAGCTTGTGCCTTTCTTCAGCACTTGTTTTTTCGACCACTTGACGTCCATGTGACACCTTTGATACTTGGACTCACTCTCTTGGCCTTCATTTGGTGACAAGATATTCTACGTGGCCTTTTATTCACTTGCTTCTTGGAAGCAAGACTTTTAAAGACTGAGCGAACGATGTGAAAAGCCACGTGTCCCACATAGTAGTCTTGATAGTATTACGCCATCAAGTGAAGGGTGTGAAGAGCCGTGTGCTGCATGCAATATTTTAGATGACTCCGTGTTATCAGAAAGTTTATCATTTGTGATTATTTAATTAATTAAGAATTTATATTCTTAAATGTATATATGTTATAGTAATCTACTAAAAAATAAATTTAGAGATAAATCATGGGCTTAATTTTCATTTAATATCAAAACAACAATAAGTAAAATTTTTTATTAACCATATAATGTTTTCTTCGCCAAAAAAAAAAAAAAAAAAAACATAATATTTTTCCACTATATATCAGCTACTTAATACCAGCTTTTAACTATATCATTAATAAACACCGCCTATCAACTGTATTTCATAGTTCAAATAAACGAACATTGTGCTGGACGAGTCAAAAATATTTCAATTATGAGAAAGGATCAAGTCTGATCCAGCTAAATGCATTTGTATAGGGGTACTGAGGAGCCTTAATTATGCAATCAAACATAATTACTTTAACGAGAATAACTACGGTTTATACGGGAAAAAAAAAAAATCAATTATTATAAAATATTTTTTTATGTAAAGAAAAACAAAAAAATTTAAGTGATTATTATTATCTTTAGAGAGAAAGGTTGTAAAGCTTTATTTATGAACTGAAAAAGTTAGTGAAAAAGCTTTCAAATATGCCAAAATAATTAGCGATGTAATTAAAATCATCAATGGAGGATAAAATGAAGTGGTGAAATTTTCCTTTAAAAAATAATAAGTAGGGATGTAAACGAAGCGATGATAACGCAGAGGATATCCCAGTTCTTCGATATATTGGAAAATCCTTATCCCCGAAAATGAAATAAGAAAAATGTTATCCCCATCTCTATACCACAGGAATCTCAATTCCCCATTAGAAATATTAAACTATTTTCAAAATATGTCATATTCATAAGAAAAATAAAATTAATCAAAGTATCTCTTGATAAACAAAAGCATACATCATTCATTCACCAAGAATTATTAATAAAGAAGTTCTTTAATTTAAATGAACATTCCAATAGTTAAAAAATAAAATAGATTAATTAAACAAATGGCGAATAAGAAAAAAAAAATCTTAAATAGTATCTTTAATAAAATGGCAAAAATATCTAATAAGAAAATTTTGGGGAATTAACAACAAAATTCATGGGATGCCCATTAAGATTGTTCGGGGCAGGAAAGGAGATGAGAACGAATGGTGGAGGGTATTACTATTCTTACTCTGATGAAGGATTTTGGGACAAAATTCAATTCCATTCTCGTCCCATGGGAGTTTTATTTTGAGGATCCCTCTTTCCTATTGAGGCGAATCTCCAACAGAGATGGAAAATCCCCGCTTAGTTCACATCCCTAATATAAAAGATATAAATTATAAGTGAGTTGGTCTAATATGTGAGGGGTATTTAAATATTAAATTAAACATTAGCAGCACTACTTATTAGTGTCCAATAATATACAAAAGATGCATCATTACGTTTTCTATTGTTATAGTAAAGTGGAACAACATTTTGTTACTTATGTTAAATTTCCACATTGTGGTAAGGAAACTTATATTCATGGTCTCAACAAGGCCTAGGAGACAAAAATTTTTATTATTGCATAAATAATTTGTTTGCTAGCTATGTTGGAGGAAGAATATTGTTGAAGTCTTTCCAAGACTTATGATAAGGTCTCAAAAATCCAAAAGCACTATCACTATATTAATATAATATGTTAAAAACCAATTAAGATATGATTATCCACTAATTACATGCTTACTAGCAGGAGACCAACATATAAAAATAGAAACATAAAGTTAGGCCCAGCATATACTTGATGATCAACGCATTGACATTAAGCATATATAATTAATTAATAGCATATTAACTAGAAACTTTCAATTGGCTCTGTGAGGTAGCTAGTGGCCTCAAATTACAATATCAAACATCACCAATCCAAAAGTTAAAGCCAATTGTAATGGGGCATAATATTCTTTTTAAAATCCAATGATGATTTCAGTATCACATTATCTATATATATTTTGATCCAGTACATTAAAGAGACAGTATTCAAATTTTGTTCAATTGTTACTGATGTCTAAGTTGCTTTTGTAAGAGATAGTATTATATTTATGTATTAACAGTAGTATTCTAATTATTTGTATAGAACCCTAACCCTTATTTATGTTGTATTTATACTCTCTTTAATGTTAATAATAAACGTATCCTTTCTAGCTCATCAAATGATATCAAAGCTGAAAAATACCTAACAAGTGAAAAGATCCTGGTCCTATGTTGAAGACGTGGTAGAGTTTGGACTAGTAAAAAAACTAGGCTCATTGATGCTCTTGGACTTTAAAGGATATAGGTTAATAAATGTTTGATAAGTGAATATTGAGGGAGAAAACTCTCAGAGAATGCATTCCACATATCTTAATAATAAATGATATATAAGTGGTGTAGGTTGGGCTTTAAGATGAGTCAATTAGTTTGTGTTTATGTATTTACTCATGAACTTAAGCCTAGTACTCTTAAGATCCATCGAGTTTCTTCAACTTTTACATCTTAACTAGACGTAAATAGTACTTGCATAAAGTATTTAACTACTTTTTAAATTAAAGTTGATAAATGGAGTTCAGTAAGTTCAAAAAAAGAAAATTGCTTGGATTGGCTCATAAATTTCTTTATCTAGTGTTCCTTGATTATGGAGATAATCTTGTTCAGGGCTTAACTGTAGTTATTGTTTCTCACCTCTCCCTATGGATGTATTTAGTGGAAATCAAAACTGAATCTCCTCTTATTGGAGAATGAATCACACATTGAAAATAAGTGAGACTAAAGAGTTATGTGTAAGTGGTATTGATTGAGTCTTAACATGCATCAATTGGTTTTATATTATATGGGTTCAATGCCATATATATACTCACTTATGTAGTTAGACTTATCACTCTCAGGGCCTATGAATTATCTTTTTGGTATCAAATAGAAAGAAAACCTAACAGCTGAAAAAGATTCTAACATATATTTAAAGATATGGTGAACCCATTGATTATTTTAAAACTCAAAGGAAATATGACAGGAAATGTTTGACAAGTAATAACTAGTCCAGGCCAATTGCACTTGAAGTGATGTAGATTGGGTCTTACATGAGTCAATTTGTTTTGTATTAATTACATGGGCTCAACTCCATATATATGCTCACTTATATAGTTAGACCCATCACTCTTGAAGTTCACAAATTCTCTCCACCTCTCCACAAACTCAACCAACATTGTCGATTTTGCTATAATGTAAGTTAAATTAATTCTATTATATCAAATTCATTTTTGCAGATGATAATTTTCAAATATCAACGTAAATGAATCTTATTAGAGATACTAATAAAAGTTATAATTGGACCTTATCTATTAGTTTAAGCTTTGGGTTCAAACGGTTTATCAGAGTCTTTTATACTTAGATTTTAAGTATTCAAATCCTAACAGTCTTATATTATTAGAATTTCAATACATGATAGATACCGCTGTTTACACACGTTTCAAGCTCAGGGGTATTCACATGAGAAGCATGTTAGAGATAATAATAATAATAACAATAATAATAATAATAATAATAATAATAATAATAATAATAATAATAATAATAATAATAATAATAATATAACCTATTCCTGGATCTTATCCATCAGCTTAAGTTTTTTTGTTAAACGATTTTATGACACGATATTGGAGCTTTATATGACTAGAGGTCGAGAGTTTGAATCCTGACATCTCCATTTGTTGATTAAATTTTAATAAATTGTAAAGTCAGCTTATATTATACATATTTCAAGTCCAAGGAGCATTTACGTGCGGGGAGTAGTAGAGATAATAATAAAAGTTATGATTAGGTTTTACCTATTAGCTTAAACCTTTTTTATCAAACGATTCCATGACAAATCTAATTAAAATTGAACCGATTTTGTAATAGAATTCAATTTAATAGAATGTGTAAAATTATTCGATACTTTCTTCTAAACTTGGAGTTGAATTAGAGATGGTTACTCAGCTTTCTTTATTGAAAATAATAAATAAATTAAATTTTTTGCGAATAAAATAAATTAGGTTTTATTTTTTGTTTGAATAAAGTCATTTAAACAAATATTCCAATGATTTAAATGTCGGGATACTTAGTTTGTGATACAAAAATCATGTCATGTCAAGATTACATGTCAAAAATATTTAGCTATATTGAATCTATTAACTTTTAACTCATACAAAACTATGTTTTTCTATTATAATTTAAAGGGAAAATACATTCTGAACTCTCTGAATTTTTGTGAATTTCGTTGTTGACCTTTGATGGATTGTAGAGAAAGCCGAACTTGTCTGACTGAATCAGGTTGAGCGTAGCTTCTATATGATCTGAATTCCTGCAAAACAAGACGAGTTAGACATCAGGTAATCAGGGGATGTATTCCGATGCCTAAGTCAATAATGTGATCTTAGAAAGATTTAGTAATTTACTCAGGTATGAGTTGCGTGTTTACCTTTAGACACCTTTATATACGCTTTAGAGTCTTAATCCTTTTTGGACTTGGACTCCATAATCTCCTTTAGAGATATATTAGAAATCAGTTTTGTATAATCCTAATCAGATCCTAATTAGGATTCCTAATAAGATTTGCCACCTATGTAGTGGTTGTCTCTAAGTAAGAACGTATCTTATCGTCACCATTTTAGGAGTCAATATTATTCTTGGACTCAAACACTAGATTTAGGACTCTGATCCAACGATATAAGAGATCTGGTCTAAGGCTGAGGTCACTGAACCTCTGTCACAGATCACCATTTAAGTCCGGCCTCATGGGAGTCTGGTTCTCAAATAAAATTCGCTCACGCCGTTTAACGGAAACACCCCTTGGATCCGATATCATTTTTATTCAGATGCCATCAAAAGCCCCCCCACAAGTTTGATAAGCCCTTTTAAGGGTTTTTACTCCACCCACCATAAACCTCATGCAGAGTGTGGTGTTTCATCAAGCGCCATATGTCGCCCTGTTAGGGAAAGTGAAAAGACGCGACCTTTTCGTTGTCCCATAAAAAATGATGCTATTAATTTCAAAATGACCATTCATTTTCACTTCATCTTCTTCAACACATTTCTTTAAAAACCAGATCTTCAACTTGTCACAATATTTCCAAAGAAATTTCACTTCTTTCCAAATCAGTGAGTTCCCTTTTTCCTTCTGATTTATTTTTCCATTTACTGCTACGCTCTTATTGCTTTGAACATCTTTTCTTTTAGGATTTCCTCGATTTTGCCAATGGAATCCCTATAATGCTCTTGGTCTTCTTTCTCAGAGGGGAACACGTTTGATCCCCGCTCTTCGAATAGAGAGGAGTGGGAAAATCCCTAAAGTATTAATAATTTAGCCTCCGATCCTACCAATATCTCTCGTAGAAAATCCATCAATGTTGGCCTTATTGAAAGACCTACTGGTCTGACTGCCATTGTGGATGTGGCTAGGGGAAGCACCAGTAAGCCAAAGGAGAAAGTGATGACGCCCCGAATAGAGGATATGGTGTCCGAAGTTACTGAGGGGGAACTTGACCACTTAATGAGGATCCATCCTTGGTTCCAATCCGGTAAGTACATGATTCCTTCCCCTACATAAAGAGTCCATAAACCACTCCTTGGGTATTTTTTTCATTTACTTTCACCAAATTCGAATATCCTTTTTTCGACCTCTTATGTAGTATAATAAGCTTCTACCACCTCTGTTCGGCACAAATACACCTCGCTATTATTAAGGAATTGTTTTCCATCCACTAGTTGTGCTACAACCTAGGAGTTCCTCTGAATGGCTGAATCTTCCGTAATATCACTACCTCGTATCTACGGGATGGAACAATGGTCATATAACATTCACCAAAGGAAAGAGCTTTTAATTTTTCATCGGACGGAAGTCTTTTGTTAAGAATTTTATGGAATTATTTTTCTTTATAAAGAAAAAAAAAGGATGTGACCTCGTTTCTGTGAGCACGGGTTTTCCTGACCTCTGTGATGAGAGTCCTGTGTTACTTGTTAAGCAGACAAACGTGAATTAGACTTGAGAATGAGTGGAATGTAGCCTGAAATGTCTCAAACACTCTGAAAACCGAATGATCCTCGATCTAAAACCTCGAGATAGGTCCTTCAAGTGATTAGAGGGCTTAAAGGTGAGTGTGGGATTTATGAAAATCTGCCATGGCTCTGATTAGAGAGGTACGGCTGTAGTTTCACAACTATAACCATATGGCTGTAATTCTAGAGCCGCACAGATATAACCTTATAGCCGCGTGGCTCTATCGATCGGACATAATTTTTCCTAAATAGCAAAATTAGTCTTTGACAGGGATTAGATTTCTTAATTAACGGAAATTATCTGGGATTCTTTAGGGCTTTTAACATCAGAGCACACAATAACACAAGGAGAAAAAGAGGAAAACAGAAGAGAATAACAGAGAACAATAGGATTTGGGGAGAGAAATCATTCTAAGAGAGAAAACCGGAAAAAGAGTGAAAAACCAAAAGAGAATAACGAAAACCTAAAAATTTCACTAGAAACAGAAAGAAACACTTAAGAAACACATTGAGTGAGAGTTCCTGATCGCATCACGTTCATTCGGGGTCTGTTCTCTTGTTGTAATCGGATCGATTCGGGATAAATACTTAAGGATTTTGGGGTGTTCATAGGATTCTAAGCGCATTCCGACTTTTTAATCAACTTCTGGACATCAAACACGCTGGAACATCAATAAGGTAAACTCTGAGAGGCCTTAAACTCGTACTTGTTTGATTTGTGTTGTGATTTTTTTGTGTTTTGCAAAAATCCAGAAACTGGCTGTTTGATTACAGCCATACGACTCTAACTAGAACTGAGCGGCTGTAATCCCTTAGAACAAAGCTAAGCGCCTGTAATACTATAGCCGCACGGCTATGTTCTTCTGGGCAGAGACCCGAAAAGCCCTAAATTGACCGAAAGTAGTCAGATTTCCATTTTGTTTGTTTTGTTACGAACTATTTCGATCCCAATCACATCCGTTACATTCTGAATTTTGGTTTTCGATTTTCCTAAAACGGGATGTAAGGTTTTCGATTTCTTTGATTTTGATTTTTTGAAATCCGGGGTTGTTTGATCCAAATCGGGTCCACTGTCCAGCTTTAGCGGACCCCTAGGTTCTTCAAAGTCTTTAGAAATCATTGAAAACGATCAAAATAGTGATTTCCAAAATGAAGAAAACCAATTTCGGGTTCTAGATACTACAGACGCACGACTGTAGTTTTACAGCCGCATGGTTATAGTTCTATAGCTGTGCAGCTCTAACTGAGCCGCATGGTGTAGTTTCCAGAATGAGGCAGAATCATAAGACGACATGCATGGACGTCATCGCGTGATGCTGTCTTCAAAATAAAATCATTTTCGACTTATTTACTACTTTTGGGCCTTAGATGGATGTTTGGAATTAGGAACCCCCCACGAACGGAACCCCGAGTTCTGGGATAACCGACCCACTAAATGGAGAAATTTGCATGTAATTGAGCCAAATCGTTTTCTAAAATGTTTTCAAGCACAAAAACCTACAGGGCGTTTCTAAAAACCGTTTTCCAGGTCTAACCGAGCAAGTCACCCGGACTTCTTGGTTATCCCCTAAATGCATGCTCCCATTTCCTGAAATCCCCATTCTATCATGTGTGAGTCTTACTTGTGTTTTGTAATATAATTGTGCTAACCATTTGTTTTGCAACTTTTATTTTTATTTTTATTTTATCATTTTGGATGTATTTTATAGATTAACTCGTGTATCCTAAGCGATTGTAATTTTTTAGATATTTGTGTATCTAGGCGATTTTATTGGTGAGGATGAGAGATTTTTTTTTTTTTTTTTTTTTTTTTGTAATAAGTGGCCTCTATTTCCTTTTGGTTTATTTTGGATGTATGGTTTATATTTCTGCCCTTTAATTTTATGCAATTTATTTATGTCAGTTGAATGAGCATGGGCTTAATAACAAAAGATAAAATTGGTAGAGAATTAAGTGAGTAAAATATTGTCATATGCACTTATAAATGAATACAAGCTTGAGGTTGAATAGGTAAGTTGCCTAAACCCTAAATCTCTAGATTAGGTACAGTAGCCTATGCTCGGTAGGGAGCTGTACAGGAATTTTCCGGATGAGCTGATCTGGGTGGCGACTCTGTCACTGATCTTGAAATTTAGGTTTTGAAATCTTTAAGTAATAAAACATGATTTTCTAAAAATGCAAAACCAGTTTTCCAAAAATTCACATTCAAAGAAAAGGTTTTCTACAAAAGGATTTCCAAAACAAATCAATGGTTTTCGTAAGCAAGATACAAACTTGTTTTAAAAACAAAACAATCAAAATACTTTTCTTTTTCCCTGGTTCGCTTCACCGCGTTCCGCTTAAAAGGGCCGTCTGTCACTATAGTCTTTGGTTCCATTCATTCCCATGACTGGAACAAACTACGGATGACTTTATGGACATATCGTATCCCCTATCTATGGTCTCACTGCCAAGTGCGTGACACTTGTCAATACGGATATGGATATGTCCATTGGATACTCTATTTATAACATTTCACAAGATATATAATAAATAGAATAACACCTTTATTCATTGACACAAATTGTATAATACATAAATCTCATAACAAAGTACAAATGTATGATACAAAAACGAGGATCAATGCCTCGGGACTAGGGCATATCCAACATTAACAATTGCCTTGCAAGAATTAGGTTTTTTGCAATCCCAGTCTGATCCATCATTGTTTACAAGATGCACACAAGATACTTGCATAGCCTTAACAGTTTATGTAGATGATATAATATTAGCAAGCAAAAATACAACAGCTATCAAGGAAGTCAAGCAGTTCTTACATAACAAATTCAGTGCTAAAGATTTAGGAACTTTGAAGTATATACTGGGTTTGGAAGTGGCACGAAATAAGATAGGGATTTATATTAATCAACGAAAGTATACTTTAGAACTCTTAAAGGAATATGGTTTCTTGGATTCAAAACCATTGTGAAGAATACTGATGTTGATGTCAATACTTATCTTGAAGACATAAGTGGATACAGGAAATTGATTGGAAAGCTATTATATTTAACCAACACAAGACCAAAGATTTGTTATGCAATCCAACAACTGTCTCAACATTTAGAAAACCTTACAACACAGCATCAGAAAGCTATACACTAAATTTTAAGATATTTGAAGAAACAACCAGTACAAGGCTTGTTTTCTCAGCAAAATCAAGCATTCAACTTAGAGGGTTTACAGATTCTGATTGGGCGGTTTGCACAGAAACTAGAAAATCTGTAACTGGTTACTACATATTCTTAGGGGATTCTTTAGTAACTTAGAAGTCCAAAAAGCAAAATACATTAAGTAGATCTTCAACTGAAGTCGAGTATCGTGCAATGGCAGCAACGTCTTGTGAACTTCAATGGTTGCTTATCTTTTAAAGGATTTACAGGTTTCTCATACACAACCAACTATACTTTATTGTGACAACACGTCTGCAATATACTTGGCAAAGAATCCTTCTTTTCATGAGAGAACAAAGCATATAGAGGTATTTGTCAGAGATAATAATAAAAGCTATTATTGGGCCTTACCTATGAGCTTAAACTTTTAGGTCAAATGGTTCCATGACATGGTACCAAAGCAGCTTATACCTAGAGGTCGAGGGTTCTAATCCTGGCAACTCCATTTGTTGATTAAAAATTCAACACATGGCAAGGTGAGCCTGTGTTGTACACGCTTAAAGCCTAAGGAGCATTGGCGTGCGGGAGAGTGTCAGAGATAATAATAAAAGCTATTATTGGGCCTTACCTATGAGCTTAACCTTTTAGATCAAATGGTTCCATAATAGTATTTTGTCATTTCATTCGGGCTAAAGTACAATCTGGCAATGTGCACTAATTAACAATAGCAATAGAGAATCCAACTTGCGGACTGTTTCACGAAGCCTTTACATGCTCCAATGTTCAATTCGTTTGTTGTGCGATTAGGATAATACAATGTATACAATGCATAGGTTACGGGGGGTGTTGAGTAATAAGTATTATTAGTTAGATAATTAGAGTTGTAAGGAGGTTAATTGGGGTAAGTTGGTAACGTAGTATATAAGCTTGTATGCAGCTAACTATACGATTATCTAATCCAATTCTAATTTCGTATTTCTCATTCATAAGGATTGTTAGTTAGTTAATTAGAGTTGTTAGGAGGTTAATTGGGGTAAGTTGGTAATTTAGCTATATAAGCTTGTATACAGCTAACTATACGATTATCTGATTCAATTCTAATTTGGTATTTCTCATCTTCTTTTCCTCTTCCTTGCTACTGTCATCATATATCTTGTGGTTTTCCCTAAATTTAATGGGAAATAACATAATTATTAGGCCATAAGTTTGACATATTTCACTAGTAAATCCTCGTATTTTTCAAAAAACATTAGGGAGCCTCTAAATTTTGTTTCCATTTATAATGGCTTATTTTTCTTCCATTCATTATTCTGCTATAAATCTTTCCTTTTTCCATGAACTGAAGGGATTTTGGTCAATTCATCTTCTTTTTTTTGTTTTCGATTCAAATATCAAGTTGTCTTTTTGTGTTAATTCCACTTTTATCACTCTATAACAACTTTTATAGGTGCTGCTATTGATTTACTTATAATTATTTATGAAAATGGTTTTACTTTCATTTTTATAGCTTTGCCTTACTTGCCTATTGATGTTTTAATTGTCATAACTATATACATAAAAAAGCTATTATTGGATTTTACACTTTAGTTTAAACTTTTAAGTCAGTTAGTTTAGACTAAATGGCCAAAAGTTCAAATCTTAATATCAACATTTTTGTTAAATTTCAACTTATAGTTACCCAAAAGACATTTGGTATTTTACATATTTTAAATTCAAGGAACATATGAGTTCGGAGGTGTGAAAAATAATTAGAAAAATCTATTATTATCCCTAACCTATTAACTTAAAGTTTTAAATTAATTAAATAATTTCTTGACATTATGATGATCACAAAATGCTTTGAAAGTAATTATTTGAACAAAAATAATTAAGAACAACATGAGAATATTTCGAGATACATGAATTTCTATGGAGTAATTAGGACCCAAATAACTACAACAGGTAGATGATTGTGAGCGAAAATAATAATAATAATTGAGCTTTACCTATTTATTTAACTAAGTTTTTAGATTAAATGATTTCATGATATGATATCAGAATTTCTTAGATCCATTTGTTAATGGTTCGAATTCTGACAGCTCCATTTGTTTATTAAATTTCAACATATGATTGAGTGAGTCTGTATTATATATGCTTCAATCCCAAAAAACATTCACGTGAGGGAAAGTGTCCAAAATAAGAATAAAAGCTATTATTGAGTTTTTGGATCAAATAGTTGACAAATATTATATTGGCAAGACTTGAAAAACACTAATTGGTTGCTTTGGGCAGAAAGTAACCCGAAAATACCTTTCACAAAACGAAAATAAAAAAGGGACAAATATTGACTTCAAAGTCATAATCAGTAAGAGAAATTCAAAATGGAAATATGCAAAAGGTTACAGAAAACTTTAGTTTAATCTCCTTGAACATGGATAGCTAAGTTATTTATCCAACTTAAACAACTTCATATATATTTTTTAATTTTTCAATATTTAAACATGCTAATAATAAAATTTATCTAATTTTTTAAAAAATAAAAGGACCAAACAGTATACTACGTAAAAATTGAGAAACTAAAGAATTGTTCCATGTTTAATGTTAATAAGGGCAAATTTGTTATTTTGTAGGTTTGATTCAAAAAAAAAAAATAATTTGACTAACAGAAAATTAGATTAAAATTGGGCGGAGGGAATAAAGAGTTGATAAAAGCAAGACTTAGAGACCCACTAATGTAATTTTGGTAAAATAACATGATAGTGTAATTCATAAATATTAAAATCAAATAAATTATTTATCCAAATTTATTTAAGAATTCATAAAATTTAGAAAAAGTAAAATATTAACAAAAAGAAGTTTAACCAATTAAGATTTAATTAAATTGAGGGATTTCTGGTTATTTAAATTAGGTATCGAGTTGTATTGTCTTACATATAAGGAGCCATATAACTCTGTCACAAAATGATGTGATATATTCAACATACTACTTATATCCAGAACCATCCAAAACGTGAAATAAATATTTATTAATGATTCAATATTATATACAAGGGTCTGACCATGTAAATGAAGATCTAACTTTTAAAGTGAAGGATTATTTCGATATATAAAAAATCACGTGATTTTATCGTTAAACAATGTGAGATACTTATTATATCTCTAGTTTTTCCATTAAAAACGTGGGAAATTTATTATATTTCTAGTTTTTACATTAAACATATGATCTGATATTATATACAACGCTATGATATTATGTTCTAGTAACTTGGTGTAGGAAAATTTTAAAATACTTTTGAAGTATTGAACTCCTTTAAAATACATTATCAAAAAGGAATAATATATTTTACGGTATAATAGAAAAAAAATTACAAATATTATTTTATAGCTAAGAGAATATGTATTATAAAATTCCTAGTTGGTGTATGTTAAAGTAAAAAAATGAAAAAAAGACACCTTTTATTAGGAGAGAAATTGCTTAAAGATGGTGGGATTAATCTTAGAATGAATTAAAAAGGAAAAAAAAAAAAAAAATGAACATGTGTCAATGGAAGCATGATGATCCTAGTTATGATGGTGCAAAAAGGAATGGCTAGGGAACGATGTGTTATTTGTTAAGGGCCTAACCCTATACTACACTTTGGAATTAAATCTCTTCAAGCATTAGAAAAATTTACCCAAATGTTCTCATCATGTTCCCCATCTTGCGTACATTCCACTCTTGTCATGTCCATTTGTCTTGCCCTTGTTACCCACCTTTTTTTTTTAATTTATTTTATTTTTTTCCACCTCTTTAGCCCTTTCCAACAGCCTCCTCGTCAAAATTTCAATCACTGTATCTTCTTAAAATATTTAAATACTAAAACGAAATCACTATCCTAATTATCATGTAATCATTTACCATGAAAATTTAAGTTATAAGTTTTATTATTATTTCTAAATTATTCTTATGAAAACAACACAAGATGTCATGTGCCTGCTTTTCTCTATAAATAAAGATATTGAATTTTAAAACAGCCACACAAAATGTATAATATAATTTTAATTACTTGTTGTTTGATTACAAAAGTTCAATGATTAATGTGTTTAGGATGTGTAGTGGGTAGGGATGGGTGGGGAATGGTTTTCCATCCCCGTCTTGTGTATAAAACTGAAAAAATTTCTCCTCATCCCACTTTGGAGGAGATTCCCATAGAAATTTTTTATTTCAATTTTCTTAATATTAATTAAAAATTAAATTTAAATAATAAATATAATTAAAAAAAATTATAATCTTCCTGTATTTAAATAAAATACAAATCGTATATTTTATTTTTTTAATTAGATTTATAATTACACTAATAAGATATAAGAAAAAAATACTATCATATAAAAAAAATGAGGATTTTAAGGATGAAGATTTAATGGGTTGGGTTATTCCCATCCCTATATGTATTAGTCTTACCAGGGAAATATCATCATCATCCTCGTCCTACGAGAAATTTTATCAGGAAATCCACGCTCTATTTACAACCATAAATATCTTGAATTCAAAATTCTGAAACTCAATGCATAAAGATAAAGTTGAAAGACATGTTAATACTATATTTTTTTCAACTATCAACTAGGGCTCGTCAAAGTTTAATCCAATTCTAGTATTTAGAGTTCCCCAAAATTGAATTGAAATTTAGGGATTTGTAAAACTCAATCTGCATAGTTGGATTGGAAGAATTAAATTGTCTAAAAAATTATAATCTAATCCATTTAAGAGATTTGGGAATTCGATTATGATCCAATCCAATAAAAGTATTTTTTGTTTTAGATAAAAAACTAAATATTTTTTACTTCTACAAATACATTAAAATACCATTCATAATATTTTATATATGTTGGGATTTTTCACTGGAAATCAACCGATAAAAGCTGAAGAACGCGTTGATTTCCTCAAATCCGTGCCTAGGAGCTAATGATATGGAAATCAAAAACCAAAACCAAAAAGAGGAAGATAAGATTCTCACCAGTATATCTCTAAAAGAGATGGCTGCAGAAATCAAAATCTGACTTCCTCCATGGTCACGTACATGAACGGCTTTAGAACTAAACCCGTGCTAGCATTTAGAAACTGGAGAAGAAAAAAGAGGATAGAAAAGTGGCTTAATCCTTATCCCAAATAAAAAAAAAAAAACTAAAAAAACTAAAAAAAAAAAAACTCATCCTTTTATCCAAAAAGAATGACTCATCATTCTTATCCAAAAAGAATGATTTATCATTCTTATCCAATACATAGGCAAAATATCTAAGGGTGGGGTCAAGTTTTCTTTTACAAAAATTCGGCCCAACCCATTTCAATTCTATGTGGGCTTTTTCCTTTCAAGCCCAAGTCCATTTTAATTCTTTTGTTTTATTTAGTTTCAAATGTAACTTTAATTCAACATATATGTTTATATATTATACCATATAATAAATTACATACATTTAAGTTCAAATTAATTTGACCTATTAATTTAACCGAATAATTAAATTAGAAATTCATAAAATTAAATACATGTAAACCTATACATGTAAAATATTTCCACCTAGGAAATAATCTCATAAATTAATTCATTGAATTAATTATAAGATTGCCTATACAAAAATTAATTATATTATTTTGATCAATTCAATCGATCTATATAATATAATCAATGGAACTCTCTTTCTTCAGCGTGTATACTCCAAGGACACACTTAATCCTTTTAGTGTAAGTCTAGACGTTCAATGTTTAAGATCTTGTGGGTCCGTCTTCATGTTGGCAGTGGGCTTATGGCCCACAGACTGCGGTAGGGCTCGAGTAAGCCACTGCAGTCCCCAATTAAGACGGAGATAGCAGTCCAACTATAACAGTAACCCTGTAGTTTAAAACTCGTATATCCCGTGTCATTGACATTGTGTCCAATACAGAGGCATGGATTGATCACCCTCTTTTCTGTGTCCGGACATTTACTTGATCCCAAATGAACTGATGCTCACAAACAAGTTCCAACTTTTTTGGGTATGGCCACACTCTTATCAGTTGCATTCATCAAGAGGCTGGTGCTATCTTCTCAACAAACTACTGAGTGACATTCCCTTCTGCATATCCATAGCATTGCCATGTTCATTGACATACCAGAATGTACCCATACTTGGCACCCCGTTACAGGCCCTTTAAGTGTACACCAAAGTATGCCACTTCACATGCAGCACTATCATATAGTCATGTTAAAGGATCCATACAAGTACTACACGAGAATCACTTGTGATATTATACCATGTGGATTTCTCGTTTAATGGACCTATCCAGTACCATGCCTCTTTTCATGTACCCATTAACCTGGTTGACATCCCATGCACAATGGCCGGTAAGGCACCGCTATACAACCAGGCTAATAATAGTCTTTAGTTCCATTCATTCCTATGATTGGAACAGACTACGGATGAATTTATGATCATATCGTTTTCCCTATCTATAGTCTTACTGCCAAGTGCATGACACTTGTCAACATTAATATGGATATGTCCATTGGATACTCTATTTAAAACATAGCACAAGATATATAATAAATAGATTAATGCCTTTATTTAATGACACTTATTGTATAATAAATAAAGCTCACATCGAAGTACAAATGTATGATACAAATACAAGGACCAATGCCTCAGGACTAGGGCATATCCAACAATCTCCCACTAGCACTAGTACCAACTAGGCATGGGCCTAATCCCTATAGATCTAGTATGACCTCGTGCTTGGGCTGAGCCAATGCCTTGGTCAAAGGATCTGCGACATTGTCTTTGGTGTCCACACTGTCTAATGAAATGTCACCCCTCTCGACGATTTCTCGTATGAGGTGAAACTTCTTGAGCACGTGCTTCGTGTTTTTGTGTGACTGGGGCTCCTTAGCTTATGCAACAGCCCCATTGTTATCACAAAAGATATCAACTGGATCCTGGATAGTTGATACTATCCCTAGTTCAGTGATAAACTTCTTTATCCATATAGCTTCCTTAGCTACATCACATGCTGCAATATACTCAGCTTCTGTAATAGAGTCTATGATGGTCGGTTGCTTGGAGCTTCTCCAGCTAACAACACCACCATTTAGCATGAATACATACCCAAACTGTGATTGGTATTCATCCTGGTCAGTCTGGAAGCTTACATCAATGTACCCAGTAACTGATAGCTCTTCCTGGCCTCCATACACCAAGAGACTATCCTTAGTCTGGTTAAGGTACTTCAGGATTGCTTTGACAGCCTTCCAGTGATCCTCGCCGGAATCCTACTGGTATTGGCTCGTCATACTTAGTGCAAATGTGACATCAGGTCTCGTACATAGCATGGAGTACATTATTGATCCTATAGCTGATGCATATGGGACCAACTTCATATTCTCCCTGTCCTACCTTGTCTTAGGAAAGTTCTTCTTACTAAGTTTCAGCCCATGGCTCATCGGTAAGAATCCTTTCTTAGCCTGATCCATGCTGAATCGTTTCAGAACTTTGTCTATGTACTTGGCCTGACTTAGGCCCAGAAGCCGATTGGGTCTATCCTTGTAGATCCTAATCCCTAGGATTGTCTCAGGCTCGCCTAAATCCTTCATTGTGAAGCACTTACACAACCACTTCTTTATACCTTGCAGTGTTGGTATGTCGCTTCCAATCAGAAGGATGTCATCCATATATAATACCAAGAAAGATACATTGCTCCCACTAATCCTCTTATACATCTTGATTCTGTATGAAGTCGTATTCCTTTATGGCCTCATTGAATCTAAGATTCTAACTTTGGGATGCTTGCTTCGATCCGTAAATGGACCTTTGAAGCTTGTATACCTTTCCAGGATGCTTTAGATCAACAAAACCCTCAGGCTGTGTCATGTACACATCATCGAGTAGCTTTCCATTAAGGAAAGTGGTTTTGACATCCATCTGCAAGACCTTATAGTCGTACCAAGCCGCTATGGCCAGCAGGATCCTTATGGATTTAAGCATAGTGATTGGTGAGAAAGTTTCATCATAGTCTATTCCATGGACTTATCTGAAACCTTTCGCTACTAGCCGCCCCTTGAAGGTATTGTCGGCCTTTAGCTTATAGCACCACTTGCAACCTATTACCTTAGCACCCCGAGGTGGATCAACCAGGTTCCAAACCTGATTATCGTACATAGATTGCATTTCCGCCTCCATGGCCTTTCACCAATTGATAAACTATGGGCTAGCTATAGCCTCAGAGTAGGTTTTGGGCTTTTCTTCATCGAAGACAAAAAGAGTGTGATCATCGATAATGAGAAACCCATATCTCTCAGGTTCTCAACGATCCCTACCAGACATTACAGGTCCTTGTGTGACCGAGGATGGTGCTTCCTGTTATGGAAGCTCCACCATGGTCTCCGAGTTATCCTCTTTAGGAGTTTTTGAGCTTTGAACTTCCCTAAGTTCAACATTGCTCCCACTGTCTTTCTTAGAAATAAAATCCTTTTCAAGAAACCCCCTTTCGTGCCATGAACACCTTGTTCTTCGTGGGGTTGTAGAAGTAAAACCCTTTAGTTTCCCTAGGATAGCTCATAAACAGGCATTTATCGGTTTTGGGCTCTAGTTTGCCCCCAGTCAATTTCTTAACATATGCATCATAGCCCTAAATCCTCAGGAAAGACACATTGGGTGCCGTACCCATCCATGTTTCAAATGGGGTCTTTTCCATAGCCTTAGTCGGAGTATTATTCAAAATGAGAGCTGCTATCTCTAGAGTGTATCCCCAGAAACTTATTGGGAGAGAGGCATGACTCATCATTGAGCGGACCATGTCCAACAGGGTCTTATTCCTCCGTTCGGACACCCCATTCCATTGTGGTGTTCCTAGAGGAGTGAGCTATGGAACGATTCCATGCTCTCACAGATATGAGTCAAACTCTAGGCTCATATACTCGCCTCCTCAGTTTGATCGAAGGGCTTTGATATTTCTGACTAGTTGGTTTCGTACTTCGTTCCTGAATTCCTTTAACCTATCAAGGGTCTCAAACTTATGTTTTATCAGATAGACATAGCCATATCTGCTAAAATCATTTGTGAAAGTGACAAATTATAGATGTCCACCCCTGGTAACTACGCTCATAGGCCCACATACGTTTGAATGTATTAGGTCGAATAAGCCAGTAGCCCTTTCAGCTTTCTTGCAAAAAGTCGCTTTAGTCATTTTACCTCGTAAACAAGACTCACATATATCAAGTGACTCCAAGTCAAATGGTCCTAGGATTCCAGCTTTGTGAAGCCTAGCTATGTGCTCTCGTTTATGTGGCCTAAACGACAATGCCAAAGGTAAACAGGATTAAGTTTGTTAGGCTTAACCCTTTTAGTATATATTATAGACATGATTAGTCTCATTCAAATCCAGGATATAAAAGCCATTATTTAACAGAGCTTCTCCATGAAGTAATCCCTCTCTAGATAAACCAATTCTACCATTACCAATATTAAAATTAAATCCAGAAATTGATAAGTGCTAAAAAGGCACTTATATATGATACACTTTATAAGGAATTTGCGTTGTTTCTACTTATCATATATCAGATTTCATGTTGGTATTACTTGTTTTTGATGATTTATAATTTTAAAGACTAAGTATGCAAATATGTGGAATTTAGTTATAAAAGGAAGCAAAAACGAAACGAAATTAAAGGAAAGAGACAGGTCACGAGCGCGATGGATATCACGATCACGACCTAGCCTATAGACAGACTTTAACTTCAGCATTTTGCAAAGAAACCCATGCAAATCACGACCGCGACAATCTGTCACGATCATGACATGCACTCAGCAGTAGTTATTTGATCCTATTTATTTGCAACTTCAACAGCCACTATGGATAAACAAAACTCTTCATGAAAAGACATAACCCTTCATGAAAAGACACAACCCTTCATGAAAAGACACAACCTTTCATGAAAAGACATAACCCTTTATGTAAAGACACAACTCTTCATGAAAGGACACAACTTTCCAAGAAGAACCAATAATATTCAAGAGACATAACTATTCAATAAACCAACACAACTTTATAAAGAGACACAACTATTCAAAATACCAACACAACATAAAGAGACACAATGCTTCAACACTTATAAATAGAGAAGGAATTCCAGATTACAGGGTGTGCCCCCAATGGGATGCCAAAGGGAGAAAACCGGCCAAATGGAAGATATCTGTAGTATATACAGTTAGAAAAATAAAGTGTCTAGAGAGTTTGAGTGTTATTGTAATATTTAGTATACGTAAAGGGGAGCCTAACGCCAAGGTCCTTGAATCAAGTATTGTCATAGTATAGAGAAAAGATACCCCCGAGGTAGCAATATACCTATAGGCATGAGAAAGTGTTTCACATGTGACAGACGGAAATACTATCGCTTTCTTAAGTCTATTCTTATGCTTTTCCTTTATGAGAGCATCACACTTGTATTTGTATTTAATATTTACAAGATCAATATCGATAAGTTTTCTTATATCTTACTCTTCATTGCATGACTAACACCAAGTATGTATTATGATTCATAATAGGATATAGAGAAGTTCGCATTTTACTTTGTCTTGGTTAGTTACTAAGATAGAATAAATTAAGATGTATGATTGTTTTGCTTCACTTTGTTAAATTAATTGGAGATCATCTTGATAGAGCTTAGCCATTGTGTATTAAGACCTTTAGTTATTTTGGCAAAGGTATTCGATAATTTGCCTATGAGTTATTGAATAAAACCTATTTCTAGACATGCCCATTGAAATAGAACTAATCCGACATACTCTTATCATAAGGATTGAATAAATAATTAATGCATGTGCAACAAATATCGAAGATAAAATGCTTGTATATTTATGTAACTAAGATATTAAGCAACAACTCAACTCAATACTAGTACTTTAATTGACTTAACTTGACATTTATCCAATTTCTCCATATCACTTTATGATTCGATACTCTATAAAGGCAAAGAAAAACAAACTAAAGTGTACATACTTATTCCTCATGGGATCGATATCTTTTTATCATTACGTTGCGATTCGTATACTTGCGAGAACTAATCTCTAAGTGCAATTATTATTAGAAAAATTATTATCAAAAGCTAAATTAGAGATTTAGTAAACAAGCAACAAGGTTTTTGGCGCCATTGTTGGGGAATAATTGTTATGTCATTTGGTGTTTGTTAAGTATTTGTGGATTATAGAATTTTTTTTCCTTTAGTGTTTTATATGTTTGTTTGTTATTTTCCTTTATGTGTTTATTTTTATTGAATTTTTTATTTTATTAAATTTTTTTTATTTCTTTTTATAGTTAGTTTGTAGTTTATGCCCAGAATGCATAGTTCTGTGGACGAACTCGAACCAGTTAATAATAATATTCTAGGAATATTGTTTCTGGATATTTTGTTTCTTGTTAATAATAATATCCAAGATGCAGTATTCGGAATTTGAAGAAGAATGTAATGTACACATGTTTGTTATTTAAATCTAATTTGGTGTGTGATTTGTAAGTTTTTGTTGTTTTCATTGAAAAAAAAAAGGTTAAAATTTCATGAACTATGCGAATCACAATAGTAATGAATTATTGTGATCGTGATTGAGGGTTTAAAGAAAAAGGAAATGAAGATTAAGCACGAGTCACTATCGTGACCTTCCATCACAATCGCAACTTGAGTGTACAAAAAGGTAAAAACTTTCTGTTTCCAAATCGCGATCGCAACATGCGTGTCACGATCGTGACTCAGTATTTCATAAGAAATTGTCCTAATCTTTCGTGTGGATTACGATCGTGACCTGAGTGTCACATTTGCGACCTGAACAAAAATAAACGGTCTTATTTTACTTTCAAATGGTAAAATTGGCTCCAATTTTCAAAATTTGACCGTTTTATGACTGTTGGACCAGTTAAAATGTGTTTCTATTGATTAATAACTATAATTTATTAATTTTTTTATATTCAATAAATTTAAGTGGTGAAAGGATGTGTCTCTTGGTGAAATTCACTATAAATAAGACTCCCTTTCTTTGTTATTCTTCACAAACCAAATTCTTCTACTGTTATACTTCCTTTACAAATCAAACTATCAGAATCCTTTCCATCTCTTATCTTTTCAAGTCCATCTTTTTAAAACCCTAGCCATATTATTTGAGAATGCCTAGACAAAAGAGAATTGCTACCAAAACGGGACAAAGTTCTTCGCAAACTCCTCAACTAGTGGATTTGCATGAGACTTATGGTGCCAACTTTCCGATCCGTAATGAAAAGGAAGGGAGGCAATTCACAAGATTAAAAAACAGAGAAATCACCAGTATGTTTTTCCTCTCATGACAAGGTAAGGAAGTTTTTGACTGTTCTTAGGCTTTCAATATTTTCTTCTATGTTCTTTCCACTAAACCATGATTGCATTATGGAGTTTTTAACAACCTTTCGCTATGTGAATAAAAATCAAATGGCTATTATCTTCTGTAATGAAGGTAACGAGTACACGGTTGGCTATGAAGAGATGACTAATTGGTTTGATTTTCTTACGTAAAGTGAGGGATGGAATTTTCCATTTTTTGAATATAACCCACATCCTTTTTGGAAAAGTATAACCGGGTTAGAAAAAATAATCAGTGAAGAATTCGCCAAACCGGTTGATTATGAATAATGCACTTTTGTATTTGCACAAGTATTTGTGCCATTCCATTTTCTACAGGGTGGAAAGCAATAAGGTGCAAACAAAAGACTTATATGTCTTAAATCAAGCCATGAAAGGAAGAAAAGTGGATTGCACGGATCATATTTGGGAAGGGATTTCTCGAGCAGTAGATTCCAGCAAGATGAAAGTTGGAGGTGGTCATGTAATGCAGCCTTAATTTTGGCTGCTAGAGGAGAATTGCCTTACATATTGCAGCATGGAGAAAAATTGCGATTCCTTGATGGGCAATTGATGAAAAATGCCGAATTAGCAAAGGAGATCAATGGAGCTTTCAATTTCACTTCCTATGAAAAGAGAACAAAGAAGGTTCTCATTACTTTGGAAAAGGAAGGAGGAGCTGGACCTTCAAATGCACAATCTAGGAGCAAGGGGAAGCAATTGCAAAGGGAAGAAAGTGCTGATGAATATGATGAAGAGGAGGAGAATGTTAATGAAGAGCAAGAAGCAGAAAATCAAGGTTGGCAACAAGTGCTAACAAAGGTTGAAGCAGTGGAGCAAAATGTCCACGAAGTTCGGCAAGAAGTAAAGGCGATGCAGAAGGAGAATGCATCGTTAAAGCAACAAGTATACGAATCACAATGTAGTAATAAAAGATATCGATCCCACGAGGAATAAGTATGTACACTTTAGTTTGTTTTTCTTTGCATTTATAAAGTATCGAATTATAAAGTGACATGGGGAATTAGGCAAATGGCAAGTTAAATCAATTAAAGTACTAGTTATGAGTTGAGTTGTCGTTTAATAGCTAGTTAAATAAATATACAAGCATTTTATCTTATATATTGGTAGCACATGCATTAATTATCTATTCAATCCCTATGATAAGAGTATGTCGGATTAGTTCTATTTCAACGGGCATATCTAGAAATAGATTTTATTCAATAACTCATGGACAAATTATCGAATACCTTTGCCAAAATAACTAAAGGTCTTAATACACAATGGCCAAGCTATATCAAGATGATCTCCAATTAATTTAACAAAGTGAAGCAAAATAATTATACATCATAATTTATTCTATCTTAGTAACTAACCAAGACAAAGTAAAATGCGAACTTCTCTATATCTTATTAGGAATCACAATACATACTTGGCGTTAGTCATGCAATGTAAAACAAGAAATCAAAACATACTTGGCTTTAGTCATGTAATGAAGAGTAAGATATAAGAAAACTTATCGATATTGATCTCGTAAATATTCAATACAAATACAAGTGTGACGCTCTCATAAAGGAAAAGCATAAGAATAGACTTAAGAAAGCGATAGTAGTCCCGTCTATCACATAGGAAACACTCCCTCATGTCTATAGGTATATTGCAACCTCGGGGGTATCTTTTCTCTATACAACGACAATACTTGACTCAAGGACCATGGCATTAGGCTTCTCTTTACATACACTAAATATTACAACAACACTCGAACTTACTAGACACTTTATTTCTCTAACATTTGCGGATTTTTTTTCTCCCTTTCGTGTCCTATTGGGGGCACACCCTGTAATCTGGAATTCCTTCTCTATTTATAAGTGTTGAAGCATTGTGTATCTTTATGAAAGGTTGTGTTGGTTCGTTGAATAATTATGTCTCTTTGTAAAGTTGTGTTGGTTCATTGAATAGTTGTGTCTCTTGAATACTATTGGTTCTTCTTGGAAAGTTGTCTCCTTTCATGAAGAGTTGTGTCTTTACATAAAGGGTTATGTCTTTTCATGAAAGGTTGTTTCTTTTCATAAAGGGTTGTGTCTTTTCATGAAGGGTTATGTCTTTTCATGAAGAGTTATATTTATCCATAGTGGTGGTTGAAGTTCCAAATAGATAGGATCAAATAACTGCTGCTGAGTGCATGTCACGATCATGACAGACTGTCGCGGTCATAATTCGCACGGGTTTCTTTGCAAAACGCTGAAGTCAAAGTCTGTCCATAGTGTGAGCGGATGACCTTTTAAGTGGGATGCGGTGAAGCGAAACGGGGAAAAGGGAAAGTTTGGAAAAATGGTTTTGAATTTTGGAAAACAGGATTTTGATTATCTTGTTTTAGAAAAACCATTGACTTGTTTGGAAATTCCTTTATTAGAAAACCTTTTCCCATTTTATTAACTTAAAGAGCTCGAAACTTAAATTTCAAGATCAGTGACAGAGTCGCCACCCAGATCAACTCATCCAGGAAATTCCGGTACAGCTCCCTACTGAGGGTAGACTACTATACCTAATCTAGAGATTTAAGGTTCGGGCAATACCTATTCAACCTCAAGCTTGCATTTATTTTCTGGTTTATATTACCATATTTTATCCGCTTTATTATCTTTCTCTACCTAATTTTGTTTTGTATTTATTTAACCCATGCTCAAATGAATGACAAGAATAAATCGTAAGATAAATAAATCATACATCCAAACAGTTCAAAAGAATAAAAATAAAGGCCACTTATACAACCAGATCGAATAAAAAGGAAAACTCTCATCCTCGCATTACAAGCGCTTAATATACACGAGGATCTAGAAAATTTACAATTGCCTAGAATACAAGATAGTCTATAAATTACATCCTAAATAAAAATAAAGAAAAATAAAAGCTGCAAAACAAATGGTTAGTACAGGTATATCCCAAACACATATAGGAGTCATACAAGACAGAATGAGAATTTAAGGAATTCGGAGGCATGCAATTAAGGGATAGTCAGGTGAACTCGATTAGTTTGCTTGATTAGACCTAGAAAAAAATTTTGAAACGCCCTGTAGATTTTTGTGCTGGAAAATATTTTTAGAAAATTATTTGGCTCAATTTCATGTAATTTTCTCCGTATGGCGGGTCAGTTATCCCGGAGCTCGGGGTTCCGTTCATGCGGGTTCCTAATTTTTGACATTCATCTAAGGTCCAAAAGCCGTAAACACATCAAAATCATTTTAATTTTGAAAGCGGGATCGCGCAACGACATCCATGTGGGTCGTCCAGTGATTCTACCTTCTCTCGGCCATTACAGCCGTGCATATTAAACTATAGTCGTGCAACTGTAATATACAGTTGCACAACTATAATGATTACACTCGCACGACTCTAATTAGAGTCATACGACTGTAATGCTTTGTCTACATGACTGTAATGTGCAATACCCTAAAGTGATTTTCATTGTTTTCTAAAATCATTTGTTTTAAAGGATTTTGATGATTCCTGGGGTTTTAGAAATTTGAGAATCCGTTAACACTGAACCGGGGATCCGATTGTGGATCCAATAATCACGAAATTCAAGAATAGAAATCAACAAAACCCTAAAATCTCACATCCACATTATTAGAAATCCAAAAATCACAAGTTTACAGTGTACAGATATGAGTTGACCGAATTGAATCATGGAAAATCATTTAAAATGGGAAAACCCGCTGATTCAGTCGTTTCCGAGCTTTTCGGGCTGCTACCTAGAAGAATACAGTCGTGCGACTATAATATATAGCCGCATGGCTGTGTTCAAGAACAATTACAGTCGTACGACTTTAATTATAATCGTGCGTGCGACTATATTTACAACCGCACGGCTGTAATTGTGCAGACAGTTTTCCAGAAAATTTCAAAAAAGTAAAATGCACACACAAATCAACAAGAATCGAGTTTTAAGGCCTCTCAGAATTTACCTTATTAATACTTTGATATGTTTGATGTCCGGAAAGGGTATGAGAAGTCGGAATATGCCTTGGATTCCATAATTGACCTGAAATTCCCGAACTGAGCTTTGGATCAATCCGAAACAAAACCAAGATAATATCAGACAAATAAGACCAGGTCTAGAACGTGAGTTTCTCAATTTCTTAGATGTGTTTGAGGTGTTTTTCTTTCTTGGATTCTTTTTCTCTTCTCTTCCTCTCTTCCTCTGCCTCTCTTTCTTTCTTTCTCTCTTGATTTTTTTTTAAAATCCTCTTCCAATCCCCCTTTTCCCTCTCTTTCCTTTCCTTTTAAATCAATTTTCTGATCCTTCTCACCAAAACCGGCTAGAATCTACTGAAAACAACCAAAACCCATCCCTCTGTCACCAACTCTCCGATTTACAGCGGAAAGCCCGACTGCTCGCTAGAGCCACATGACTATAACTACAGTCGTACGACTGTAGTTGCAAAACTATAGCCGCGCGGCTCTAGGTAGAGCCACCTAAGCTTCCCACTCACTCAACGGACTTTACTCAGGATTTCAGATTCAATATCAGTTAGTTTTCAGGATGTTGGAGACATCCCATGTGGCATCCCGTTCATTTTCAAGTCTCGTTCACGTCCATCTGCCATAGTAGGTAACATGGGTACTCAGCATAGAGGTCGGAAAAAAACCCATGCTCACACGTAGGCTAGGTTGCAATCGTGATATCCATCGTGCTCATGACCTGTCTCTTTCCTTTAATTTCTTTTTGTTTTTGCTTCCTTTTATAACTAAATTCCACATATTTGCATACTTAGTCATTAAAACTGTAAATCATCAAAAACAAGCAATACCAATTTGAAATCTAATATATAATAAGTAGAAACAATGCAAATTCCTTATAATTGTATCATATATAAGTGCCTTTTTAGCACTTATTAGAAATATCCAAAACTGAAACAGAATTAAAAGTCCCGTACATAGCAGGTACAAAATAACATTGTTCCAGTATAAAAACTAATCCACTAGGCATCATAAGCTGGTACTCGCCGATTTCTATGGCAAGAACCCTTGCTCCATTTCCGACCTGCAAGTCCACCTCTCCAGATCCCAATTATCTCCTGTTCTTAAGTCCCTACACATTACAACAAATGTGAGAACCACATCTAGTATCCAATACCTAGGATGTTGAAACAGTAAGGTTAATGTCTGTGACATATATACCTGATGAAGACGTGCCCTGGGTCTTCCTTTGCTCTCCCAACAGCTTGGGACACGATCTTTTCTAATGCCCACTTTACTTGCACTAGAAGCAGACATCCTCAGGACTGGCCTTGGGCTGGGCCTTAGCCTTTTTAGCCTTGGCCTTGGCCTTTGTCTTAGCCTTGCCCTTAGCAAGAGGAGGTTTCCCTTTGTTGACCAGCAGTACTGGTGGAGTCTTCTTGATCGACTGCTCAGTGAGCTTGAGCATCCTATGCAGCTCACTAACAGCACAGTTGATCCCTTGCATGTTATAGTTCACGATGAATTGATCATAAGAATCTGGTAAAGAAGCCAGGATCGTGTCAACCGCCAGCTCCTATGAGATAGGCGATCCGAGACGGGCTAAAGTATCCAGATAGCCCTTCATCTTTAGCACAGATGTCCCAGCCACCATCTTATAGGAGTGGAATGCCATGTTGGTCAGCCACCATCTCGCTAAGAGTTGTTATCATGGCAAAGGCCCGATGATCCATGAACTGCTTTTGTAGCTTAGGGACCATACATGCCAACATAAGGCATGTCACGTCCCGGTTATCCTTAACGTGCACCTCGTATTCCTCCAGCTAAGCAGCCGGTGGATTAAGTCCCGTTGGTGCAGCCGGTACAGGCCTTTCTAGCACATACTCTTTAGACTCCTATCTTAGAACTATCCTCAAGTTTCTAGACCAGTCCAAGAAGTTTGGGCCAGAAAGCTTGTCCCTTTTCAGGATAGATCATAATGATAATGCATTACTTGTTGCCATTTGGTTACTATACAAAAAATTTAAAAGTGTTAATAAAGGACTTACTTTGTTTTTCCCATATTATAATTAATAATGAATCATGTTATTAATAAACTCAAGTTGTGGGGTTAATAGGCCAAGATCTATATTTCATCAAGAGATAGCCAGGCGAGGGCCTGGAAAAACTATACCCTAATTATTTAGGTAGGAGCCCCATCCAATCCCAACCTAAGGACTCTCAGTTTGATGGGCTTGTTGGCACTTACCCATCTGTGCTTAGAGCCTGGAGAATCCTACTATCCATGCTAAGTCCAAACCTCCATCTAAGTGTTAGAGTAACCAATACTCCAACCCAATACAAAATGATGATAGTGCAATCCAGCGAGGGCATGGTCTACAACTGGCCTATCCCCACTTCGAGTCGGTCTTGAATAAGGGAAGCACTTTTAAATGACTTAGTAATTTCCTTTTGGTTATTAGATTCAATTTAATAACGGCTTAGATGCATAAGCGGGTGAAATTGAGATTGGAACATACATTCTTACATGTAAATAAATAAAGCATAATTAAATAAATAATGCACTGTTATGGGCCAAAATTACATCCTAATATAAGTCTAGTAAACCTATACTAGAAAAACATCAGGTGGGCCTCCTGTTCTTCCTTCTGGGCATGCCTCTCCAATGGGCTTCTTCTTTACATAATTTTATAATAAACAAATAAAATAAAATTACATAAAAAGAAAACGGCACGCAGGCCGTATTTACCCAACAGAATAATACAACCCAACATAAATAAGGCCCAATAACATCCATTCATACATTTAATCATACAAACATGTAAGCCAATACATTAATTTATAAACATGTTAAATGCATGAAATTAATCCCGTTTCAAATATGTCCTTAGCCATTATTTTGAAATCGCTAATTTTGGCCCATCATGGTTCTAAGCCCTTATGGGCTTTGGGACTCCAGCCCAGGTAGAACACTGCTTCCGCTGGAATTGGGAAACCATGAATCCAAATCAGCTGTCCGGGTAATCGTTCCAAGAAAACCCGAACCAATTTCAATTATACCATATTAATATCCAATGAATAAAAATAAATTTCATTCATAAAACCACGCGTATTTAAATTATAGAAATTTAAACACGCAAAAGTTTAAAACCTATTAAAATTTTGAAAATGGGCCCGGCCCAAAAAAACCAGCAAATCCAGAACAGGGCCTGACCCACTGTAGCTAGGCGGCTACCACTACCCAGCAGCAGCCCTGCTACCTTGCAGTAAATTTGCTGCTGCCGCTATTTCCATGGCTACGGCGGTGGTCGCCGGCAATTCCGCCACCCGAAGCCCCGTATCCATGAAAACGGCCGATGATTTTATAGAAAATCAAATAAAATAGCAATACCAAATCGTCAAACAATCAATTGAAAAATCAAAGGGAGGAATCATGAAACCCCAAACCAAGAATCCCAAAGTCTAAATCACCAATTTCAAAACAAGGGATTCAACCAAGTTAAAGATTTCCACGGATCAAAAGCCTGCTCTGATACCACTATTGGGATTTGTCACCGAAAATAAACCGATAAAAGCGGAAGAACGTGTTGATTTCCTCAAATCCGTGCCCAGGAGCTAATGATGTAAAAATCAAAAACCAAAACCAAAAAGAGGAGATAAGATTCTCAACAGTATATCTCTAAAAGAGATGATTACAGAAATCAAAATCTGACTTCCTCCACGGTTACGTACACGAATGGTTTTAGAACTAAACCCGTGCTAGTAGTAAGAAAATGAAGAAGCGAAGAGAGGATAGAAAAGTGGCTTCATCCTTATCACAAAAAAAAAAAATCATCCTTTTATCCAAAAAGAATGACTCATCATTCTTATCCAAAAAGAATGACTCATCATTCTTATCCAATATATAAGCAAAATATCTAAGGGTAGGGCCAAGTTTTCTTTTACAAAAATTCAGCCCAACCCATTTCGATTCTATGTGGGCTTTTTCCTTTCAAGCCCAAGTCCATTTTAATTCCTTTGTTTTATTTAATTTCAAACGTAACTTTAATTCAACGTATGCTTATATATTATACCATATAATATATTACATACATTTAAGTTAAAATTATTTTGACCTATTAATTTAACCAAGTAATTAAATTAGACAGTCATAAAAATTAAATACATGTAGACCTATACATGTAAAATATTTCTACCTAGGAAATAATCTCATAAATTAATTCATTGAATTAATTATAAGATTACCTATACAAAAATTAATTATATTGTTTTGATCAATCTAATCGATCTATAGAATATAATTAATGGAACTTTCACTCTTCAGCGTGTATACTCCAAGTACACATTTAATCCTTTTAGTTTAAGTCCAGACATTCAATGTATATGATCCTGTGGGCCCGTCTTTATGTTGGCAGTGGGCTTATGGCCCACAGACTGCAGGCAGGCTCTAGCAAGCTACTGCAGCCCCCAATTAAGATGGAGATAGCAGTCCAACTGTAACCGTAACCCTGTAGTTTAAAACTCGTATATCCCATGTCATTGACATCGGTGTCCAACACAGAGGCATGGATTGATCACCCTCTTTTTTATGTCCAGGCATGTACTTGATCTCGAATGAACTGATGCTCACAAACAAGTTCCAACTTGTTTGGGTGTGGCCACACTTTTATCAGTTGCATTCATTAAGAGTCTGGTGATATCTTCTCAATAGACCACTAAGTGACATTCCCTTTTGCATGTCCATAGCATTGCCATGTTCACTGACATACCCGAACATACCCATACTTGGCAACCTGTTATAGGCCCTTTAGGTGTACACCAAAGTATGCCACTTCACATGCAGCACCATCATATGGTCAGGTCAAAGGATCCATACAAGTAATACATGAGAATCACTAGTGATACTATGCCATATGGATTTCTCGTTTAGTGGATCTATCCAGTACCATGCCCCTTTGTATGTACCCATTAACCTGGTTGACATCCCATGTACAATGGCTGGTAAGACAACGCCATACAACCAGACTAATGATAGTCTTTAGTTCCATTCATTCCCATGATTGGAACATGTTGGGATTCATCATTGGAAAAATAACGTGGCGCAGTGGAAAATACACCGTTTAAAATTTCCTAGAATCCACCTATCGTGTCCAATTACCATTGATTAGAATAAAACCAAATTGAATCAAGAGAGATTAACTCATCGGATTCGTCTCTTCTAGAGACTGCTGCAGAATCGTTTCTTGAAACTGCGATCTCCAAAGCCCAGTGCACAACCAACTATTAAGCGGGAACCGGTGCTAGCCGAAGACGCAAAGGAATGGAGGATTAATGCTGGGATTTTCGGTTATTTGGGGCTGCTCTTGGTGGCTGAAATTTCCAGCAACAATTAGGGTTGAATTAGGGTTTTATTCCTTAAGTGTGTCCTTTTATAAACACCTTGTCTAATTGGGTTTTAATTAAGTTAATTAAACCCAAGCCCACTAGGATTATAATTACATAAATAAACTTTAATTAAAAAGTATATACTATGTAATTTAATTCCATTTGGCTAAATTTAATTACCCCTAAATAAAATTAAATCACACTTAAGTAAATACAATACATGTATTTAATTTTCCTACTTAGGAAAATTATTTAATTAATTGTTTACTTTATGTAATTCAATTAATTGATAAATTAATTAATTACATTATGTAAACTTATTAATTAAATTAAATTCAACCCAATGTTAATTAATTACCTTGACACCGAATGTCAATTAATTAATTAACACATTCCTTCCAATGTACATTACATGTACAATTTCTATAAATTCCAGCTCAGTTGATCTATGTGCACGATCCTATGGGTCTGTCTTTATGTTGGCAGTAGGCCCAAGGCCCACAGACTGTAAGTGGGTTCTAGCAAACCATTACAGCCCTCAACTAAGACAGAGATGCAGCAGTCTTTAGAAGACACTCACCCGGTAGTAATCTCATAGTGTCCTTTGCCTAACGATATCGATATGAATAAATAAGAGGCATGGTGTCTGTCATCCTCTTCTGGCCATACACTTATCAGTCCCACTCATAAAGTAGCCAATGATATCATCTTGGTGTTACCCGAGTGGCAATTCCATCACTTCATCATCAATATCAATAAGTTCACTAGTCCACCCAATCATACCCGTATTTAGCATCCTTTTACAGACCTATTAGGTATATGTCAAAGTGAACTGGATTCCATATTGATATTATAATGAAATCTGGTCTGAGGACAAAAGAGACCTACTCAAGAAAGACCTATGACGCGACAACCATGTGGCTTTCTTAAGCGGATCGATCCAATCCCATGTCAACGACATGTACCTATATTCATGACTGACTTTACAAGTACTATGGCTAGTTAAGAACTGCCATACAGTCATTGAATATACAAGTTTGTGGTTCTATTCGTTCCCACGATTAGAACAGACTTGGGATAGGTTTTATGATTATCAATCAATGGATACTCTACTCATATTATAGCACAAGATATAAATGAAATAGATTAATTGCCTTTATTAATGTGACACAAATAATGTATTCATACAATGAGTCTTAATGTATAATACAAAATACAAGAATCCAATGCCTTAAGAACTAGGGCACACCAACAATCTCCCACTTGCACTAGTTCCAAGTGGGCATTGCCCTAATTCCTATAAATCTAGTATGACCATCGTGCTGTCTCTGCAGCAGCGCTTTGGTCAATGGATCAGCGACATTATTCTTGGTGTCAACCCTCTGCAATGATATGTCACCTCTGTTCATGATCTCCCGAATGAGGTGAAACTTTCTTAGTACATGTTTGGATCTCTTGTGTGACCGGGGGTCCTTAGCTCGTGTGATGGCCCTGTTGTTGTCATAAAAACATCAACTGGGTCTACGATAGTGGGTACTACTCCTAACTCAGTTATGAATTTCTTGATCCAAATGGCTTCCTTTGAGCTTCGCACGTAGCTATGTACTCAGCTTCCATTGTAGAGTCAGCAATGTTGGCTTGCTTTGAGGACCTCCAACTAATGGCACCGCCATTCAGGAGAAAAACATAACTAGACTGTGACTGGTTCTCATCCTCATCGGTCTCAAAGCTTGCATCCATGTAACCTGACACTACCAGTTCATCTTGACCTCCATACACTAAGAAAGCATCCTTAGTCCGGTTAAGGTACTTCAAAATTGCCTTGACTGCCTTCCTCACCGGGGTCCGACTGGTACTGGCAAGTCATACTTAGTGCAAACAAGACATCAAGCCTCGTACATAACATGGAGTACATGATAGATCCAAAAGCAGATGCATAAGGGATCATTTCCATGTTCTCCCGGTCTTTCTTTGTTTTAGGACCATCTTTCTTACTCAGCTTCAACCCATGGCACATGGGCAAGAATCCTTTCTTTGCCTTGTCCATGCTGAATCTTTTCAGAACATTGTCAATGTACGTGACCTGACTTAGGCCTAGAAGCCGATTGGATCTATCTCTGTAGATCCTGATCCCTAAGATCGTCTCAGCTTCGCCTAAGTCCTTTATTGCGAAGCGCCTACTCAACCACTGCTTAACCCCTTGCAGTGTTGGTATGTCACCTCCAATGATAAGGATGCCGTTAACATACAGCACTAGGATGGTGGAAACGCTCCCACTAACCATCTTAAACACACAGGGCCTTTAACTTTAAACACCACTTGTAAACTATCACCTTAGCACCTGGAGGTGGATCCACCAAGTTCCATACTTAGTTATCGTGCATAGATTGCATCTCAGCCTCCATGGCTTTGCGCCATTGATCTGAGTGTGGGATTTCAATAGCCTCCTGATAGGTCTTAGGCTCCTCTTGTTCAACGACCATAAGGTCCCCATCATCAGTCATGAGAAAGCCGTACCTCTCTGGCTGATGACGTGTCCTACCAGACCTTCTAAGGTCCTGTGCAACCGGTTCTGGTTCCTCAATTTCTTGAGTAGTCAGATCGGTTCCCGAAGCATCCTCAGCAGTAGCTGCAGGAGTTTGTGAGTCTTGAACTTCTGAAAGTTCAACATTACTCCCACTGTCTCTTTTGGAAAGGACTTCCTTCTCCAAGAAGACTGCATTTCTGGCTATGAAAACTTTGTTTTCGGTCGGATCGTAGAAGTAATAACCCTTAGTTTCCTTAGGGTAACCCACAAACTGGCACTTGACAGATTTGGACTCGAGTTTGCCACTTGTCAATTTCTTAACATGTGCATCACGGCCTTAAATCTTCAAGAAGGAAACATTGGGCTTTCGGCCCTTCCATAGTTCATATGGTGTTCCCTCAACTGCCTTGCTTGGTGTATTATTAAGAATGTAAGCAGCTGTCTCTAAAGCATATACCCAGAATGAGACAGGGAGTGTAGCATGACTCATCATCGAGCGGACCATGTCAAGCAAGGTCCTATTCCTCCTTTCTGAAACTCCATTCCACTAGGGTGTACCAGAAGGAGTGAGTTGGGATACAATCCCACACTCTCTCAAAACCGAGTAAAACTCTTGGCTCAAATATTCACCCCTTCGGTCAGACCGAAGTGCTTTTATTTTCTAGCCAAGTTGGTTTTCTACTTCATTCTTAAAGTCCTTGAACCTTTGGAGAGTCTCAGACTTATGCTTCATCAAATACACGTAACCGTATCTGCTGAAGTCATCCGTGAAGGTGACAAAGTACAGAAAACCAGATCTAGCACTATTGCTCATTGGGCCACATACATCGGAATGTATTAGCTCCAATAGCTCTGAGGCCCTTTCAGCAGTCTTGCTAAAAGGTGCCTTTGTCATCTTGCCTCTCAAACAAGATTCGCATGTGTCATAAGACTGGATGTCAAATGACCCTAGCACTCCACTAGAGTGAAGCCTAGCTATGCACTTCTCATTTATATGGCCAAGTTGACAATGCCAGATGTAAGTAGGATTAATTTCATTTTGTTTAATCCTCTTAGTATTTATGTTATAAATTGAACTTTCATGTTTTAGATCAAGGATATATAAGCCATTTTCAAGAAATGTTGTTCCATAAATAATATTGCCACATTGCATAGAAATTCTACCATGTCCAATATTAAATACGAAACCAGAAATATCCAACAAAGAAACAGAGATAAAATTCCTACGCATCACAGGTACAAAATAACAGTTTCTTAGTTCCAAAACAAGTCCACTAGCATCTCCAAGAAATAATCTCCAATCTCCATGGCTTAAACCTGACACCATTTCCGACTCGAAGATCTACTTCTCCAGATCCTAATAATCTCCTATTTCTTAGACCCTGCACATTTGAACAAATATGAGATCCACATCCAGTGATCAAGATAACAATTTCTAATTATTTTATAGGTGGTCTTAATGTCACCTACAATGATCAATGTCATTGCAAGAACTTAAGACTCCTTCATTAGTAGAGTGATGGCGTCTACGAGGCCGCCAGATGCCAACATAGACAAGAATTTATATGGCCAATTATAGATAGCCTCTATAATCCTAGGCGATAAAGTAACCACGAATGTATGGCAATTAACAAGCAACACTACGCCCCTTAGAGCAATCATGCATAGTTGATTCTTAAGAGCAGGCATCATCGGGGGAGTCCTTTTGCTAGGATCACAACTGGAGTTTGGGCTTCCCTAGGTTATACACCACCCGTGGTGATGCAACCACCTATGACAACTACCCTCAATGTGTGGCAAGCCATGCTAATGGTATATCAAGCAACACCTATGATGTAGCAAGCAAATCAATTTGCTTTCCCCGTTGAACTTAGAGACTATATTCTTTGCACTAAAGAATTCTCAGCAGAATTATGTGCCTTGGAAGGTATCAATGCCAGGGAACGACAGTTTGCACGACTTGCCAGTTATGAAGGAAGTATGGCAGGATATGCTTCTATACAAGCAATAATGGTGTGAGCGTATGATCCTTTAGATGAAAATGTGGGTCACGAGACCGGGCCAGGGTTTTAATGAAAATGAAAATTGGTTTTTAAAAATGGTGAGAAATTAATGAAACCGATCAATCTCAATAAAAGTGATAGAAGTCGCCACCCGGTTCAGCTCAACCAGAAATTACGGTATAGCCAGACCTGAGCAAGAATCACCATACCTTTAGTCAGAGATTCGGGTCCGGATAAACTACCTATTTCTATCATGTTTAAAATGGTTATTAACTGTTTTGAACTGTGTCTTTTATATTGTAAATTGATTTTAATTTTATTTACACAGGAATATAAATAAATTTTGGAAAATAAATAAATTTAGGAAAAATAAAAATATTACAACCCAATCGAATAAACTATCCTAGGGGATACATATATGATAAAACAGGACTGGCAATACAAAATGCCTATACAATAAAATAGTATTTACATTTGCCTGTTTTACACGAAATTCTAAAAATAAAAGCTAGACTACATCTAACCTAATTCTGCCTGCAAAACAAAGGTTAGTACACAAATAAATCTACACGTAGGACTCAAATAGATAGAACGGGGGATTTAGATAGCTCGAGGCATGAATGGGGCGATCCAATGAATCCGGTAGATTCACCAGATTAGACCTGAAAAGTCTTTTAAAACGCTAAATTTGGATAAAAAATAATTTAGAAAAAACAAATTTTAATCCGATTTTAATTTATTACACATGCAAAAAGTCAGCCTATGTTTAAAAAACTGCTGTTTTTATCATTGCATTAGTCTATTATAAAAAATAAAAACACGAAACTAGGTCAAAATGCATGGAAAAAGATTTAAATTGCAAAAGAAAATTCTGGATTTGGGACAACAGCCGTGCGGATGTTGTTGAACAACTATGCGGTTCTTGTTGAACATCCGTGTAGATATTACTATATCCATATGGTTGTTGTTCCAAATCATCAAAATTTAGAAATCACTAAATTGCAAAGAAGATGATGAACTTTGTAACTATATCCGTATAGTTGAAATACTATATTCATACGGCTGTATCATATTCGTACAGATCTGGTTTCCAGAATTATAGAAATTTTGAAAAATGATGCAAACACATAGGATTCGTTTTGAAAAGCTACAAACGGAATAAGACCTCTCAGAAGTTACCTTTGGGCCGTGTTTATAGTGAAAGATCAAAGAAAACCAAGTCTTTAAGCTTTAATTCCAGAATCAATCAAACTTGAACTTTTGAAAATCAAAGAAGAAATTCCCAATTTGAACTCCAAAATCTGTGATTCCAGTTGCAAATAGGTCTCTGTTAGCTTGGGTAAGGTTTGGAAAATGATTTAAGAGGGTGAATTACTGAGTTTGTGATTGAAATTTGAGCTTTGAGTTTTTGAGCTTTTTTATTCTTCCTCTGTTTCCTTTCTCTATTTTTCTGTCTTTTTTTTCTTTTTTACTTTCTCTAATCTCCCCCATAAATGCTTGTCTAACCTTCAGCTCGGGAGCTTCCTTCCATCCAAAGAAAGTCCAGGACAGTAGAAATCCTATAATTTCCATTGTCAACACCACAAAGTTCCACCTGTCCCTGTTTACAAGCAGGCAGGTGATTTAATGACACCCATACTGGTATTATGACTACATCTATATAGATGTTCCTATACCCGTATGAGTATAGTTCCTTTTCAGCATTAAACTTCACTTTCTCTTCAAGCTCAGTTCAAGTTCGATTGATTAGATATCCTGACTTCAAGACTTGGCTTTCTTAGAGATTCATACCCAAAGGTTAATCAACTCGGCCTTCATCACAGAGGTCAAAAAAATCTACTGCTCACAAATAGGAAATGTGAGTGTTCCATTGCTCAAATGGTTGCTATAATGGCATAGTAATGGAAAAATGCCTCTCAATCTACCTTTACCCGTCCTAGGTGTCCTCTTCCTATTGCTATCTCAGCTGTGGCAGATCCTCTGTTACTTATTGCTAGTTCAAGAACTATTTGGCATACTCCACCACCTCCTTTTGTTAGGTATAACACAGATGCAACTCTTTTCTTTTATAGTGATCATGTTATTTTGGGTTTATTTTGCTCGATTCTTCAGGCTCTTTTTTGGAAGCAAATTGAGGCTACCTTCCTTCGGGCATCTCATTCCTTATAGTGGAAACTTTAGCCATTAAATAAGTATAATCTTGGTTGAAATCTTTGGGTTACTCACAAGTTGTTATAGAACTAGATAATAGTGTTCTTTATGGTGCTTTGAGTACAAATTATCCGAGTCATTCTTATTTTGGTTTGGTCATTTTGGATTTTCATTTTGTAGCTATGGAATTTATTTCTTTTAGGTTTAGCTTCGTTCATCGACAAGCTAATTAGTTGACTCATCTCATTTCGAGAACATTTTTTTTAGATAGGGTAACAGGAGTTTGGTTTACATCCCCTCCACCTTATATTAGCTATCTTCTTCCTTGAGTTTTATGCAATCCCTTATCTTTTGAAAAAAAAAGGCATGTATCTCATCAAACTTCACAAAACAAAATCTAACAGACATACTAAATCTGTACACCACCTGCACCATGATTATAAGGAATTAATTTTTGATATTCCTCTATTCAAATTGTGAAACACATGATTCAAAATCAATTAAACCTTATAACTAATTGATACCAACTGAACCATTGAAAAAAATAAACCTTATAATTAATAACTTGCTTCTACTGCAAACTTAAAATTAATAAAGAATGTTGGTACTTACTCTTCTAGTAAGAATGTTGGTTTTTCTATGCACCAATTGTTCTAAATTTTACAATCTCTCCTGCTAAAAGTAAGGGCACTATCAGATTTGAGAAAAACCTAATTGAAGAAAGACTATTATTTTCATTAATTAGGAATACATTAAGTAAGGAGCTTATATGGTGAACTCCTTTACTATCTTAACCTAACTAACTATGATTAGCAACGACTAATTTTTTGACTCAACTCTAGTCTTAGTTTACCCATTTACAATTATAATACATAGGTTAATACCCCCCCCCCCCCAACCTAGATAATATATAGAATATATTCCGAGCTTGGCCAAAAAAGGAATAGAACTTTTTTATAGGAATGCCTTTAATTGAGATGTCTGCCCATTGGTTTGCATAAGAGATTCCTAAAGGATGAATAACTCCTAAAACTAGCTTTTCCTTTACATAATGACAATCCAACTTTATATGTTTGGTCCATTCATGAAAATTAGGATTGCTAGCAATATGAAGAGCTCATGAATTATACAGAATAAAGGGACCAATTATGGATGATGTATACCAACAGCTTGTAAAAGATATATAAGCCATTATACTTTACTGCTTGCAATGGACAATGCTCAATATTGATCCTCAAATGATGATTTTGATATGATATTCATGATATAAGAGAATGTCCTAAAAACTTGCAATAGCCTGTGATAGAGCATCGGCTATAAATGCAAAATGCTTTGAGCTTTATTTGTGATTTTGCCAAGAAGAATACACCTTTTCCTAGATCCTTTTTTAGATAAATGTAAAATTCTTGTTAATACCTTGACATGTATGTGTGAGCATGGATTTTTTCCCGACCTCAATGATGAAAGCCTTTATTACCTTTTTCACAGATAAGTATGAGGTGGATTTGGAACTACCAAAATGACGTCAAAGATGTCTTGGATGACCCGAAGAACTGTAACAAATCTTGACACGGAATCCCGAAGAAGGTTGATTGAGCGCTTAAGAAGACCAGAGAGAAAAGTGAGAAAAGGTGAGAAATGCAAAACTAACTACTATAGCCACTCAGCTATAGTGCCCTATAGGGGTGTGGCTGTAGTTAGCACAACTACAGCCGTCCGGCTATAGGCCACTATAGCAGCTCAGCTGTAGTTTCCAGATTTGATTTTCTCCTAAATAGGGTGTATTTTGTCTCATTAATTCGGGATTTTCAACCCTAATTGGAATGTATAAAAGGTAAAACATGAAATTAGGTTAAGGGGACAGGATTTTGCAGCCACAATAAGGAGAGAGAGCTAGGGTTTTGAAATTTGGAGAGTTAGAGAGAGAAAGAGAGGTATTCAATCTAAAAACCGACCTTTTCAATCCATTCTTCAATCCAAATCTCACAAAAACAGGTTAGAATCATTAGGTTCCACCTGGGTTTAGGGTTTGCATCCAAAAACTTGGGGAGATTCTTATCAGAAGGGTTTGGTTTGGGTTTTAGAGAGAGAAAATTAGGTTTTAAAGAGAAAAATCCTTAAATCCAATCTAAAATCATCCAATCTCGAATCTAATCTGTAGAGATCATTAGAGTCCTTTTAGAAATCATATTTGGGAGTGATTCTAATTGATTCAGTGTTCGTTTAGGTTGATTTGGGGTTTCATTCGAGTTTTAGAGATTCATAGACGATTTCCGATTGTTGGTGATTTCGAAGAGTTTTTCGGCGTCCGAATACATTTTTGATGGTCCAAAACACTAGAACATAAACAAGGTAGGCTCTGAGAGGCCTTAAAAACTTATTTGAAATTTTTTTGGGTGCTATTGTGTGTGTTTGGTGGTTTTTCAAAAGCTAGAAGTGGAAACCCAGCTATAACTGCCCCATCTATTGCTTATAGCCGCTCGGCTGTAGTCTGATGACTATAGTGGCACAGCTGTAACCTATAGTGGCATAGCTATAGTTGTCTGATTATATCCGCTCGGTTGTAATCTTAAGGGCAGAAGCTCCAAATGCCTTAAATCGACCGAAAACACTTCCTTTTTCAAATCAAATGTATTTTTCATGAATAATATCGGTCGAATCACATCCATATATGATTAGATTTGCGGTTTTCGGGTTTTTGATTGATGGATATGAGATTTAGTTTTGTTGATTTTAGGTTTTTAGGGTTTTCTGGATTCATTTGATCCGATCTAAATCTATTTCGTGGATTTTATAAGTTTCCAAAAACCCCAGATTATCCAAAACCATCAAAACATCAAAAACGATTTTCAAAATGTGAGAGAAAACTGGATTAGTGTTTCTAGAGCACTACAGCCACTTAGCTGTAGGTGTTACAGTTGCCCCAGCCACTACATTGGCGCGGCTATAGCATACTACAGTGGCTCGGCTGTAGTTGATGAAACAGAATTACAGTTTTACTTTTTTGGACTCTAACTCGTAATTTTGTTTCTCCTTTCAATTCAAAAACGATTTTTGGTGTGTTTATGGCCCATAAAAAGATGGAACATGCATGTAAAACGAGCCAAACCATTTTTAAAATTGATTTTCATTCATAAAATTTACAGGGTGTTTTATAAAATGTTTTCTAGGTCTAATCAAGTAGTCGTCCGGAATTCTAGGTTATCCCCCCATGCATGATCCCGTTTCCCAAAATACCCCTATTCTGTCTTATGTGAATCCTTGATGCGATTTGTATACTTGTGCTAACTATATTTGGATGCAGCCTTTTATTTTTCATTTTTGATGTATTTAATAGATTTTTTCGTGTATCTAGGCGATTGTACTTTTTAGATCCTCGTTTATCTAGGCGATTGTAATGGTGAGGATGAGAGCTTTTTTCTTTTTTTGTTTTTGGGTTGTAATAAGGCCTCTATTTCTTTTCCTGGTTTATTTTTGGATGTATGGTGTATATTCCTGCACTTTTATTTTTCCGCACTTTATTTATGTCATTTGCATGAGCATTAACTAAAATTTAAAAAAGATAAAATGGGTAGAATTAAGTGAATGTTATATTGTATTATAAAATAATAATTGAAAACAAGTTGAGGGTTAGTAGATGTGTTGCCCAAACCCTGAATCTCTAGATCAGGTACTGTGTCTACGGTTGGTAGGAAGCTGTATCGGAATTTCCCAGCTGAGCTGATCTGAGTGGCAACTCTGTATCTGATCACGAAATTTAGATTTCGAGATCTTTAAGTTTAAATTGGGATTTTCTAAAAATTTGTTTTCCAAAATTCACACTTAAAATTAAGTAATCTACAAAATTAGTTTTCTCAATAAAATGAAAGGTTTTCGTAAGAAAAATAAAAACTCGTTTTCAAAACCACATAATCACTTAAAAAGAATCCCCGGTTCCCAATTTGCCTCGCGTTCCGAAAAATGTCGTCCGCTTGTAGTGGCGACTCCACTAGAGACTAACGGTTTCTTTAAAAAAGTTTTTATAAAAACTTAAGGACCTTAGGCAACCATTGAAGTATATCCTCACTTGTAGTCACTTAGTAATTCATAATCCGATATCTCATTCATAACCGCATAGCATGACATTTTCTTTTCTCAATCCCTCCAACACTTGATTAGCCCAGTTTATTTCCAAAGGTGACCTACCTCATCCGCTAGGATTGGAGGCACCTGAGGGGGTAAACCACTCATAGCATCGCATGAACCTTACATCGTGTTCTACGATAAGGAGTGTATTTTCACTATGGGAACCTGTATGACCCTTGGTTTGACTCATACCTTCATGTAATGGCCTAGTAACTTCCCCTTAGGACTACCCAAACATAAATTCATAAATTTAAACTTTGAGAGTGCACCTTTGTTACCCCCAGTTGGTATCAAAGGGACCCAACACCTAGGTAGAATGCGGGACAAATCGAATGGAGGAATAAGGTTGGAAGGGAGAGCATATTTTCATGTGTTTATGCTAATGTTTGTTCTTGTTTGTTTGACCTTGTTTTGCCATTTGCATGAGACATCAAACACGCATCATCCGTGCCATTTTCTAACCATGTTTTTATGCAGTCATTGTGAAGCATTATCATATGTGTGGTATTATACTAACCATATTTTCGTGCAGCCATGGTCTTTTTCATATGCCATATACATTTTGTTTGTGTCATGCATCCTAACCACATCTTTGTGCAGCCACTTGCATTCTGTGTGACATGGGCATTTATCTCATCTCATCTCATCCCATCTAAAATGAAAGGATGTTCTAAGTATGCCCTTCACAATTATTTCATCCCAAATTGGGAGTCCCAAAACTACCCGTATTCCATCTGTGCACCGGATTGCACTTGGCCATTTCACTATATCATGTCATTCATTAAAGGACCATGACAGTCTTAGGTCCATTTTCATATGGCGGGTCACACGATGTCGTTACATGACATCATCACTGGTATCATAGAGATGCTAAAACCTTGCTTGTGTGTCACGATTCACGTTGGATTGTTCCATAACATTGATGATTCATTCGAGGTACTCCACGAGTGCCGAACTATTACATACATGTAGGGCCATTTCATAACGTTACCAAATCAGACAAGGTGTTCCATGAATGCCAAAATTCTGTCCGTGTTTCAAGTTATACGCGACTTGCTTTTGACATCACTTCATCTAAGATGCCATAAAAGCATCAAAGCTCTGTCTATGGAATGGCTCCCATATGACAACTTCGTATCATCTCATTGACCTACGAAGCATCAAACCTCTATCCATGTGTCGGTACACATGTGACAATTTCATAACATCAACTAGGTGCCCTAAAGGCGCCAAACCTCTGTCCGTGTGACGGCTCACACGTGACATTTTTTCATTGTCTTTCGTATTTCATGGGGTATGCTTGGAATGTCCATAATAAAAATAAGGAAAATATGAAGGTCATTTTCATCATCATCCCCATCCAAGAAACATCATTCAATCATGAACACAAACATAGCATACACGCCACTTAATGTGTCGAGTCTTGGTTCACCACATACATCTGAAATTCTAACCCCGTGTTGACAATGCAGTTTGGAGTCTAACCTCAAAGAGGTTAGTTCGTGTCGAGTCAGAACTGAGTCAATCAGTTCAGTTAGTTGAATTAGAACCAGTCACTGTGGAAGGGGTCAATTCGGGATCAGATTTAGATCAGGAGGTTGAGGTTCAGCTACCTTCTTTGCCTGTTGATAGTCAGACTTTATTGGAAGAAGCAGATAGAATAGAAATGGCTGATGGAAAAAATAGGAATATGCCTTTTGACATGGCGGCTTTCATGAGAAGTTTTCTGAATTTCGATGAATTTAAGGCTACCCTGAGGGAGCAAATGCAAGCTTTGATGAATGCTACCCCTATTCAGACTGTTCCACCGACTCAGACTTCGGTTGGAAGTGGAGGAAAACATTTTGTGATGAATGGAGCTGAAGGGAGTGTTCCCAGTGGGAGTGGTGGAGTTGTTAATCAAGGGAACCTGATCGTCAGTCTGAAGATGATGAAGTGTTCAAGAAGGCGAGAGAAGCCTCAATTCAGACTGTTGCGGAGAAGCGTCTCAATAAGAAATTATCTGATATTGAAGTTATGTTGCCCAAGCTGAAGGAGATGGTGCACTATAATCCTATGAAGTGTGCCGATCCAGCTACTTTGATGGATAATAGAGGAGAGGTACCTCCGGCTGCTTTTCACATGCCTTATCTTCCTCCCTACAGTGGGGAAGGCCTATAGGAAGCCCATTTAGATAGTTATGTGAGACTGATGACAAGTATGGGAATCGGAAAAGGCCACCTCTTGAACCTGTTCCTGACGACTTTAAGGGGTGTTGTGGTGAAGTGGTATATAAAGATGCCTTTGCACACCCATTCTACTTGGAAGGACCTGTCTGAAGCCTTTGTGAAGTAATATGCTTACAATACCCAGGTAGAAACCACTCTTGAAGATTTAGAGAGGATCCGCCAAAAGCCGAATGAATCCTTCCCAGCTTACTATAAAAGGTGGAAGGATGTTCAAGTTCTTGTTGATGGGGCCCCGAAGTTGGAGTCACTTATTGTGAAGCTAGTTGATGGTAGTCTGCCCCAATATAAAGACAAAATGAAGCTGAAGAGGTTCCACTCTTTTAATAAAGTGGTTGAATTTGCTAAGCATATCAAGTGATACGAAGAAGAGGAACAAAGGGGTAAACAGAGTTTGGGCTCCTATAGAAGTAATCAAGGGTACCCCCAAGGGTACAAAGGTAGTAGCTCTAAGGCTACCTCAGCCAAGTTTAGTGCTAAGATGATTCCGGAAGCAACCTCAATTGAAATGCATGAGGCGGATGTGGCCACTGTGAACCAGGGAAGACAGACTCGTCAAAGGCTCACTAGTCCATGGGCTGAGTCAGTGAGCCGAATTTTTGCCAAGTGTAGGAAGCCTGGGTTATTGCAGAGTTTAAGGACATTTTTGCCTCCAGCTGAGGCAAATAAAGATAACTTTTGTGCTTATCACGTGATGACGGGGTCACCGTACAAATGAATGTGCCCAGTTGATTAAGGCCATCAAGTAGTTGGTTACTGATGGTACGATTGTCGAGCTACCCTTAAAGCCGAGCATTCAGAACAATCCCCTACTCAACTTTGGCAAGCCCGGGTACGCAAGCTATTAAGATCAATGATGCTGTGGCAGCAGAAGACCCTCCGTATATGGAGGATAAGAATTATTTTAATGTATTTGCTTTCTTTCTTCTTTATAATGTGGACAATTCAGCCCATAAAGTGTTTAATTTAATACAATTTGACTTCGATTGCTTATGTGATGTTTTTCCAGATGGAATTATGCATGCATACAAAGATTCATTTAATGTATTTAGCATACATGATGCATCATCGCATGAAATGAATCTAGAAACAGATGACAACCCAAAACTGGTATCTGTCTAGAAAGACCTCATGCCTGGTGAGAGAAAAGGAATTGTAAAAGTACCATAAAAGCAAGTGAAAGCCTTTACCTGGTTGTACGAGGTCACATGGGGTTGACAGAGAAATTACTGAACACCAAGTTCCAAGGGATTCGAAGGTGAAACCAATCAAGCAGAGGCTCCGTAAGCTCAAACCAGAAAAAGAGGTTTATCACAACATGAGGAATTGATAGTGTCAGAGAAATAAAGCTACCCATGTTGAACAGACATTGATTCATAGTCTCAACCGTCAACTACTTCTCAAAGTAGGGTAGCGAAGTCATATATGAGTGTCACAGTAAAAAAAAGTATGTGTCCATGTTCAGAAAGAAGAATATGTTTACATGGTATGACATCCCGCATCATGTCGCGGCCAATGATGGCCTACAATTCCAAGGGGCAACAATATAGTGTTCCAAAATAAAAGGGTGGAGCATCATAGATAATCTCCGTATCTCCCACAAACCAATGGGGCGATAGAAGCGGCCCATAAATCCAGTAAAGGGATTCCGTCTAAAATGGTAGTTACCTACAGAGATTAGGTCGACATGTTACCATTTGCCTTGCAAGGACATAGAACAAGCACCGGAGTACCCATCGGCAAAACACTGTACTCATTGGTCTACGGGGTGGAAGCGGTTCTACCAGTGGAAGCAAAGACCAAGCCATCAACCCCTTCAATTAAAACAAGCTTAGATGACACAATGTGTAAAAAAAAGAGTCCAATGGATCGAAAACCGAAAAGGCAATCCATGCAAAATTTAGGATAGATACCATTACTAATTCTGTTCTTAGCTTCATTTCATCTTTGATGTGCATTGTGCTAAAACATTATTAATGAATAAATGAATGAATGCTTTGTTCTGTTCGTTTAATTGTCCCAAGTCTGTTTGACATTGAATTTGTATTACATATATATGGCTGTGCATGTTCTCTGTTTGCATCTCACTTCAAGTAAAAAAAAATCCGATAGACTGAAAACCGGAAGGTGGTCTATGCAAAAATTAGGATATAAATAAAATTCTGCTGAGTAGAAAACCTAAAAGGGCCGTTCAGGAAAAAGTTAAGACAGTCCAATAGATCGAAAACCTGAAAGGGTGGTATATGCAAAAGTTAGGACACAAAATGAAGTCTGCTGAATTGAAAACCCGAAAGGGCAGGTCAGGCAACAATAAAGACAGTCCGATAGGCCGAAAACCCGAAAGGGCGACCTATACAAAAGTTAGGACATAAAATAAAAACAGAATAAAAGTCATACAGTAGCATCAAGCTCAGATAACCCTAATCCTCTAAAGACCGAGGTACCTCAAAGTCAGCACCTCACGTCCGCGTCTCATGGGGCAAGCAATTAGGTCAGACAGCCAAGCTCTGTGGCGAGCATCCGTCTCCACAGAAGCAGTACTATCATATCTTAGAATCTCGGTGCGAATAGGATGTATCCACTGATGCTGCACGTGTCGAGGCCACTATGGTGTAAACACTCCACACTCTGTGGTGCACAAAGATTGAAGGGACCCCCTGCAGCCGACCGACCATACTGTCAGCACAGCCAAGTGGGAGAGTAGAAAGTCACATGAGTCAATCCAAGCAGTTGAACACCTCCAGCCTAGTTCTTAGTAGTCACATCAGAAATGTCCCACTAGGGGCAGACCCATCGGATAGAGGCATCAGTTCGAATCCTTATCCAATCAAACCAATTCTCCATGGACATAAAGCCGAAATCTAGAAGCTCGATGTGTCGAGACCAGTAACGCTTCAGAGCGTATCTCGGGTAAGGTGAAGGAGAGCTTAGGAGGCTCAACTTCTCTAGCAGCTAGATCTGTGTAATGGTTAGTTAAATCGAAAGGGGTAATGGATAATTGAATTCAGAAAGTATAGTGTAGAAGCATACCTGAAGTAAAAAAGGGGATCCATAACTCTCAACAGGAGAATCAGAGTGAATAGAATCTAAATGAATCAGTGTCTCAGTTAAGACAATCCTCATAGGTGATACAGCCCGAGCCATCTAGGTCACTGTCAAGGCTAATCTAAAGCTGTAAGTACCATATCAGGACTCGCACAAGCAGTATGCCATCAATAGTAAGCTCATCCACGGAGCCCAGCTAGGGGCAGAAAGGGGTAAAGCAAAGCATAATTCGCAATAATAGAAAGGCTAAGTCTAGGAGAGGCAGGGCTACTAGAAAGTGCATGACCCATACCTGCTACGTCTGGGGCAAATCGACTCAGAAATGTATGAATATCACCCGAATCAGGAACAGGAACAGATAACCAGACTCCTCAAGGGCAAGGAATGTAGAGGATGGTGCTAAACTCCTCCACTAAGGGGAACAACTCCTGGTTAGTGAAGCGAAAGATGTGATCCATCGGATCCCAGAAACTGGTAGCAGCATCCAAAAAGACCGGATTGGAAGTCAAAGTAGCACAGAATCTAAGGTACTGTAAGCCGAAGGGCACTAGCAAAGCCCAATTGGAAGAGCGGGTCATACCCCAACAGTCTCGGAGTTGTCCTAGGAGTTGATCCATGCCAAAAGAGGAGTGAAAGAAAGAGAAGAGAAGCTGAAATTCGGTGCAGGGCGACTCTAAGGTGTCTGGTGGCTGTAATGCCCTATAAAGGTGTGGCTATAATGTGCCAGGCGGCTATAATGTTATAGTGGAGCGTTGTAGTGCAAACAACACTTTGTCTATATCTTTATATGATTTCTGATGATCATAGACCTACGGCTATAAGTTCCAGGGGTAGTTTTTTTTAAGGAAAATGAAGTCTAAAGGCACTAGAACACATCCCAAACCCGATCAGATTGAACTAAGGGGCAATAAAAACATGAAAAGGTAAAAAAACATACACTCAAAGGCTCAAAGTCAATGAATAGAAGATGTAAATGTTATAAACCATGTGCAAATCATTCAAACCATTAAGTACATCACAAAGCAAGACCCATGCGAGGGCCAGAATACGCAAAAGTTAAAGAAAGTAACCCATAAATGGATCAATACATCACAAGTAGAAAGATGGAGAAATAGGCATAAGGAGGTGCGAAGCCTACATCATCATCATCATCATCTCCGTTATCTCCTAGCTCCTCGGTCGGTTTCTCGCTCACGTGCTCACCCGTAAACCTTATCTAGGCCCCTAAATTGTTCACCCAATCTTTGAAGGTCTGATTCATGATCTCTAGCTCGGTGACCCATTGACGCAACAGGTCAACCTCTGCCCTTAAGTGAGTGGACTCTCAGCGATCAATCCCAATCATCGTCTGCACCAAGCAAAGCATAAAAAACATCATAATCACATGCATATACATCCAAAACATACATACATGCATACATTCATACACAGGCATAAAGCCAAATGCAGGTACTTACCGTCAAGGCGGAGTTATCCCGAATGGTGAGCGCCCTCAATGCGGGAATGGCCTGGCCCATACACATACCCTACGTGACTGGAATCTACAGAGATCATATTCAAAGGGGCCAATCTATTATAGATAATTAGTGAAAGGGGCAAGATATTTGGTCTATATTCATTCTTGATCGAAGGGGCAAAAATTTTTTGTTTCCAAAATTATCGATCAAGGAACGAATACATAACCAAAACAACTTCAAGACATCAAAAGAGATAATCAAACTTCTCGAATCACTAGAGCATCTTTCCCTAGAAACATAAGCTTTACGGGAAACACTATTATCCTTTCCTTCAGTGACGCAAGCCCCACTAGAAGTGAAATGACTAAAATACCCTTCTGTTAGTAACTAAGCTACCAAATGGCCAAAACACCTTCCCTTTAGTGACACAAGCTTCACGGGAAACCAAATCATCGAAATATTTCTTCCTCTAGTGACATAGACTCCACTAGAGGTGAAATGACCAAAATGCCCATTGGTTAGCCGTCAAGCTACCAAATGACCAAAATACCCTTTTTCTCACCAAAGGGGATACCAAATCATTAAAACTCATTTCTTTTCCTGTCATAGGCCCCACGAGAAGCTAAATGACCAAAGTACCCTTCCACCAAAGGACACCAACTTTCCAAGCTATAAAATTACCAAAATACCCTTCCCTTTCATGAACATCAATTGACAAGGAGAATTCAATCTAGGCAAAGTCCTCTACTTCGCTACGAAGTCAAAGCACATCCCTGGAGTATCAACCTAATCTGGGCAAAGTCCTCTGCTTTGCGACAGAGTAGAAGCACGTCCCTGGAGCATCAACCTAATCTGGGCAAAGTTGTCTGCTTCGCAACAGAGTCGAAGCACGTCCCTGGAGCATCAACCTAATCTGGGCAAAGTCCTCTACTTCGCGACGAAGTTGAAGCACATCCCTGGAGCACCAATCCGATCTGGGCGAAGTCCTCTGCTTCACATTGGAGTCTAAGCACGTCCCTGGAGAACCAATCAATTCGAGCAAAGTCCTATTATGAGCGGACGACTTTTTCGGCGGAAGTGGAGAAAAAAAATGAGGCCGTGAGGCGGGCCGCTTTCGGGGTTTTCGGTTTTAATGCTCAACATTCGATTTTGGAAAATTCATCATTTATTTCATAAAAGAATCGAGACCTAGGTCTCGATAGAAAATGTAAGAGTCGCCACCCGGTTCAACTCAATCGGGAAATTACAGCGTAGCTGAATGGAACGAGGGCCGCTACACTTTCCAAAGATCTAGGTCCAGACAAGTCCCTTATTTCATGTCTAATCAAAATAAATTTGGCTAATTTTCATTGATAGCATTTTATATTTCTAAGGTTGATTTCCATTGATTTAATCATATGGCGTACATAAGGATAAAAGCGATGAATAAATAAATTATTTACAACCCAATCAAATCACAACAAAGCTATCCTAGGGGATACATTTGTATAATTCCGGGATCGGGGTACAATCGCCTATTTTACACGAGTATCTAATGCGTCAAAATTAAAATAAATAAGTAAAAGTAAATTAAATTAAATTCCTGTAAAACAAAGGTTAGTGCAAATACATGCAACGAGTTGGACTTAAGTAGATAGAACGGCGGATCAGAGATTGGGGATATGCATTTAGGGGGTAGCCGGGTGAACTTGGATAGTTTGCCCGACTAGACCACGAAAATGGTTTTGAAACGTTCCTGTGTTTTTGTTTCATGAGAAAATACATTTTTGAAAACATTTTCTTTTACCGGTTTATTTCCATTTAGCATGTAAAACGGGTCAGTTTTCAGGAGATTTGGATCTCCGTCGTTGCATTAATCTAACTGCAACAACTCGAAAAATAAATCTATGGTCGTGATTGCATGAGATGAGTTTATTTTGGTTTATTTTTTGTGATTTTCTAATTTTTATGCATTTTTATAATTTTTCTGATTTTTTTGGGATTTTTCTGAATTTTTTCAAATTTTTTGTGATTTTCTATTGCTGAGCAGAAATTACAACTGTGCGACTATAATTACAGTCGTGCAACCGTAATTCATTTCTGAAGCACAAAATGGCGGAAACTATTTGGAAGGATAGGATTTAAAGCCGTGATGACCAGAACAGTCATGCAACTATAACTATAGTCGTACGACTATAGTTATAGACGTACGGCTGTTCAACCTGCCTAGAGGCAGCAAACTTGCATTTTGTGTTTCAAGTGATTTTATGCATGAAAATGAACCAAAACATACAGAAAATGAAGTAAAACACTAGTTTTAGATATTATTACCCTTGTAGCATGGATCCATTATCGATTTGGCCGAGTAAAACGCCTTGAATCGGTTCCCGATTGCTCCTTTTCTTTATTGTGTTGAGGTACAAAAATAATGTCTAAAAACCTCCACAAGTTACGGATTTAGTTAAGTTCAAGTTCTGGGCTTGTTTATCTTTGAGTGACAGATTATTAACCTATGATTTCTATCAATTTAAGCCTCACAATATAAATATTCAAAAAGAATAGAGTAGGAGAAAATAGGTGTATTTTTTACTCTTCTATTCCGTTCTTTCAATGCATCTTGAGCTCTTTTCAATCCAAAATTTTGTCAACCCTGGTTCCTCCCTTTTTCCTGATATTTATATACCTAAAAAAGGGACAAGAAGACACAATAATGCCCCTAGATCATACCCCATACCTCTCCCATTTCGGATGAGTTGTGACTGCCTGTTATTTAGATCTACAGTCGTATGACTGTATTTTGTCGGTAATTACAGTCGTACGACTATAGTACAGTCGTGAGACTATGATATAGTCTCGCGACTGTATTCATTTTTTTTATTTTTATTTTTATTTATTTTATTTTATTTATTTATTTTTTTTACCGGAAAATTCTGTATTCACAGGCTGCCCCTCGTGTAACTAAAGTCTGATTCTTTGCACAGATTTAGGTACACGATAAAGAACACGAGGTCAATGGTAGTGTGCTCGTGTGTGGCTTGTGTATTTATTCCTTGAGACTTTTGGTAGTCAAGCGATTTCTTCTGATGATTTTTGCATAAAGATGACGCCGGGAAAACATGACTTTTGGAGTCAGGGGTTTCTTATGATGATAAGGACGACGCCGGGGAAACATGACTTTTGGAGCCAAGCGGTTTCTTATGATGATTTTCGCATAAGGATGATGTCGGGAAACTATGACTTTTGGAGCCAGGCGGTTTCTTACGATGATTTTCGCATAAGGATGACGCCGGAAAAATATGACTTTTGGAGCCAAGCGGTTCCTTATGATGATTTTCACATAAGGATGACGCCGGGAAAATATTACTTTTGGAGCCCGGTGGTTCCTTATGATGATTTTCACATAAGGATGATACCGGGGAAACATGACTTTTGGAGTCAAATGACCATGTATGACCTACCATACGGAGCCATAGTGTTTGTGGTATGCAATTGGTGAACGCATTTATTCCTTGATCGATAATTTTGAAACAAAAGTTTTTGCCCCTTCGATCAAGAATAAATGTGGGTAAACGTGTTTTGGTTACCTTTTATAGTCATGTGGGACTGAATTTGTGAAGTGTGTGACGGTCGCGCATGACTTGGCATACAAGACACATTGAAGGTGTAATCTAAATTCCCCGGTTTAAGGTCATGGGAGACCGTGATTTGTGCAAAAAGGGACGATCTCATGTGATTTGGCATACATCGAAAATGAATTTTGGGTTCCCTTTTAAAGTCGTGGTGGACCGTGATTGGTGAAAAGTAAGACTATGACTTGGCATTCGAGACACGTCGAACATGAATTTTGGATTCCCTTTTAAAGTCATGGTGGACCGTAATTTGGGAGTTGTGAGACAATCTCGTGTGACTTGGCACTCAGGATACATCGAAAATGAATTCTGTGGAGTGAAAAGATTGTACTTACAGTGAATTTTTGCGATTTCCTCGAGTATCATGCCTTTGGAAGAGGCAAACCGTCGTTGAAAAAATTAGATGTCCACACATTGGTCCTGCAAAATTATCGAATCATAGGAGCAAGAATCTAGGAAAAATGAGTTAGAAAACACGAATAATCGAATCCGAAAAAAAAAATCTGTCGAGTCTAGGAAGAACACTCGTTCGAGTGTAGGATGAACACTCGTACGAGTGTAGTTACAGTCGTGCGATTGTAACTATAGTCGTACAACTGTAGACCTTTTCTTTCTTATTTTTTTTTCCCTTTTTTATTATTATTTTTTATTATTATTTTATTATTTGTATTTTTTTATTTTTATTTTTATTTTTATTTTTATTTTTATTTTTTTTAATTTTTTTAAATTTCTTTAATTTATGCAAAAGTTAAATAAATGTTGACTTTTACTTCACTGGATGTGCAGGATAGAGAGATATCGGGCTGCAGGAACCTTTCCTTGCCCCGTGTCTACTGGGGAAATCTCCCTGAGGTTGTGAAGGTCCGTGTGAGAGATCTCGGTCTGGAGGCATTCATTCTTTCCCTGCCGGAGAACACGCCTCATGCTACTCATGCTGTGATGACGGCCTTGTGCGAGAGGTGGGTTTGCACTACCCACACCTTCCATCTACCCATTGTCGAGTTCACGGTTACTCCTTCAAACTTTGCCGGGATCACCAGATTTGGTTTTGGTGTGGATCACTACATCAGTTGGCTGATTGGCTATACCCCCGAGAAGGGGAAGGTCCTTTGTTCCCAGGTGGAGGCATATTGGGCTACTCGCCCAAACCCATCTGAGGAGGACGTGGAGCAGTGTGCTCAAGCTTATGTGCTTGTCTTGTTATCCTACATGTTTTTCCCCATCGGGCAGAGTACGTGCAATCTGACCCTACTTCCGTGCTTGGTTGACTTATCCATCTTCCCGACCTTGGTCTGGGCTCAGGCTGCGCATGGTCAGCTATATTACGGGTTAAACCTATGCACCAGGGGGAGACAGCAGGAGATCCTGGGCTTATGGCTTAGGCTTTTGGTATTACCCTTCTCCTTTTCCTTTTTTTTTAATTTTGTTTTATTGATTTCAGATCTGGGTGTTTAAGCACCACATTCTGGAGCCGCCCGTCTCGAAGGATGTTCAGGGTGAGGAGCACCCTACTGTTCTGCGTGCGCAAGGATGGCAGGGTATCAGCCGTAATTTAGCGGATATCCGGTAAGATCTTCGAGAAGTCTCCTGGGAGAGAATAAGCAAACTAATTTTGTTAGTTAAAAAAATATTTTAATTCAGCATTTACTTACTTAAGATGGAATATTTGCTTCTTTGATTGCATTTTTGCAACTTGATCACCTCCCATGGGGCAGTCAGGGAGTTCTAACTCTTGTCGTGTAGGCTTCTCTACGATTTGATGACCACCGGTTTGTCATGGAGTTTCCTATGTCCCACGAGTGGTATTTGGGCGATCGTCTTTGCCTTTCGGACCACATAGACGGCCCTGCTGGCCCGGTAGTTCCTCCACTGCTCCCGCGTACCCTATTTTGGCCCTACTTGTCGAAGCCTGCTGAGCACCCGGATATGTATGGGGATGGATACATTGTCGACTTCGTCGAGGGCGACTATCTGGCTTTTATCTGAGAGTCCCTATTGCCAGTCCAGCTCAATGCTCAGACGGCTCCTTCCCGTCGAGTATTTCCTATCCATTGTTCCAATTTGATTTTCAGTGTCTAATGCCCTTTCAATTGTAGGTCAAGAGGCAGAGGGGATCAAGTTCTGCTCGGCAGTTTTCCCCAAAAGATGAGGACACCGAGGTCACTACCATTGGAGGGTATGCTCCTACTCAGGACAGGAGACACCCTGTACATTCTGGCAATGCAGCAGCATCCACTTCCCAAGTTACTGGGGTAGTAGAGGATCAATTGGTGACACAGCTGAGGATAAGCTTCAGTCTGATGGGGCTGGATGGTAGATATGTTGCTAGGGAGCTGCCCCCTTATCAGGACCATCAGATCATATTCGCCCCAGAGCATGCTACTCATGTAAGTCTTCTACCCATTTTATCATTCCTTTATTTCTTTTGCTTTTCCCCTATCGCCTTTTGAACTTTTTTTTTTTTTTTGCAGATCCTCGGGCTCAGGTGTAGGATATGGCCCAGCAGTACTTAGGCCTAGAGTCTTTCGTGACATAGGAGAATGCTGCCTGGCTGCTAAGTATTCTGTAGTCCTTGCATTTTCACATGCTCTATGTAATGCATGAATGAATGTGTATGTATGTATGCATGTTAATTTGTATTATCATTTTGCAGTCTCGGGTGCAGATGCTGTAGGAGCAGGCCAGACAAATGGCTGCTTTTGAGGCTCAAGCCTTGGCTGCGATGCACGAGTTGACTTGGGCGCGAGCTGATTATCAGGCTCAGTTGGGCCAGATACGGGCCGACTTTGATGCTTATAGAGCAGCACATCCGAGTGAGTCGGAGTCTTCTGAGGAGGGAGAAGATGAGAGTTAGATTAGGGCTCTCTATATCTTGTACTGAATTTTTGCACATAACATGAACTTCATTTTCATTATCATAGCCTTTGATTTTGCTCGTTTCAATGATTCACTAATTTTTCAACTTTGCTTCTTTTCATTTAGGCTTTTATAATTTCCTAAAATCATTCCAAGACTTCGATTGGCTCAAATTAAAGCCTTTTCGGCTGTGGAACATTAAGGCATATTACAGACACCCATTAAACAATGATTTGTTGAGTGCTTGTTATTGCTACTGGGACCCAATTGACAATATTTTCCATTTCTCGCACTAAGAATTCTGCCCTTTGTATGAAGAATTCAGTGCCATCCTAAACATCCCATGCCACAAAGGGATTGACATTGCAATTCCTGAGTTCACCTTCAACAATACTCCTTCGTTGGTGAGCTTGTTCAGCCTCCCCAATCCTGAAATGGAAGCTCTGCTCTCCACTAAGAGTTCTTCTCCTAGTCCTGACTTGGAATCCATACTAGAGTGATACCAATACCTCTAGAGACCATGTTGGCTGGGCTAGCATGGTTAGCCTATTGCTGGTGAGCCAATAATTCGGTGATGCCAGCAACGGGGTTGCCTCCTTCAGGACTGTTTCTTTTATTCTACAAATGGCTGCTGGAGCATCTCCGGTTCCGTTTGCACTCGCTGAGACTCTGATTAATCTACATGCTTCTAAGGTCTAAGTTGGCCCCCATCTCATGTTGCTCCAGGTAATTCCTTTCATCGGCTTATGTACGTTCTGGTGTCGAAATGAGTTTCTGACCACTACTTCAAACTATTTTGCAGATTTGGCTATTGGAGAAGTTGTCGATTCTTAAAATTCCAAGGGAAGTTTTAAGAAGTTTCACCCGACCAACTTTAAGGAAAGAGGTTTCTTTGTAGACTCTTACGTTGACATATCCGCCAGTAAATGGGCCGCTTAGTTAGCTTGCATAACTGATGATCAGATTAGATGGGTCTGCCCCTGGTGGAAGATTACCCATGTGGTTGTGGAGATGCGGGCTCATGGTGTTCAATTGTTAGGATTGACAAAAGCAACTTTTTATTCTCCAAGTCGCCTTCGTCGTCAGTACGGCCAATCATAAAACATTCCTCAGCTTTCAGGTATCACCACGTGTGCGGAATACACTGCTTCTTGGCCAGATCATATGAAGTTTCGTTAGACTAACAATACTCGCCGTGTGACGTTAAAACATGCTTCCCTTGCTTCTATGGAGACGGATGAATGTTATAAGCAGTGGTTGGCTGAGATTAAGGACCTGCTGACCCGTGAGGCGCGTGAACGTATGACTCACCATTGGCTGGGTTTTTCCGAGGCTGTAAAACTGCTTCCTATCAAAAAGAGAAAAACATGAAAGAAACATGATTCCTATTACCATTTTTTATATATATATTTTTTTATTCTTCTTTTTTTTTTCTTTCTTTTTTTATTGATGTGTGCAGTTCGTATGCCTAGGCGTATGAATGGCTTTGTTCCTCTGGATGTTTTAACTAATGAGTCACGAACATACTCCAAACATTCATGCAATATGTTGAGCAATATGCACTTCATTAATGAAATTCAATTATTGTAACAATTAAAATCGGTACATATCTCGAATGAAATCATTCCCATTTTCAACCATCCCGTACAGGTTTTCTGGCTGATAAACTACCTCTCATTGCCTTAATTTTTGCTTAAGCTGCCCTTGCAGGTTTTCAACTTCACAGACTTTTTTTTTCTTTTTATTTTTTTTAACACATGGTAGCATTTGAGATGATCCTGGTTGATCGGATTAGTGAATTCATTGTCGTCCATGTCCATAATCTTTATTGTGCCTTTAGAGAGTACCTTCTTAACCATATATGGCCCTTCCTAATTAGGTTTGAATTTGCCCCTCACATCTGTCTTGGATGGTCTCATCTGCTTCAACACCAGATCTCCTGTCTTTAAAGGATGTTTCTGATAACGAACTCGTCGATTGTAGGCTCTAGCCATCCTTTGATGGTACATTTGCAGATGATCTAGAGCTTTGAGATGCTTTTCATCGACCATAGCCAGCTGTTCGAATCTTGCCTTTACCCATTCTGTCTCGGGCAATTGAGCTTCTAGAACGGTCCTTAAGGATTGTAGTTCCATCTCAATGGGAAGGACTACCTCCATCCCATAAACCAGCAAATACGACGTTTACTCTGTCGGTGTTCTAACACTGGTTCTCTAACCCCATAAGGAATATGGCACCCTATCTGCCTAGTTCTATAGGTCGAGGTGGTCTTTAATAAGATCTTCTTAATAGACTTATTTGCCGCTTCCACTTCTCCTTTGGCTTGTGGCCTATAAGGTGAAGACTTGTGATGTTCTACATTGTGTTCTTCAAGTAGTTCAGCTGTTGCCCCTTGAAACTGTACTCTGTTGTCAGTCACCACATGGTGTGGTATACCATACCTTACAAAGATGTGTTTCCTTATGAACTTAGCCATGTTTTTAGCCATGATTTTAGCATAAGACTTAGCTTCAACCCACTTGGAGAAGTAATCCACTACCACTATGATGAATTTGTGACTGTTTGATGGCGGAGGCCGTATCTCACCAATTATGTCTATACCTAGGCTGAGAATGGCCAAGGGGTTGTGAGATTCTGTAATTCCACGTGTGGAAGATGGCTGATATCCCCATAGATTTGGCACTCGTTACACTTCTTCACTTCTTCGGCACAATCTGTCTGCATGGTGAGCCAGAAATACCCTTGTCTCATGATCTTTTTAGCCAAAGCTAGACCAATCATGTGTGGGCCATAAATCCCTAAATGCAGCTCTTGCATAGCCCTCTTGGCTTCCATCTCTGTCAGACACCTCAATAACAATCCGTCAGTAGTCCTTCTGAAGAGTTGTCCGTCAAACTATCTGAATTGAATTGCAAGTTTCCTTAGTGTGGCGTTATCCGATGAATCGGCTCCTTTGGGATACTAACCATTTTGTAGGAAATTAACTATGTCTTGGTACCAAGGTTTATCATCCATTGTTAGAGTCAGGACATCACTAGAGTGATGGAATGGTGTTCTAGCAGTTTCGAGGATCAAAGGCTGCATTGGTGCCTTCTGAGGTCCATTCCACATGGACGATAGGGTTGCTAATGAATCATCCATCTGATTATCATCTCTAGCTACATGTTTGAATTTAATATGCCCGAATATCTGCACCAACCCTTATAAAGTCTCCAGGTACGGTTGAAGGGATTCTTCTTTGATTTCCCATTCTCCCGTGGCTTGACGGATCACCAATAATGAATCTTCAATAACGGTCACATCATCTGCTCCTAGTATGATAAGAGCATCAATGCCAAATAAACAGGCTTCGTATTCAGCACCGTTGTTGGTTACCAGGAATTCCAGCCGTTTTGATAAAGGAATTATTTCCCCTTCTGGAGTTACAATGATTACTTCGAGACCTGCACCTCTTTTGTTCACAGCCCCATCAAAGTGCATGACCCATTTCCTGATTTCCACATCCACCATGGCTAATTGCTCATCTGGAAATTCTAGATTCTCCACATAGTCAGATTCAAGTGGCTGATTCACTAGGAACTCCGCCACTGCTCTTCCTTTGATCACCTTCTTCGTCACATATTCAATATCAAATTCGGACAACAAAAGTAGCCACCAGGACAGTTTTCCTGCTAGAGATAGGGCAGAACAAAGGTATTTCATTGGATCAACCTTTGCCACTGCTTTTATCTTGTATGATTGGAAATAGTGTCTCAACTTCTTCGTCAACCAGACCATGGCAGTGTCAGTCTTTTCCACCACAGTGTACCACGTTTCATAATCTAGAAGCTTCTTACTAAGGTAGTAAATAGCACGCTCCTTCTTCTCATCCTGTTCTTGGACCAACATTGCCCCTATGGAGGTTTCTTCAATGGCTAGGTACAATATAAAAGGTTTGCCCGAAGGGTCAAGTACTCTTTGATCTTATCGAATGTAACTTGACATTGGTCATTCCACTCGATAGGTTGCTCTTTCCGAAGTAGCTTAAAAATAGGTTCACAAATAATAGTCAATCTGGCAATGAATCTGCTAACGTATTGAAGTGACCCCCAGGAATGATCTGACTTCCTTTTCCATTTTCGGCATTGGCATATCCCGAATATCTTTGATCTTGTCTGGGTCCATCGCAATCCCTGTCTGGCTGACAATGTGCCCTAGCAATATGCCTGATATAACTTCAAATACATATTTCTTCGGGTTGAGGCACAAGTTATACTTTTCAATCCTGGTCATGAATCTATCCAGGACAGCAGGGTGCTCTTCCTGGATCATGGATTTGGCCAACATATCATCAACATATACTTCAACCTCCTTGTGGATCATGTCATGTAGCAGTGTCGTGATAGCCCTTTGGTCAGGCATCACCCTATAGCAGTACACCCCCCACTCAGCAATGAAAGCTGTTTTAACTTTGTCAATGATATCCATCAAAATCAGATTGTATCTGGAGAAGCCATCCATAAATGAATACATGATACCCTTGCTGCACTGTCGATTAGGACATCAATGTAGGGAAGCGGGAAATTGTCCTTTGGAGAGGCTTTATTCAAATCCTGGTAATCCACACAAACTCTAACCTTTTCATCTTTCTTGGCAACTGGGACTATATTGGCTAGCCATTCTGGGTATTCTACCACTTCCAGGAAGTTGGCCTTGATCTGCTTTGATACTTCTTCTTTGACTTTCTCGGTCCATTCTGGGGGTAGACATCTTTGCTTTTGCTTTACTGCGCTGAACTTGGGATCCGTTAGGATTCTGTGTTCTGCTATTGCTCTATCAACCCCTGGCATGTCTTCGTAAGACCAAGCAAATGCTCCCACATGCTTTTTAAGTACCTCTATTAATTCTCGCTTTTCCTCAGGAGTGAGTTCGTTGGAGATAGATAACCTTTTAGGATTTTCAACATTACCCAAATTAACTTCATGTAATGTAGTGTCATAAATGCTGAACACATTGAATGAATGTTTGCATGTATGCACAGAATCATCAGGAAAAAAATCATATAAGTAAGCAAAGTTAGATTTCATTGCATTCATCGCCTTATAGGCAGAATTCTTCACATCGAATACAGAAGAAATGTTTACATAAAAATTAGTTTCCTCCTCCACATGCGGAGGGTCTTCAGCAGCAGAATCTTCAAGGTCAGCAGATCCTTCCTCAAATAGGTCATTCAGGTCCGCTTCTAGAGTCTCTTTTTATACCTCTGAAAGAGCAACTTCTTCTCCCTTTGCTTTTCCTTTGGCCATCATCCGAGTCAGTTCTGCCACAGCCTTCTCCACCAACTCAGCTTGTCCTGAGGCAGCTTCCTTTTTCGCAAGACACTCCTTCAAACCTTTCTTCAACAGGGCTGAAAATGCCTTAGTGATGGCATCCACCAATGCATCCGCATATTCTTCTTTTGGCTTTTCCTTCGGAAGGATAGGGGCTACCACTTCAGTTTGGATCCTTGGAGAGGAGGTGATCTTGGTTGTTTTTTTGGGCTTAAGCATTTCCTCAATAGAGCCAACGCCATACTTTGAGAAGTCGACAACATCGGAAAATATTTCAAATCCAGGAACTGTTTCCCCCTCGACCATCATCGGTTCAGGCTTTCTGTCATATGGCCTATCACTTGTATGGACAAATGTATCCACAAGGTGGACCTTTTTCGATTCAAGCCTTTCCTTCTCAACAGCTCCTTTTTAACCAAGACCTCGACGGTGTGATTGGCCCGTGCCGATATCAAACTTTGTGATCCCCTGTTGATAAGCTCCGAGCCCTCTTCTCGGAATGAAATTCTGCTTTTGGAAGTGCTTGTGGATCCATGGAGGTCTTTCTCCTGCTGCTTTAAAATGACAGCCACTTGAAAACCTGTCATGGGTTGCCCGGATGAGTGTAGTATTGCCACCATTGATGATTCATCAGTCTCAAGGGTCACAATTCTCTCCCTTATCAGAATCTTCACCTTCTGATGTAGAGTTGAGGGCATCTCTCCCCATGCATGGAACCAAGGTCATCCCAAGAGTAAAGAAAATGTCACCGGGATATCGATGACAGTGAATAGCACTTTGGATCTTATTTCTCCAATTATTACCTCCGCTTTGAAGGTGCCAATCAACATGCGCTTTGAGTCATCATAGGCGCGGATCACTGTGTTAGGCTTCAAGAGGTCTTCTTCATTCATGTTGAGGCTTGGGATTATTTTCAAGGGGCAAATGTTCAGTGCCGACCCGTTATCAACCATTACGTAGGGCAATATTCTGTCCATCATTTCAACCTTTAAATATAGCGCCCGATTATGGTTCATACCCTCAAGTGGTAGGTCATCAATGGAGAAGATGATTTCTCTGGGACTGTTAGGTCGTTGATCCTTTGCACGCCCGATTGCCATACACACCTCCTCAGGGGACATCAGTGGAGTTGCATCCATCTCCATGAGCTTCTTGACCACCACTGCTCGGTGTCTTTGGGTCTCCATCAGTAGATGCAACACGGATGCATGTGCAGGCATCTTTTTCAGCTGCTCCACCACCAAGTCTTCCTTTTCCTCAATCTTGGCTGGCACATAATCCTGAGCCGGGGCTTCGACTCTCTTGTTGGGCTCCCCTTGCCGTTGTGGCTTGGGTTGGTATACTCTTCCGCTTCTTGTGACATGATTCACTAGAGCATCCTTTTTTTTATGTACATCCCGCTTCTGGTGCAAACGGGATACACGGGCTTTGTCTGGACTATGGGCTTGGGCTGGCTCATCATCTCAAATTCGTCTGCGTCATCATCTAGTTCAATGTCGTCTAGATTGACTGGCTTATTCCCCTTTGCAATCGGCTCAGCTTCTTCACCCGTCGCCACCTATATCACTGGCTTTGCCTTTGCAATTTGATCAAGCACAAAATTAGTTGGCAATCTCATTTGCACCATGTTGACCCTTCTTTCAGATTGAGGCAAGGGGTTGTTTTGGACATTGGGTTTTGGACAGGGCTCCTCTATCTTCTTCTCATCAATCAACTGCTGGATAGCCTTCTTCAAGGCGTGGCAGTCATTGGTGCGATGCCCCTTTGATACATGGTGGGAGCAGAAGTTGTTTTTGTTCACCTCGGCCGGAGGTGTATACGGTTTCATGCTTTGGAGGAAGCCCAATTGCCAATCGCTTATTGGTTCACCCCTTTCACTATAGCCACTACATCTGCTTGTCTAACTGGAGCAGAAGGCTGACTTGGCTTAACATTCATCGAGGAAGAGGCTGTGGGATTGTTGTTGCTCTTATATCCTGAATACGTCCGGCTTCGATACCCTCCTCCAGAACTGTTTTAGGCTGGATCAATCTCGTACTTCTCTACTTTTCGGGCCAGTTCATGCACCTCTACCAAAGAATGGAGTTTGTGATATTTCATCACATTTCGGTACACCTCTAAACTACCATCAATTAACTTTACAATCAATTCATCCTCTTGGCTTTTGATGAAGGAGGATCATCTTTTCCATCCACCTATGGTAATATTCTAAGAAGGTCTCGTTAGGCCTTTGCCTCATAGCTTCTAAGTCTTGTAGCTTGACCTCCAACTGAGTGTTAAAACTGAAGTACCTCACAAATGCATCAGATAAAGCATCCCAATCTCCTTGTATGCTCTCTTTTCTGTTTATTATACCAGGTGATTGCCCTGCCTTCTAGAGTAGTGGGGAATAACCCCACCAACTGGTTCATTGTGACTCCTGCCATCGATATGATTCATGCATACTGGTTCAAGTGTGTGGTAGGAGGACTCTTCCCAACATAGGGAGCAATTTTGGGTATCTGGAAGCCCACAGGCAGCTTTTCAATACCTCCAGCAATAAGTGTAGTTGGATCAATGCATTTGGAAGTATGAGCTTTGGTACTCCCATGCATTTTGGCCATAAATTCTTCCATCTCTTTCAACTTCTTTTCCATGGCAGATTCAACTGGTCTTTCAGCACCATTCCTCTGAGCTTCTCCCATGTCAGACAGCCCGTCATTCACTCTCCCTTCGTTGCTTGGTTCTCGGGTAACTCTTTCGGTTCGATGAGAAGATGACTCATCCATGGCAATTTGCACTTTACTCTTAATGAGGTTCTTGAATTCATCCAAGTTCATGAATTCTCGAATAACAATGGTGGCCAACATAGCAGCAGCAGTATCAGGTGAGATCGCCATTTCTAGAAAGTGTTGTCGGAGTTTGTCAACTTCTGGCGAAAATTCAGCTTCCGAGTTTGTCTTCGATACTATCTCAACTTCCCCTAACTAGACAGACTCTTTAAACTCACTAAATGTCAAATCCCCATGTTCTACTCTTTCAAGTCTGCCTTCTGGTCTGTGCCAAACTACAAAAGATATCAAACCAGAGTTAGTGAAAGATGTTCACCTAAAGAGTTATGAACTCTAGGTAATATGCATGTATGCATGGGGTGTCTAATGAATGGTACATGTATGTCGCATGAAATGGCCTTATGATGCAAACCTTGAACAACTGACCAATCAGGTGGTGAAGTGTACATGAAGATATGGACAGTACTCTTGCACTCTTAGAGTATTTAAGTACATGAAATGAAATGCGTGATGAAGTGGCAATTTCAGCATTCGTGGAGTACCTTGGGTTTTCATGTATGAGATGATATGAAATGGCGTGCTTGGCACATGGATAGAGTTTCAACACTCGGGGAACACCTTGGGCTTTCATGTTGTGACATGAGATGAAATGAATGGGTGCTTGTCATGCAGTCGAGATTTCAGCGCTTGAAAAGCACCTTGGGTTTTAATGTCATGACATGCGATGAAATGATCAAGTGCTTGGCACACAGATGAAATTTCAGTGCTCGGGGAGTACCTTGGGTTTTAATGTCATGCTATGAGATGAAATGGTGTGCTTGGTATATGGATAGAGTTTCAGTTCTCGAGGAGCACCTTGGGTTTTCACGTATGAAATGGTGTGCTTGGCACATGAGCAGAGTTTCGACGCTCAGAGAGCACCTTAGGTTTTTAACTTGTGATATGAGATGAAATGAACACGTGCTTAGCACACGGGTAGAGTTTTGGAGCTTGAGGAGCACCTTGGGTTTCTATATTGTGATATGAGATGAAATGAATGTGTGCTTGGTACACGGGTAAAGTTTCGACCCTCAGGGAGCACCTTAGGTTTTTATGTTGTGATTTGTCAATGCTCGTGGAACATCTATGCATGAAGTGGAATTTTTAGCACTCGTGGAGCACCTAAATGAGTTGATGTGTGAAACAAAGTTTTCGGTGTTCGTGAACACCTAAATGACTTGGTGTATGAGATGAAGTTTTCGGTGCTCGTGGAGCACCCAAATAGTTTGATGTATGATGTGAAGGTTTTCGGTGCTCATGGAGCACCTAAACGGTTTGATGCATGAAATGATGTTCTCGGTGTGCGGAGCACCTTTATGTATTCCTATTTGGTAGGTGATGTGGTGTGTGTGATACTTGTGGGATTGTTCAAGGTCCACATGAATGTTTTATGCATGACATGCATTCCATATGGCTACAAAACAAATTCGTTAGTGCTTATGACATTCATGTGATGTGCATGAATTAATGTATTTCACACAATGAGGGGATGCATGGCTGCAAAAGAAATGGTTAGCGTGAATGTCACACAGTTGATTAATGTATTTACACACGAAAAATGCAAGTGGGTGTACAAAAAGACGTGAGTTAGTGTCGCACAAATGATTCACGTGTTGCATGTCATATTCTTGGAGAATGTTGATGATGGCGTGATATGAAGCAATGAAAAATACGTAGCATATAGCATGCGAAACGTATTCCTCCAACCTAATTCCTCCAAATGTGGTCAATTTTTGAGAAAATTCTAATCGAGTCTTAGGAGAGGTTTACTTCGATCACCAACCGGGGATGATGAAGGCGTAATTGTAACATTCATGCAATTCATTTTGGTATCCTAAGGGAATCCAACTATGGTTTCCTACATGAGTTCGGGCCAAGTCAGGATAAAATCAAGGTCCCCATAGCAAGATATACTCCTCACTTCTCTCCACTTAAGGGTCCAAACGAAAGGGTACGTACGAGGCTATGACTGGTGTTTCGTATCCATGCCCCTAAGACCATGAGTAATATAAGCGACACTTCAACAATTCACCAGGCTAAAAAATTGGATAATCAACCTAATGCAAGTATGTCTAACTAAAATGCAAGATAAAATGCCATGAATGAATCATCCACCTTATTTTGATTAGAAATTTTTCAGTGCTTGTCAAATTCTTTTTAAGTTTTGAGAAAACTTTTTGTAAGAAATCCCCTATAGAGTTGCCACTGTGAGCGAACGACGTTTTCGGTGGAAGCGAAGAAAAAAAAATGAGGCTGCAAGGCGGGCCTCTTTTTGAGGTTTTCGCTTTTAATGCTTGAAATTCGGTTTTGGAAAATTCATCATTTATTTTATAAAAGAATCGAGACCTAGGTCTCGATGGAAAATATAAGAGTCGCCACCCGGTTCAGCTCAACCGGAACGAGGGCGGGTACACTTTCTAGAGATCTAGGTCCGGACAAGTCCCTTATTTTATGTCTAATCAAAATAAATTTGGCCAATGTTCATTGATAGCATTTTATATTTCTGAGGTTGATTTCCATTGATTTAATCATGCGACGTACATGCGGATAAAAGCGATAAATAAATAAATTATTTACAACCCAATCGAATCACAACAAAGCTATCCTAAGGGATACATTTGTATAATTCGAGGATCGGGCTACAATCTCCTATTTTACATGAGTATCTAATGCGTCAAGATTAAATTAAATAAGTAAAAGTAAATTAAATTAAATTCCTGCAAAACAAAGGTTAGTGCAAATATGTGCAACGACTTGGACTTAAGTAGACAGAACAGGGGATCAGAGATTAGGGACATGCATTTAAGGGGTAGCAGGGTGAACTCAGCTAGTTCGCCCGACTAAACTTGGAAAACGGTTTTGAAACATTCTTGTGTTTTTGTTTCATGAGAAAATACATTTTTGAAAATATTTTCTTTTACCGATGTAAGCGCCGGGTTTTCCCGACCTCTATGATGAGACTCATGTATCACTTGTTGAACAGACGGATGAGAATTGGATTTGAGATTAAGCAGAATATTGCTAAGAGTGTCTCAAACGCCCTGAAAACTGAATGATCTTTGACTAGAAACCCCAAGATAGGCCCTTCTATTCATTGGGGAATTCATAGGTGAGCATGAGATGTAGGAAAATCTGTCATGGCTCTGGTTAGAGCCGCACGGTTGTAATACTACAGCCATACGACTCTAGCGGGCGGTCGGATTTTCCGCCAAAAATTTCAGAAAGTTGGTGGCAGGGTATGGGTATTGAAAATTTCAGCAGATTTTGGAAGAAAGGAGGGAGAAACATTAATGGGACTCAGAAATAGGAAGAGAGAGAAAGGGGGGACAATTACAATCAGAAACAGAGATCGGAGAGAAAGAGAGAAAGAAAAAAAGGAAAGAAAAAGAGGAAAAGAGAGAAAGAAAAGAAGAGAGAAAACCAGAAAAACAAAGGTACAAAATCATTTTAGACACTGAAAGTCTTAAGTTCCAAACCATTACACACTCATTAGGACTTGTTTTGGGCTTATTGGATTGATTCAAAGCTTGGTTCGGAGGTTTCGGGACGATCAAAGAATTCAAGGCGTGTTCCGGCTTCTCTATCCACTTCTAGACAATACATCAAAACATCAACAAAGTAAACTCTGAGAGGCCTTAAACTCGATTTTGTTTGTTGTTGTTATGACTTTTCCTCTTGTCTGCAAATTTTCTAGAAACTGGCTATTGATTTCAGCTGTGCGGCTCTAACTACAGCCGTGCGGCTCTAATCCCTAAAGAACAGAGCCGCATGGCTCTAACTAGAGCTACATGGCTCTATTTTCCTAAGCAGAATCCCGAATAGCCCCGAAATGGCCGAACACAGTCCGGTTCCCATTTTTTTTGTTTTGTAATGATCCAACTCGGCCAAATCACATCCGCTATGCTTAAAGCTATGGTTTTCAAATTTCTTATAGTACGGATGTGATATTTTCCGTTTCTATGATTTTGGTTTTTTTTGAAATCTGTGGTTGTTCGACCCAGATTGGATCCGTTGTCTAACATTAGCGGACCCCCAGATTCCATGAGAATCTCTAGAATCATTGAAATGGACTAAAACAGAGATTTTTACGGAGAAGAAAACCATTTTTCGGGTTCTGGATACTACAGATGCACGGCTATATTAGTTAGAGCCGTACGGCTCTAACTATAGCCGCACGGTTCTAACTAGAGCCGTACGGTTCTAAACACAACCGCACGGCTGTAGTCTCCAGAAGGAGACAGAATTTCAGGATGCCCTGCAGGACATCATCGCGTAATGCTGTCTTCAAAATCGAACTGCTTTTGGTGTGTTTACGGCTTTTAGACCTTAGATGACGTCAAAAATTAGGAATCCCGCACGAATGGAACCCCTAGTTCTGGGATAACCGACCCACTATATGGAAGAATTTTCATGAAATTGAGACAAGTAGTTTTCTAAAAATATTTTCCAGCACAAAATCTACAGGATGTTTCAAAATTGTTTTCCAGCTCTAATCGGGCAAACTAGCCAAGTTCACCCGACTATCCCCTAATTGCATGTCCCCGAATTCCTTAAATTCCCATTCTGTCTTTTCTGAGTCCTATGCCTGTCTATAATGTAATTATGCTAACTCCTCATTTTGCAGCTTTTAATTTTTATTTCTTATGTAATTTATAGATTATCTTGTATTCTAGGCAATTGTAAATTTTCTAGATCCTCATGTATATTAGGCGCTTGTAATGTGAGGACGAGAGTTTTCCTTTTTATTCGATATGGTTATATAAGCGGCCTTTATTTTTATTCTTTTGAACTGCTTAGGTGTATGATTTATTTATTCTGCAATTTATTCCTGTCATTCGCTTGAGCATGGGTTAAATAAATACAAAAAAAAATTGGGTAGAGAAAGATAATATAGCGCATAATATATGGTGATATAAATTGGAAAATGAATGCAAGCTAGAGGTTGAATAGGTAAGTTGCCCGAACCCTAAATCTCTGGATTAGGTACTGTAGTCTACCCTTAGTAGGGATTTGTACCGGAATTTCCCAAATGTGCTGATCCGGGTGGCGACTCTGTCACTGATCTTGAAATTTAGGTTTCGAGGTCTTTAAGCTAATAAAATGGGAAAAGGTTTTCTATAAAAGGAATTTCCAAACAGGTCAATGGTTTTTTTTCTAAAACAAGATAATCAAAATCCCGTTTTCCAAAAACTCAAACAAATTTCCCAAATTTCCTTTTCCCCGGTTCGCATCGCCGTGTTCCGCTTTTAGGTCATTCGCTCACAACCGGTTTATTTCCATTTAGCATGTAAAATGGGTCGGTTTTTAGGAGATTCGGATCTCCATCGTTGTATTGTTCTAACTGCAACAACTCGAAAAATAAATCTATGGTCATGAATGCATGAGATGAGTTTATTTTAGTTTATTATTTGTGATTTTCTAATTTTTATGCATTTTTATAATTTTTCTGATTTTTTGGGGATTATTCTGAATTTTTTCGAATTTTTTGTGATTTTCTGTTGCTGAGCAGAAATTACAGCCGTGCGACTATAATTACAGTCGTGTGACCGTAATTCATTTCTGATGCAAAAAATGGCGGAAACTATTTAAAAGGACAGGATTTAGAGCCATGATGACCGGAACAGTCGTGCGACTATAACTATAGTCCTACGACTATAGTTATAGACGTATGGCTGTTCAACCTGCCTAGAGGCAGCAAACTTGCATTTTGTGTTTCTAGTGATTTTTTGCATGAAGATGAACTAAAACACACAGAAAATAAAGCAACACAAGAGTTTCAGATATTGTTACCCTTGTAGCGTGGATCCACTATCGATTTGACCGAGTAAAACACCTTGAATCGGTTCCCAATTGCTCCTTTTCCTTACTGTGTTGAGGTACAAAAAAGGGACAAGAAGACATAATAATGCCCATGGATCACGCCCCATACCTCTCCCATTCCGGATGAGTTGTGACTGCTTGTTATTTAGATCTATAGTCGTACGATTGTATTTTGTCGGCAGTTACAGTCGTACGACTATAGTACAGTCGTGAGACTATGATAAAGTCGTGTGGTTGTATTCATTTTTTTATTTTTTATATTTTTATTTATATTTTTATATTTTTATTATTTTTTTTCTTTTTTATTTATTTTTTTTACCAGAAAATTCCATGTTCACACCTATGCTTCGCAACGGAGTCGAAGTAAGTCCTTGAAAAATCAAGTCAACTTGGGCAAGACCGCTGTTTCGCGAATCAACTGAGACAAGTCCCTACAAGCATCATAGTAGGTCAACACAAGGAGCACCCCCAGGTACATCCTCTTTTCCTTCTCACCATGCTCCCTATCGCGAGTCCAAACTTGAATCGGGCATAAGCACCCGTCTAAGTCAACTTTGGTCACGCGAGGGGCAGCCTATGAGTACTGGTTTTTTCCCGACCTCGATGATGAAAGCCTTTATTACCTTTTTCATGGATAAGAATGAGGTGGATTCAGAACAACCTGAAGGACGTCAGAGATGTCTCGAATGACCCGAAGAAGTGTAACAAATCTTGGTACGGAACCCCGAAGAAGGTTGATTGAGCGCTTAAGAAAACCAGAGAGAAAAGTGAGAAAAGGTGAGAAATGCAAACCTGACTACTATAGCCATTCGGCTATAGTGCCCTATAGCGGTGCGGCTGTAGTCTGCACAACTACAGCCGCCTGACTATAGGCCATTACAGCCGCTCGGCTGTAGTTCCCAGATTTAATTTTCTCCTAAATAAGGTGTATTTTGTCTTATTAATTTGGGATTTTCAACTCTAATTGGAATATATAAAAGGTAAAACACGAAATTAGGTTAAGGGGACAGGATTTTGCAGCCACAATAAAGAGAGAGAGCTAGGGTTTTGAAATTTGGAGAGTTAGAGAGAAAAAGAGAGGTATTCAATCCAAAAACCTACCTTTTCAATCCATTCTTCAATCCAATTCTCACAAAAATGGGTTATAATCATTAGGTTCCATCTGAGTTTAGGATTTTCATCCAAAAACTTAGGGAGATTCTTATCAGAAGGGTTTGGTTTGGGTTTTAGAGAGAGAAAATTAGGTTATAGTGAGAAAAATCCTTAAATCCAATCTAAATTCATCCAATCTCAAATCTAATCTGTAGAGATCATTATAGTCCCTTGAGAAATCATATTTAGGAGTGATTGTAATTGATTCGGCATTCGTTCAGGTCAATTTGGGGTTCCGTTCGAGTTTTGGAGATTCATGGACGATTTCAAGTTGTTCATGATTCCGAGGAGTTCCGGGGTCCGAATCTATTTATGGTGGTCCAAAACACTAGAACACAAGCAAGGTAGGCTTTGAGAGGCCCTAAAAACTCATTTCAAATTGATTTGGGTGTTGTTGTGTGTGTTTGGTGGTTTTTCAAAAGCTGGAAGTGGAAATCCAGCTATAGACGTCCCATCTGTTGCTTACAGCCGCTCGCCTGTAGTCTGATGACTACAGTGGCGTGGATGTAACCTATAGTGGTGCAGCTATAGTTTTCTGATTACAGCCTCTCAGCTATAATCTCTAGGGCAGAAGCTCCAAATGCCCTAAATCGACCGAATGCACTTCCTTTTTCAAATCAAATGTAATTTTCATGAATAATATCGGTCGGATCACATCCATATATGATTAGATTTGCAGTTTTTAGGTTTTTGATTGATGGATGTGAGATTTAGTTTTGTTGATGTTAGGTTTTTAGGGTTTTTTGGATTCGTTTGATCCGATCTAAATCTATTTTGTGGATTTTATAAGTTTCCAGAAACCCCAGATTATCCAAAACCATCAAAACATCAAAAACGATTTTCAAAATGTGAGAGAAAAGTGGATTAGTCTTTCTAGAGCACTACAGCCGCTCGGTGGTAGTGTTACAGTTGCCCCAGCAACTACAGTGTCATGGCTGTAGCATACTACAGTGGCTGTAGTTGATGAAACAGAATTATAGTTTTGCCTTTTTGGCCTCTAACTCGTAATTTGGTTTCTCCTTTCGATTCAAAAAGGATTTTTGGTGTGTTTATGTTTTCAGACCCTAGATGGACGTTCAATTTAGGCCCACTCATGAACGAAACCTCCCGGTTATAGGATATCTGGCCCACTAAAAGATAGAAAATGCATGTAAAACGAGCCAAACCATTTTCAAAATTGATTTTCATTCACAAAATCTCCAGGGCATTTTATAAAATGTTTTCTAAGTCTAATTGAGTAGTCGTTTGAACTTCTCGGTTATCCCCCCATGCATGATCCAGTTTCCCAAAATACCCATATTCTGTCTTATGTGAGTTCTGGATGCGATTTGTATATTTGTGCTAACTGTATTTGAATGCAGCCTTTTATTTTTCATTTTTGATGTATTTAATAAATCATTTCCTGTATCTAGGCGATTGTACTTTTTAGATCCTCGTGTATCTAGGCAATTGTAATGGTGAGGATGAGAGCTTTTTTCTTTTTTCTGGGTTGTAATAAGGCCTCTATTTTTTTCTTGGTTTATTTTTGGATGTATGCTTTATATTCCTGCACTTTTATTTTTCCGCACTTTATTTATATCATTTGCATGAGCATTAACTAAAATTAAAAGAAGATAAGATGGGTAGAATTAAGTGAATGTTATATTGTATTATAAAATAATAATTGACAACAAGTTGAGGGTTAGTAGATGTGTTGCCCGAACCCTGAATCTCTGGATCAGGTACTCGTCTACGCTTGGTAGGGAGCTGTACCGGAATTTCCCGAATGAGCTGATCCGGGTGGCGACTCTGTATCTAATCATGAAATTTAGATTTCGGGATCTTTAAGGTTAAATTAGGATTTTCTAAAAATTTGTTTTCCAAAATTCACACTTAAAATTAAGTTTTCTACAAAATGAGTTTTCTCAATAAAATGAAAGGTTTTCTTAAGAAAAATAAAAACACGTTTTCAAAACCACATAATCACTCAAAAAGAAAATCCCCAGTTCCCGCTTCGCCGCGCATTTCGAAAAATGTCGTCCACTCAGAGTATGTCAATTGGCTTTTCAATAAATTGACTCAATGTGTTGATAGAAAAATTGATATCTGGCCTGGTATTGGTTAAATATATTAGTCTACCAATCAGTCGTCGACAAATTATTAGTTCTATCAGAGGTAAACATTCTTCTTTTGATAATAGAAAAATTGGATCCATCGGTGTTGAAACTGACTTAGCTGCCAATAAACTTGAATTTGCAATTAACTCAAGTGTATATTTTCTTTGAGAAATGTTAATTCCATTAGCATATCTTGCAACTTCAATACCAAGAAAATATTTTAAAGACCCTAAATCTTTAATTTTGAATTCTACATCTAATTGATTTTTAACAAAAGTTATTCCAATGATAGCATTGCTAGAAGAATTATGTCGTCTACATAAATCAATAAAATTGTTAATAACCCATTTTGTGATTTAGTAAATAGAGAATAATCCAAAATGCATTGTTCATGACCTTTTAAAAACATTTGAAAACAAAAATTAAGACAATCTAGTATACCACTGTCGACTAGCTTGTTTCAATCCATATAATTATCTCTATAAATGATAAACTAAATTAGAATGAGGTAGAACCATACCTGGAGGTGGTTTCATGTACACCTCTTCATGTAATTTTCCATGAAATATACAATTTTGACATCGCATTGATATAAAGGCCAATGGTTAATAACAGCAATTGCTAAAATTAATCTAACAATAGTAAGTTTGACAACAAGAGAAAAGGTCGAATTTTAGAGCACTAATCGCAACACCTTAGTTCTAATACTATAGCGCCATAACCTGGCTAGGTCAGAATTTAGGTCACTAACTTGGCCAAAACTCATCAGGATAACCACTAGCATTATTTAACCGATCCATCAAACCGTTTGTAACACCCCCAACTCGTATGAGTCGAATTAGCACACTAACCAGTCCTTCATAGTTACCCACAATCCATTCATAAGCCTTTAATTTTCTCTTTCTTTACCAAATTTAATCTAGATAAAATATTTACCGCTTATTGCTCTCTAAACTAGGTCCGATGAGGTTTTCCCTCATTTTATCTCTTGATGTTTAATTAAGAATCGTATTACTTGATATTGGTCATTTTTCATTCAAAAAGGTAATCTTTACCCCCCACCCCTGTGAGCAGACGATGCGTTTTCGACGGGACGCGAGACTCTCTTTCGGAAGGGGAGCCACGATCTTGGGCGGACTCCTCCCTCGCGTGGGGTTTTTATAAATAGAAAACGGGTTTTAGAAAATAAATGAAATTAATGCATAAAAGAACCGAGAACTAAGTCTCGATGAATATTGTAGAGTCGCCAACCGGCTCAGCTCAACCAGGAAATTCTTAAAGTAGCTGACCCGGACGAACGGTCGCTATACTATCAAGAGATTCGGGTCCAGACAAGTCCCTTATTTCGTGTCTAATTAAATTAAATATTGCCAATGTTCTCGAGATGGTATTTTAAATTCTAAAGTCAATTTTATTGAATATAAAAGGCATACAGCGCGTACACAAATACATAATACAAAAATGAAGGAAAGAAATAAATATTAATCGGCATACAACCAAATGAATAGAAAAATAAAAACTCTCGCCTCACTTATACAATCGCCTAGAATACACGAGAATCTAAAAATAATTACAACCGCCTAAATACATGATTAATTCTATTAAAATACAAATAAAAATAAAAGTGAAGATAAATAAAAGCTGCAAAACAAATGTTAGCATAATTTATACGGCATGCCACAACTAGGACTCAAATAGACAGAATTGTGAAATCAAGAGTTAGGGGCATGCATTTAGGGGATAACCGGGTTGGCTCGGCTAGCCGGCCCGGTTAGACCTGGAAAACATTTTGAAACGTCCCTATATTTTTGGTTTTGTGGAAATTCATTTTTTTGAAAACAATTTTTCCGATTTACATGCATTTTTCATATATTAGGTGGGTCGATTTTCGGGCGAATCGGGTCTCCGTCGTTGAATTGTTCTAAATGCAATTTTACTAAAAATCGAATCTATAGTCGTGGATGCATACAACAAAATTCATTTTGATGATTTTTGGGGTTCTCTGAATTTTTAAGGGTTTTTGGAAATTTTTGGGAATAAAAACGGAAATTCTGATTCTGGAACGAGGGTTACAGTCGTGCGACTGTCACTATAGTCGTACGACTATAAGTTACAATCGTACGACTGTAAACGGCCCAGAATCAAGATTTCGCCAAAATTTTATCTTGAATCAAAGCTGAAGAAAATCAACCTGGAAATTAAGAACACTCGTATGACTGTACATACAGTCGTACAACTATTCATCAAATCCAAGAACAGTCGTGCGATTGTTCTTGATTTCCAGAAACAGAAGCGCGAAAACGCAGCAGAAATGCATAAAAATTCACTCCAAACACCCAGAAAGCAAGAAAAAGTGAAAGGAAAAGGAGCGTCTACCTTTTTAGAAGCTAATCCAAGTCGATTTGACCCTTGGCGTCGCTCCAATCCACACGAATTCGCACTTTTCCTTTGAAATTGAAAAGGGGAAGCTTGATGTCCATAAATCCGAAATGCTTGGGATTCTGATGATTTAAGTCCGGGATTTTGATTTGTTTGTGAAGTTAATTGATTAACCTAAGGATTTCTATCAAATTTTAACCCTAATTCCGAGAATTAAAAGAAAATAGAAGAGGAAAAGATGAACTTGAGAGTTTTTTATTTTTTTGCTTCTTTCTTTTCCTTTTCTCTTTTCTCCTTCCTCTCTCTAATTCTTTCCACCAGAAATCAAGAAGTCCCTTCTCTCCTCTCTTTTTCTTCCTTTTATCCTCTGCTTCCTGGCTTACTTGCTGTCCATCCCAGCGCATTAATTGTGCCACCCTCTCTCCTCCATTTTTCTGCTACAGAGGTATGGGCTCCAGCAACTTTTTCGATATTACAGTCATACGACTGTAAGGACAGTCGTACGACTTTTTTTTTTAAGTATAGAAAATTCTAGGGCTTACAGCTGCCCCTCGCGTGATCAAATTCGACACCTAGCTCCAGGTTTACAACACCTGAGATGATAAATTTGAGAGCGCGAATCAAAGCACCGCGAACACTGGAATGAACCCTCTGATGAGATAAGCCGATACCGGGTCTAGGTTACCCGAGGTAATGCTAGGGAGGAAATAAGCTGATACCGGGTCTAGGTTACCCGAGGCAAATGAAGGGTGAATTATGGTTTAGCTGATACCGGTTCTAGGTTACCCGAGGCAAAGGAAGATGGATTACGGATTGGCCGATACCGGGTCTAGGTTACCCGAGGCAAATTAAGGGTGAAATAAGCCTATATTGGGTCTAGGTTACCCGAGGCAAACGAAGGGTGAATTGCGGTTTAGCCGATACCGGGTCTAGGTTACCCGAGGCAAAGGAAGATGGATTGCGGATTGGCCGATACCGGGTCTAGGTTACCCGAGGCAAATGAAAGGTGAATTGCGGTTTGGCTGATACTGGGTCTAGGTTACCCGAGGCGAATGAAGGGTGAAATAAGCCGATACCGGGTCTAGGTTACCCGAGGCAAAGGAAAAGTGAAATTAGCCGATACCAGGTCTATGTTACTCGAGGAAAAGTTGACAAATAAATTGGCCGATACCGGGTCAAGGTTACCCGAGGCGAGCTTTGCTGGAGAAATAGATGAAACTGATCTGGGCCGATACCGAGTTCACATTACTCGAGGTGGATCTGCTGGGAAAATGGATGATGAAGCCGTTCTGGGCCGATACTGAGTTCACATTACTCGAGGCGGATCTGCTGAGGAAATCGAAGCTGGGAATGACGAATTCCTGCACTTAAGATAGCAGGTCTTCATTCTTTGATCGAGAGATTTTTAAATAAAAATTTTTGCCCCTTCGATCAAGAATGAAGACTAGCTGGGGATGAGTGATCGATGTATATAATGTATGAATGCATGATGATGCATATGTATGTGTATGCATTTTTTGTTATTTGACGTTTCCGCCTTCCGCTGGAGAAAGATATGTCGTGCCCCTGGTTGATTTGCTTTCTTTGGGGCTTTGCTTGGTGATTTTCGAAGGAATCAGGTGACTGTTAGGGATGTGTGATACTGCTGGGGAGATAGTCGTAGTGTTCCTTACAGAGATTCCGCTGGGGAAAAGTATGGCAACTCGATTGGGGAAACAATTATGGTGTTCTTTATGTAGATTCCGCTGGGGAATTATGTGATGACTCTATGGGGAGTCGATGTGATGACTTCTGTGGGGAATGTTGGGGACATTCTGGTTTTCCTACTCCGTGGGAAAATTATAAGTTTGTAAGTGCTTTAATTTTTTCCTGGGATGCCCAATACGGGTTTTCAGCTAAGCGAGTCGCTCTAATTTTTACCTAAGACGCCTTTTCGGTTTTCGCCTCAATGAGCTGCTCTAATTTTTGCCTGAGGCGCCTTTTCAGTTTTCACCTCAGTGAGCTCTCTTTTTTTTTTTTTTTTTTTAGAAAATTGAGATGTCACCATGGCCATTTTATTGCTCATTTAGGAAGATCTACTGGATTTTAGAGGTCGACAAAAGATTTCAAATTGTATGTATTTAATACATTTTCACTTGTTAAATAATGCGATGATTTCAATCAGTTGAATGCAAAGTGCTTTCTTTAAATGTATATTTATGCAAGACAACTTCGTTTCTTGCATTTGTCATAACCATGCAAACATATTTAAACAAACACTTCACTTCATTGATGAAGTCAAAATGAGTACATTTGAACCGAGTTGGTTTCTAAATGGTACATATTCCACACGGGGCCAGAATCCATCACTAGTCGTCCTTTTCAGGTTTTCCGACTGATTATTTTCCCTCGTGTCTTAACTTTTGCCTAGACAACTCTTTCCGAGTTTTCAGCCTAATAGATCTTTTTTATATATATACATGATAAAGCTTTAGCCTGTCCTGGTTGATAGGATTAGTGAACTCATTTCCGTCCATGTCCATGATGCTGATAGCACCTTTTGATAGCACCTTCTTCACCACATAGGGCCCTTCCTAGTTGGGTCTGAACTTGCCCCTCACATCAACATTTGAAGGCCTCAGCTGCTTTAGAACCAAATCACCTGTTTTCAACTGCCGTTTGGAATACTTCACATTCCGATTATAGGCTATGGCCATTCTACGCTGGTACATTAGAAGATGATCTAGTGCCCTCAGTCGCCTTTCATCTAGTGCAGCCAACTGCTCATACCTGGCTTGAACCCATTCAGTCTCTGGAAGCTGAGCCTCCAGGGCGACTCTAAGTGACTTAAGTTCTATTTCCACTGGTAATACCGCTTCCATTCCATATACCAAGGCATAAGGAGTTTCTCCTATCGGCATTCTGACACTGGTTCTGTAACCCCAAAGAGCATAAGGCAGTTTATCGGCCCAATCTCTGTAAGTGGTTACCATCTTTGATAAGATCTTCTTTATTGCCTTGTTAGCTCCTTCCACCGCACCATTAGCCTGTGGTCTGTATAGAGAGGACTTATGATGTTCAATACCATGCTCTGCAAGTAGCTCAGCTGTTGCCCCTGGAACTGTACTCCATTGTCAGTTACTATGTGGTGAGGAATCCCGTACCGAGTGAAGATGTTCTTCTGGATGAACTTGACCATTTTCTTGGCTGTCATATTAGTGAAGGATTCTACTTCGACCCATTTGGAGAAGTAATCAACTGCCACAACTATGAATCTGTGCCCATTAGATGCTGCTGGATGAATTTCACCAATCATATCTATCCCCCACGCTGAAAATGGCCAAAGAGATGCTAGATTCTGAAGTTCGAATGGAGGAAGATGACTAATGTATGCATAGATCTGACATTCATGACATCTCTTCACTTTTCTTAAACAATCTGCTTGCATCGTCATCCAGAAGTAACCTTGTCTCATGATCTTTCTGGCCATGGCAAGTCCATTCATATGTGGCCCACAGGACCCTGCATGTACCTGCTGCATCACTTCTTCGGATTCTTGCTCTGTCAGGCACCTCAAAAGGACTCCATGTGCGGTTCTTTTGTACAGCTTATCCTCGAAGATTCTGAATTGACTAGCAAGCTTTCTTAGTGTTAATTTATCAGCAGCACTGGCCTCTTCTGGATACCTACCCTCCTTAACATACCGGTAGATGTCAAAGAACCATGGCTTTTCTTCAGCTGATAATTCCATTACTTCGTGCACTTCGAAGCAAGGATGTCTGGAAGTGGCTATAACCAGTGGTTGGACTTGTGTTTCCTCTGGATTCTCCCACATAGAGGACAAAGTGGCTAATGCATCAACCATCTTATTCCCATCCCTCGGGATGTGTCTGAATTCACACTGGCCGAATAAACCTTTTTTGAACTGTAGCACCTCCAAGTAAGGCCGCAAGGCTTCTTCTTTCAGCTCCCACTCACCCTGAGCGTGCCTTATCACTAGAAGTGAATCACCGACAATTAAGACATCATTTGCCCCTAAGGTTAACAGAGCTTCCATTCCAAATAAGCATGCTTCATATTCTGCCCCATTATTGGTTACGGGAAAGGTCAGCCTCTTGGATAAAGGAATAATCTCACCATCCGGTGTTGCTATAAGTACCTCGATTCCAACGCCTTTTTTATTCACTGCCGATCGAATCACATAACCCATATTTTCACTTCCACCATGACTAGTTGTTCATCAGGGAATTCCAGATTCTCCATGTAATTTGATTCTAAAGGTTGGTTTACCAGAAACTCCGCCACAGCTAGCCCTTTGATGGTTTTCTTCGTGGTGTACTCGATGTCGAACTCAGATAAAAGTAACAACCACCTGGACAGCTTCCCAACCAATACGGGTGCTTCATAAAGATACTTCATTGGATCCACCTTAGCCACGGCTTGTATCTTGTAGGATTGGAAATAATGGCGCAGCTTCTTGGTCAACCAAATCATCGCCGCACATGTCTTCTCCACCATTGTGTACTTGGTTTCATACTCCAGCAATTTCTTGCTAAGGTAGTAGATAGGATATTCTCTCCTGCCATCTTGTTCTTGCGCCAGCATTGCCCCTATAGAGGATTCTTCAATTGCCAGGTACGAAATCAGAGGTTTCCCTTGAATTGGAGGACTCAATACTGGTGGCTTTACCAGGTAAGCCTTGATCTTCTCGAATGCCAGCTGACACCTGTCATCCCATACAACCTGCTGATCTTTCCTCAACAGCTTAAAAATTGGCTCACAAGTGGAAGTCAACCGTGCTATGAAGCAGCTGACATACTGCAAGGAACCCAGGAATGATCTGACTTCCTTTTCTGTCTTTGGCGCTGGCATATCTTGGATGGCCTTGATTTTGTTTGGGTCCATTTCAATCCCCCTCTAGCTGACTACATGGCCCAACAGCTTCCCTAATGTGAACCCGAATATGCACTTCTTAGGGTTAAGTCACAAGTTGTACTCTCTAATGCATGTTAGAAATCTATCCAGGATAATAAGATGTTCCTCCCGGGTTTTTGATTTAACAAGCATATCATCGACATACACTTTGACTTCTTTATGGATCATGCAACAGAGTTGTGACAGCCCTCTGATAAGTGGCACCAGCGTTCTTTAATCCTAAAGGCATCACTCTGTAGCAGAAAGTACCCCACTCTGTGATGAATGATGTTTTCACCTTGTCGATCACATCCATCAGAATCTGGTTATACCCTGAAAAGCCATCCATGAAGGAGTACATTGCTGCTTTTGCTGCGCTATCAACCAGGACGTCAATATGGGGCAGTGGAAAGTTATCTTTTGGGCATGCTTTATTCAGGTCCCTGTAGTCGATGCATACTCTGACCCTTCCATCCTTTTTAGGCACAGGGTCAATGTTGGCTAGCCATTCTGTATAATCCACCACTTCGAGAAACTTGGTGTCTATCTGTTTAGCCACTTCTTCTATCTGTTTAGCCACTTCTTCTTTCACCAGCGTAGCCCATTCTGGCCTTAGTCTTCTCAACTTCTGCTTCACCGGTCTGAACTTAGGGTCTGTCAGGATTTTGTGCACTGCTATTTCTGTGTCCACACCTGGCATGTCTTTATACGACCAGGCGAAAGCTTTAATATGTTTTTGGAGTATTTTTATTAATTCTTTCTCTTCCTCGGATTTTAGCTCGTGTGAAATGAGTACCATTTTAAGGTTTTCATTTATACTTATGTTGATTTCATGCAATGCGGTATCATGTATGCTAAATATGCTTGATGGTGATTTAAATGCATGCACAAAATTATCAGGATAAACATCACACAAGTAAGCAAACTGGGATTTCATTGCATTGAACTTATCATAAGGTACATCAGTTACATTGAAAATGGAAGAAATAGATACAACAAAATCATTTTATCCTCCACAGGTGGAGAGCCTTGTTCTTCCTCAGCTTCCATCTTCCCTTCCAGAGCATCATCCGGGGCTACAGCTTTCTCTGTTTCTTTTCTGGTCACTTGCATCTTAGCTTTTTCCATAATCTTGACAATTTCAGCGACCACATAGTCTAAGTTCACTTTGGCCATTAATTCTCCGCCGAATCCCTCCTTGGATTTCCCAAAAGATTTGCTTAATGCAGCAGTTAAAGCACCCGAGATCACTTATGTAGTTTCAGCACAGGTCTTCTTTTCATCTTCTTCCTTGGTCATCTCTGTGGCTTCTGCTACCACCTCAGATGATTCTCCGTGCAAAATCTCATATTCAGCAGTTGCTTCTTCTGCCACTACAGGGGCTACTGGCTCCTCCTGGCTTTTGTCAAAATCAACTACATCTGCAAAGATCTTAAAGCCAGGACACTCGACACCTCCTACCATCACCGGTTCAGCTTGAACCTTGTAAAGGCCTTCTCCCGCCTTTAAAAATGGCTTCATCATAATCCTTCCGTTCTTGCCCTTCCTCAGATTCTTCCGCTCAAATGCCCCTTCTACATAACCAAGGCCACACTGCTTCGACTTCCCCGAGTCGATCTTAAATTTCGGAACCCCTTGTAAATTGATTCCGAGTCCCATTCTCGGGACAAAGTTCTGCTTATACAGATACCGGCATAGCCACTCCGGCATAATTCTCATAAAGGACCATAGGGGCATCCGTGGTCTCTTCCTCTTTAATTTCAGCGACTTGAAATCCACCAAAGGGAACCACTCCTTTATTCACTGCAGCTACCATCGATTGGGCATCCGCCTCAACAGTCACAATTCTGCCGTTCATAGAGAACTTGATCTTTTGATGCAATGTGGAAGGGACACCTCCCAAAGGATGGAACCAGGGCCTTCCAAGCAACAGGGAGAATGTGACTGGGATATCAATCACTGTAAAAGCAACTGTGGACCTAACTGGCCCAACCTCTACTTCCGCCTCAAACGTCCCTATCACCGTTCTTTTAGAGTCATCATATGCTCGTATGACTGTTGAGGATCTTTTTAATACTTCTTCGTTCAGCCCTAGAAATGGCAACATCTTTAGTGGACAAATATTCAGTGCCGATCCATCATCCACCATGACGCAACGCATTACCTTATCCATCACATGGGCGCTGAAATAAAGAGCCTTATTATAGGCCTTCCGTTCAGCAGGCTGGTCTTTCTCGGAGAAGACAATATCAGGACTTCCAACATGAACTTTGTCTAACAAACAGCACATAGCCTCTGGTGAAGCTATAGGGGAGACTTCAATTTCTGACAATTTCTTTACTAGAGCAGCTCTGTGCTCCTTGGAGGTCAGAAGCAAGTACCATAAGCTAACTTGGGCAGGAGTCTTTTTCAGCTGGGAAATGACTAGGTCCTCCTTCTCAACTCCTTCTGGTGCCGAAGTACTTCGGGTCACATGTTGTACTTCCTGAATCTTCAGCTTTTCAACAACTGGGAGTTTAACTGCCTCCCCTCTGTCAAATTCTTCATACTCATCTTCGGAGTCGAGATCATTCAGACTTATGGGCTTGTGTTGGTGTGCCCTAGTTCTTAAGGCATTGGATTCTTGTATTTTGTTTTATACATTAAGACTCATTGTATGAATACATTATCTGTGTCACATTAATAAAGGCAATTAATATATTTCATTTATATCTTGTGCTATAATATGAGTAAATTATCCATTGATTGATAATCATAAAACCTATCCCATGTCTGTTCTAATCGTGGGAACGAATAGAACTACAGACTTGTATATTCGATAACTGTATGGTAGTTCTTAACTAGCCATAGTACTTGTATAGTCAGTTATGAATATAGGTACATGTCGTTGACATGGGACTGGATCGATCCGCACAAGAAAGCCACATGGTTGTCGCGTCATAGGTCTTTCTTGAGTAGGTCTCTTTTGTCCTCAGACCAGATTTCATTGTAATATCAATATGGAATCCAGTTCACTTTGACATACGCCTAACAGGTCTGTCAGAGGATGCTAAATACGGGTATGATTGGGTGGACTGGTGAACATGTTGATATTGATGATGAAGTGATGGAATTGCCACTCGGGTAATACCGAGATGATATCATTGGCCACTTGATGAGTGGGACTGATAAGTGTATGGCCATACCCAAATAAGTTGGTTGCTTATTTGATTAATCAGTCAACTCAAGATCAAGAAATATAATAAACAACAGAAGAGGATGACAGACACCATGCCTCTTGTTTATTCATATCGATATCGTTAGACAAAGGACATTATAAGATTACTACCGGGTGAGTGTCTTCTAAAGACTGGTGCATCTCTGTCTTAATTGGGGGCTGTAATGGTTTGCTAGAACCCACTTACAGTCTGTGGGCCTTGGGCCTACTGCCAACATAAAGATAGACCCATAGGATCGTGCACATAGATCAACTGAGCCGGAAATTATATAAATTGTACATGTAATGTACATTGGAAAGAATGTGTTAATTAATTAATTGACATTTGGTGTCAAGGTAATTAATTAACAATAGGTTGAATTTAATTTAATTAATAAGTTTACATAATGTAATTAATTAATTTATCAATTAATTGAATTACATAAAGTAAACAATTAATTAAATAATTTTCCTAAGTAGGAAAATTAAATACATGTATTGTATTAACTTAAGTGTGATTTAATTTTATTTAGGGGTAATTAAATTTAGCCAAATGGAATTAAATTACATAGTATATACTTTTTAATTAAAGTTTATTTATGTAATTATAATCCTATTGGGCTTGGGTTTAATTAACCTAATTAAAACCCAATTAGACAAGGTGTCTATATAAGGGCACACTTAAGGAGGAAAAACCTAATTCAAATCTAATTAATTGCTAGAAATTTCAGCCACCAATAGCAGCCCCAAATAGCCGAAAATCCCAGCATTAATCCTCCATTCCTTCACGTCTTCGGCTAGCACCGGTTCCCGCTCAATAATTGGCCACCGGACTTTGGAGATCGCAGTTTTAAGAAACGATTCTGCAGCAGTCTCTAGAGGAGACGAATCCGGTGAGTTAATCTCTCTTGATTCTAATTGTTTTATTCTAATCAATGGTAATTGGACACGATAGGTGGATTCTAGGAAATTTTAAACGGTGTATTTTCTGCCGCTCCACGTTATTTTTCCAATGACGAATCCCAACAGTGGTATCAGAGCCTTGGTTTTGTCCATTAGATTGATTAGAATTGGTTCTTGAAAGCGTTCTTGAAGAAAGAATAGGTTTTAAAGTTTATGATTTTAGAGTTTTTTTTTTTTTTGTTCAATTGGTTTTGTTTTTTGATAAAACCTAGAATTGTTGGATTGGGGTTTTTGATTATTTTCCCCAATTGGTTTCCATCTAAAGTTGTTTAGGGTTTTATTTGGATATTTTTTATGGATATTTTTTTGTAATGATTTAATAAGTTTAAAAAAAAAAGATTTTGGGTGAAGGGAATCGCAAATTTGCGATTGCCTCACCTGCAGCAGGCTGCTACTGCCGCCCGTAGATTTTTTATCCGGTTTTGGATTTTACGGGTATTTTTTTATCCCGGACCCTTATGCAAATTACATTAATTTTTTAAAAAAATTAATTTGTATTTAAATTGTTTATTTTGTTGGCATGCATATTTACTATAATTGTTTGCATATTAAATTGAATATGGACTTTGTGAAATTGGCCCAATAAACCGTGACACCGGTTAAAATTGGGATAGCTAAATTTTAAATTTGTGACAACCCAAATTCAAGTGGGAGCAAAATTGTTAATTTTGCATTTATGGATGTTATCCATTGGGCCTCTATGGCCCTTAGTCACTTTTGTTACAATTGGCGATTTCACCCTAAGTAACTCGGCTTAACATTTATATTTATAATTTGGAATGCCATGATCATGCATCATATTGGTATGTATGTGCACGACAGGTACTTTGTTTGTAATGTGATGTTGAGTTCTATGGGCCCTAAATTATTATCGGTTGTAATTTAATTTTGGGAAATATGGCCTGCGTGCCATTTTATTTTGATGTAATTTTAGACTAGATTTTATTTTACAAAATTGTTGTAATTGCATCAAGTATGGAGGAAGGCCCAGATGGAGCAAGCCCATGGTGGGAGCCCAAGAAGGATTGCGGTCCGGCCCATGAAGAATTAGATAGGATATCTAGTTTTTCATTAGGTTGTAATTAAAGGCCCATAGGATCTCATTTATTTTAAATTAAGTATGCTATTGCATTTGTCATATAATATGGATGAATGGATCCCCAAATTATTACTCGCGTTTATGCATGCTAAGCCGTATCACTTAATTATAATCCGGAAATTAAAATATTGAGTCATTTAAAAGAGCTTCCCACATTTACACCTCTTACTCCCATTGATGCTGCAATGTGCGCCATGTCCTAGCTGGGTACATTACAGTATTCGGTGGGCCATCGAGGGTTAGGATACTTGGTAGGGTTAACATGTGAATGGTGGTTTGACTCAACATGGGTAGCATTAGCTCAGAGCGGGCCCTAAGCACAGATGGGTCAAGTGTCAATAAGCCCATCAAACCAAGAGTCTTTCGTGGAAGGATTGGATAGGTTGTCCTACCAAAAGAATTAATGGTTGGTTAGCGAGCCCTAGTTCGGCCAGTCATTGATAAGTTGTGGATCTTGGTCAAGTTAGCCAATTAACATCACCAACAAACAAATTAAAATCGGATTATTAATTTGAATTGGCTTAAAAGTCCTTTATTTCTAACTCAATCAATGATTTCTTCCATGTAGATAATCCCATTTCACTTAAGCAATTTAAAAGGCTGCAACAAACAACAACTCACTTTCACTTAGGTCACTCTTGGAGAAGGAGAAGCTTTCGGGGACTAACTTCCTGGACTGGGCTAGGAACTTACAAATAGTTCTTAGACAAGAGTCCAAGGAGTATGTACTGAAAGCTCCTTTACCAGCTAGCCCTCCCGCAGGTCGAGGCATCACCACGGCGATGGTGGAGCAGTACGATCGGCATGTGAGGGATGATCGAGATGTCTCGTGCCTCATGCTGGGTACCATGGCTTCTGATCTTCAGAAGCAGTTTATGGACGAGCATGCTTATGAGATGATGGATCAACTTAAAAAGATGCTCCAAGATCAGGCTCGTCAGGAACGTTACCTGACAACTAAGGCACTTTGCACTAGTGTGATGGTAGCTAGGACTTCTGTTAGCACTCATGTGCTAAAGTTGAAGGGGTATATTGACACACTTGCCCGCCTCGGCTCGCCAGTTCCACAGGACATGGCAGCAGACATTATTCTCGGGTCACTTCCTGAGTCTTACAACCAGTTTATCATGAATTACCATATGCAAGGGTTGGATAAAATGGTTGTTGAGCTGCATGGCATGCTCAAGCTTGCTGAGCAGTCTCTTAAGAAGACTCCTGAAGTATTACTGGTGAACAAGGGCAATAAGCAAATTGCTAAGGGAAAGGCCAAATCTAAGGCCAAGGCTAAGGGCAAAAAGGTGGTGGCCTAACTTAAAGCAAGGGTTGCTTCTCCTGACGATGTCTGCCATGAGTGTCATGAGAAGGGACATTGGAAGAGCTCATGTCTAAAGCTAAGGGAGCAACTGAAGGGCAAAACTGCTGCTTCAGGTATTTATGTTGTTGAGATTAATCTAGCTATTTCTACATCTTGGGTCTTGGACACTGGATGTGGATCTCACATTTGTTCAAATGTGCAGGGTCTAAGAAATAGGAGATTATTAGGATCTGGAGAAGTAGATCTTCGAGTCGGAAATGGTGCTCGGGTTGAGGCCATGGAGATCGAAGATTATTTCTTGGAGATGCCTAGTGGACTTGTTTTGGAACTAAGAAACTGTTATTTTGTACCTGTGATGAGCAGGAATATTATTTCCGTTTCTTTGTTGGATATTTCTGGTTTCGTATTTAATATTGGACATGGTAGTATTTCTATGCAATGTAGCAATATTATTTATGGAATAGCATTTCTTGAAAATGGCTTATATATCCTTGACCTAAAACGTGCAAGGTCAATCTATAACATAAATACTAAAAGGATTAAACAAAATGAAATTAATCCTACTTACATCTGGCATTATCGACTTGGCCATAGAAATGAGAAGCGCATAGCTAGGCTTCACTCTAGTAGAGTGCCAGGGTCATTTGACATCCAGTCTTATGACACATGTGAATCTTGTTTGAGAGGCAAGATGACAAAGGCGCCTTTTAGCAAGACTGCTGAAAGGGCCTCAGAGCTATTGAAGCTAATACATTCCGATGTATGTGGCCCAATGAGCACTAGTGCTAGATCTGGTTTTTTGTACTTCGTCACCTTCACGGATGACTTCAGCAGATATGGTTACGTGTATCTGATGAAGCATAAGTCTGAGACTCTCCAAAGGTTCAAGGACTTTAAGAATGAAGTAGAAAACCAACTTGGCAAGAAAATAAAAGAACTTCGGTCTGACCGAGGGGGTGAATATTTGAGCCAAGAGTTTGACTCGTTTTTTAGAGAGTGTGGGATTGTATCCCAACTCACTCCTCCTGGTACACCCCAGTGGAATGGAGTGTCAGAAAGGAGGAATAGGACCTTGCTTGACATGGTCCACTCGATGATGAGTCATGCTACACTCCCTGTCTCTTTTTGGGGATATGCTTTAGAGACAGTTGCTTACATTCTTAATAATACACCAAGCAAGGCAGTTGAGGGAACACCATATGAACTATGGAAGGGCCGAATGCCCAATGTTTCCTTCTTGAAGATTTGGGCCTGTGATGCACATGTTAAGAAATTAACAAGTGGCAAACTCGAGTCCAAATCTGTCAAGTGCCAGTTTATGGGTTACCCTAAGGAAACTAAGGGTTATTACTTCTATGATCCGGCCGAAAACAAAGTTTTCATAGCTAGAAATGCAGTTTTCTTGGAGAAGGAATTCCTTTCCAAGAGACACAGTGGGAGTAATATTGAACTTTCAGAAGTTCAAGACTCACAAACTCCTGCAGCTACTGCTGAGGATGCTTCGGGAACCAATCTGACTACTCAAGAAATTGAGGAACCAGAACTGGTTGCACGGGACCTTAGAAGGTCTGGTAGGACACGTCATCAGCCAGAGAAGTATGGATTTCTCATGACTGATGATGGGGACCTTATGGTCGTTGGCCAATCAGGAGGCTGTTGAAAGCCCACACTCAGATCAATGGTGCAAAGCCACGGAGGCTGAGATGCAATCTATGCATGATAACCAAGTATGGAACTTGGTGGATCCACCTCCGGGTGCTAAGGTGATAGATTGCATGTGGTGTTTCAAGTTAAAGGCCTTGTGTGTATAAGATGGTTAGTGGGAGCATTTCCACCATCCTAGTGCTGTATGTTGACGACATCCTTATCATTAGAGGTGACATACCAACACTGCAAGGGGTTAACCAGTGGTTGAGTAGGTGCTTCGCAATGAAGGACTTAAGCGAAGCTGGTGCGATCTTAGGGATCAGGATCTACAGAGATAGATCCAATCGGTTTCTAGGCCTAAGTCAGGGCACGTACATTAACAAGGTTCTGAAAAGATTCATCATGGACAAGGCAAAGAAAGGATTCTTGCCTATGTGCCATGGGTTGAAGCTGAGTAAGAAAGATGGTCCTAAAACCAAGAAGGACCGGGAGAACATGGAAAAGATCCCTTATACATCTGCTATTAGATCTATCATGTACTCTATGTTATGTACGAGGCCTGATGTCGCGTTTGCACTAACTATGACCAGCCGATGCTAGTCGGAAGGAACACTGAAAGGCTGTCAAGGTAATCCTAAAGTACCTTAATCGGACTAAGGATGCTTTCTTAGTGTATGGAGGTCAAGATGAGATGGTAGTGTCAGGTTACATTGATGCAAGCTTTGAGACCAATGAGGATGAGAACCAGTCACAGTCTGGTTAAGTTTTTCTCCTGAATGGCGGTGCCATTAGTTGGAGTTCCTCAAAGCAGGCCACCATTGCTGACTCTACAATGGAAGCTGAGTACATAGCTGCGTTCGAAGCTCAAAGGAAGCCGTTTGGATCAAGAAATTCATAACTGAGTTGGGAGTAGTGCCTACTATCCTAGACCCAGTTGATGTTTTTGTGACAACAACGGGGCCATCGCACATGCTAAGGAGCCCCGGTCACATAAGAGACCAAACATGTACTTAGAAAGCTTCACCTCATTCGGGAGACCATGAACAGAGGTGACATATCATTGCAGAGGGTTGACACCAAGAATAATGTCGCTGATCCATTGACCAAAGTGCTGCTATAGACACAGCACAACGGTTATACCAGATCTATAGGAATTAGGGCAATGCCCACTTGGAACTAGTGCAAATGGGAGATTGTTGGTGTGCCCTAGTTCTTAAGGCATTGGATTCTTGTATTTTGTATTATACATTAAGACTCATTGTATGAATACATTATTTGTGTCACATTAATAAAGGCAATTAATCTATTTCATTTATATCTTGTGCTATAATATGAGTAGAGTATCCATTGATTGATAATCATAAAACCTATCCCAGGTCGGTTCTAATCATGGGAACGAATAGAACTATAGACTTGTATATTTGATAACTGTATGGTAGTTCTTAACTAGCCATAGTACTTGTATAGTCAGTCATGAATATAGGTACATGTCGTTGACATGGGACTGGATCGATCCGTACAAGAAAGCCACATGGTTGTCGCGTCATAGGTCTTTCTTGAGTAGGTCTCTTTTGTCCTCAGACCAGATTTCATTGTAATATCAATATGAAATCCAGTTCACTTTGACATACGCCTAACAGGTCTGCAAAAGGATGCTAAATAGGGGTATGATTGGGTGGACTGGTGAACATGTTGATATTGATGATGAAGTGATGGAATTGCCACTTAGGTAACACCGAGATGATATCATTGGCCACTTGATGAGTGGGACTGATAAGTGTATGGCCATACCCAAATAAGTTGGTTGCTTATTTGATTAATCAGTCAACTCAAGATCAAGAAATATAATAAACAACAGAAGAGGATGACGGACACCATGCCTTTTGTTTATTCATATCGATATCGTTAGGCAAAGGACACTATAAGATTACTACCGGGTGAGTGTCTTCTAAAGACTGCTGCATCTCTGTCTTAATTGGGGGCTGTAATGGTTTGCTAAAACCCACTTACAGTCTGTGAGCCTTGGGCCTACTGCCAACATAAAGACAGACCCATAGGATCGTGCACATAGATCAACTGAGCTGGAACTTATAGAAATTGTACATGTAATGTACATTGGAAGGAATGTGTTAATTAATTAATTGACATTCAGTGTCAAGGTAATTAATTAACATTGGGTTGAATTTAATTTAATTAATAAGTTTACATAATGTAATGAATTAATTAATCAATTAATTGAATTACATAAAGTAAAAAATTAATTAAATAATTTTCCTAAGTAGGAAAATTAAATACATGTATTGTATTAACTTAAGTGTGATTTAATTTTATTTAGGAGTAATTAAATTTAGCCAAATGGAATTAAATTACATAGTATATACTTTTTAATTAAAGTTTATTTATGTAATTATAATCCTATTGGGCTTGGGTTTAATTAACCTAATTAAAACCCAATTAGACAAGGTGTCTATATAAGGGCATACTTAAGGAGGAAAAACCTAATTCAACTCTAATTAATTGCTGGAAATTTCAACCACCAATAGCAGCCCCAAATAGCCAAAAATCTCAGCATTAATCCGCTATTCCTTCGCTTCTTCGGCTAGCACCAGTTCCCGCTCAATAGTTGGTCGTGCACCGGACTTTGGAGAGTGCAGTTTCAAGAAACGATTCTGCAGCAGTCTCTAGAGGAGACGAATCCGGTGAGTTAATCTCTCTTGATTCAAATTGTTTTATTCTAATCAATGGTAATTGGACACGATAGGTAGATTCTAGGAAATTTTAAATGGTGTATTTTCCGCCGCGCCACGTTATTTTTCCAATGACGAATTCCAACAGCTTGATCTCCTTACATTCCTCCTTCTCACATTCAGGTTCCATTTCGGGTTCCCCTACTGCCACTGCCTGAATTGTAGGGTTCGCTTGAAGAACTTGGGCGAATATAAAGTTAGCCGGCAACCTTGACTGGACCATGTTAACCCGCTTTTCGAATGCCAGCAGTGGGTTGGTTTTAATGCTAGGTTTGGCTGGCTCTTGCAGCTTTCCCTCGTCAATGAGCTTCTGGATAGCATCCCTTAACTTATAGCAGTTGTTGGTTCGATGGCCTGTCACTACATCATAAGTGTAGAAGTTATCTTGTCAGCTTCAGATGGCTTCTCAAATGGCCTTAAAGACTGTAGCAGGCCACCATTCCTACACTTGGCGAATATCTTCACTAAAGGCAGAGTCCAAAGCGATATGCCTTGTCCTCCAGAACCCCTATTCTGGTTGCCTTGCTAGTGACTTACAGTAGCCACTTCAACCTGCATGACTTCTGAAGATTGCCCCTGTTTGCCACTGGAACCTGAGCCAGACCCATCTGCTGCGGTGGATCTATATCCTGAGCTATACCCTGTGCTTCTTCCCCCTTTGTGACCAGTTGGCTTCTCCTCTTCATCCCTTTCTATCTTCATGGCCATGCTGTAAACCTCACTGAGCTCCTTAAAGGGATGGAATTTCATGTTGTTCTCGAAAATGTCTTCGCTGCCGTCAATGAGCTTCTGTATAAGCTCGTCTTCATCAGGGCGGTTCTTTAGGAGGATCATCTTGTTCATCCATCTTTAATAGTACTCATCAAAGGCTCGTTGAATTTCTGCTTCACCCTCTCCAAATCATACAGCTTCACCTGGATTTTGGTGTTGAAGCTGTAGTATTTAATGAAGGCTGCCAATAATACTTCCCAATCAGATTGTTCCTCCTTTGACAGTGAGTTATACCATCCTAAAGCACCTCCCTCCAGTGTGGTGGGGAATAAATTGATCAGCTGCTGCTTTGTGGCACCCGTCGTAAGCATAACTCGGGCATATAGATTCACATGGGCCTCCGGCGAGCCCATCCCTTTGTTAGTAGGGATTTTCAGCACTTGGAAGCCAATAGGGAATGTCTCGATGCCTTTACTAATCATGGCATCAACATTTACACCCTTCTTCGATTCAGCACTGATACTGACCCCCTTTTTCAACTGGGCCATAACTTTGTCTAGCTCAGAACATTTTGCCTTCATCCTCTGTTCCATAGCTGCTTCTATTTCCTGCAGCTTCTCAAGGCTAGCCGAAGCATCACCACCATGTTGCGATGACTCGGCCTTTTTTTCTTTCCCGGCTCCACTGCCACCGGTCTCACCAGCTTCTCACACTACTGCCCTCATTTCTTCCTTCAACATGTTATGGAAGTCTTGGGTTCTAAAGAAATCCTTCAAAACATCAGCCATGCTTGGTGTCTGATCTGCCATATTCACTCCTTCCCCAGGCTCAGAATCACTGTCACTCTCTACTAGCCTCTGTCTCCTAGCTGCCCTTCAAGCTTGGGATCTTATCCAAGGTCGCTCCAGTGTATTTCGCTTGGGAGTAGACAGGAGGTATTAGGGTTGTGAACGAATGACGTGATGTGGCATGAAAATGAAGGCATTGAAAATGCTTGAAATGAATGGAATGATTATGTATGAAATGATGGTATGAATGGTTCCCTTTTACTATTTTTCTTCTTCTTGGGACATTCCAAGAACACCCAATGCTTATGCAAAAATGTCACGTGTGGGCCGCCACACGGATAGAGGTTCGACGCCTTTGGGGCGCCTAATGAATTTATGAAATGGTCACGTGTATACCGCACACGGACGAAGTTTCAACACTTTGGCAGGTCTATGGGATGATATGAAATGGTCGCATGGGCCAAGCTCATAGACAAAGTTCTGATGCTTTTGAGCATATGATATGAAATGATGTTATGAGAAAGTCACGTGTAACAGGGACACGGATAGAGATTCGGCATTCGAGGAACACCTTTTTATGATTTGGTGATGTTGTGATCCTATATGTATACTAATTAGGCGCTCGGGGAGTGCCTTGAATGGTGAATTAATATCATGAAATGGTCGGATATGGACCATGGTGGTATGTGATGTTTATGATAAATGAGTGTGATGTCATGAAATTCATTGTGTAAATTGTTACACGAAAATGGGCCTAAGACAATTGTGGTTTTTATCGAATGAAATGATTTTGGTGGAATGGCCGAATGCAACCCGGTGCATCGGCAAAACACGGGTAATTTTGGATACCCAATATGTTATGAAATGGAATGAAATGGTCATGATAGGCGTCCTTGAAATGCCCCTAATTTAATTTAGGTGATATGTCGTGAATGCTTATGACATATGAATGCAAATGGCTGCACAAAAACGTGGTTAGGATGCATGACATACATAATGATGTTATGTATGCTATGTGAAAAAATGCTAATCACATAAATATAATGTTATGGCTGAAAAAGAAATGGTTAGTATGAATGACAAACGAATGAATTAATGTTTTACACACAAAATAAAATGCAAATGGCTGCATAAAAATGTGAGTTAGTATCACACAAAAATGTTTTATGTATGGTATGTCACATTTATGAAAAATGGTGATTATGGTATGTTATGCACGTGTAGGTAGCAATGGCGATGTGTCACGAGACGGTGAGAAACACATAGCAAGCAAAACAAATTCTTCCAACCTTATTCCTCTAACGTGGTCGATCTCAAAAATTTCTAACCGAGTCCTAGGCGGGGTTCACTTCGATCACCAATCCGGGATGATGAAGGTGCGATTTTATTATTTACATACGATTTATTTTGGTATCCTAAGGGAATCCAACTAGGGCTGCCTATATGGGTTCGGTTAGAGTCGGGATAACATCAAGGCTCTCATAGCAAGATATACTCATCACTTCTCCCCACTCAAGGGTTCTAGCGAAGGTGTTCGTACGAGGCTATGAGTGGTGTTTCGTATTCGTGCCCCCAAGACCAAGAGGAACTTAGGCGACACTTCAACAATTCACCGGGCTATAAAAGGATACCTAAACTAATGCAAAAATGGCTAACTAAAATGCAAATAAAATACCAAAAGAGAATCATCCGCCTTATTTTAATTAGACACTGTTCAGGGCTTGTCAAATTCTTTTAAGTTTTTTGAAAACTTTTTAAGAAATCCCCAGCGGAGTCGCCACTGTGAGCGGACGATGCGTTTTCGATGGGACGCGAGACTCTCTTTCGGAAGGGAAGCCACGATCTTGGGCGGGCACCTCCCTCGCGTGGGGTTTTTATAAATAGAAAACGGGTTTTAGAAAATAAATGAAATTAATGGATAAAAGAACCAAGAACTAAGTCTCGATGAATATTGTAGAGTCGCCACCCGGCTCAGCTCAACCGGGAAATTCTTAAGGTAGCTGAACCGGACGAACGGTCGCTACACTATCCAGAGATTCGGGTCCGGACAAGTCCCTTATTTCGTATCTAATTAAATTAAATATTGCCAATGTTCTCGAGATGGTATTTTAAATTCTAAAGTCAATTTTATTGAATATAAAAGGCATACAGCGAGCATACAAATACATAATACAAAAATGAAGGAAAGAAATAAATATTAATCGGCTTACAACCAAATCGAATAGAAAAATAAAAACTCTCGCCTCACTTATACAATCGCCGATAATACACGAGAATCTAAAAATAATTACAACCGCCTAAATACACGATTAATTCTATTAAAATACAAATGAAAATAAAAGTGAACATAAATAAAAGCTGCAAAACAAAGGTTAGCATAATTTATACGGCACGCCACAATTAGGACTCAAATAGATAGAATTGGGAAATCAAGAGTTGGGGGCATGCATTTAGGGGATAACCGGGTTGGCTCGGCTAGCCGGCCCAGTTAGACCTGGAAAACATTTTGAAACATCCTTGTATTTTTGGTTTTGTGGGAAATTCATTTTTTTGAAAACAATTTTTCCGGTTTACATACATTTTTCATATATTAGGTGGGTCAGTTTTTGGGAGAATCGGGTCTCCGTCGTTGAATTGTTCTAAATGTAATTTTACTGAAAATCGAATCTATAGTCATGGATGCACACAACAAAATTCATTTTGATGATTTTTGGGGTTTTCTGAATTTTTAAGGGTTTTTGGAAATTTTTGGGGATAAAAACTGAAATTCTGATTCTGGAACGAGGGTTACAGTCGAGCGACTGTCATTACAGTCGTACGACTATACGTTACAGTCGTGCTACTATAAACGGCCCAGAATCAAGATTTCGCCAAAATTTTATCTTGAATCAAAGCTGAAGAAAATCAACCTGGAAATTAAGAACACTCGTACGACTGTATATATAGTCGTACGACTGTTCATCAAATCCAAGAACAGTCGTGCGACTGTTCTTAATTTCCAGAAACAGAAGCATGAAAACACAGCAGAAATGCACAAAAATTCACTCCAAACACCCAGAAAGTAAGAAAAAGTGAAAGGAAAAGGAGCGTCTACCTTTTTAGAAGCTAATCCAAGTCGATTTAACCCCCGGCGTTGCTCCAATCCACACGAATTTGCACTTTTCCTTTGAAATTGAAAAGGGGAAGCTTGATGTCCAAAAATCCAAAATGCTTGGGATTCTGATGATTTAAGTCCGGGATTTTGATTTGTTTGTGAAGTTTATTGATTAACCTAAGGATTTCTATCAAATTTTAACCCTATTTCCGAGAATTAAAAGAAAATAGAAGAGGAAAAGATAAACTTGAGAGTTTTTTTTTTTTGCTTCTTTCTTTTCCTTTTCTCTTTTCTCCTTTCTCTCTCTAATTCTATCCACCAGAAATCAAGAAGTCCCTTCTCTCCTCTCTTTTTCTTCCTTTTATCCTCTGCTTCCTGGCTTGCTTGCTGTCCATCCCGGTGCATTAATTGCGCCACCCTCTCTCCTCCATTTTTCTGCTACAGAGGTATGGGCTCCTGCAACTTTTCCGATATTACAGTCGTACGACTGTAAGGACAGTCGTACGACTTTTTTTTTTTAAGTATAGAAAATTCTGGCGCTTACAACCCCTTTTTTCTTTACCAGTCTTAGTTAATTCAAACCACACTTTATAACTTTAAACATATTAATCATTAGTTTAATTTAAACTACATCTCAAGAATTACTCTTGGAATTATTAAAGGGAACCTCCCATATAATTGAATCTCATCCATCAATTCATCTCTGGATTTGTCCACTCGAAAAAATAATCACAGTTGTGTTTTCTTTCCAAGCACCGTTACATGCTCGCACATTTTAACCGTGCACGCTACACTCATTCTCATTAATTAATGTTTAAAATCCTTTAAAGTCCATCCTTATGTGCAGTACTTCTGGCCTTACAAGTTTACCCTCCTTCAGATCAGATGGACCACTGGCTAGTGTTCATTGCCTCCTAGTGATCCGAGTTTCACAATTCCAGTTACAATTAAAGCTCACAGCTCATTCATAAACATGCACATTTTTTTCTTTTTCTTTTTTATTTTTAATACCAGGCTCACCTCACCCAGGAGTTTTTTTTTACCGAGTTTTCACTCATTCATATTACATCCCATTAATCTTTCCAAGCCAATTCATTCCAAATATCAACCTCAGTCATCAATGAGCAATTCATTAATTACAATATACTGGGTCTCACAAAGTTTCATTAAATCGCATTCCTCCAATTCATACAACACATGCGTTTAAAATTATCGTTACTGTTCAAATAATTCCAAAAACTTTAGACAAACTATTATATGCTTTAAAACAGATAATTATAGTACTATACAACCATATATGTCATTTTTCCACTATTTTTTTTTAGATATTATAGTTTACATAGCTTTAGCAAAGATAAATTTCCAAGACATTAAATTTCATCAATAATAAATAAACTATCAATTAACTTACATATACATTTGTAAACTAATATTTATAATTTCCTTTTCTTGAATTTTCTCCACTTCTTCCCCTTCCTAACTTTGCTCAATTCCTTCAAAGCTTCACTTCTGAAATTTCTTACCATTTCCATCCATTCTTTTGCTAACACAATATTGAATCCCCTTGATGTATTAGCTTGAACTTAATAGATTTTTCTACTTAACTATCTATGTATCCAAACTTTTCTTTTTGGGAATCAAAGCCAACATAAGTTCTTTCTTTTCATTTTCCAGAATTCATAACTTCTCCTTTTTCCCTTTTCTCCAGGTTTCTCATTTTTTTTCCTCCCTCCACATTATTATCACTCCTTTTGCTTTCTTTCCCTTTTAATTCCATAGGGATAAATTGGAATTCTCTAGAACTAGCATATGTGGCTCATTTTAGTCCACTCACACTTCCCAATCCCATTCGTGGCTACTTCTCACACTACCCCACATATTCTTTTCATGCAAAATATTTTCTTCCACTTATTCTCTCTCTTCTCCTATGGTATCTTTTACTGTATTATCCTTCTTTACCACATCACTAATATTCCTATTTCTTATACTTTTGGTTTAGCATAATCTCGAGATGGCATGTCCGAATCTTTCATCTTCTTCTCAAATTTTCAATTTCAGTTCCTTAGATTCTTTATATTTATGATTCGATCTTACCAAATCTCACTCCTTTGCCCAATTATACAACCGTTCGACTCAGTCCACTAGACTTTCTCTTTGCAATTCATGCATTCCATTTTTTTTCATTCCGAATCAATTTTGGATCCGATCCTAAATAAGTTCCATTCATTTTCTTTGTTTTCCTTATTTAATTTGATCTCTTTTAATATATTACTTACCACAGTCTTAAATTTCCACGTTTTTTCCGCTAGAATCCTTTAATCTGGTTTTATTTGATCTGTGTTGGGATTTATCATCGAAAATTAATCAAATGGCAGTGAAAGCCGATTAAGATTTTCTCAAATCCGATCCCAAGAGCTTATGCAATAGAAATCAAAACAACAAAATATGAACAAGATAAGAAATCGATTCTTACCTTATATGTCTCTTTTAGAGACGACTACAGAAATCAAGATCGATCCCCTTCATGTTCCCGTACATGAACGCCTATAGAGCAGGAAACCATGCTAGCGGAGGCCGAATCAAAGAGAGGAAACAGGGGAGGCTGAAATTTTTCAGTCAGAAAAATATCCTTGGCCGAATTCACTATGTATGGTGGGTTAGGGTTTTGTTTCTTTCACTTAAGTGGGTTTAAATAGCCAGTTAAAAAAAACCTAGGTCTAAATTAATTAGTATGGGTAAATTTAATTTCAATTTAATTTTAATTTCCTATGCATGTAATTATATTAAACCATATAATATGTCACATGGTATTTGAATTAAAATTAGTTTGTCTAATTAAATTGACCCAGTAAATTAATTTAAACTTTACTTAAATGAAATACATATAAACCTATATATGTATATTATTTCCACCAGGGAATAAATTCATGAATTAATTTATTGAAATTAATTCAACGAAACCCAATAAATTGATTATATTATTTTGATCAATCCAATTGATCTATAATTTAATCAATTAATAACTCCTCTCTAGTCAGTATATTCTAAGTGTATAGTTGACCCGTTTAGTTCAAGCTCAGATGTTCAATGCATACGATTCTTTGGGCTCGTCTTTATGTTGGCAGTAGGTCTATGGCCCACAGACTATAGTTGGACTCTAGCAAGCCATTACAGGCCTTAATTAAGATGGAGACACTAGTCTAACGGAAGTCGTAACCCTATAGTTTAACTTACATATCCCATATCACTAATATCAGTGTCCAACACAGAGGCATGGTGTCATCACTCTCTTTTGTGTCCGGACATTAACTTGATCCCGAATGAACTGATGCTCACAAACAAGTTCCAACTTTTTTCGGTGTGGCCACACTGTTATCAGTTGCACTCATCAAATGGACGGTGATACATTCTCAGTGTATTACTGAGTGACATTCCCTTCTGCATATTCATGGCCTTGTCCCTTCTGCATATTCATGGCCTTGCGATGTTTATTGGCACACCTGAACTTACCCACACTTGGCATCCTGTTACAAGTCCTTTAAGTGTACACCAAAGTGTGCGAGTTCACATAAGAAACCATAAAATGGTCAGATCTAAGGATCCAATATAAGTACTACACGAGAATCACTTATGATACTATACCATGTGGATTTCTCGTTTAGTGGATCTATCCAGTACAATGCCCCATTGCATGTATCCATAAGCTTGATTGACAATCCATGTTCTATAGTGGGTAAGACACCGCCATACAATTAAGTTTATGATAGTCTTTGGCTTCATTCATTCCCATGACTGGAACAAACTATGGATGGTTTTATGGTTATATTGTTTCCCTATCCATGGTCTCATGACCAAATTGCTAAGGAGAGCAGTGCTGCTAGAGTTTGGATGAAGTTTGCATCATTGTACATGACAAAATCAGTGACGAACTGACTTTTGTTGAAAAGCAGACTGAAAGATCTTCGTCTACATGAAGGTAAATCCATAAAATCTCATCTTGATGAATTTTTTACAATTGTTATGGACCTGTAAAATATTGATGTGGAAATTGATGATGAAGATTTGGCTATTACCTTATGCTCATTGCTAAAGTATTATACGTCTTTTAGGGAGACTTTATTGTATGGTAGGGAAGAGATCTCTTTTAAAAAGTTAAAACTACTTTGCTATAACATGAACTAATATATAGCCAATTGACTAAAAATAATGAGTATGTGGATGAGGGTCTTGTAGTTGATAGAAGAACTTTTGAAGAGGTTCAGGAAGTAACAAAAGGAAAGGGTAGATCTAAATCTAGGTCTCATAAAAACCTAATTTGCCATTTTTGTCATACAAAGGGGCATACAAGGGTTGATTTCTGTAAGAGGAAAAATCAGAATAATGAAAAAGATAAACATGTTGAAAACTGTTCTCCTTAGCAATTCTTCTCATCCAATTGTAAAGATTGAGTTTTATCAATTCTTGAATTTCAATCAGTTTGTAAAGAATTCTAAATACTCGAATCAGACCAAAGTGTGCTCAATCCTACTTGATGTTGCTAAGATTTGCTTGAACTCTCCTCTCCATGGTAGCTTTAGGCTATATCGGCTTCCCTCTCTCACATTATCTGCTGAACTATAAGGATCTTTAGTTAGCTAGCTACCTTCTATGGGCTATCTTGAGTGTGTTTGACTTTAGAAAACATCGTCAAATAAACTTTGCCATCTCATATGCAATGTAAATGTGTTCATACTTTGGCTTGACAGGTATCTTTATTTTGGAAGGAGCTCTTCTTGGACTCGACTTCTTATGGGTTTCATCAAATGTAATTTGGGTATAACAATCTTTGACGATTTAAATCAAGATAGGTATGTGGAGATTAGAGATTACAATAGTGTTTTTGTTCTGGCAAAACAAGAAAAGCTTTCGTGTCCTTTAGATCCAGCTCTAGAAAAAGCTTGCACAGTCAAAGAGGCTTCATCTTGGCTGAATTTATTTTCAACGAGGGCAGGTGGAGATGGATAGGCTTATTGTTTTCAAGCTCTTTCTCACTTCAGCTCTATTATTGTGGATTTGCATAGATTTAGCCAAGGATTACCTTGCTTGTTCCTTTCTTTTTATTATTAGGAATTGTAATAGGGTGGCATATCTTTTAACCTGTGATTCTTATAGTTTGGCTAGCTCCAAAGTTATTCACACTTCAAACCCTACTTTTAGTCCCTCTTAATAATAAATCGCACCTAATATGGTTAAAGCTAAAATGTTTGAAGTCTAAATACAACTTATGGCACTCTTTGTACTACCATGTTAATACAAAAATAGGCTTAAAATGAATAGTTGAAAATTGTTTTCGGTATAGAACACTCATATCCAAAAAAAGAATTTGACCCTTTTAAAAAAAAAAAAATGAGTATTACACTCATTATTATGCAATGTAGAGTTGATAACTTATGTATTAAAGTAAATTCTTTGGATTTGGACAAAAAACCAACTTTAGTGACAGTTACTTGTTTGGGAAGAAGAGTCTGTTTCACAAGGGAATACAATACTTAGATGTTGTAAATAAAATAACACATGGGCCTCAGTGTCTTAAGGATAGGTTATGCAGATCCTAGCGGTTCCCCGAGCCAAACAGAAAATATCAAAATGAAAAACAATTAGCAGAGCAACTCTTTTAATTAATTTCATCTATATTGGATTTCAACATCACACTAGTAGATATAGTCATAATGCAATAAGTTAGGTCCACTTTCTTTTATTGATTTCGAATCAAATTTTTACGATTTATGGGGGAGGAAAATGACAATTTAATAGCCAATTTCTCATTATTTAGTTATTCAATATATTTCTATTCTCATAAAAAAAAAAATCAAGTTCTAACTGAACTTTCTAACTCTATAAAATAACTAGAGAAAAAGAATACACCAATATTATATATTCTAAAGAATACTTTATATTTTTTCAAAGAGGGTGAAGCTCTCCCATCAACTATTTTATATGTTTACAAGATTCAAACCTGAGACTTTTCTTAAATGAAAAGAGCTTCTCACCACTCCAACCAACATCTTTTGACAAAAATACTCTATATTTTAAATATATATATTTGAAATACTATCACTATAATAGTGTGCATAATATTTAGAATATTCTAAAAAATAGACTATTAATAAGAAAAAAAATCTATGTATAAAAAAAATAGAATAAAATATATTCTAAAGCTAGAAATATATGATATAACTATAATATAAAAGAAAGATATTAAGATTAGAATGAAATTCTATATTATTATTAGATATTAATATTCGACGTTAACATATTCTAATACTACCAATAGATTGCTAATAATATATATATATATATTTCTACAAATATAAAAGAAACTGGCAAAGATTGTACAGAAAATAAAACAAAAAAAATTGTAGTACAAGAGCTAGTGGGAGCTGTATATTGGAATATGAATAACTAACACCAATTAATTAAAGATTGATTTTACTAGTAAGAGTTTTTAGCCGCCTATAATGTGCCTTTAGTCTAATTTCCAACGTACTTAGAAAATTTTAATTGACGTCACCTAAAGGATACATAGGCAATTTCAAACCCAATAGTCAATCTAATCACCAAAACAAATTTGAAAAACCAACTATTTTATTATTTGAGCAATTTGGCTTGACTATGATAAATTTAAGATTTGTGAGCAAAAAATTTTACTGAAAAAAATATAAAAATTGTTGTCATAACTTTGTGGTTGTTTGTATTTAGTAGTAAAATTATATCAAATACATATGACAACACTTTTTTAATATTGCTCTAAACGAGCTTTTTAGCAATAAAATTTATTTAAATACAAAACTTTTTACCATTAAATTCAATTTTTATTGTAATGTTTTTAAACATGACTTTATTTTATTGTTTTAGGGTAATATAACAATATTTTTCTTAGCTATGACAATTATTTTACCTATAAACTAAACGTGTTTTCTTTATCAATATCAATTGTCACAATCAAAAATTATGTTAGTGATAAGAGACAGAAGTGAAAAGAGTACACTTTATCCACAACACAAAATAACAACTAAGTCGTTGAATTTGTATCCTGAAATAAAACCAAATCTCTAGCATCTCACCTCTACAATTGTCGGAGAAACAAATCTAGAGTCTAGATAGGCTAGTCATGTGATTCAATAAAAATCATATAAAATTGGGTCCGCCAGCCATGAATTCATGGGCCAAACCCAAACTTTCACTTGATGTCTTGGTTCTAACAACCATACACATCCTACTCATATTTTTCTACTCGTAAGTTTGTTTTGACACGGTACAAATAAGGATTTATGATTTCGTAATATTAATAAAAGTATTGTATTGTTCAGTATAATATTATAAAAATTATATTATCGTTTTTCTACCCAAAATTTTACACGTTTATTTATTAAAATATTATGGACTTTGATGTTAAAGTTTAAAAGCTTTAATGTTTTTATTAATCAATAATGCAAAAAAAAAAGGCCAAAACATGTGTAAATAGTTAAATCTTAACAGAGAATTATTAAATAATGTGTAAATTATTGGGATACCATTAAACTAATTTTTGTGCAAAACTTTTGGTATATCAATAGTTTACCCATGTTATTTAAAATTACGTCACAAAGATTTTGAACATTTTCATGTCTTTTTTCGTTTTGTTGTGATTTTTTTTTTTAAATTTTTTCCTTTTTTTATTAGAAAAACACATGCGTTTCCTGGAAATTTATGGATTTTGTCACTAAAGTTCATTATATTTTTTATCACCCAACATGCAAAATTCAAAGGGTAAAAGAAGCAAAGTCAATTGGACAATCGATTACTTTTATTAACATTGTGAAACTATATGTAACAGTTAGTAACGTTTTAAACCACATGTAGTAATTCCCAAAACTACATGGTTTATTTTTTGTGTTTATTCCAAAATTTAATTCACAAATAAACATATAAAGATTACTATTATATTCGAGAACAATTAATTTTGATAAATGTTATCCCTAAAATGACATTAGCAAATGCACTAGATTCGCAAGTAATAAGTGGAAAGTCCATAATATCGTCCTTAAGGATTGCAGGGGTGAAAACTAACAAAACTCTAGGACAACAAGGATTGGCTTTTAGTTATTCTTTTTAAAATATTTATAGCTAAAGATGATGAAAGAAGCATACAAATTAATGTAAAGAGTAGATCTAGCAGAACAATGAAACAAGATAACTTTTACGAATAATATTAAAAGCACAAGCTTGGTTTAGACTAAAACATGTTATTTGACACTCAATCTCGGTAAACAAACATGAATGATATTAAAGCACATAAGAATAAAGTATCTTCTACTTATTTATCACTCAAGCTAAGTTTTCTTGCATAAGAGATTCTATAAAAACTATTATACCAAATCTCCTTGCATAGACATTATTTTTAAGCATTAAGTTCAAAGAAGCATTTCACAAGAAAGGTAAAAACCCTAACATGCAGTTAATCGTGTCTCCAACCATAGCATACAAATGTTTAATGACATATCCATGGACTAATCTAAGTCTCATTGTATTTAAACCACTAACAATGAGGTGATCAAACTCATATGGCATTAAAAACATCATTAAACATCCAACAAACATGTCATTCATGTAATAAATAAGAAAAAGCACAAACTAAAGTCAAGCTAGGTGGCTAAGTTTGCAATGGGAACTACTCACACTTTATGATAGAAAGATACTTCATTAGGACTGAAAGAACTAAGATTTTTTTATAGAAATTAAGATGAGAGAAGAGGCTGGAAACCTCTGTCCATGATACTAACAACCACTACAAAAAGAGAAGAATAAATAGCCAATGCTTGGCTACTAGGATTGCAAAACAAATCCTGAAATAACTATTCAAAAGCTAAAAATGAGATTATATCATGATTCTAGGATTAAATAAAAATGGGAATTGTCTTAACTACTATTGGTAGTTAACAAAAATCTCTCTTCCACCATGTTAGTACTTGAGTTGACTTTGCAAAGAATTTGGGGTCTTAAAACAAGCTAATCTAACTGAAGAAGCTTCCTTTCAACAGCTTTTTACTTTATGCACGTCTGTTGAACATAGAGGCTCACAATGTAGATGAGCATACCAAAGTTCTGCAATTCGGTTATTTTGGCGCCAAACAGATCAGTTATAATTGCTAGCTTGTTCCCTTCTTTTCCTCCTTATATATAAGACAATATTCACCATTTTTTGTACAATCTGATTCTTTAACTGCTAATAGTACAAAAATTCATCTTTAAGAGTGTGAGCGGACGATGTTTTCGACAGAACGCGGACTCCCTTTCGGAAGGAGCGCCTCGATTTCGGGCGAACCCCTCCCTCGCGTGGGGTTTTTAGAATGGAAATTCGTTTTTGGAAAATTAGACTAATTCATAAAAGAACCGAGACCTAAGTCTTGATAAATAGTGTAGGAGTCGCCACCCGGCTCAGCTCAACCGGGAAATTTCAGTGTAGCTAAACCGGACGAACGGCCGCCACACTATCCAGAGATCTAGGTCCGGACAAGTCCCCTATTTTGTGTCTAATCAAAATAAAAATTGGCCCATGTTCAAGTATGGTATCTTAAAATTCTAAAGTCCATTTTATTGAATAAAACATACAGCGCACATACAGACAAAATAAAAATAAAGCAGTGAATAATTAATTAAATTATTACAACCCAATCAAATAAAAATAAAAAATTTCGTCCTCACCTTACAACCGCCTAGAATACATGATTCATCTAGAAAAAATACAACCGCCTAAAATACACGAATTAATATATTAAATTACATCAAAAATAAAAAAATAAATTAAATTAAAAGCTACAAAACAAAGGATTATCACAATATACGACACACCACAAATAGGACTCAAGTAGGACAGAACGGGATTTTAAGAATTCGGGAACATGCATTTAGGGGGATAACCGGGTCGGCTCGGCTAGCAGGCCCGATTAGACCTGGAAAAAATTTTGAAACGTCCCTGTATTTTGGTTTTGTGAGAAAACCATTTTTGAAAACGTTTATTTTCCGGTTTGCTTTAATTTAACATGTGAGGTGGGTCGGTTTTCGGGAGAATCGGGTCTCCGTCGTTGTATTGTTCTAAATGCAATAATGCTGAAAATTAAATATAGGGTTGTGAATGCACACAACAAAATTCATTTTGATGATTTTCTGATTTTTCTGAATTTTTATGGATTTTTATGAATGTTTCTGGATTAAAATGGAAATTTTGCTTTTAGAAGGAGATTACAGTCATGATACTGTAACTACAGTCGTACGACTGTAATTACAGTTGTGCGACTGTAAATTGACCAGATGCAGGATTTCGCCAAAATTATTCAAAATAAAAGCAAAAGTTGCGGGAAATCAAGAACACTCATACGACTGTAATTACAATCGTACGACTGTTCTTCAATCTAAGAACGGTCGTACGACTGTTCTTGATTTCCAGAAGCAGCAAACGAAAAAAAATTAAACTTTTACACACCAAAACACACAAAATCACCCAGAAAGCACGAAAAAATGAAGGATTGAAGTGTGTTTACCTCTTTGGCGCTGATCCACCGTAGGAATGACCCCTGGAAACACCCCAATCCACTCCAAATTGCTTCTTTTCCTTTGAGTTGAGGTTGAGAAGTTGGGTCCAAAAATCTCCAAAATGTCAAGGATTCCTAAAGTTTTAAGTCCGAATTTGATTTAATTTAGAGTGTCAGATTATTAACCTAGGATTTCCAATAGGTTTTTAACTTAACACTTGAGAATTAAAAGAAAAAGAAGAGGAAAAAAGCTTATGTTTTGTGATGGTTCTTTTCCTTCCCTTTTTCTCTCTTTTCTCTCTAAATTCTCTCTGTTTTTTCCTTAAGCCAAAAAGTCCAAAAGTCCCCTTCAAACCTCTCCTTTTCCTTCTTTATTTGCTGGCTTCCTTGCTGCTCGAACGGAGCAATTAATGCTCCCCCTTTTCTTCCTCATTTTTCTGCTCCATAGGTATGGGTTGCTGTACCTGCTCTGTAATTATAGTCGTACGACAGTAATTTTCAATTACAGTCGCACGACTGTAACTACAGTTGCATTACTATAATTACAGTTGTGTGACATGTGTGATTTTTTTTTTTTTTTGAGTCCGAAAAATTCCGGCGCTTATAGCTGCCCCTCGCATGATCAAATTCGACACCCGAATCCAGATTTACAATACTTGAGATGATGAATTTGAGAGCGCAAATCAAAGCACCACAAACACAAGAAAGAACCCACTATTACAATAAGTAGATACCGGGTTTAGGTCACCCGAGGCGAAACTGGGGAAGAAATAAGCCGATATTGGGTTTAGGTTACCCGAGGCAGAAGAAGATGGAATGTGGATAGGCCGATACTGGGTTTGGGTTACCCGAGGCGAAGGAAGGTGAAAGGCGGATAGGCCAATACCGGGTTTAGGTTATCCGAGGCAAAGGAAGGTGGAAGGCGGATAAGCTGATACCGGGTCTAGGTTACCCGAGGCAAGGAATGTGGAAGGCAGATAGGCCGATACCGGGACTAGGTTACCCAAGGCAAAAAAGGTGGAAGGCGGATAGGCCGATACCGGGTTTAGGTCACCCGAGGCAAAGAAGGTGGAATGTGGATAGGCTGATACCGGGTTTAGGTTACCCGAGGCGAAGGAAGGTGAAAGGCGGATAGGCCGATACCGGGTCTAGGTTACCCGAGGCAAAGGAAGGTGGAAGGCGGATAAGCCGATACCGGGTCTAGGTTACCCCGAGGCAAAGAAGGTGGAATGCGGATAAGCCGATACCGGGTCTAGGTTACCCGAGGCAAAGAAGGTGGAAGCTGGATAAGCCGATACCGGGTCTAGGTCACCCGAGGCAAAGAAGGTGGAAGGCGGATAAGTGGATACCTGGTTTAGGTCACCCAAGGCAAAGAAGGTGGAATGCAGATGGGCCGATACCGGGTTTACATTACCCGAGGCGGATCTACTAGAGACTTGATGATGGAGCCGATCTGGACCGATATCGGGTTTACATTACCCAAGGCGGATCTACTGGAGACTTGAAGATGGAGCTGATCTGGGCCGATACCGGGTTTACACTACCCGAGGCGGATCTGCTGGAGATTTGTCCATGTCTTAGACAGTGATAAGGAATTCCTGCATTAGAAGTAGCAAGTCTTCATTCCTTGATCGAGAGATTTTGAACAAAAATTTTTGCCCCTTCGATCAAGAATGAAGACTAGCTGGGGATGAATGATTTGTGTATGCTATGTATTCATGCATAACGATGTATATGCACATGGAGATTAAGTGATGCATTTAGCTTTCCCTTATTGAAGGTATATGTGAGGACTGCTGGGGAAATGAGATAATTGCTAGGAATGCGTGACGATGCAGGGGAAAAGGATCATGGTATCCTTTGTAAACGTTCCACTGGGGAGTGATGTGGAGAATCCTGCTGGGGGAGATGATGAAAAGGCTTGGCTTCTCACCCCTATAATTGGTGAATCTAGAAGTGCTATAAATTTTACCTAGGTTGCCCAATGTGGGTTTTCAGCCCAGCGAGCTGCTGTAATTTTTGCCTGAGGAGCCTTTTCGGTTTTTACCCCAGCGAGCTTTTTTTTCTCTTTTTTTTTTAAGGAAAGGCCGATTGAAATGGCAGGTTCTTAGACAACCACCGTCGCTGTTCGGAAAGATGAATTAGATTTGGAGAACAATAAAAGATTTCAGATTGTCTGTATTTAGTACATTTTCATTGTTAAATAACGTGATATGTTCGACCAGTTAAATGCAAAGCGCTTTCCTTAAGTGGATGTTTAAGCAAAATAATTTTCTTTATGCATTTCGTCATAACCATGCAAATATATTTAAACAAACATTTCACTTTATTGATGAAATCAAAATGAGTACATTTGAAAAGATTAATTCCCCAGATGGTATACATTCCACTCAAAGCTGAAGTCTGTCACCAGTCGTCCCTTTCAGATTTTCCGACTGATCATTTTCTCTCATGTCTTAATTTTTACTTAAGCCACTCTTTTGAGTTTTCAGCCTAGCAGACCTCTTTTTTTTTAGACATGATAAAGCTTTAAGCGGTCTTGGTTGACAGGGTTGGTGAACTCATTTCCATCCATGTCCATGATGCTGACACCGCCTTTCGATAGCACTTTCTTCACAACATAAGGCCCTTCCCAGTTAGGTCTGAACTTCCCCCGAACATCAACATTTGAAGGCCTTAATTGTTTTAGAACTAAGTCTCCTGCTTTCAACTGCCACCTAGGGTACTTTACGTTTCAGTTATAGGCCCTAGCCATTTTGCGTTGGTACATCTGTAGATGATCCAGTGCTTTCAACCGCTTCTCATCTAGCACCGCTAACTGCTCGTACCTGGCTTGAACCCATTCAGTTTCTGGTAACTAAGCTTCCAAGGTGACTCTGAGTGACTTGAGTTCTATTTCCACTGGTAACACTGCTTCCATACCATATACCAAAGCATAGGGAATTTCTCCTGTCGGTGTTCTGACACTGGTTCTGTAACCCAAAGAGCATATGGGAGTTTGTCTGCCCAATCTCTATAGGTGGTTACCATTTTTTATAAGATCTTCTTTATCGCCTTATTAGCTGACTCCACTGCACCATTAGCTTGGGGCCTATATGGAGAAGACTTATGGTGCTCAATGCCATGCTCTGCAAGCAATTCAGCTGTTGCTCCTTGAAACTGCACTCCATTGTCAGACACTATGTGATGGGGAATCCTATATCGAGCAAAGATGTTCTTCTGAATGAACTTGACCATCTACTTGGCTGTTACACTGGCAAAGGATTCTGCTTCTACCTATTTTGAAAAATAGTCAACTGCCACAACTATGAATTGATGTCCATTAGATGCTGTAGGATGAATTTCACCAATCATGTCTATTCGCCATGCTGAAAATGGCCAAGGGGATGCTAGATTCTATAGCTTAAGTGGCAGAAGATGACTGATATCAACATAAATCTGACACTCGTGACATCTTTTTACCTTCCTTATACAATCTGCCTGCATAGTCATCCAGAAGTACCCCTGTCTCATTATCTTTCTAGCCATAGCAAGCCCATTGATATATGGCCAGCAGGACCCTCCATGTACTTGCTGCATCACTGTTTCTGCTTCTTGCTCTGTCAAGCACCTTAGGAGGACTCCATTTACTGTTCTTTTGTATAGCTTGTCTTCGAAGATTCTGAACTGATTGGCCAATCTTCTTAATGATAGCTTATCAGTAGTACTAGCTCCATCTGGATACTTCCCTTCCTTAACATACTGGTGGATGTCGAAGAACCACGGCTTTTCTTTAGCAGTCAGCTCCATTACTTCGTGCACTTCGAAGCAAGGGTGTCTGGAAGTGGTTGTACTTGAGTTTCTTCAGGGTTTTCCCACATGGAAGATAGTGTCGCTAATGCATCAGCCATCTTGTTCTCATCCCTAGGGATGTGTCTGAATTCATACTGGCCAAATAACTCTTTTCTGAATTGTAGCAGCTCCAAGTAAGGCTGTAAGGCTTCTTTTTTCAGCTCCCATTCGCCTTGTGCTTGCCTAATTACCAAAAGTGAGTCTCCAACAATCAAGACATCATTTACCCCTAATGTAAATAGGGCTTCCATCCCAAACAGGCATGCCTCATACTCTGCTCCATTATTTGTTATGGGAAAATTCAACCTCTTTGATAAAGGAATGATTTCACCGTCCGACATTGCTATTAGCACCCCGATTCCAGCACCTTTTTGTTCATTGCCCCATTAAAGCACATAACCCATCTTTTTATTCCAACCATAGCCACCTGTTCATCCTAGAAGTCCAGATTTTCTGTGTAGTCTGTTTCTAGTGGCTGATTTGCTAAAAATTCTGCTACAGCTCACCCTTTGATGGTCTTCTTGGTGATGTACTCAATGTCAAACTCTGATAAGAGTAATAGCCACCTAGATAACTTTCCAACCAACACCGATGCTTCGTACAGATACTTCATCAGGTCCACCTTGGCCACGGCTTGCACTTTGTATGATTGGAAGTAATGGCGGAATTTCTTGGTTAGCCAGATCATTGCCACACACGTCTTCTCCACCAGTGTGTACTTGGTTTCATATTCCAGCAGCTTCTTGCTAAGGTAGTAAATGGGATACTCTTTTCTGTCATCTTGTTCCTGTACCAACATTGCCCCTATAGAGGAATCTTCAATGGCTAAATACAAGATCAAAGGCTTCCCTAGAATTAGAGGACTCAAAACTAGCAGGTTTATCAGATAAGCTTTGATTTTCTTGAATGCCAACTGACATCTGTCATCCCACATAATTGGCTGGTCTTTCTTTAGCAGCTTGAAAATTGGCTCACAAGTTGAATTCAGTCGTGCTATGAAGCGACTGACGTATTGTAAGGAGCCCAAGAATGAGCAAACTTCCTTCTTTATTTTTGGAGCAGGCATATCCCGAATGACCTTGATTTTATCTGGATCCATTTCTATCCCTCTCTGGCTGACTACATGGCCTAATAGCTTCCCTGATGTGACCCCAAATATGTACTTCTTAGGATTAAGTCGCAAGTTATACTCTCTGATGCGAGTAAGAAATCTATCCAAGATAAAAGGATGTTCCTCCCGGGTCACTGATTTGACCAGCATATCATCGACATACACTTCGACTTCTTTGTGGATCATATCATGCAGCAGGGTTGTGACAGCCCTTTGATAAGTGGCTCCAGCATTCTTTAACCCGAAGGGCATTACTCTGTAGCATAAAGTACCCCATTCTGTGATGAATGACGTCTTCACTTTATCAATCACATCCATCAGGATCTGGTTCTACCCCGAAAAGCCATCCATAAAGGAATACATTGCTGCTTTTGCTGCACTATCAACCAGGACATCAATATGAGGTAACAGAAAATTATCTTTTGGGCATGCCTTATTCAGGTCCCTGTAGTCAATGCATACTCTGACCCTTCCATCCTTCTTAGGTACTGGGAAGATGTTGGCTAGCCATTTCGTATACTCCACTACTTCGAGGAACTTGGCATCTATCTGCTTAGCCAACTCTTCTTTCACTAGTGTAGCCTATTCTAGCCTTAATCTTCTCAGCTTCTGCTTTACTGGCCTAAACTTAGGATTGGTTGGAATCTTGTGCACCCCTATTTTTTGTGTCTACACCCGGTATGTCTTCATATGACCAAGCGAAAGCTTTAACATGTTTTTGCAATATTCTTATTAATTCTTTCTCTTCCTCAGACTTTAACTCGTGTGAAATGAATACCATTTTAGGATTTTCATCTGTACTTATATTGATTTCATGCAATGCAGTGTCATGTATTCTAAATGTGCTTGATGGTGATTTAAATGCATTCACAGAATCATCAGGATAAACATCACACAAGTAAGCAAACTGAGATTTCATTGCATTGAACTTGTCATAAAGTACATCATTCATATTGAAAATGGAAGAAATAGATACAACAAAATCATTTTCATCCTCCACAAGCGGAGGGCCTTGCACTTCTTCAGCTTCCATATTCATCTTCAGAGCACTATCCAGGATTACAGCTTCTTCGGTTTCTTTCTCAGCATCAACAGTGGTCTCCTCACTTTCAGCCACCTGCGCCCTAGCCTTTTCCATGATCTTGGCTATCTCAGCAACCACAGAGTCTAGGTTCACCTTGGCCATTAGCTCCTCACCAAACCCTTCTTTGGACTTCCCAAATGCCTTGCTTAGGGCGGCATTCAATGCACCTGAAATTACTTCTACAGTTTCATCATAGGCTTTCTCTTCATTTTTCTCTTCGGCCACCTCCTCCACTGTTTTTGCCATCACTTTAGGTGGCTCACTTTGTAGAATAACAAACTTAGCAGCTGCCTCTTCTACCAACACAGGGGTTACTGGTTCCTCTCGGCTTTTCTCAAAGTCTACAACATCAGCAAAAATTTCAAAGCCGGGGTATTCAACATTTTCGACCCTTACTGGCTCAGCCTGGCCATTGTATAACGCTTCTCCCACTTTCAGGAGCGGCTTCATCATAAGCTTGCCATTCTTGCCCCTTCTCGGGTTCTTCTGGTCAGATGCCTCCTCCGTATACCCAAGGCCAAACTGCTTTGGCTTTCCCGAGTCAATGTTAAACTCAGGCACCCCTTGCAGGTTGATTCCAAGTCCCATGCCCGAGACAAAATTCTGTTTATGCAAGTACCGGGACAACCACTCCGGCATATAGTTTTCATAAATGACCATTGGGGCATCTGTGACTTCCTCTTCCCCGATCATGGCGATTTGGAAACCGCCAAAAGGTACAACCCCTTCATTCACAGCAGCAATCATTGATTGGGCATCCGCCTCAACAATCACAATCTCGCCATTTGATGAGAACTTAATTTTCTGGTGCAAGGTGGAAGGGACACCTCATAGAGGGTGGAATCATGGTCTTCCTAACAGTAGGGAGAAGGTGACCGTGATATCTATCACGGTGAACACAACCATTGACTTGACTGCCCGACCTCCACTTCAGTTTCAAAAGTCCCTATTACCGTTCTCTTGGAGTCGTCGTACACCCGGATCACCATCGAGGACTTTTTCAGAACATCTTCATTCAGGCCCAAATATGGCAGCATTTTCAAGGGTCATATATTCAGGGCCGATCCATCGTCTACCATTACATATGGCATCACTTTGTCCATCACGTGGGCCCTGATATAAAGGGCCTTGTTGTGAGTCTTTCCTTCGTCATGCAGATCCTTCTCAGAGAAAATAATATCAGGAGACCCAGAATGGAGCTTATCCAACAAAAAACACATGGCCTCCGGATATGCAATAGGAGAAACCTTGATCTCCAACAATTTCTTCACCAAGGCCGCCCTATGCTCCTTAGAGGTCAAGAGTATATGCCACAAACTGGCTTGTGCAGGAGTTTTCTTCAACAGGAAAATAACTAAGTCTTCCTTCTCAACTCCCTTTTGCACTGATGTACTGCCCGATCTAGTCATCGGGGCCTTATCCTTCACTTAGTCTACTGGTTGATATACCTTGCCACTTCGGGTCATGTTCTGGACCTCTTGGATTTTCAGCTTTTCAATAGCCGACGGCTTAACTGTTTCCTCCCCACTGAACTCTTCATATTCATCTTCCGAGTCTAGGTCATTCAAACTTACTAGTTTAATTTCTTTCTGTTCCGCCTTCGCCTCACATTTTGCTTCTACCTCAGCCTCGCCAATTGCCACAGACTAAATAGCAGGATTTTCTTGAAGGACTTGAGCAAAAATAAAATTAGCTGGTAGACCCGAATGCACCATGTTGACTCGCTTCTCAAATGTCGGCAATGGGTTAGTCTTCGTGCTAGGCTTAGTAGGCTCCTGCAACTTCCATTCATCAATCAACTTTTGAATGGCATCCCTCAGCTTGTAACAATTAGTAGTTTTGTGGCAAGCAACAACATGGTAAGTGCAAAAGTTATCTTTATCTGCCTCGGCAGGTTTTTCAAATGGCCTTAAAGACTGTAGCAAACCACCGTTTCTACACTTAGCAAATATTTTAACCAAAGGAACAGTCCAAGGCGATATGCCTTGTCCTCCTGGATTCCTGTTCTGATTGCCTTGTTGTTGGGTTACTGTAGCAACCTCTACTTGCTTTACTTCTGAAGTCTGTCCTTGGTTGCCCCCAGAACTTGAGCTAGAACCACCGCTAGACCGGGCCGCAGCTATCGATCTGTACCCAGAACTATATCCTGAGCTTCTACCACTCTTATGGCTCACTCCTTTCTCCTCTTCATCTCGCTCAATTTTCATCCCCATACTATATACTTCACTAAGCTCACTGAATGGATGAACTTCATATTATTTTTGAAGATGTCCCTACTGCCGTTGATCAGTTTCTGTATTAGTTCATCTTCATCAGGGTGGTTTTTCAAAAGGATCATCTTGTTCATCCATCGTTGGTAGTACTCATCGAAGGGCTCATTAGGCTTCTGCTTGATTCGTTCAAGGTCATATAGTTTCACTTGAATCTTAGTGTTGAAGCTGTAATATTTGATAAAGGCCGCCGATAGCACTTCCCAATCTGACTACTCTTCCTCTGATAAGGAATTGTACCAGCCCAGTGCTCCTCCCTCAAGTGTGGTCAGAAAGAGATTAATCAATTGTTGCTTAGTGGTGCCCGCCGTCAGCATGACCCGAGCATATAGATTCACATAGGCCTCTGGTGAGCCCATTCCCTTATAAGAAGGCACCTTTGGCACTTGGAAGCCAATAGGAAAAGTCACAATGCCCTTGCTGATCATAGCATCAATGTTAACCCCTTTCTTAGACTCCGTACTGACATTGACCCCTTTTTTCAGTTGGGCCATAACTTCATCCAATTCGGAAAACTTCACCTTCATCTTTCTTTCCATAGCTTCCTCGATTTCTTACAGCTTTTCCAAACTAGCTGAGGCATCGCCACCCTGATACGATGATTCAGCTTCTTTCTCCTTTCCGGTTCCATTACCTCCAGTTTCTCCAACCTCTCTCACTACACCCCGCATTTCCTCCTTTAGCATATCACGAAAATCCTGTGATCTCAGGAAATCCTTTAAAGCATTAGCGAGACTTGATGTTGGATTACCCGTCTCCACTTCCTCCCCAGACTCAGAATCACTTTCTGTTTCAACAACTCTCCGTTCCCCAATAGCCCTCAAAGCCTGATATCTTGTCCAAGGCCGCTCCAGCTTATTCTGCTTGATATCATTAGCGAAACGTTTAGGGTCAATGTATGGAATGATGTCATGAAGAGTGCAACATTGGAAACACTTATGATGAATGAATGGAGTGATGTCATGCGTGAAATGATGATGAAAATGATTTCCACTTATTATTCTATTTTATTTTTCCCGGACATTCCAAGAACACCCAATGCTGTGCAAAAAGGTTACGCGTGGACCGCCACATGGACAAAGGTTCGGCGACACCTAATGATTTTTGTGATACGGTCACCTGTGTGCCGACACACAGACAGAGTTTTGACACTTTGTAGGTCAATGTGATGATATGAAATGGTCACATGAGGCTGGCCCATGGACAAAGTTCTGATGCTTTTGAGCATATGATATGAAATGATGTTGTAAACAAGTCACGTGTAACAAGGGACACGGACAGAGGTTCGGCATTCAGGGAACACCTTTCATGATTTGGGATGTTATGAAATGCTCCTACATGTGTACTAATCCGGCATTCAGGGAGCGCTTTGAATGACATGATGTTTATGATGAATGAGCGTGGTGTCATGAAATGCCTTGTGTAAATCGTCACATGAAAATGGGCCTAAGACCATTGGGGTCTCTATTGAATGATATGATTTGGTGGAATGGCCGAATGCAATCCAGTGCACTGGCAGAACACAGGTATTTTGGGATACCCGATATATTATGAAATGATTATGATGGGCATCCTTGGAATATCCATAATTGAAATGAGGTGAAATGATATGGATGCTTATGTCACACAAAATACAAATGGCTGCACAAAAATGTGGTTAGGATGCATGACATACATAATGATGCTATGTATGTTTTATGAAAATGCTAACACACAAATGTAATGTCATGGCTGTGAAAAAACAATGGTTAGTATGAATGACACACAAATGATGTAATGTTTTCACACAAAATAAAATGCAAATGGCTGCATAAAAATATGGGTTAATTATCACACAAATGCTTTGTGAATGGTATGTCATGTGAATGTGAAATGTTGATTAATGTATGTCACAAGATGTCGAGAGGCGAGTGACAATAGCACACGAAGTGTATTCTTCCAACCTTATTCCTCCAAACGTGGTCGATCTCAAAAATCCTAACCGAGTCCTAGGTGGGGTTCTCTTCGATCATCAATCCGGGATGATGAAGGTGCGATTTTATTTTATTCACACGATTTATTTTGGTATCCTAGGGGAATCCAACTAAGGTTGCCTATATGAGTTCGGTCCAAGTTGGGTTAAAATCAAGGCTCCTATAGCAAAATATAATCCTCACCTCTCCCCACTCAAGGGTCCGAACGAAGGGGTTCGTACGAGGCTATGGGTGGTGTTTCGTATCCATGCCCCTAAGACCATAAGGAACAAAGGCGACACTTCAACAATTCACCAGGCTAAAGAGGGATACTTAACCTAATGCAAAAATGTCTAACTAAAGAATGCAAAATAAAATACCATACAAGAATCATCCACCTTATTTTGATTAAACACTTTTCAGGGCTTGTCAAATTCTTTTAAGTTTTAAGAAAACTTTTGTAAGAATTCCCTAGCGGAGTCGCCACTGTGAGTAGACGACGTTTTTGACAGAACGCGGACTCCATTTCGGAAGGGGAGCCTCGATTTCGAGTGAACCCCTCCCTCGAGTGGGGTTTTTGAATGGAAATTCATTTTCAGAAAATTAGACTAATTCATAAAAGAACCGAGACCTAAGTCTCGATAAATAGTGTAGGAGTCGCCACCCTGCTCAGCTTAACTAAGAAATTTCAGTATAGCTGAACCAAACGAACGGCCGCCATACTATCCAAAGATTTAGGTCCGGACAAGTCCCCTATTTCGTGTCTAATAAAAATAAAAATTGGCCAACGTTCAAGTATGGTATCTTAAAATTCTAAAGTCCATTTTATTGAATAAAACATACAACGCACATACAGACAAAATAAAAATAAAGCAGTGAATAATTAATTAAATTATTACAACCCAATCGAATAAAAATAAAAACTCTCGTCCTCACCTAACAACTGCCTAGAATACACGATTCATCTAGAAAAAATACAACCGTCTAAAATACACGAATTAATCTATTAAATTATATCAAAAATAAAAAATATATTAAATTAAAAGCTACAAAACAAAGGATTAGCACAATATACAACACACCCCAAATAGGACTCAAGTAGGACAGAATGGGATTTTAAGAATTCGGGAACATGCATTTAGGGGGATAACCGGGTCTACTCGGCTAGCCAGCCCGATTAGACCTGGAAAACATTTTGAAACATCCTTGTATTTTGGTTTTGTGAGAAAACCATTTTTGAAAACGTTTATTTTCCGGTTTGCTTTAATTTAACAAGTAAGGTGGGTCAGTTTTCAGGAGAATCGGGTCTCCATCGTTGTATTGTTCTAAATGCAATAATGCTGAAAATTAAATCTAGAGCCGTGAATACACACAACAAAATTCATTTTGATGATTTTCTGATTTTTCTGAATTTTTATGGATTTTTATGAATTTTTCTGGCTTAAAATGGAAATTCTGCTTCTGGACGGAGATTACAGTCTGCAACTATAGTCGTGCGACTGTAACTACATTCGTACGACTGTAATTACAGTCATGCAACTGTAAATTGCCCAAATACAGGATTTTGCCAAAATTATTCAATAAAAGCAAAAGTTGCGGGAAATCAAGAACACTCGTACGACTGTAATTACAGTCGTACGACTGTTCTTCAATCCAAGAACTGTCGTACGACTGTTCTTGATTTCCAGAACTAGCAAACGAAAAAGAAATTGAACTTTTACGCACCAAAACACACCAAATCACCCAGAAAGCATGAGAAAATGAGGGATTGAAGTGTGTTTACCTCTTTGGCGCTAATCCACCGTAGGAATGACCCCTGGAAACGCCCCAATCCACTTCAAATTGCTTCTTTTCCTTTGAGTTGAGGTTGAGAAGTTGGGTCCAAAAATCTCCAAAATGTCAAGGATTCCTAAAGTTTTAAGTGCGAATTTGATTTTATTTAGAGTGTCAGATTATTAACTTAGGATTTCCAATAGGTTTTTAACTTAACACTTGAGAATTAAAAGAAAAAGAAGAGGAAAAAAGCTTATGTTTTGTGATGGTTCTTTTCCTTCCCTTTTTCTCTCTTTTCTCTTTAAATTTTCTCTATTTTTTCCTTAAGCCAAAAAGTCCAAAAGTCCCCTTTAAACCTCTCCTTTTCCCTCTTTATTTGCTGGCTTCCTTGCTGCTCGAACGGAGCAATTAATGCTCCCCCTTTTCTTCCTCATTTTTCTGCTCCATAGGTATGGGCTGATGTACCTGCTCCGTAATTACAGTCCTATGACTGTAACTACAATCGCACGACTGTAATTACAATCGTGTGACATGTGCGATTTTTTTTTTTTAGTCCAAAAAATTCTGGTGCTTACAAAGAGCTTTATGAGCTTTATATGGTATCAAAGCATGACAGGGGGAAGAAGATGCATAATCAATTTTAAGAAGTTCAACATGATGAATTCTTTGATTGAGAATATGGGACAGGAGAAGGTGGAGATCACTTTAGACTACTCTGATATCCATATTGTAATCATCAAGATAGTAATCCAGGGATTTTGATTATGAATCTAAAGCTAATAGCCATAAATTATCTTTTATGAAGTAGATCTATGATAAGAGACTTGAAGGTGAAAGGGAAATGTGATTTTATGTTGAAAGATCAAGCGATTCCACAAGAAGATGCACCGAAGTTTTAAAATGGTCATAAACAGATAATCTTGTTACTTCATGGTTGCTGAATTCCATAACTCATGACATTGTAGAAAGTTTACAATATATTGCTACTTCTAGAGAGTTATAGCAGGATTTGAAGCATGGTTATGGAGATACAAATGGCCCCAAGATCTACAAGATTCGCAAAGAGATCAGCCAAACAACACAGGGAGGTTTGTCTGTACTATAATATTTTACTAAGTTGAAGAAGCTATGGGAGGAATTGAATTTCCTCAGTCCAATACCTCATTATCATTGTGGTGTTACAAGGAATTGCATATACAATGCATTTCAACGCATCACAGATTCCCTTGATGAAGAAAGTCTGATGCAATTTTTACTTGGATTAGATGATAAATATGATCATGTGAAGGATCAGTTGTTACTTTTAAAACCTTTACCTAATATCAACCATGCATATTCCATACTGTTGAAAGTAGAGAAACAATAGGAAATTTCTATCAATCATGTACTAGAGATGGATAATTATAGCAGGATTGATAGATGAAACAATGAGTCCAACTATAAGAGGCAAGACACAAGGAAGGAAAATCAATATTTTCCACTTTGTGATAAGGAAGGACATCTGAAGTCTACCTATTTTCTTGTGATCGGGTATCCAGATTGGTGGAAAGGTCCACGAGAGCCTTTGGTCACCACAGGATTAAAAAACAAAGGGAAACAACTACCAAGGGCAAATTTTGTTACTGGTATCTCTAGTATTTCAAGTTTGCAAGGATCTGGAACACAAAGATCTGAAGATATGAATTCTGATGAGGAAGTAGAAACACCACCAAATATGAACTTCATGATCCAGGAAGTTTATAAAATGCTGAAAGGGAAAGCTACATCGACTAGTCAAGATACACCACTGAATGTAAACTTCAGTGCCTTTGTAGGCTTTTCAGCTAAATCATCTCATTTTGCACCTTTTATTTTTTATGCATATGATTGTTGGATTATGGATAGCGGTGCATCCTCTCATATGAGTCCTAGCAAAGAGTGGTTTGATAATTATAGGAGTTTGATGACACAACTAAGAGTTATATTACCAAATGATGCATCACAATCAGTCACTTGCCTAGGAAATATGAAGTTGTCTGATAGGTTTGGATTGCAGAATGTGCTTTATATACTAAGATTTGTCTGTCAGTTAATGTAGCAATCAGAGTTAAGGGTGATTTTTCATAAGGACTATTATTACCTGTAGGTCCAGACAAATTAGGATATTAATGCGGTTGGATGGATGATTGAAGGGCTTTACTTAATGGATCATACGTATTTTTCTTCCACAACAATAAATGAAGTACAATTGTGTTTCTCTGCTATAATAGATGATAGTAATGTAGTGCAGAATAAGGCCACCTTGTGGCACAACAGGCTAGGTCATCCATCATTTGATGTCCTAAACCACATTTCTTGTATTGAACTTACTAAAAAAAATTATAGCTATGTTTGAAAAATATAAATGCATATCAAATGTGATCGCGATAGCTAGAATAGAAGAATTATTATACACATTAATATCCAATGAATTTACTTTTCTATAAATTTTCATCAATGTTTCTACAAAAATTATATAATAATAATAATAATATCTTTGTCGCGTAAAGTCTTTGTTGCCTTTCGTGACACTAAGAAGCACATTAGCTCGATTGTAATATGAATGGCGAGTCCGAGTATCATTTCCTTAGGGATCTAAGCAAACATCCTTAAATTTCCAAGCAAACAGGCAGATCTGAATAAAAATAATGTTTTCAAGCAAACTAACTAAGAAAAATAATTAAGAAGCTAAACTCAACCAAGAAAAATAATTAACAAGCTAAACTCAACCAAGCATCAACAAATTTAAGATTGTTGAGAATAAAACAACGACAACAAGGATAAAAGGCAGCAGACCCAAACCAAGCACAAGCAAGCAGTTTCAGCACATTCCTCTCCTTAAACGTTATGAGCAGAATTACATAACGTGGATCTAGGATATCTACACTCAAGTCACCATACTAGAAACATCCGGACATATGAATCCTATAAAAAGTAGCCCAATTGAATCTCTTCAGCAAAAGACTACTTAATCATACATTAAGCTCTTGTAAGCATTTTATCAAAGATAAAAACCCCTAGCATGTAGTCTACTTGAATTTCTTTAGCAATAAATATACATTATTTTATGGCATTTTCCATAGTTATGAATCTCCTATCGGTCTCATCACAACTACTAACATATAAGGTGATCAGTCTCATTTAAAGTTAAGCACACCGTGAACCAAACATCAACAATTAATTCTTATAATAAGGAAGGAGAAAGAGTACTTATTACTGCTAGCCAAGCTGGCTTAAGCCTGTTTAAAAAGGCTTACTCATTGTACATGAGCAATATCAACAGAAAGTTAAGAGAAATTACTACTAATTAAATTAGAAATTAAGAGTTAGAAAACAAGAGAGAAGAGTTTAGACAAAGAATTCAAAGTTCTCAACTACCAACACAAAGGGGGTATTTATAGCACTCCCAAAAGACAAAACTACCCTAAGATTTAAATAATAATTAATTATATTTAAAGCCATGATGGCTCAAAATCAACCACAATTTAAAATACTATATTTATTCACCAACTAAAGCTAATCTTGTAGCTTACGTCAAATCTTTTTCTTGGAAATGAAAAGTATCTTCTCCTCCTCTCCTCCTTAGGCCCGCGACATGGCTTTATAACAGCATATTCTCTTCTCTCTCATCCCAAGATCTTTCCAGCCACTTCCAGCCTTCTTACCAGCCTGCTTGCTAAGGTTTTCTAAGATTTTGCTCTTATTTATCTTTTAACCTGAAATAAGCTCTAATTAGCCAATATTATTTCAATTAAAGCTCAAGTTAAATCCAATTAATTTATGACATTATTGTTATATTTTACACTTATCACAAAGCGCAGGCCATTATCTAGTATATGCTAAATTTGAATACACTTAAGCCACGTGTAATTTTGTGAATTTTTTCATAATTTTTTAATTTATATTTTTACTGTTATAGATCATATGCTAAAACTCCTTTATTGTCATTTATCCTTTAATTAAAATAAATTCTTCAAATTTTGAATTTAAAATGTTGACTTTAATTAAACTAAATTCTTTTAATTTTGAATTTAAATTGTTGAGAGGTTATATTGCTTGAGGAGTGTTACTTCCATAATCAAGGATAAAGGGGATCTTTTCATTGTGAATCCTTGGTTTTTGTTTGCACCCTAATTCTTATTCCTCCTATCAATTTTTGCAACTTAATTATCCAGTTTAACGATGAGGATGATGATGATTACTACACCCCCACGACTTCATTTCCGCTCGGGGCACCTTTGCTGATACCAATCATGATCGGCATGCTACGAAGGTAAAAATCTAAAGGTTTTAAATTGTTTAATTCATCTTTTCACTCATTTTTTCTAGTTTTAGTATGTACGTTTATTCAATCATTTTGTTCAATTTACTATTCAATGGATAAAGATTTTTATTATATGATATGGTACAATGGCTGAAAAATTGATCTTTTTGGCGATATTCCCCTTTACCGTGTGCCAATTTTTTATGATTGATCCCATTTTGAGATTGCCAGTTATACTTTTTGTTATAATGCTTTTGTATCTTCTTTGTTGCTATGTGATGTTTTGGTGTTGAAGATGTGCATTTACTAATGTTTTCTTTCCCAATGTTTTGCTTGTTGGAAATTCACCAAGTAGATGGGGCCTATTAAAGAAGAGACCATTAGATGCATGCCCTTCTTTCTTATTACCATCCAAAATTGTAGCAGATAGGGCTTTTGCACAGTAATAAGGCTTTCTCTATCTTTGCTTTTTATTCAACTATAATATATAGATATACCCGTATTGAACTTTTTGGAGGTGCTTCAAAATCTAAACGGCTCTACATATTTTGTTTTTACATTATGATGTGCTGATTATCAAAGGATAAAAAATTTCCTTGATAACGTTGTGTTAGGTTATAATTTGTGTCGCACCATGCTCTGCTTTAACTTTAATATTGTTGGACGAGATAAGTTAAAGTATGCAATTGGATTCCCCTTTTAGAAATTTGCTTCATTGGTTTAGTTCTGAAATCAATTAGAGATTTCTTAATTAATTTGGGAGTTTATGCTTTTTGCTCTTTACGTCCTCCTTTTCTCATTTTTATGTTTCGCTGCCAATTCTTTATAGGGGTTTGATGATTTTATATCTTTAAATCGATAGTTTTTATGTAGGCTATAGGATTGAAGGACATACACTGTATTTCGATTTGATTGAAATTTTCTCTATAATGAAGTGTCCAAAGATCTGGAAGCTGATTAATAGTTTGTTAGGTTTATTGTTGGTAGCATTTTATATGGGAATAACAGTTAAAATTACATATTTGCGTACATAGTTTTCTTTTGGTATCTCTTTGATTCTTCATTTATGCTCTACCTTACCTATTGAATAATAATTTTGATGTTGTGTTCTCTTAATTCTTGGTGCTTCTTAAAAAGAAATATAATTCATGGTTATTTATGAATATGATTGTTTTGAATTCTTAAGCATTTTCTTCTTTATTCAATTATTTAATTTAATTTATAGTTAAATATGGTATTGAATTTAGTGAGTGGGTAACTTGATGCTAATAGTTTCTCTCACCAGGCATGACAAAAGATATTGAATAATATGAGAACTAATTTTGTTGTTGATGTCTTTAAAATGAATGGCAATTTATAGTTTTTTTAATAGGTCATGTACTCTTTCATGTTGGGATATGCCCTAGTCCCAAAGCATTCGTCCTTGTTATGTATCATACATTATTGGATATTTTATTGATCAATGTATTATACATTTATGTCATTAAATAAAGGCATAATTTGTTTAATTTATTTCTTGTGCAATGAATGTTAATAGAGTATCCAATGGTCATATCAATATTCATGTTGTAAAGTGTCATGCACTTGGCAGTGAGACCATGAATAGGAAAACGATACAACCATGAATCCATCCCTAGTCTATTCCAATCATAGGAATGAATGGAACAATAGACTAGCATTACCTTGATTGTATGGCTGTGTCTTACCAGCCATAATACATGGGTTGTCAATCAGGTACATGGGTACATGTGATAGGATATAGTGCTGGATACATCCACTAACAAGAAATACATACGGTACAGTATCATAAATGATTCTCGCGTAGTACTTATATTGGATCCTATGACCTGACCACATTATGGAATTGCATTTCATACACTTTGACATATGCCTAACAAGCTTGTAACAGGGTGCCAAGTATGGGTACGGTTGGGTGTGTCAGTGTGCATAGTAAGACCATGAATGTGCAGAAGGGATATGTCACTCAGTGTTTCACTAAGAAGATATCACCAGCCTCTTGATGAGTGAAATTGATAATAGTGTGGCCACAACCCAATAAGCTAAGACCTTATTTAAGAGCATCAGTTCATTTGGTATCAAAAAAAAGTCCAGACACAAAAGAGGGTGATGAAACCATACCTCCGTGTCGGACTATGATATCAATGACAGAGAATATATAAGCTATACTATAAGGTTACGACTTCCGTTAGATTACAGTATCTATCTTAATTGGGGGCTGTAATGGCTTTCTAAAGCCCACTTATAGTCTGTAGGCCATGGCCTACTACCAACAAAAAGACGGGCCCATAAGATCTTACACATTAAACGTCTGAACTAGCAGTTAACGGATCACTAATATACATAAAGTATATTGACAAGAGGGGAAATTAATTGATTAAATTATAGCTTAATTGGATTGATCAAAATAATTTAATTAATAGGAATTGACTATTACATAGATTTAGTTTAATGAATTAATTTCCTCGATGGAAATTATATTAATATATATATAGGTTTATATATATTATTTCTTAAGTTAAGTCTCAGTAGTTATTAGGGTTAATTTTAATAGGTCAATTGCATTTACTTGACATAATATATATTATATTATATATTATGATTTAATTTATACATATAAAATTTAATCAATTGGAAATCAAACTCGAACCCAAAGTAATTAATTGGGCCTGGGGTTTAATAGAATATAAATACTCGCTTAAGAAAGACAATTCCTAACCCTAATTAAAGCAAAATTCAGCCCCCCTTCTCCTCTCTTCTTGGTTTTCGAAAATCCTAGTGTAAGGAGGAGAGCTCCTTTTGATCCGATGTTAGCACGGGTGCTCGTTCGATAGTCGTTCGTGTACGTGAGCGTGGAGAGAATCTGCGTTGATCCTTCAGCAGTATCCAAAAGAGACAAGAAAGGTGAGAAACTGATTTTGATTTCATCTGCATAAGCTCTTGAGATCTGAATTCTAGAAAATTGAAAAACGCTTTCGCTAACACCCGATTCAATTTTTGAGGATGAATCCCAAAATTTCACTCAAGGATTTATTGAAATATCTTTTTTAAGTGGCCTCATATGAGTTTCCTTGGTCCTTCCATGTATGTGTTCTGGTCAGTTTGGTTCCTCTTGCTTTGCCCGATCGTTTTGTATTCCAATTTTCTAAAGTTGTTTAGATTCAGATTACGTTATATGATATTGAATTTTTAAGCGTTTTCCTAAAATGGTGATATGCTGCAATTCCCTTTATGGTTTGGTTTTATATGGTTGTTTGTCACATTTTCTCTCTCTTCTCTTCCATGACTATGCTCCTTTATTGGTGAGATTGGCATATGAAGAAAGCGAAATTAGGCAGGCTTGGAGGGCTTAAATGGCATAATCCCTGGCTTCTTTAATAGTACAATTTGCCAAATCCCAGATCTTATTCATGGATTAACGAAAATGTACAAAAGCTCTAATCATAGCATCTTTCATAGTCTTGAGCCTTTTTTATAATAAATCTTACAATGGATATGCATAACAAGTCATATTTCTGCTGCTACACCTACCAATTATCTTGCATTGTAATTTTGTTATGAAAACTCAGTGTCTAATTTAGGTATTTTATGATGGGCTTAATTTCACTCATGGTATACCAACTATCTCCCTAATCACAGTTTGGTATACCAACTACCGTTTTGCACACTGTAGTACCCCAATTTCTAGGTGACCTCCCATTGTGGTACATGTGACCTGTTATTGTAGGTTAACTGTGCTACGTCAGCACTTTGTTGGGCTTAATTTCACTTATGGTATACCAATTATCTTCCTAACCACAATTTGGTATACCATTTTATACATATTGTTTCATTTTATTTTTATAAAAAAAAATAACAAAAATATATAAATCAATGACTATAAAAGAAAAAAAATTTGATTTATATATTTTTGTTATTTTTTAAAAAAAAAAATAAAATGAAACAATACGTATAAAGTGGTATACCAAACTGTGATTAGGGAGATAGTTGGTATATCATAAGTGAAATTAAGCCCAACAAAGTGCTGACGTAGCACAGTTAACCTGCAATAACAGGTCACATGTACCACAATGGGAGATCACCTAGAAGTTGGGGTACTACAGTGTGTAAAACAGTAGTTGGTATACCAAACTGTGATTAGGGAGATAGTTGGTATACCATGAGTGAAATTAACCATTTTATGATGTGTGTTTGTTACAAGTGCCATATAGTATTAATTTCAAGATTACTAAAATATTAAATAAATTTACGCATTGCGCGCAGGTTGAAAGCTAGTTATGTTAAAACTATTATAAGTTAATGTCTTACTACTATCAAGATAAGTCCATAAATAAATTGTAGGTTGATTACATACTACATATAAATAGCATTTGATATGATAATGAATTTTTCAAAAAAGGGTAAATGGGTACGATCTTTCTACTGAAGACAAAAAAAATTTATATGTAGTGTAACATTATCCACTAAAACTAATAAAATATTAATTAAGATATCGAAATAATTGATTTTACCCTTGTTATTCTTTTTCTTCTTATTGATTATGACTTAATATTCATAAACTCTAAACCTTTTAAAAAAAAAACTCCAATTGTAAATAATGGTAATTTGAAAAACATTACCAAAAGTACATAGGTAATATAGAACGCGAAAGAAAAGTGACCAAATTGGTAATCTTAGAAAGTTTTATAAAAATAATCAAAAGAAGTATATGATTACTTTTTCTTTATAAAACACAGGTATCTTCATTGAGATAACCATGTCCAGAACTTAGTCATAATTAAGGATCCATATCCCTTTGTATAAATGTATTTAGTGAGATTAAAACCTGAGTCTCTTTCTACAGACCCAGCCTTTGTTACCAACTGATATTGCTGAGATGAAATCCATTAAGTCGTCAATAGTTTCGTTGATAGTTCAACAGGATCTTCTAGCTTTAACACAAAAATAATGAAAGGACATCAGTCATTCTAGCTAAGGTTACTCAAAATACTTAAGACAGTATGATTCTCAAAGAAATTAATCAAGTAAAAAGAGTTGGAAATGTATGAATGAAGCCCAGGGACTAACCCCTTTATATAGGCATGTGGGGATCACAATCCCACTAGAACAAGGGTAGCATCACTGCATGTCTAGTAGTGAGATTCCTACTTAGAATGCAACTTTACTGTATAGGCATATGTTTAGGAATCAACCTCTTGATTAAACAAGAATTCTTAAAAAGGTAGGAATCTTGTCCTCCTATTTAGGCGCTATTTAGGTAAGAAGTGTGTTCTCCAGAGCTGAAGGACCATCCCTACATTTGGTGTAGAGCAAGAAGCAGACCTACGTTCAGTCCAAATTCTGAAGACTCCTTTGGGGCTTGGTCTAATGCTAGATTAGACCAATACCTTGAAAGTATTCCATCACCGCATCAAAAGCCTTTCATGAGTTTGGATAAGCTTTTTAAGGCTTAATGCCAAATAATTATGTTTTCTTGAATAATGTGCCCCTATAAGATGTCCAGCATATGACAACTGCTTTAGTGTGGTGCAACAAAACATCTTGAGGAGCACATAAAGGTTTTCTAACCATTGTTTTTAGCCTTTACACTGTAAACGAAAAAAAAACTTCTCTTCTTCCTCTCGACTAAGCTTAAGGATGATCATGGTGTAGGACAGAGGCAGGGAATGCCATACCATCCCCATTTCCACCACAACCGGGAAATCCCAATCCCCATCCCCATAAGAGGCCGAGGAAAATTCCAACCATCTCCATCCCTGTGTTAATTTCAATCCCTGCAAGGATCCTTATTCCTCATTTGAACAATTTGAAAATCTTAGATAACCCATAAATCAAATATCATATATCTTGCATGCATATGTAAATGGTCTGTATTCATTGGACAGTAAAATATGATTAGCTTTACTTGATCAAAATTGATGCAATTATCACCTGATGCATTTAGTGTAGCAAGTAACTTTATTGTTCTGATGGTGAAGTTATGAACTTATGATTGTTAATTCCACCATTAAAATTATTCCCTTTTAACAATTCAATATAAAATTAAAAACATGAAAATAAATAAAATTAATTACGAAAAGAATTTTATTGAAGTTAATATTCTTATGAATCCTTACCCTTAGCCAAAATCTCACCGATGAAGCTACGGCGCTATGGACCCCTGTACCACTCCTCTCTGCATCCACATGCCTATGGGATCACGGGATGGGGATTCCCCGTCCCTGTCAGGGTTGATCCCCGTGGGGAATGGAGAATCCTCGCCCCGCAATCATCCCTAACTGTGCTAGAGATCTTCTACAATTTTTGTGTTTCTCCTAGAAGATCATCTTCTTCATTTTCCTTTTTCCTCTTGAAAGTATCAGTAAGTCCTTATTACTTTATTCTTTTTCATGTTTTCCCTTTCTTTAATTTCCTTTTCTGCATTTTTGTTTATCCCTTCGCTTCTGAGATGACATGTCTACCTTTAATTCCTTTAAAACCCTTTCTGCTAATTCTTCTTTGAAAAACCTAAAAGCCTATATAGACCAAACATTTTCCTTGAAGAAGCAAAAACAACCTAAGCCAAAAGTTTTCACCCTTAGATACAAAGATATGGTTTCCTAAATGATCTCAAAGAAACTTCAAACCATAAGGGAGGAATTCAATTAGCTAAATAATTGTGAAATTCTTCTCCTTACTGAAGAACAAAGAGTCTATGATCCTTCTTTGGCTTATTTCTCCATTTACTCCCACCAAGTAAAATTTCATTTCTCCCACCCTATTTTGGTAGGTTTAACTACTGTCCTCTTAGAGTGAGATATTGTCCAACTCAGGTACTCTATGTAAAAACTATGACTTTTACCTAATCGAACCTCTTCTCCACTAGATGTCCTCTCTAAAGATTCACAATAATGAGGATCATATAAATTTTTATAAAAAAGATGCTATAAGTTTTTGGATGGACAAATCTCGTCCATAAAGAATTAGAAACAATTGTTCTTTTTTTATTAAGATCCGAAAAATCTACAGCACTCACTTCCCTACTGCCTAGTCATTCTAAGATCTATCAAAATGTCCAACCCACCCCAAGCCTATAAAGGAGGCAAAAGCTAACCCTACCTTAGTGAGACACCTTCCAAATGGCTATTAGGGCCTCTACCTTGCCAACCAGACCTATCTCACTCATATGTCATTAATTGAATGGGATGACAATGGCAAATCCTTTCGTTCAATGAACCTTGAACCTACTGATTAACAAGGAATCCTTCCTTATTGATACTTTTCAATTTTGTTGTTTGACTTACTAACGCTTAATAACACTTTTACCTATTTAGTGAGCAAGAAAGGCTCAAAGAAGAAGGCCTTTTCTATAAATCCATCATATAAACCTTGAATATTACTAATATTACCATGAGTAAGGATGCCTCTACCGTTGATGTTGTTGCCTTACCAACCGGATATCCCACTAAAAAATAAGGTGGAGATTTACAAAAAAGAAAAGCCTGCAAGGAAGTAAATGATCTGAAAGGGAAGAAGAACAAGAATAAGAAAACTTCCACAGTAAGAGTCTTATTTTGCCTTTTTGGTGTTCTTACTTTTTCTTCTTTCCTTAATCCCATCATTTTGACTTTGAACTTTTCTTTTTATGTGTATACCCATGTCATGGTGGTGAGTTCAATCCATGATCTCCCGATCCTCGCTTCTAGCTAGACCAATGGGACCTAGAGACAACCATTCAAGATGACGTAGTCTTTAATAAACTCTAGGTAGGGCTAAACATATTGGCATAGGGCTAACTTATCAGCTAATGCTACAATAGTCGCCAAACTCAACCCTCATGAATTTGCAAACTCCTTTGACTATAGGTTCTTTGGGGTAAGTCTTTCATATTTTCTTTTTTTGATTTTTATTTGGCTCCTGGATTCGTTATATGGACCTTATTTGTCTTTTACAACTCTTTTAATTGAAGAGCTAGAAAAATGCATAGTGGTGCATTATGAAGTCAAGGCCTAAAATAATGCCAAAAGGGCCAATAAAAGTAAGGAAAAGGCAGGTTATAAGGTCAAAGACCTAACAAGCTCTTAAATGGGGTTGGGAGCAAAACCAAAAGATGGAGGTGAACCTCAGAGCTAAGACCGAGAAAGTAGCCCAACTGGGCAAAGAGAATAACAACAAGCTTTAAGTGGTGCTCTTCAATGCAACCAGTTGGCTATTAATTTTGGTCGACGCTTAGAGGAACACTTTAAGGCGTAGGATCAAGGTTTTGCCTTCTCTTATACGGACATGCCTTTTCCTGATGTGGCGGAGCTTAAGGTCAATGAGTCCCAAGAGGAGGAAAAAGAGCAAGATGGGGGGTGGAGCCTTCTTATTAACTTTTCGGAGTGGTGGAAAGCCATTATGAAGTGGCGAATCCTAACAACCAACTATAATATCGATAAGCTTTGGTCTATGGGAACTCAAAATTTAATCATCCTTCGTCAAAACGGATGTGATAAAGCATCATTGGGATAAGTAAAAAGCCTGCTTCAATGGTAGTAAAGTAATGGAAAAAAAAAAGATTAAAAGGGGATTTCAATTATATTTTTGTTTTTCGAGCAAAGTGTTGAGGGAAATTGAGATGGAAATCATCAGCGGACCACCACTAATATTTATCTCAAGTTAGAGTTGTATATGATTAAATCAATCATGACTAGATTGTTGTTGAGAGAAGACTCAAGGAACTCCACATAGAATAAGGTAAGACTGTTACACCTTATCTTGATGAATTCTTTAAAATTATTATGGATCTTTAAGATATAAAAGTGAAGAGGGATGACGAAGATTCAGTTGTCACTTTGATTTGTTCATTACCGAGTTCACATAAAGACTTTCATGAGACTATCTATGTTGTATGAACGTAAGGAGATTAAAAGTTTCTTGTTACAACAGGGGCTCATCTGCTAATGGGAGAAGATGTGGTAGTCTGTAGTGACACATGAAGCTCACTGTTCAAGTCTAGAAATAATCTCATATACCACTTTTGTGATAAAAAAAAAATAATAATAATAATAACATGGAAAAGTTGAAAAACCAAATAAGATAAATCTCATAAGTCATTAATAATCCATTAATTATTCCATCATGAAACTTATAAATTCTATATGTTGACATCAACAAATTAATTTCATTGAATATTTTAAGTAAAAAAATCACAATTATGTGGAATAACATAATAACAATGCAATAGAAACTTGATCAATATAACTTCCAATGAAAATGAAAATTCTTATTTGAAATAAATCTTAATTTGTTATAATACTTTAAAGTAGTTTATAATATAAAAAAATGGCACTCACGTATGTTTCAATTTAGATTAATAAAATAGAGTAATTCAATTAGAATATTATTGGCGTTTTTATTATACGAGATTTCAATAAAAATATTTAGATAGAAACCAAAAAAGCTAATAAATTTACTTGTTATAACTACAACTTATTGATATTATAATTATATATGATGCTCGAAGTTTGTAGTTTTTGTTAAATAGGTTTTTTTTCCTCTCCCATTTTATTATTGTTTATGTGATTTTAATAATTAAATAAAAATGTTGTTGTCTATTCAGTTATAGACTAGTGGTAAATGCACTTCTTCTAACTTGGAGGTTGAGGATTCAACTCTCATTGAAACCAGGTAATACACCCTTAATTAAGAATAAGAATAATAAAAAATAAAAATATTATTGCATATCTAGCTATAACCTGGTGGTAAAGGCATATATTCTCAACTCGGAGGTCTAGAGTTTGAGTCACATTGAGACCATATAATACACCCTTAATTAAGATTGAGAATAGTAAAATAAAATTAAAATTAAAAATATTGTTGACAAAGATGAAATAATAATAACAAATTTTTCATTATTATTGTTCACAATTATAATAATAATATTAAATTTATTGTCATTTAATAATAAAAAATAACAATAATAATTTCATTTAAAATATAATAGAAATTATACTAAAAATCACTTTTTTAAAACCTTGTGTATTTATGACATCCTATAATATAAAATTAACAAGGAGATAATTTGAATATAAAATTATCAAATCTATATTATTCTAATATATTTATGTCACTTATTAAATCTATTTATTTAATATTTTTTAGTCAATTATTTAGTATAATAGAGTCGATTTTTAAAATATTTATAACATGTAATACAGTTTTGAAAGATTGGCAAGTGAATAAAAATTTCTTATGGTTTTTTTTTTTTATTGTTTTGCTTTATTTAATAAAAAAATCTTGTTTTCAAAAACTTTTTTAGCTTCATTGACGTGTAAAATGTTAGCTCAAATGGCAATTTAATAGATAAAAAGTTGTATTCATTTGTACAGTTCTATTCATGTATCAATTATAAATGTGCGAAACTACAAATTTTTTTTTTTACTTTACCCTAATTCAAATGTATGAGAATTATTAATAAAATGGTAAATTTATATTTTATTTTTTACAATTATAAAAATGATACTTGCACTGACAGTTATTGAAGTTTGGAATTTATGCATTCATAGTCACTAAATTTTACATTCTATCAATAAAGTTACTAAACTTTCACTTTGATGTTAATAAAGTCACTCATGTCCTAATTATCGAAACTTAGCGCCGAAATAATGACGAAAAGTCAACACCAAGTCAAACCTACTAGCAGTGCAATATAAATTTTGGCTAACAAAAAAAACTGATATGTATCACAAACATGGCACTCACTTGTACAACATTATTAAAAAAATGAAAAAATTTGAAATTAAAAATTGATTGGATCTAAAATAGTGTTGTACTGGTATTTTATAATTAATATTGACTAATTATCATTTGGCTGTTAGATTTCGATAAATTAGATTAGGATAAGGATGACTTTATTAATATTAAAATAAAAATTTAAAAACTTTATTAACATAAATTAAAGTTTAGTGATAGTGAATGAATAAATCTCAAACTTCAATTACCGTAAATGCAATATAACCATTATAAAAAGATATACGAATTTTAAACTCAGCTCGCCCGGAACCGGGGAATGAAAGTTACTCCTACAATTGGAGTATTTCTACTTTTGCACCCATTTATCTTGAAAAGGAAAAGAGAGATGGAAGTCAAAGAAGGGGGACAATATTCACGTGTCCCAAAACAAAGACATGCTCCAATTTGAGCACGCCTGAAACCTAAAATGTTGACGTTCACTAGAATGACTTACAACCTAGTCACTCACATCCAATCAAATAAATATAAAAATAAAAAAAAAAAAAAAAAACCTAATATCAATCAATCATAATTTTGGGATTAGTGCTCAATAGAAAACCATGTGCTACTCTTTGCTAGAATTCGGTATAGATCTGAAAACCGTCACCTCCCAACAAGATATCGTACTATTAGAATTGACAAGGTTTATCATTATATGATATTATTATTTTTAGAATAAGACAAAACATATCCAAAACCTCCTCATCTTTTTCCTTTTATGCAATCAGCTCCATAATTTTTATTTTACCTATATTAAGTACATAATCTTTTATTTTTTGTCTAGTTGCCCGTATTTTTTACGGCTCCTTACGCGTGTAACCCAGCCTCCGTTATTTGGCGTATCAACCATTATATATGCCACATCATCCGCCACATCAGTGTTTTGGTCCCACTTACCCATACCTATACTCGACCCAAAAACCCAACCAACCCAGCTAATATAACCCGACCAAAAAATGCTGAAACCGGATTTTTACATTCTAGAATAATTTCTTCTTCTTCTTCTAAAACTGGTTTTGGTGTTAGGGTTTGAACGAATTGAAGAAAAAAAAGAAAAAGAAGAAGAAGAAGAAGAAGAAGAAGAAGAAAAAGGCGTTATTTTAGAATGTAAAATCCGGTTTCAGCATTTTGGGTCGGGTTATATTAGCTGGGTTGGTTGGGTTTTTGGGTTTGGTATAGGTATGGGTAAGTGGCACTAAAACACTCATGTGGCTGATGACGTGGCATATATAACGGTTGACACGCTAGATAACGGAGGCTGGGTTACACGCGTAAGGGGCCGTAAAAAATACGGACAACTAGACAAAAAAATAAAAGATCATATACTTAATATAGGTAAAACAAATATCATGGGGTTGATTGTATAAAAAGAGAAAGATCAGGGAGTTTTGGATGTGTTTTGCCTTAGAATAATAATAATCCAAATTTTATATATTTCAATTTGCAATGCATAGCAGATTAATTTATCATTAATAAAATTCAATAATTTATTTTTCAATAATCGAAAATTCATATACTCATCACATAGGTTTTATAATAAAAACTAATCACTAGAGCAAAAAGAACTACACAAAGTAAAACATAACACAAAAGTTAACACTGCAACCTACGTTTTTTAAAAATCCACTGTGCTTTATTAGAGATTCAGGGTTATAAGAACTCCAATGTATTACATAACATCAAGTATATTAGCAAATTTAAATGATCTTGCGTAAAAAACCATAAATATGAGCACATATGATGCAAAGATCTCAAGCATGAGCAAATGATGATCAAACCATGAAATAATAAACTACCATATTTGTGTTGTGTAAGAACAAAGTCTAATCTAAAGTTGAAACCAAAGAAAATCCACGTGGAATGTTTAAAAAAATTCTTAAATATTAATTTACTTGTAATGCTATTTTAAAAAGAAGTAGACTTGTTCATAGGCCTGGGTACCTTCCCAGGCCCATAGCATTTGGGCCGGGTTTGGTTAAATACATTTTCTATGAAGCTTGGTTCGTCCCGAACCAGATCCAGTCCGATTTTTTAGGGCCAAGCTTAGGATTGCAAATAAAATTTCAGATTGGCCCGCCAGTCTGAATATATATAAATTATAATATATATGTATATATAGTATAATTATTTATTAGATATATCATTTAATTATTATATATATGTAAGTGGACGGTCTAAACAGTAAAATTGGAGCTGAATTTGGGATTTTTTTCCCAATTTCTTCCCATTATACCCTTGGAATTTTGCACTTCCCCTTTTGTCCATCCTCAATTTTTTTTCCTGCCATATCCGTTGGACCCCCATAGACATTGCCCCAAAACGACATCGTTTTGTATTTACAGGGTTTAATGTTGGTATGCCCTAGTTCTTAGGGCATTGGATTCTTGTATTTTGTATTATACAATAAGAATCATTGTATGAATACATTATTTGTGTCACATTAATAAAAACAATTAATTTATTTCATTTATATCTTGTGCTATAATATGAGTAGAGTATCCATTGATTGATAATCATAAAACATATCCTAGGTCTGTTCTAATCGTGGGAACGAATAGAACAACAGACTTGTATATTCGATGACTGTATGGCAGTTCTTAACTAGCCATAGTACTTGTATAGTCAGTCATGAATATAGGTACATGTCGTTGACATGGGACTGGATCGATCCGTACAAGAAAGCCACATGGTTATCGTGTCATAGATCTTTCTTGAGTAGGTCTCTTTTGTCCTCAGACCTAATTTCATTATAATATTAATATTGAATCTGGTTCACTTTGACATACGCCTAACAGGTCTGTAAAAGGATGCTAAATATGGGTATGATTGGATGGACCGGTGAACATGTTGATATAGATGATGAAGTGATGGAATTGCCACACGGGTAATACCGAGATGATATCATTGGCCACTTGATGAGTGGGACTGATAAGTGTATGACTATACCCAAGTAAGTTGGTGCTTATTTGATTAATCAGTCAACTCAAGATCAAGAAATATAATAAACAATAGAAGAGGTTGACTTACACCATGCCTTTTGTTTATTCATATCGATATCGTTAGGCAAAGGACACTATGAGATTACTACCGGGTGAGTGTCTTCTAAAGACTGCTGCATCTCTATCTTAATTGGAGGCTGTAATGGTTTGTTAGAACCCACTTACAGTCTGTGTACCTTAGGCCTACTGCCAACATAAAGACAGACCCATAGGATCGTGCATATAGATCAACTGAGCCGGAACTTATAGAAATTGTACATGTAATGTACATTGGAAGGAATGCATTAATTAATTAGTTGATATTCAGTGTTAAGATAATTAATTAACATTGGGTTGAATTTAATTTAATTAATAATTTTACATTATGTAATTAATTAATTTATCAATTAATTGAATTACATAAAATAAACAATTAATTAAATAATTTTCCTAAGTAGGAAAATTAAATACATGTATTGTATTTACTTAAGTGTGATTTAATTTTATTTAGGTGTAATTAAATTTAGCCAAATGGAATTAAATTTAATAGTATATACTTTTTAATTAAAGTTTATTTATGTAATTATAATCCAAGTGGGTTTGGATTTAATTAACCTAATTAAAACCCAATTAGACAAAGTGTCTATATAAGGGCACACTTAAGGAATAAAACCCTAATTCAACCTAATTAATTGCTGGAAATTTCAGCCACCAAGAGCAGCCCCAAAACAGCCGAAAATCCTAGCATTAATCATCCATTCCTTCGTGTCTTCGGCTAGCACCGGTTTCCGCTCAATAGTTGATCATGCACCGGACTTTGGAGATCGCAGTTTCAAGAAACGATGCTGCAGCAGTCTCTAGAAGAGACAAATCCGGTGAGTTAATTTCTTTTGATTCAAATTAGTTTTATTCTAATCAATGATAATTGGACACAACAGGTGGATTCTAGAAAATTTTAAACGGTGTATTTTCCGCTGTGCCACGTTATTTTTCCAATGACGAATCCCAACATTTAAGAGTCCATATTTCCACCTTCTTTCTCTCTCCTTCGATGGTGATCTCCAGAAGCTTCCACCGCCTGAAATTAGTGTCCAACTCTCCATCCCGTTCTTCTTTCCATAAAACCAATGTCGATCTTCCCTTCTTTGTCGTCATGTCCTTATTTTCCGTTCTTTGTTCCGACTACATCTTTATCTTTGTCGTAGTCTTTTCTAAAACATCCGATTCTTCCGTTGTAAGTCTGACCTTCCTATACACCGATCTACTACCGTAAAAAAGGTTTAAAGGAGAGTAATATGAAATTGGCCTTTGAGCTTCACGAACTTATATCTTGATGCAGAAACAGATGAAGATAAAGGGTAAAAGGAAGAAGAGTTAAAACTGACTGTTCTAAAGGCCCGATTTGCTCTTGGTGTGGCACTGATATTTTTCTTTTTTCTCCTTCTTTCTTCCTCTAGCACCTTTTAATGCATTTTTCTTCGCGCACTTCATTTTTTTAGCCTGAACTCTGAGTCTATGTACTGCCACTTGTATCTATTATAACTACACTTCCAATAACCAATGCATATATATATATATATATATATATATATATATATATGTATTAAGAGTATAAAATTTTTTAAGTATAAATGCAAAAAATTTCAAGCAAACATTAATTTTATTTTATTAATTGTAAAAAAAAATTTAAAAGTTGAATTAAATAGGCGAGCTTGGGCTGAGCTTGGGAATTAATATCAAAGTTCGAGCCCATAAAATTAATAGGTGGGCTGGGGTTAACCATTTTAGAGGTTGACCCACTCAGGTCCAGCCTAGCCCACGAATAGGTCTAACTAGAAGTAAGAAGGGCAAAATCGAATAAAATTTATCTGGTTTATTTGTTCAAAACCATAAATCAGATCTCTAGTTTTTGTACAACATGCCAACCGTTGGAGCAAATTCAATCAAATCAAATCAGAGTTAGATACGTTAAATCAAATCCCTGTACCAATCAAAGAATCTGTAGCTTGTGCCAACAAGTGAGCTACTTGATTCGCAAATTTTCAAAGACAATCCAATTGGAATAGACTTTGTAGAGTTTGAAGAATTGACTAGATTCAACGTATATACGTTGAATCTAGTCAATTCTTCAAACTCTACAAAGTCTATTCGGGCTCCTATTGGTAATGTTATAACAAATTGTCTTGGTTTACGAGGGAGGTGAAGTATTAAGGGTGAATCATTCATTTTACTAACATAATTACTACTTGATTGGTTTTGAAAAATAATCTTAAATCTCATATAAAAATGATCAGGGAGTATATATATATGCACCGATTAGATACCATGAAAATACTATTTGTACACTACTGATTGACTATTACTTTAATTGATAGGCATATACACTCTTTTGACTACTATTCTATATACCAATTGCCTTTTGCCTTATGACTTTTTTAGCCCTAGTCTATTTCAATTGGTCCAATTTAGACGTCATTTTACTCATATGTCTAAATTACATTTTAATTGACAGAGAGGGAAAACTTGTAATTTGAATTGTGTCTACATCGTGCCATAATATCCAAATTAGGCCAAATATTTTGTTAAAAAAAATGGACCAAATGTTCTAAATTGAAATAGGTCATAACCCAAATGTGCTCAACTATGATAAGTCAATAGCCAAATATGTTGAATTATGATAAATCAAGGGAATGAGTCAAATTAAAAGATCGGGGCCAAAAGGCAATTGGTGCAAACCATGGGATGCAAAGGAGATCTTTTTGCCTAATTAATATTATAAAACTTTGTCACTCTATATATTTAACTTCAAAATCCAGGTGCTATGGACTCCGCCCAATAAGAACTTCACCCAAATATTTTACCAAGGTCAACTGTAAATATTCAGAAATAGAAGGTCAGGGGTAATATCATTTTATCACATGCATGTATAATAAATTAATTCTTTTTTTTTTTTTAAGCAACTTAATTCAAAATTTAATAGTTAGACTAATTATCATAATTTTCGGTTAATTGAATATTGAAAAATTTTAAATTTATGATATAAAAGGAATTAACTAAAATATATTTCACAATAATTATAGTCACTGATTTGATATACAATTTAACATAATATACGTTATTATAAATATATAATTAAATTACACATATATGTATGGTCAACCATCAATTAAATTAATCTAGTACTAAATTTTAAAATTATCAATTTACTTATTATTTTTCTCCCAATATATATATGCCAGCCCTACTAAAAGCTATGACCATCGCTGGGATCCTTCATATAGCTAAGAAACAACCAGTAAACTAAGTTTCTAGCGTTAAAAATTGTTGATATCAAGTACGAATCTTGTAACCAATAATCATTTAAAGGTCATTACTTAATTCAATGCTATATTAAATTTATATGGATATACCTAAGGCAAATAATGTCTCTTAATTTCGTCAGGAAAAAAGATTGAGAAGTTTCATTTTCAAATACAGATGGAGATTGGCTATTATGGTTGTCATTGTTGCAACACTATTTTGCATCCATATGCAGCCCCTATGTATCAATCTTTGTTATAATGACAATTCAAGTTTGCCTTTATGGGGTAGGGGAATTTAATTGCCTGTATTGGATTTGCCTTTATGGGGTAGGGGAATTTAATTGCCTGTATTGGATTTGCCTTTATGGGGTAGGGGAATTTAATTGCCTGTATTGGACTACCAACCAATCTTTGACGTACCATTAAAAAAAAATCTACAGTAGCTACATAATCTGATTGTACCAATTGGTTCAACTGTGAATTGGTTATTGGTCCAATCAGTTTAGTTTTGAAGAAAACTAACAACGAGACTGATTCGATTAGAAAAACCGATTAAATATAGAATATTACTGGTTCGATTGGAAAAAATTAGTGAAATTGACAAACCAGACCAATTAAACCATTGATTAGATAATATTTTTAATAAAATCAATTAAATAACATTTAAAAAAAATTTCGATCGAACCTTAAATCAGTAGTCTTGTCGGTTCATTGTCGGTCCGATCTTAATAACATTAATTAAATTATGATAACTATAAAAGTTGTTCCTTCAATTTGGCTTGAGTGGTTAACAAATTTAAGTTTCTTAAATTAGTGATTTTCACTTTTAATCTTAGAGTAAACAATTTATTAGTCTCTTTGGTTTTACTCATTACACTAGTTAGTCCCTCAGTTAATTAGAAAGTCTCTCAGTTATGTCATGTCAACTGTGTAGTCCTTTTGTTAGAATTATTGGTCAAAATAGATAATAATTCCAAAATTCTCCTTCATCTTCATTTACAATGTTAAAACATATCATCATTTATATTTTATATTTTTCACATAGGTTTGATGTTACTAATATTAATAGTTCATTAACTTTTATATAATTATACAAATTTAATCTATTGTTGTATAGCTCATTTGATTAAAATGAATAAATAAGTACATATTTTAATATATTAAATTAGGAGTAGAACTATGTAAAATAATAAATACAAACATTTCGCCTCTAATATACCTTGAGTTATGGATAACATTAACAAAATATATATATATATTATTTTCAAAAACTTATCAAAATTTATAGTAATATTTTTTGTTATTTTAAAAATATTACATTAAATTAATAAGAAAATGATAATATAAACTTACGAGAATAAACAAAAATAAGATTTCTAATTCTATAACTAATATATACAAGGATAAAAATATTAGTTTGCCTATATATTCAACCAAAATTTTATGAGAAATATTTTAATTCAAGTTGAAAAACTAGAAAATAATATTTTACTTATAAATAAGGGTAATTTTGTACTTTCACGTGTAAAAATAAATGGAGGGACTAAAGAGTTGATTAAGACAAAACTTACAGACCTTACAGTACATGTATGGACTAAGTAGTGTAATATGTAAAAACATAGAGATTAATTAATTGTTTAGATTTAATTTCAATATACAATAGATTTTAATTGGGAGAATAACCATCTAACAAAAATATGAGACCATTCTTGAACTAACTATTAAGAATCACATAAAAATAGAAATTTTATCTTGTAATGCCAATGTGTTAACTTTTTTTTTAATTTTTAAAAGAGTCGAAGTTTCAGCATAAGTATTTTCAGTAATAGTTTATCAAAATAATAAGTTTTATAGAATAGATTTTTGGTGCGTTTGGTTTTTATAATACAATTAGACACCAAAGGTTTAATAGTTTAGAATCAGCAGTTTCTCATCTCCACCTTATCGGACAAAATGTAATTCATCATAAACTTTAATTTAAAATTCAGATTAATATGCTTTTAGTCAAATTCATTGAATATGATTGTCTTATGTCACAAAATGATTATTGTCTATTTGTTAAGACTAAGCAAGATGGAAGTCCGGCTTTTCTGGTTCTCTATGTCGATGACATCTTGATCAATACTTTATTTCTCACATTGAGATTGAGATAGTGAAAAATTAGTTACATAATCTTTTCACTATTAAAGATCTTGGAGATTTGATATGTACAAAAGAATTGTTGATAGATTACTTTATATATATTTCATTAGACCAGATATTGTACCTACCACACAACAATTAAGTCAGTTCATACGACAATCTTGTCATCATTAACTTAAAGATGCAATTCGTGTTTTAAGATATCCTAGACTATTTTATACTAAACAAGAAGAAGCAAACTTGCAATTAAGAGCCTATTAGATTCAGATTGGGGTACTTGCAATTTCAGTAGAAAGTCTCTCACAAGATGTTGTATTTTCTTGGGATCATCTTTGATTTCATGGAAAACTAAAAGGCAAACATTTGTGACTGAATCATCAGTAGAAGTTGAATATAGGAGCATGACTCAAACCACTTGTGAGCTCAAATCGATTACTTGTATCTTGAAAGATTTTAGTCTACTAGTAAATCTACCTGTGACAATGACACTGCCATTGCTATAGCAAAGAATACAGTGCTACATAAAGAAAATGTTGATATTGACTACCATATTGCGAGGAATTTAGAAGAAGAAGGTTTCAAACCAAACGGATCTGACAACCAAATTCGATTGTTTATGTGCATGATTTTTGATATTTGCTTGTTCTTCAATTCCAACTCATACAAAAGAAAGAAAATGGACCCCTAAAAACAGATCTACATAAAAGATAATAATAGATTAGAACCAATGCTTGGGCCTCAAAATCAAAATTGTAATGGAGACCTGTGCAGAAATTAAGACAGTGGATTAATTTTATATGTTTTTCAACAAGTTATCATGTTGCGTTTGATTGGATATCAAATTACAATTTTTAAATCTTTAATTAATTTCACATTATAGAGTTTTCGATTTCAAATCATCTTCAACTTCCCAATAATTGCAGATTATAAATATCAGTGTTCATCAATAAGAAGAGACACAAAAATCAAAGCTAACTTTATATAATCTTGGGTCAACTTTCTTATTTTTATCATCTCTTTCATTACCCCAAAATGATTTTGTTATAGCCCCTACCTTTCTTCTATGTTATTAGAATTATTTATTTATTTATATATACCATGCCAACTTATATTATAAATTTTTTGAATATAAGACAAATAGGGGCACATGGAGTCACAAAATATTGATATGATATGATTATAAAATGTAAAATACATCCTAAGCCCCCCGAATTTTCATGAATTTTGTAATTGGTCCCCTATTAATTTTTTCAACACATTAAGTACATGATCTTTCTATTTTGATAGCATACCCTATACATAACACTTTTTTTTAGCATGGCTGTAGTATCCATTAACTTGCACGTGACACAATTTTTTAGAAAAATAAAAGATTATGGAGTTCATTAGATGGGTCTAAACCATACTTTTTATGCAGATATGTTATAGCTACAAATGTGATCCGTACATCCAATTTAATTTAACATGCCTTCAAAATTTGTGTCACGCGCCTGTTAACAGATGATATAATCTATGCAAGAAAAAATGTCAACTTTGGGCTAATACTATCATGATAAAAAGATCATGTACTCAATGTGTTGAAAAAATTGATCAAGAGGCCAATTATAAAATCCATAAAAGATCATAGAGCTCAAAGTTAGGTTTTGCCTTATAAAAGAGAGAGAGAGAGGGAGAGTTGACATCATCCAAATTATGAAAGTAAAAGCATGCCACAGTGGTCTATTATTAGTGGAGAACATGATAGGACTTCTTAAGAAGAAATTAATTGTTGTAACCCAAAAAAAAAAAAAAAGAATGTGGAAATCTGATATGTTTCCAATTATTCTGTTTCTGAAAAGAACTAAGCACCAGACTCTTTAGTTGGAAAATTTCAAGACATGAAAAGGACTTGTTAAAGGTGAAACATACTAAGAACGAAGAGTTTAAGGACCATGCAAATCTGAGGAGAGGAGATGAGGATAATGCATTAACAATGGCATTCCATCCATTAAGAGAGAGATAGGAATATTCCAGAATTGGATATAAAAGAAAAAAAAAAAAAAAGTATTGGATTTTTCTTTTTTAAATGAATTGTCAATCATTCATAAATTTCTTATCAATTGTCATCATTTGTGTTTGTGGAAACTAATTTATTAATTTGTTCTTGGCCAGAGGAGCAGCATCTCAGGGTGTCATTGCTCGGTAAGCAAGCTGCGTCTACAAGCTGTACCTGTTTAGTTATACTTCTATAAACACTCTTGTAATTGTAGATCGAAAGTGGTTGTGAGACTTAATAACGAAGTTAAGAGCCTAACTTGTTCATTAAGCCAATTCAATACAACATAACTTTTTTTTTTTTTTTAATTCTTATATTTTAAGCCAATTTTTTGTTTTAATACAACAAAACTTTCAGAATTTCTTACAAAGGAAAGAATGCATTTACAACCCAGTTTGATTTATTGATAGTCGACAGTTTCAGTTTCATTGCTACAACCCACAATCCACAATATATGTTCTCAAGCAATGATAATGGGCAATGAATTACTTGTGTATTTTTGCTTTTGTGAATGGAGCCATGCCACAATGCTACAATAGTCTAGGTCCATATGAACTAGACCAATGCTAGCTCGACACATCAGTACGTGCTACAATTTTTCCCACCATATGGGGGCATCTTAATCATTTATCTTTTACTCTCATCATAAATATAATAACATAAAGGGGGCATTCGATCGCTTGTCGAGAGTTTAACGGCTCTTTAGTTCCATTTCTAGTAGTAGGTACATGAAAGTTCAAAATTTCACTTTTCTTCCATTGATTAGTCCTTCAAAAGGTGAATAATGCATTTAAGTATGCTCCTCTTCTTCCTAAGAACCATTTTTCATCTTATATTTGGACTTGTTAGTTTTGTATGATGTCTATTAATGTCATCATCTATAGAAGCTGAACTAGGTTAAACACAGAAATATGCATGGCTTTTAATCAATCATTAGCTGACATCAACCAGAAAACTATGCCATGCCTAATAACTGGTTCCAGAATGATCAGTAAAACCCTCCAAAAAAGATTCAATTTATAAACTCAAATTTCGTAAGCATTCAAGAAAAGAAGACCAAATCTTCTGAAATAAGGGCCTCAAATGGGTTTTAATATCTGTAACACATTCGACTTCACAAAATCCCACTGAATAATTGGCATGCATAGCTCACAAAGACAAGTGAACACCTTCATGAATTTTACATCACCAACATGTTAATAAAGGAAGGGAATGGGAAGGTTTTTAAGGGAATGGTTTCAACCCTTCAAAACACTCCATTTTGGGAGGTCAAAAAATAGAAGGAAATGGGAGAATTTTTGACCGATATAAACCCTTGCCCATCTATTACCCTTCGTTTCTCACGAGGGTTGTCTTTAACTACAATGTGCAGAAAGAAGATTTCAATCATAAACCAGAATATATTTGTTAGAATATTACAAATGACGACATTTAGCTAGGGGAAAGGAAAGAAAATTGACCGAACTATTACAGAGTCATTTTTCTTCAGTGGATTAAATACAACAAACTCACTGATTAAAATGAAAGCAGCATTGGAACATGTTGGCAGGTGGGTTTCTTATTCAATATTGTAAAAATCAAACTAATCTGTATATGAAAGATGATCATACTTTCGTGGTATACCAAATACCACATATATAGGTAAACTATAGTGTATTTAGATATGTACCGACAGTATTTTCCTGAAAAACTAAATATGCATAGATGCGATGTTTTTTTTTTTTTTTTTTTTTTTTTTTTTTTTTTTTTTTTTTTTTTTTTTTTTTTTTTTTTATGTCCATAGCACAGGAACGATGCTGCTTCTATCTGTAATCTGCTCCATATATATTTATTAGAATTAAAATGAGAGAGTATTATGTTTCAAGTAATACTGGATGTTTTAACTGTCTAATTTACATATATGGTTAGGCACAGCTAGAAGGGCCCCACTGAAACAGCCATTTTCAACTACAGTGACAAGAAAGAGAGTAGTAGTGAAACAGTTAATTATGCGCATCTTTTAGCCATTTTTTTTCTTGCTTTTCTCCCTACTTGTTCATTTAATTATCCTCGTAAAAATCAAAACTCATAGAGCCTCCTTTATTACCATACTTGTTAAACTTTTGAATCCCTACTGTGGCAGGATTCACTTACAACATTTTAAATGAGAGGTACCAACTCCCTTATATAGAAAGATCATGCATTAAAAATCAAACTACTTTGGGGAAAGAAATTACTCCCTCCGATATAGGCACAATTTAATTTCACAATGAACAAGAAAACATTGAATATTATTGATCTTTTCCTTATATGCCATTAACTAATTAAGAAATTTAATGAATAAAGCATTTAAGTTGTTCTAAACTTAGTAATTTCACCATAATAACTAAGGATTTAGAAGGAAATTAATGGTTGTTTGTAGTTAAAATAGGAGTTGTGTCTAATTCATGGGACGTCAACAAGGTAAATTTGTGCCTATATTCGTGGGATGGAGGGAGTATCAGCTTGTGTAATATGGACTCCCATGTTTAAACATTGTTAACTGGTATGACTATCAATCAGCATCAAGCACAACTAAAATATCATAATTTCATTCAGACATTTGATAACAATATATGTTGAACGATGAATCTGATTCACTTTGCTTGACAAATTAACAGTAGCAGATACACGGCAGTAAATAATACAGTTGTATAAAATCTTAAGTACGAACACTCCTTTTCAACAGCTAAATAAATAACAAAGATGTTCAGCACCTTACATCTATGTTTATCAAATCACACAAATTCAACTTGAAATAAATAGACAGCCTCAAGTCTGTAGTCTTAAGAGTTTTTAACCTTAGTTCTGTCTGTTCACTAATTTATTGACATGACCACGGAGCGAGGAGGGAAGAATTCAGGCCAGAAAACAGGTACAAAGTTTAATCTACAGATGGTAAGATTTGAGATGACTAAAAACACAAGATCAGAATTGAAGTTTTACATGCTTTCCTTGCCCCTAGGACTTATAATTAAGGCATTTTATTCCAGAATTCATCTGCCACTGAACTACAACTACGACAAAATCTAAATTGACTCACCACACCGTGTGTTTGCTAATTCCGATACTATTGCCACTAGGAACTTTCTCCCACCTCAAACATTTGCCTCATGCAAGAGAGAAAATCACAGACTAGCTAATTTTGGCAAAATCATACTGCTTAATTTTGTATAAATAGTGCTGTCTCATTCTTCTATGAAAAAAGAAAAGAACAAAAAGAAATAGTGACCACAATGGTAATCTGACCTTCATTTTTCTTCACGATCTTATAGCAGACGACTGCAATTTTTTTGGAGGAGGATTTCCTCCAGAGATCATGACATACAAATAGAAGCACAGCATTGCAGCACTGCCACCGAAAAACAAACCAAAAAAAAAATACATAAAAGAAAACTAGGATGAATGCTAGAAAAGTCTTGAATGACTCTGATTAATAAGGAGTGTAGTAAGCAGATTGAAGTACCTTATGAAGGCAAAGAATCCTGTTGGAATTAGCCTATGTGTCTGTATCCATGCATTATTTTAAAGTCAGAAGTTGATTAAAAAAGTAGCCAACGAGAGAAACGGTATTTTAATGATGTTATCACTGATTACTGACCAATGAGTATGCCTGAAAGTTCTTCCAAAAAAGGGTTGCAGAGAGTACTGGAAGATCAGAAAAAGAAACAATAAGAATAGCTCAAAAAGGAAAGAAACAATTACCTTTCAGACAAAATAATGAAACAATAGTAAATCATATGATAGAGTGTCAATAATTTTAGAGTATCCGAGCATGCAATGTTTTAATTGATTGCATATCTTTAATTTACATGTTCCAAGTAGATGAAAGATTAAAGATAACCACCCAAATCCAAAACTAATTTCCTGTTATATTTAACATGTTTTCATGCATTCCCCTATTAACTCCGCTAAATTCCTGCCAATATATAAACTGAAGATTCCAAAGCATGGTCCACCGGCCTTGAATTTGACAAGAGCCAGGGAAATCATAAAACAGATTACTTTACTGCATATGTGTTTTGGAAGTCAATGATTCAAGGGCATAAAGCATAAACCTGCCTTGTCAGAAAAGCATGCAAGAAATTTCAATCTGATAATCATTCTCATGGGATAAAAAGCTACAAAGAAATTATATTGCATCAAATATAATCTTCCGGATTTCTCTTCAGTCTTGATGCTTTCCAATCAAAAGTTATATCATTTTAACCATAATTATTATGGTGAATGAAGAACATGTACAGGCTTATTTCATTTAGTCTTGGTCATGAAAAATTAATTAGCCCGATTTTCACTCTAGTTTCCTCTCACCTGTGTGCCTCACAACAAACATCATATGATTCAAAAAATCCCTCACAACAAACATCATATGATTCAAAAAATCAATCTTATCTAAAATTTTTTGCCCACAACTACTCTTGTGGATGATAATTAGATATACAAAAACAAATAGAAAAACCTTTTCCCATGGACTCAAAATACACAGACAGAGAAAAGGAGCACATTTTTAAACAAACATGGAATACTATGTTGTTTTAGCATGACTCGGACAGATTTCAATTACCAGCTTGTCCTAGTACAAATGGGATGCTGGATTTTCCTTGCCTCCAGATCTTTAAGCTAAAGAAGCTGAGGGCTAGCAGAGCACCTCCAAATAGAACACCAGAGCCTAAAGTTGCAGGATTTCTTGAAAATAGGAAACCAACAAAGCCGCCACTTAGAATAAGACCACCTATGTCAAAAGGAAATCAAAATTTTGCATCAGCAACTTCTTCTGTATTATCTATAAAAACAAGGATAAATCAATTAAATCAAGTGCAAAAATTGACTGTTCTAATTGTATCATGCTGAATTGAAAAGTAAATATTGTCAACTATTCGCTACAAAGTATAAGAGCATCATTGCTATCCTGTAAACCAAGAATATGCATTTACAAGAGAGCCACTTTAACATGGAGAATTTATCTGATGGTTTCAGGTCCAGTAAATAAAGTCTACATTTGATTTTTTTATCATCTCGAAAATAAAAGAAACGAAAAGCAAGATCTAACACTGATAATCAATAGTAGCACTTTTTAATGGTTTAAGAGCATCAACAAACTGCATTGGTTATGACTTCTCATCGTTTTAGTTTCCTTCAGATGATCTATAATTGCGAAATAGAATACATTCATTGATTAACAAAAAGATGATGTTTTTTGGGTCTTTCTCACATGTTGTCAAGGGCTTCACTTATTAAAAGTTACATTGATGTTCGAAGCAATGGATTAGCTTAATGAGGTGGGGGCCTCCACAGCTCGACCAAGAAGTGTAGATCTTCCACAGTTCCTTTTTATAAAAATAAAACTAATAATAAAATAAAAAGAACATGCCCAAAGCTTAGAGTTATCTTAACCTAAAATATAGATTTTTTTTTTCGGAACCAGAATACAAACTTCTACTATTAACATGAATAGCAATAAGTATGTCTCACACCATCACCTTTACACATAATACAAACTGGCGTGCATCAAGAACAATTCTGTGGTGAAATTAATCAGACAACACAAATAGCAAAAGCGTAAACAGAATAACTCAAGCTTTCCAGGCTAATTCATAAACACCAAACTTAAGGCTTTTGAGTGCTTGTAAAATCCACTTATTTGGGTGGTTTTTGAGGCTAAATCTATCAACTAACCTGATTAGCATAAATATCCAAAACATCAATCAACACAAGCTGAACTCTTTAATAACCTTATGCACATTGTAAAACTGGCCCAAATTACCCTAGTCCATCTGAACATGACAACTTAACTAAATAGTATATATATCGCTACTCCAAAATACGTAAAGAAAAATACATTTTTTTTCATATAGTTTATATAACATATGAGACCACAAACATAAGCATACCAAAGGAAAGAGCTTCTAAGCTACAGGATTTAGGATTAGCAGTAAAAACGTTCTGCATCAGCCATGAAAAGTAAAGCAAGCTAGTGTACTCAAGCAAAGACATAAGCATGGCAAGCAAGTATAGTCGGGGAGAAACAAAATTTTCTTACTATTCCTCGTCGCTGAATTCTATATGAGCAAACAGTACTTAATGAATTACAAGGAAAGGGAGGAATGCAATTAGAAGATGTTTCAAAAGTTATAAAATGTGAAACAATCCTACTGTTGCCAATAACTATAGTTTCAGTGCATTCATATCACTCAAATCACTACAATAACTATGGTTTCAGTGCATTCATATCACTCAAATCACTACCTTGAGCCACCTAACAATCTCTTACAGGGATGTTTGTTGCAAAGTGCATCAACTAGGCTGAAGAATTTTTAGAACCCTCCCACGTTTCAACAAAATCTGTTGAGTCACATTTTTTTGTCCTTGTTCCTTGCTGACATAACGGAAGCGGCTAAAAGCAAACCGCACAAGCAAGGTAGTTGATAAATGGGAAAAAAAGAAATACCATTCAGAAAATTGATCAAATGCCAAGTAGAAAACTTACATAACTAACTGCAGTGCACCATTATGTAGAAATATCATTTAAAAACAAGAGATATTGCTTAATTATAGTGTACACTCACTCACCATAAGGGATCCCAAAACAGAAGTCATGGATTTTCGCGGCCCCATAGGCCTTCCCTGGATCAGTAGTCTCCTTTTCTAGCTGAACATGATCCTCTACAGTATTCAAGGGCTCCAATGGTCCGTCCGTGTATTGTTTGGTGTCGTCAGCTGCGTAAATACGCGAAAGTTTGATCCTGGAACCAGAAGTATCTGCATTCCGTCCTCCTTCACCACTCATTACAACCGATATCTGGATAATTCAATGCAATGATCAGTCCCAAGTCCATAATTGTACCCAATGTAAAGAGGGAAAAACTACATGTCTAGAGAATTTTGGAACAATAGAAAGTCGATTTGTTAAAGCAAAGTACTGATAAAAGAAGAATTATACTACCTTGGCAGGAAGAGAAGGAAAGGAGCAAAAAATAGGCCGACGATGCAGCTGAAATTTGCGGTTAATAGCGGAGAAGCAGGTGAGCTGAGAAGGTGCGGTGGTTGCTGCCATGAGTGATGTTATGGTTTGGCAGCCACAGTTGACTGAGAGGTATTTCAGATTTGGGTTCTCAGTCTACGGAGCACCGATTATCATTGCCGTGTCAATTATTTTTGTTCTCAATTAAGACCCTTTTACCTTCCAACTTTTTTGATTTGGCTGTTCACTCTTTCACCTACACCAATTTACCAGTATATTAGTGAAATTGCCAAACAGCATAAACTTCTAATTTATTTACGTTATAACTAAATATCTAAATTGAACTGAATAAATTATATACCAAAAAAAAGAAAAATCAACCAAATGTTTTTAATTGAAATAGATCAGAGGCCAAATATGCTCAATTACAATAAGTTAGAGCCAAATATACTAAATTATAATAAGTTAAGGGTGAAAAGGTCAGATGAAAAGATCATGTACATAAGAGCAATTAGCGTATAAGACATGACAAAAAGGTGTTTTTACATTTTAATAAACTCCTTAGATTTGAACTGGTTGCATTCTTCATTGTGTTACTTTCTTTTATTTTTGTTGTTTTATACGATTACATGACAAAGTCTAAAAATGATAAAGTTATCCATTCTTATCTTTAAATACTAAAGAGAATTGAAAAGTTAATTTCTACTATTATTCAAAGAGAATAAAAATTTGCAATCTTTTCATCTATTTATATACTAATACAAATATGAAAGGAGAGAAACTATAAATTACTACATCCAATAACTAACTCCAACGAAGTTCAAATTCAACGGCAATACAGTTATCGGTTGTACAACTGTCTGTAGTTTGATTATGAGCAGCTGAAGCTATCGAGATGTTGCTCGGAAGCTGAGCCAATTGAGTAGCAACAGTAGAATTTGTGCAGCAATGAATACCAATAACAGTAGCCATATCTGCAACAATGAACTAATAGGAAGACGTAGCATGCTGCAATACACAACACACTCCTTTGCTGCCTCTTTTCCTAGCAATTTAATAAGCTTCATCTTAGATAAGGCAAAATTCATTTGAGAAGAAGATAATGATTTAGTAAAAATATTAGCAACCTGATATTCAGAACTAATGTGAGCAGTATAGATAAATTCTTAAATATGAATTATGGAAAGGAAGGAAAAGAGATTGACAAAATTTGGAAATACTTTCAAAATCAAGGATTTTTATTGCTTCTTCATTATCTGTGGATCTGCCTTTCTTTCCATATCTTCCTCCTCAGAATTGGTCGCTTCCTCTCCTTCATCAGATACTACCATTATTTATTTTGCCTTTAAGTATGGCTATTATGTCAATTGAGCTCCTTACTGGCACATTTCACTACCTTGACTCCCAAGGTTGCTGGTATCTAGGGATGGCAACTGATAGGGTATCACAGGTTATGGGACTACTCATCCCATTCTCGTTTACTTATATAACTATCTATCTTGTTCCATTACCATCAGGTATTGACTAAATAGATCTTATTCCCATCCCACCACGAGTATTGAGTACCTGATACAACGTAAATACACAAATTAATAATAAAATTAAAAAAGTCATCCATAAATAAAGTTTACAATCTACAAACTAACAATCAAACTAAATTTAACAAATAAAATAAACTCAAAAAATAGAGTACCAAAACTTTATAAAACAACATAACAAAAAATAAATTTAATAATATTCGAATACAGTGCATAAATCATTAAGAAACCAAAGTTGTCTTAGTGGTTAACACTTCAATCAAAAGGTGGTGGGATTAAGCAATAAAATATTTATAATATTTTATATGTTAACTACAACATATAAACGGGTTTGGGTAGCGGGTACCCTATAGGGTTCATTCTTGTCCCGTACCCTTTTATACTTTGTTTGGATAATATCATTAGGGTCAAGTTGTGCCAGTTACCTGCGAAATCCGTACCTGTTGCCATCCTTACTGGTATCTACATGGCTAAGTATCAGATGGATGTAATTGTTCTTCTCCAAGAGGATGGATCTTCCCAAGATGATGTTGTATGCCATATCTAAGTCCACAACTGTGAACTCACATTCAGCTTTTCAGATATACTTTTTATCTCCTATTTTCATGCTCAAATTCATTTGTCCTGCTATTGGTAATGGATTGTTGGATATGCCTTAGTCCCGAGGCATTGGTCCTTATATTTATATTTTACATTTATTGGATTTATATATTATACAATTTGTGTCATTAAATAAAGGCATTAATCTATTTATTATATATCTTATGATATGTTTTAAATAGAGTATCCAATGGACATATCCATATCTATATCCATGTTGACAAATGTCATGCACTTGGTAGTAAGACCATGGATAGGGAAAACGATATGACCATAAAGTCATCTGTAGTCTGTTCCAGTCATGGAATGAATGGAACTAGAGACTATCATTAGCTTGGTTGTATGGCGGAGTCTTACTGGCGATTGGACATGGGATGTCAACCAAGTTAATGGGTACATGAAAAAGGGCATGGTACTAGATGGATCCACTAAACGAGAAAATCCACATGGTATAGTATCACAAGTGATTCTCATGTAGTACTTGTATGGATCCTTTGACCTGACTATATGATGGTGCTGCATGTGAAGTGGCATACTTTAGTGTATGCCTAAAGGGCCTGTAACAGGGTGCCAAGTATGGGTACGTTCAGGTATGTCAGTGAACATGGGAATGCTATGGATATGCAGAAGGGAATGTCACTCAGTAGTCCACTGAGAAGATATCACCGGCCTCTTGATGAATGCAATTGATAAGAGTGTGGCCACACCCAAACAAGTTGGAACTTGTTTGTGAGCATCAATTCATTGGGGATCAAGTAAATGTCTGAACACAAAAGAGGGTAATCAATCCATGCCTCTATGTTGGACACCGATCAATGACATGGGATATACGAGTTTAACTACAGGGTTACGGTTACAGTTGGACTGCTATCTCCATCTTAATTGTTGGACATGCCCTAGTCCCGAGGCATTGGTCCTTGTGTTTGTATTATACAATTTGTGTCAAGGAAATAAAGGCATTAATCTATTTATTATATGTCTTGTGCTATATTTTAAATAGAGTATCCAATGGACATATCCATATCCATATCCATATTGTCAAGTGTGAGGCACTTGGTAAGTTTTTGAAACCCTCCTTTTATGCTTTAATTTTTTGATTTCCACATCTTAAGCTCCTGGGCCGGATTCGAGGAAATTGACGCGTATTTCCGCTTTTATCGGTCGGTTTCCCGTGACGAATCCCAACATTAATTGGGGGACTGCAGTGGCTTGCTAAAGCTGTTGGGAATTAATCGCCAAAATAAATACGCAGCGGAAAGAAAACGGATTAATCCCCACCAAGGACCCATGTACATTGCATTGAATCGGAAGGAGGGTTAAAGAATTACCTTAATTCTTTGAAGATTGGATCAAAGGAACCAAGATAGCTTCCCTCCACGGTTGATCCACACGGAGCAATTCATTCACCGCGTGCTGGCGCCGGGATTGAAGAACGATTCTTCGAACGAGACAGAGAAAGCGAAAAATCAGATTTTTCCTTGGAGTTTTTTGAGAATTTCGGCTGCCACTATTCACCTTGTTGTGGCTGCCGAAAATCAGTTTTTGTTATATATAAATTAGGTTATATATTTCCTTATATATATAACCTAATAAGTTAATTATAATTATACCCTAATACACTTATTAGTTATAATTATAAATTAACCCACACAACTTAATATTAATTCTCAATTAATATTAAGTCAAATCAATTCTCCATAATACACATATGTATATACAATATTATAATTAATTATATCTCTATATAATTTAATTATAATATGTGGCATACCTTATGCAATATTAACCATATTAATATTCACATATACATATATATATAAATATATATCACTATATATATATTCTCTTTCTCATTCATAAATTATTATCCAATAATAATTTATACCCGATAAGATGAACTTCATTTTGCTCTTTGTGTGTGACCCCATAGGTTCATATTAATTGGCAATAAGGAAATTACCATAATGTCCTTATAGATCACAAGCGGACTCTAGCAAGCCATTATGACTACCCAATTAACATGATTGGAATGATCCAATACCTATTTATAGAATGTCATATTCCCTTTTGTCTCTTTGATATCATGATTAATCATAAGACATGGTACACTTGTCAATCTTATATAATTAATCATATGCTTTCTCGATCTCAAAGTAAACTATTTAGACAAATCAATTGATACTCTATCAATTATTTGAGCACGGCCATGCATTTAACAGTCTTACTTATCGAGGGGCCCAGTGATATCGCTCTCTTGATAGAGAGGGACAAAATCCCATATCTGTCACTCACATCCCAAAGCATGAGTCATATCGTACCCAACCACAGCCTTTATAACTACTCTGTTACAAGCAGCGTTTGACTGCGTCAAAGCACAACATAAATTCATCCCGGAATCCATGGTGACCTCAGGTCAAAGGAATCAGCTGATGACACTACTATAATCAAGATCAGTTGTGACACGTGACCATGAACTTGATCTTATAGTGGGTCTCCAGCAACATGTTCTCTAACACATTGCCCGTGAGTATAATCTGTATCTGTATACACTATATTCATCTTATGAATATCCATTATCACTCACACTAGTCTTAGTTTGTTATTATTCCCATAATAACAATCGACTAGGGAAATTTAGAATTACACAATTAATTCATGGATACATTATCATAAATACTAACATACAAATATATATGATAAAATAAGTCTTTATTAATGACTTAAGAAGATTGTTTACATAATCCAACATTGGCTTAGGGCACAATCTCTAACAAAAGCCTGCCTGCAGTCTATGGACCATAGGCCCACTGCCAATATATAAAGATGAGCCCACATGATCGTACACATAGAATGTCTGAGTTTGAACTTGTCAGATCGCTTGTATACTTGGAGTATTATGAGCGGACGACCTTTTTCAGGAAGAAGGAATGCGGCGAAGCGAACCGGGGAAAAAGAAAGAAAGAAATTGGTTTTGTGATGTTTTGGGAAAAGCAGGTTTTGGTTTATCTTGAGTTGGGAAAATCATGGATTTATTTGTTTTGTAGAAAACTTTTTTACGTTTTATAACTTACAGACCTCAAAACCTCAATCTCGAGATCAGTGATAGAGTCGCCACCCGGATCAGCTCATCCGGGAAATTCCGGTACAGCTCCTTACCGAGCGCAAACTGCTGTACCTAATCCAGAGATTCAGGGTTTGGGCAACTTACCTACTTAACCTCAAGCTTGTATTCATTTATTATTTATAAAACCATATTTATTCAATTTATTATCTTTCTCTAACCTAAATTGTTTAGTTTATTAGTCCGATGCTAAGGCAAAAATGCATAAAATTAATTGCGGGAAATTAAACCATTCACACAAATATACAAAAGAATAATGGAGGCCGATTATACAACCAAATTGAATAGAAATATAAAAATTCTCGTCCTCACTTTTACAAACGCCTAAGTACACGAGGATCTAAAGATACAACCGCCTAAATACACGAATTAGTCTATTAAAATACAGCGAAAATAAAAATAAATGCTGCAAAACAAATTGGTTAGCACAAATCATATTATAAATACAGGTAGGACTCAAATCAGGACAGAATTGGGATTTTAGGATTGGGAGCATGCATTTAGGGGGTAACTGGTTCGACCTGGAAATCGGTTTTGAAATGCCCCGTGGATTTTTGTGCTGGAAAATCAATTTTGGAAAACCATTTGGCTCAGTTTCATGCAAATTTCCATTTTTATGGGTTGGTTATCTCGGAACTCGGGGTTCCATCCGTGTGGGTTCCTAAATGCACAAACCATCTAGGGTTCAAAATGCAATAAACACACCAAAAACATTTGTGAAAATATTATTTCACTCATTTTCAATATTTTCTGGGGGATTTTATAGAGTTCGGGGGTCCGCTAAGGTTGGACTATGGATCCTATTCGGATAAAACTACTCCGAAACTCAGAAAATAAAACCCCGAGAAATACGGAAAACCCCGATATTTGAGTATGCAATAATCAGAAAATCAAAAAATAAATACATACAGATAATTCTGGGCCAAAAATGATCCCAACAGAAAAAAAATAAAAATGGAAAACGGGTTGTTTCAGCCTATTGGGACAGATCAGGGATATGTCCCTGAGGAACAGAGTCGACCGACTCTGGGTCAGAGCCGGCCGGCTCTGTTCTTTAGAAACACAGCCGTACGGCTATAATGGACAGCACCAGTTCTAGATTTTGGCAAAAATAATAGAAACTCACAGAAAATCAATGCAAACAAGTTTTAAGGCCTCTCAGAGTTTACCTGGATTGCTGTTTGGATGTTTGGAGCGTCAAAAAACGGATTGAAAGCTTGGGAATGTGCACTAGAACTCAATCAGCCGAATCCTTTAACAGCCCAGAACGATCCAAAATCAAGCCGAAATAATCCCGGATCAAAGAATAGAGGTTGTTGGTGATGTTGTTAATGCTTGAGGGTTGATTTAGGGTTAGATGAGAGTGTTTATGGGATTTTTTTTTTTTTTTGATATTTCTCTCGGTCTCTCTTCTTCTTCTTCTTCTTTTCTTTTTCTCTTCTGCTTTCTTTTCTTCTTTTCTCTGTTTTTTGCTTGAGAACCGCAAAAGACCCCCTCTCTCTCATTTTCTCTCTTTTATCTGCCTCCCCATCTCTTCTCTCGTTCCATCAATCAGCAAACTGAAAAATCTCTGAAAATCTGCCAAAATTTTCGCATGTCCAAACAAGTTGCTCTGCTTTGCAGAGCAACTGTTCTTAACCACTAGAGCCGGCCATCTCTGGTTCAACAAACCAAAGCCCCCGGTTCAACCAAGAGTCAGGGCAGAATTTCGAAAAGTCAGGCGTGCAGACCAAACCCTGGAAATGACTCGAGAGATCTTTTCGGGGCTTCAGATCATAGATAACCTGGTTTTCAGAATATTTGAGATCCTCCAGGCAGCATTCTGGTTGCTTCCAAGTCCCGTTTGAGTCCGTCCGGTCCACAGGTAACTAAGTAATTCTCATCACCAAGACCGGGAAAAACCTGTGCTCACAAGTATACAGACTGGAGAGATAAATATTAATTAATTAAATTATAGATCAATTGGATTGATCAATATAATTTAATTGATAAATATTGATTAGGAATTTATTTCCGGGTGGAAATAATATACATATATAGGTTTATGTGTATTTGTTTCTAGTCAAATCATAAATTAATTTGTTGGATTAATTCTAATTAACAAATCTATTTTATTTAAATGACATGCATCTTATATAATATGATATTATATAAATACGTGCATAGAAATTAAATTAGAATTGATTAGGAATTAAACCATACTAATTAATTGGGATCTATGGAATTATGGGTTTAAATTCCATTGATAGAAACATACTTAATTCCCATAAAAGTTATGGCCTTAATTGAGCAAATTGACCAAATTTCTCAAGGTGAGATATACGGCTATTAATGTGATTTTGCTACTGGAATTTTGTTTTTCTAAGGCAGAAATTTTAGCTTATTTTCTCTCCAAAATTTCATTGATCCGCTGCTAGCACGGGTTCGACTCGATAGGCGTTCGTGTACGTGAGAGTGAAGGGAATTAGTTTCTGTTTCTGCAACCATCTCTAGAGGAGATATTCCTGGTGAGAAACTCATTCTTCTTTATTGAATTTTGTTATTTTTTATTTCCATTTCTATTGCTCCTGGGGGCAGATTTGAGGAAACGTTCCGTAGTTCCGCTTTAATCGGGCGTTTTGTGATTAAAAATCCCAACAGGTGTCAACTCAGCCCTATGAGTGGATAATGTACAACTTGGATTTTATTTCCTCCATTTTCATATTGCTTATGCTGTACTTGGTAACTAGGTTTATAATGCTCCTAGTGTTGACCAGGACTCTCCTTAAACCCTTTGATTGTAACCTCCAGCACTAATGCATCCATATATGGTGCTATGACTTTGTTGATAAAGGAGAAGGAACATTCAAATCATTATACCTCTTGGTATTGGACATTATTTGGTTTGAAGCCCCTTCCTTCCTGTTGGGTGGCTTAAATTCAAGTCCTCTAACTACCAATAAAATGGTCTAACAAAAGAAGGAGATAACCCATAATATATAGTTTTGTTGAGAGTTTTATGAAGAGGAGGACATTGCATATGAGTAAGCTAACAATGTGAATTGAGCTACTTACTACACCATGGGTATGGTTGCCACATAATGTTTATAGTTTAGGAGGAGACCAAATTATGGTTGTGAATTAGGAAAAGCACTCTCCCCACCTCATGCCACTAAAGGCTCCTTCATGCATAATTTTCTTAGGGGTATAATGTCAATCAATATAGACCCCACTACCAAAGTTACTCCAATGCTAGGAGCGACTGCTACTGCATGTAGCTGCTTGAGTAGGTTCTGAATTGTAGCGACATTTACTGGTTATAGAGTTGTCATCACCTTCATAACTAGATAGTCTTATGTCCCTCCGATGGTGCTACCCATTATGGATGGGGTAGTCTGTGAGCACAAGATTTTTATCCTCGGGGTTTCTGTGATTATAAATATTTCTATATATATCTTGTTTCTATGGTTTCAAGGGTCTAGGTTAACTCAAGATTGAAGCTTCACATCGTTAAACTCTATAACTCAGAAGACTTTATTGTTGTTTTTGGACAAAAGCCATAAGGACGTCAGTGTTAACCGTATAGGTATCAATAATAATCGTACAGTTGTAAATGATAACAGTACGGTTAACACAAAATCATCCAAATAACACAGATAAAATCTCAAAACCATTAATGTCTTAAGCTCTTGGTCCAGAAAAGAGGCAAAAGAAACCAAAAATAAAATATAAGCTGGTTGAAAGGGATAGGGGGAGAAAGATAATCTGGAGAGTGGAGAGATAAGGTGTGAAAGAGAGAGAAGAGAGAAAAGTGAGAGTTTCTTAGCATTGGGTTCTTTAATCTTTAAGTTCTAAGGTTAAACTATGTTAGAAATCTTGGAAAAACATTTTACTAAGATCAATAATGGGTTTAGAGACAAGTTGAATCACTAAATTCCTGACTACAAAGTAAAATTTTGAGTTTTTGGAGTTTGTAATTCAAAGCCAAACTTCAAAGAATTAGAGCACTCTTGAGTTGATTATCGATATCTAAGGCTGTGGATTCATACTACAAAGGTATACTTATAATAACCAAGCATATTCCTCTTGTTCGACTTGATTTGGAGCATCATTCGCATTATTTTTGCCTTATTTCGTTCTTGAGCATTTCTGGGTTCTATATGGAAACAAGAGCTGCAAGGCTATAGCAACAACTGAATGGTTGTCTTGGCAACCGTATGTCTATCATAACCTAAATATTCCTAGAAAAAAAGCCAAAAGATGAACTAGGCTTTTGATCTAGAGGCAAGATCCGTACGAATATTAGGTTAACCATACGATTATCAACAACACCCGCACGGCCATTGTCTTAGGATAGATTCTTTAAAATCCATTTTATGAGCATTTCATGACATCCAACCTTAGATTCAATTTTCAGAAGCTATATTTAGAACAGATCAACGATAGAGATCAGATCTTTTGAATTTTGACCCACTTTATCATGTTGAATAATTAACTGGAAAAAATGTTTTTCCAAAAATCTTCATAGCTACATTTTAAAATGTTTTCTAGGTTTAGTTGGATAAATCTATTGGATTTCTCTGACTATCCTCTCTAAAGGCATGATCCTGATCTCGTTATTATCCATTTCTATCATTTTTTATTAAAAAATGTGCTTATAAGTATCGCTAATATAACACCCCTTATTTCTTGCGCCATATTCAAAGATGATCTGCTCACATATATTTTTTTTCTTTTTTTGTTTTTTTTGTCAAAGTTTACACCATTTACTTATTAACATAAATCCACAATTACAGCACACAAGTATATGTATCTATTCTACAAGCTTGAGATGAGAGAAGAGAGAGTCAGATAGAACTCAGCGGATCGACCTTTCATCCATGCTTTCTACCATGCTTTAACCTTCTAGGAACTTAAACTTCATCTACAACTTTACCTAGCTGGAAAAATTAGCGATTTTTATGAGTCGCTACTCAATGAGTATAAACAAACAATATAAACACATCCACACATATTCACATATACAAAATTTATCACACAAGCATACATATATGCAAATGAATGAACTATTTCTTTACTTGTTATGACACAACCAGCCAAACAACTGCCCTAGGATAATATACCAGATATCAAATGATTTCGCTGGCCAACTCATATAAACATGTATTTGACCTTTCGGTCCATATAATAAGATATTCCATGTGATTGACCATATAGGTCCAGATAATAAGATAATCCATGTGATTTATGTAATTGCAGTGTTTGGTCAGGTATGTCACAACGCCCTTTTATTTTTCATGTAACCATGTACACCAACTTTCACACATATAACATTTATCCTAAATAATTCCATATAATTCACGTAGTGCATATAATTGGTTTAACAACATTTCACATTTGTACCCCTTGCAATCACCACATATTCACAATATACTCGTATACATATGGTTTCATCTCAACACATAAATCCACTTAAAACCACTTCCAACAAATCATAGCAATACAAATACAAACATAACAATATAACAAGTCACAATATTCATTAACTCATGTCACATTAATCAATTCACAACTATCACCAAACACAAGCAAATTCAAATCAAGTAACAAGCAAATTCAAATCAAGTTTATACTCACAACTTAGTCGTTAATTCCCTCGTGGGCAGCTTGTACTCTCTTCCGGATTATCTTCAAGATTTTGAACTCCTAAAAATATAAAGTCATATCAAATACAAATACGTCATATTTTTCCTTTCTATGAAAACACTCTATCCTTACTTATGTATATATAGGTTTCCATTACCTTACCACATTTAAAAATTCATAACTTACACTATATATATATCCAAATGACCTGATTCTTGTTTTATTTTACTCCTAACACAAAGATACATATCATATTAAAATCACATAATTTTCGGATTATTATACAAATTATTATAAAATTTACTTTCTAGCCCTGTTTTTGTCCAGTTTTACCTAAACAGCTTCTAATAATTTTACTATAACTTTATCCGTACAACTTGGATTAATCTAATTATTTCTTCTAATTAAACTAGACACATAAGGGAACAACATATCGAAAAATCAGAAATTTTTGGATATTAAAATAATTATGGCATAACTTTAAATCTGACCCTGTTTCTTTGATCATCCAGTTTTGAGCACATCCTCTTTCAAAAATTCTAGCTTTTACTATACTTGCCTAAAAATTATGAAATTATGTAGAAATATTTCTAAGTCATAGATGAACAATTCATTACTTACAAATTTTTCAGATTCTATTTCTAACTATACGAAATTAATATCACAAACTACATATACATACCTCTTCCTTCTACTTCTCAATTTCTCCCTTATTGATTTTCTTCTTATTCTTCTTCTTCTCTTTTATATTTTCTGTAAGTTCTGTCGACTCTCACAGATTTTCTATCTAAGAAGACTAATGACAACTCTTATCATCCTTATCTCTTCCTAATTGGACCATTTGTCCAATATTTGACTAACAACTCTAATAATAATAATAATAATAATAATAATAATAATAATAATAATAATAATAATAATAATAATAATAATAATAATAAAGATAGGCTATAGAGATTTTAATCTCTAAACAATTATCCCTCCTAAATTACATTTAATCCCTTCATTTCTAATTTTATTCAATTATACCCCTAAATATTTAAGACAAATTTAATTTCTAGTGTTGCACTTATGTATAATCAAATAAATACCTAATGCATATTTTTACCTTATTTAGTAACATGTATAATACAAATGTATTCTCTAGTTTATCTAATTGTGACATATAATGATCGTGCATAAATGCCAAATGAATGCATTAAAAATGGGATGTTACATCTAACCTTTATTTTGTAGGTTTAAATGAATGCTTAGTTTTTTATTTTCTAGATTCTCGTATTTTAGGCAGTTGTACCTCCAATCCCCTTTTTATTCAAATGTATCCCTTGGGATAGCATTTTTTTGAATTGGGTTGTAATAATTAATTTACCCACACACACACACACACATATATATATAGTGCGCCATGTGATTAAAATAAAATTAACATTAGCTTATAAAATGTAGTGGATTGAATGTTGAGTTTTAGTTTCAATAAGATAATAAGTAAGTGACTCGTCTGAACCTAGATATCTAGAAGGTATAACGGTCCTCACTTGGTTTCAGATGTATCTGAATTTCCCGATTGAGCTGATTCAGGTGGCGACTCCTATACCTTTTTTGAGATTTAGGTTTCGAATCTTTCATGAACATTAATTCTCAAAATGAATTTCCTAAATTAAATAAATCAATAAATAAAAAGACCCCGCGACATGCTTAGCCGCATCGTAAATTGTCGTCCGCTCACATAGTCAAAATTGTGATTGATGGGTTAGTCGTTGGAGCAGAAAAGGAGATGACTAATCATGCTACCCTAAGTTCCCAAGGTCATCATGTCCATGCTCATTGCATCATTGATATTACTAAAGGAAAAATCATTTTAGAGTGTCAGATATTTGTCGCTTGGAGGGCCCGATTTACTTGCTAGGAGAAAGTAGATGTTGACGTTCCTAATTGGGGATACTTAATGTTTAAGTTAGTCATGCATTGTATTCTCCTATTTAGGCAAGAACTACGTCTTTTCTAACCTATTAAGAGATCAACGACCAAAGTATCAGATCTTTTCATCCGATGTATCTCTTTGTTCGACTTAGAGCTTAAGACTTCTCGAAGACTCAACTCATGTTAGGTCGGGTGAATATCCTAAAAATATTTTGTTATTGCATTATATAATAAAACCAAACCCATATTATCTTGCTATACTTCACATCCTTTTTTTTTTAACTTCACTCCTTTCATGTTCATACTCTCCCCTTTTATTAGTTGTTAGACATGAAGGTTTCACAATACTTTTAAATTAAGGAAAACTACATAACAAAATCATGTGGTTTGTAGATTTTGAAAATCGAAGGCTGTATTCTAAAAATGTATAAGCGCATGCCTTGTGGTTTCGCCCGTAAACGAATAAAGGAATTCCATCATATTTTGTCTATGACTAATGACATGGCAATTCTTTTCTGGGTATTTTCATAAGTCATTATTTACTTATTTAAAATATTAAAAATTATATATTATTTTTAGGTTTTTTTATTATTTCTTCCCTTTTCTTTTTTTTTTCTCCATCTTCCTCCAACTTTCCATCTTCTTCCTTTCTAAACCCTAGCCTTCAATCTGTTGTCGTGATCAAAACTCTTCTTCTTCTTCTTCCTTTCTTACCTCAATCTTAAGAATCGATTTGGAGCCGCTTCCATGCAGACCTACCATCTTCATGCCTACTTCTTGCGATTTATTAATCTCTAGGTTTCAAATTGGAATTAAGAAGAACCAAGGCTGAATCACACCCAGATTTCAAATTGGGGAAGTTTGACATGTAATAAGATGATTCCAGTCATGAATGCGAACACAATTTCGATTTTAAATGTGCACAAAGTGTGTTGTATGCCCTTTATATATTGTAGTTATTTGTTAAAACGTTGGCTCCATTTTATAATACAAGCATTTTTTTGCTTTTATTGAAATACAATTTGTTGAATTGAAAATTTTCATATATTTCAAAGAAAATTAATTTCATTCAATTGCATAACTCGATTTTGCAATACGATATAATGTTTCCATGTTTTTAGACTTTTCTTGTTTCCTCATATATTTTTGTATAAATTATCTTTGATGTCTTTTTGTTACAATGGCAATTTTCAATACAATAATAAACATGAAAATGAACTCAAATGGATTTCCTTTCGCATGATTTGCATAGATTAGAAAAAGAGATGAGTTTTAGGGATGAAGAAGAGATAAATTTAAAAGACTAAAATGTCCATGGAAATAAATAAAGACTAATTGTCACACCATCACTTTTTATATTGGGTAAATAATTGGAGTGACGAAAATACGTTCGAAAAAATTACCGTGTCATCAGCCATAAAAAAAATATGATGGAAATATCTTTATTTGCTAATGAGTGAAACCACGAGACATGCCTTTGTACATTTTTAAAACACAGCCCTCCACTTGTCAAACCTCCAAACCACAAGTTTGTATTATATATTTTTCACTTTAAATTATAATTAAAAGCTTATTTAGAATTTGTGGATAAAAATAACATCGCAAACGAGACAAGGTGGGAATATAGATCGATTTCCCTATCCACATGTCTGATTTAGATGAAAAGCTCTATCTCGTCCACGTTTAAATGATAAAACCTCATTCATATATAACATTGCAAATGGGGTGATGGGGGGATGTGAACCATGTCCCCTGTTCCCATTTATGTAAAATAAAAAAAGTTCTCATTATGGGATTGGGATCCCCATGTTAATCTCATTCTCTGTGAAATTTAAATTTTATAATATACTATAAATATACAAATACAATCTTAAAAATATTAGTATAATCACTTGATAAAAAAACATCAATCATAAACAATACATCAATCCAAATATAAACATAAAGAACTATTTTATCCAAATATAAAAATAAACATTAAGAAATCCATGTTTTACAAATTATGCATGTAACAAAAAATATTATCCAATGTAAGAAGTACATTAACCCACCAAACATATTAATAATTCAACAGTAACTTTAAATCCCTCATGTAATTTGTGTATAGAAAATATTATTAGGTGATTGCGAAATTATTTTTAGATGTATTGGAAATTTTTATTAGGTAAAAAATAAATATATATTTTTTTTGTTAAAAAAAATATATTAATAGTATAATTGTATGAATAATAGCTTTGTTGTTATTTAAAGAATCCCAGTGGGATCATAGTTAAATTGTAGAAAGCGAACCTTATCCCTAACCCATCTTCGTTTGTGGAAAATATTTTTCCTAAAGAAATAAGTCATAATACTTTGTTTCCTCTAATTAGATAGGCTTTGGAGTTAAATTGTCTATTTACTATTCTCCAAATGTCAATTTAGTCCTCAAAATTTTAAAATTGTCAATGTTCTCCTTTACCTTTTAAATTTTCAATAATTATTCTCACTCTTGTAATGGTTGTTAAATATGATTCAAACAATTATTAAATGAAATTTTTTTTTTGGAGCTATTTATTCTCACTAAAAAGGTGATATCTCCACTAACGTTAAGTACTAACGCAAATGATACGGCTATAACCCCTATTATACTTGACAAAATGCAACAGATAAGCATCGAAGAACTGATAAAAAGTCTAATAATGTAACTAGAAAAATTTATGCTAGGTATAATGTCCAAATTTCTGGTGAGATGTTCTTGCAAGAAGGGGTAAATTGTGAAAAATTTAAAAAATGAGGGATAATATTAATGATTTTGAAAAGTTAAAAAAATAAATCTAGATTAATTAATCACAATTCTACCCTGAGAGCGAAATAGATAAATGTAAAAGTTTTCAAATTACGAGAGAAAAAAAAAAGAAACACGCAAACCAGCCGCTTTCTATATTTATTTGGTATGTAAAAAACAACTAAATTGAAGAATAAAATGGAGGAGGAAAATGTGGCATTAGAAAGAAAGAAAGAAAGAAAGTGAAACCCTCTTTTAAAAAAGAAAAAGAAAAAGAAAAAGAAGCCCTCCCTCCCCTCCCCTCTTTAGTACACTGAATTCATCAAACCAAATCAAAATACCCGCTGAATTCATCAGAAGCTCATTATTCAAACACTTCATAATTCATATACACTAATCCTTACAATCCACTACTATATACGAACTTCAGTCTTATTATCTCTGCCGCCGTATTCATTGTTGATGTTTCCGGCGTCATTGGATTTTCAGTCTCCTGCGACTTCCTTTTCCAACTCTAACCAAAACCCTAACCATACCCATGGTTTCCCTCCATTTTCTTCCTATACTTCTGCGGATGATAATCCACGGACCACCGAGTCTGTCCTTTTGGGTAATGCAAGTGAATTCAATATGAATAATGATGCTGCTGCATCAAGGAACGGGTCTCGAATTGGGTCTAAGACCTCGGCCCGAACCCGCCCGAGACTGGTGAAAGTGAGGAAGCAGTTGCATGGGCGGTCGAAAGGCATATCAGGTGGCTCCGGGGTTGGTCTTAACCCATTTCAGTCTGTTCGTGAGAATTCCAATTCTGGTAATGATTGTACTAGTAGTTTAAATGTTTCTTCAGAGAAATTTGTGCCAAATGGCGGTCAATGTCCAAGTGTGAGTTTTGTTTTTGGTGCTAGTAGTAGTAGCTGTACTTCAAATGTGACTGCCCCCGAGAATTTGGATTCTAAGCAGAGATTATTTGATATGAATGTGGAAAAACTTAGTTGTAAAGAGGATTCTGCAAAATCTGAAAGTATTAGTTTTGTGTTTGGGGATAGGCTGAAGCACTTCCATGCTGATGAGGAAGAATCATTTTTAAAAGATAATGGTAAGCTTAATAATGCAGCTATGGGATTTAGTTCCAAGCAGTGGCAATCAAGTGAAAATGAGCGTGAATCAGTTTCAAATTTAGAGAATAGAAAAACTCAGAATTCGGTGTTTGTGTTTGGTTTAACTGGGAATAATGTAGGGACAAAATCGGATATGGAAAAGAGAAGGCAATCTGGGCTGGATTCAGGTGCATGTAATGTAGGAAAAGTGAGTTCGAGGAGTGAAGATGAGCATGAGAAGAACAATTTTGAGGGTTTGGAGAAGGGAGACCCCAGTGGAACTGCGGTTGAATTGAATTCTAATAATGTTGGGTTCATCTTTGGTGGTACTCCCAACAATACCAGAACAAATATGAGAATTTCTAATACCAGTTATGTATTTGGCGCCAGTTGGTTTAATTTGAATGACAATAAAGAATCTGGTGGAAGTTTTCTGAATTTGGTTCCTGATCAAACATCTAAGATGAAAGCAGAGGGCAAAGCAGCCAATGATGTCAATTATACTGCATATGTATTTGATAGTAATGGTGCTACGAATCGCAAGGAGGATGATGGTACGGTTCCTCTGATATTTGATGGTAATAATAGTTGTACGAAAAGTTCCATGTCAGCAGAATATGCAGCTACGAACCATCCTGATCAGCTAAAGTCAATGAGTGACTGTAACAGAACTGAAAACACACAAAATGATTCTCTACATTCTGGCGTGGATGGGAAATGTGAACCAGCATCACATCAGAGCAGTAGTGATGTAGCTAATTCTTGTGCTACAAGCTCTGTATTCAATCTCTCGGATGGGTTGAAAAATTTAAATATTGATACTAAAAAGTCATCAACAAAAAATGATGCATTCTATGAGTTTGGAAGCAATAAAATGTCTTCTTCCTCTTCTAATGGAATTTTTGATACCATTCTGAAGTCAGCAGCATGTATGTCTGATAGTGCAAATAGTGTTTGTGATCAATTGAAATCCACTGGTATGGTTGGAAGTTCTAATGTAAGTGGTTCTCCTGTTGGAATTCCTTGTTCTGGAGCATTTAGATTTCAGGAAGGAGTTGTAACAGGTTCTACTAAGAGCCAATTTTCTAATGATAAAGTGATTGATGAAACACAGATCAATGCTCCTGCTGCAATGTCACCATCGTTGTCGATTGACCGTGACTCCCATGGGAATGTTGGTGTCTTTGAGCCACCTCTTATGCCTTGGCTCAAGGAAAATGTTGAAAGTGGTTCCACAAGCACTTTGGATAGATTAGGAGAACCATTTACAGACTTCAACACACCAAAATGGGATCCTTCTTCTTTAAAGGAAAGTCTATTTCCTGATTTAAATGAAAAACTAGAATTTAGTGTAAAGGACAGATCAAAGAAGGACAGAAAATCAAAGACAATGAGAAGAAAATTGAGGCAACTTTCTCAATGTAAGAAACAACATGGGCAAGATCAAATAGAATGCGAAGGCAGTGAGCAAGGGGCTTTAAACTCCCCAGGATGCTATTCTCCCATGGATTTTTCTCCTTACGAGGATACTCTGAGATGCTCTGATAGCAACACTGAGCAGGTCTGCCATAGAACTGCTGCTGGTGTTGCTTCTGCTGAAGATGCATCTTTCGTACGTGGTGAAAGCAACCATCAAATAGAATTCGGGTTTGCTTCAGGCTTGGAAAATATAGATGTGAGAAAATTTTCTTTTTCTGCTTCCTCCATAATGAATGAAGTTTCTGCAAGAAAACGACTGCATAGAAGGAAAAATAGGACAAAAGCTTCTTGTGAGCCATTTGTTATTTCGGCAGACCCATTTAAGGTTAGTGTTTCTTCTGTCCCTTTTTATCTCATGCGAGCTCCAATAATGTTGACGTCACCTTCTGTTGCTGTACAGAATAAAGGAGACCTATCCACTTCACACAGGATGCCAGAGAATAATGCAGAAGCTAATGAACAGGTGAAGCATAGTTTTGTCTCATCCACTATTGCATTTGAGGAAGCATGTGAGACGTGGCGACTCAGGTGCATATTCAAAATTAAAACTTTTGGTGTTTAGCTGGGTTGTTTGAAATTAGAGTTCCTATGTTCTTATATTGAGATATTTTAGCTTAATAATCTGTGACTTTCTGGGTTTTTCATTGTGTACTTAAACACTACTGGTTTGATTTTGTGAAGGGGAAATCATGCTTATCGGAATGGAGATCTGTCAAAAGCTGAAGACTTTTACACTCAAGGGATAAAGTGTGTCCCTTCTAGTGAGTCATCAGGATCCTGCCTCCAGCCTCTTGCTATGTGCTACAGCAATCGGGCAGCTACACGGATGTCTCTTGGAAACATAAGGGAAGCTTTGAGGGATTGTGCAAAGGCTGCTGCTCTAGATCCCAGATTTCTTAAAGTTCAAATGAGGGCTGCCAAGTAAGGCCTTAGATGATATAATTGTGATATCTGATTACCGGTGGTCTGGATGTCGCAATAAAGTTTAAGTGTGTCCTTTTCCTTTGCGTTGGTTTCAAAAGATTTTTATGTGCAACCTAATGATCTGGTTTTCAAGATTTTTTTTGTTGGGTTTTTCCTTAGACATCTGCTGGCTTTACTTCATTTGTCTTTATATGAAGACCATTTTGTGAACCCTCTAATTTTTCCCATTATATTATTGATGTCTTTTCTAAGTTGGGAGCAAACTTTTATAACTTTCAAACTCCAAGGCTGATGCATTTCCAAGCCTCTTGGCTAAATGCAGATTGAATAAAGATGCTTGCAACCTAGCCTTGGTTCTGTGTGTGTTAATGAAGGGGAATACTTAGCACAGGGACTGGCAAATTGTATTGAAGGATAAGAGATCAAAGGAAAGGACTATGGTTGTCTAGCCCTTATTTTTAAATTTAACTTCGTGATTTATATTGCTATAGAAGTTTGAAGGATCTATTCAAGATATAGATATTGTCATGAAGGCTTGAACTGTAAAAAATGTGCTAAAAATCAAGCCTGGAATTCTCAATTAATTTCAACCTGGTAGTTTCTTCTTCTCAAATATGTGAATTTTTTTTTTTTTTTTTGGGTTTTCCCAGTTGTCACCTAATGCTGGGTGAACTTGAGGAGGCTCGACGAAATTTTAGCAAGTGCTTGGCATCTGAGAATGGTGTGTGCTTGGATAGGAGAATCACAATACAAGCTGCTGATGGCCTCCAAAAACTTGAGGTATGTATTTTATTACTGCTACGTTGAGAGGGAGATAGATAATTCAAATTTCTATATCTTATTGTGTGGTTTTCCTTGTCTGCAGAAAGTGGTTGACTGTATGAATCATGCAGCCAAGCTTTTGGAACAACGGAAATCTGATGCAGCACTCAGTGCTTTAGAAGTAATTGCAGAGGGCATATCAATTAGTCCATATTCAGAAAGATTGCTGGAAATGAAAGCGAAGTCTATGTTCATGGTTTGGATTCTTTCAACATATGGCTACTGCATTTTCTTTATCTCGTTGTTGTCCCTCTTCAGATTTGGTCCCAGCATAATTATTATTATTATTTTACTTATTTTGGTGCATCTTGTAGGCAAGAAAGTACGAAGAGGCGATTGAGTTGTGTGAGCAGACTCTTTGTGCTGCTGAGAAGAATCTTACTTCATCAGGCTCCGGTGACCTGTTGGAGGATAAAAATTGTTCTCAAACTGAAGGCCACTTGTTTCCAAGGCTATGGAGGTGGCACTTAATATCAAAATCCTACTTTTATTTGGGCAAGCTTGAAATGGCTCTTGATTTACTTGAAAAGTTGGAGAAAATGGGATCTGCAGTTGACAAGTATATTATTTTGCTCATTCAAAGCTTTTTTTTTTTTTAAACTTCCTTGGTCCTTTCCATATTGAATTTTGTAGGTACTGATATTTCTTTTAATTATTTAGGTATGCAAAAAAGATATCGGATTCATCAATTTCACTAGCAGCCATGATCCGTGCTCTCATTCATCACAAGGTAGATTCATTTCAAATTTAATATCTTCCTGTTATGTTTGAAAATTGATTTTTATGTGTAACGAGTCATTTATTATGAATATGCCAGGCTCAATCACTTAGATAAGGATTGAAATCTTGTGAATCTAGATTAAAAATTTTCTAGGATGGGGATGGAGTGATTCATGAGGTGTGGTTTTGTTAATGGTGGATTTATATACTATCTCATCTTTTTCTTGACGGCCGAATTGAAATGAGATGATGTTTTTGATTGAGTCAAGCCGTTATTTAAGTATATTTATTAATTGCCTGATTACCTTGAGATGGAGATCGTGCAATCTTAAATGTATCTGCATTGTCATTCTTCAGACGTTTCCTGATTTTTTTTTCTTTCATCTGGTTTGCTATTCTTTTCCTCTGAGTACAATCCGAACTCAATGGTCAAAATCCATTGTTTCTTTTTCAAGCAAGCATCCGCTGTATCTCTAGTTTTTTTTTCTATTGCTGACACTAAATTCTCTCATTGTTGCATCTAAAAATTGAGGAAAATTTTCTCGAATGAGAAAACTTGAAGAAATGGTTAATATATCTTACATAGAACATCATAATTTAGGTAGTATAAACTGACAAAATGTTTATCTTCATGTCGTTGTGGCCTGATATTTGTGTCATCCTTTACAGATGACCAAGGATTACCTTAGATATTTTTAAAGATTTGTAATATGTATCAAACTGAATGCTTCCTAGTTATTGACTAGATTCTTTATGTAGCTTTTGGTTTTGTGATATTGAAGATAACTTGTCACTCTGTAGATTTGATTATTAGTCAAAGCAGTGAAGGAGCTTGATTTGCTAAACCTGCATTGCATTTTTGCATCCAACATTAAATTATAAAGAATAAAATTTTCAAACCATAATTCTGGCCTATGAAAGAGCTTGTGTTTGATTATAGTTCTGAAACATCTTGGTGTTTGATTATAGTTCTGCGTCATAGTCTGTGACTCTGTATGATGATTAATTTGGCATTATGATTCCAGTGGGCATGTCATGACATATTGGCATTTTCCCGATTGATATTCCAGTTCAGTTTAAAATTCTTGTCAATTGCAGAGTGCGGGGAATGAAGCAGTCCGTTCAGGAAAATATGCAGAAGCATTGGAGCATTACACTGCTTCAATAGCAAGCAATATCGAATCACGCCCTTTTGCTGCAATCTGCTTCTGCAACCGTGCTGCTGCTCATCAAGCATTAGGCCAGGTTACTGATGCTATTGCTGATTGCAGTCTAGCAATAGCCCTCGATGGAAATTACCAAAAGGTTTGACCTTCAAAACAGAACTTTTTTCTTTCTAAACCAATATGATTGAATGGATTGTGATTATGAATAGATATTTACAAGGGAAATAAGTTTTTGGTTTATGATTTGACTAATTTCCTTGGATTGTGTGAATTTGTCTAGAATTATTCATTCATTTATTATATTACTCATACTGAACTATGCTATCCCTCAACAGAAATTACCTGAAGGTTTTACCTTCAAAACAGAATTCTTTTTGTTTCTACAATCGAATATAATTGATATGGAATGCCATAATGAATGGATGTTTCTTTACTTTGGAAATTAATTTTTGGTTTATGGTTTGAACAAGTCCCTTGGATTGGGTAAACTTGACAAGAATTATTCATTCATTTAATACATTACTCATACTGAGCTATGCTTGACCTGTAGTTTCCACAATTGCTGGATCTGCATCTCAGTAGAGAAATATGAATTTCCAGATTGGTTTTTTCAGATAGTATTTCCTACTAATAATAAGTCAGAAAAATTAGCCCCAGCATGAAATGATTAGATATTTGAAGTTGGTTTAAGAGAATCTTAATGTTAATATGGTTTGTTCATTTGATTTGTTGGAGTCTTGATGGTTGTTTTGCTTTTACTCTTCTGATGCACGGAGCTTTATGGATTTTAATGTGAACTTGGGATCTATATGCTGAAGGGCAGAACTATTATTTGATTGTGATCAGACAAGCAGCTTTGGTGTATTTCCAGAGTTCATTTGGGGAATGGTTATTGATGAGGAATTAGTGTAGCTCTCTAGCTTCAAATTTTTTCCTTAAATTCTTCAAACCTACCTTGCTTCCACCCACCACCACCCCCCACCCCTCACCACCCCCCCCACGTTGCTTGCAATCCTTAAAAATTACTATTTCCTTTCTTCTTTGTGGACATGTCTTAAAAAGGCTACCCTGTACTGTCAAGGAATAATTTCTTCAAATTTGTATCTCATTCCTTTTTAATGACAATATTTCAGACCATTGCTTCTTGATGGAAACTTTGGAAGTGTTGTATGCAGTTTGCAATAGCCTGGTAAATTGGCTAAAAAAAGCTAGATACCTCTTTGCAGGAACGCTGCTGACTGGGTGGAATCCTATTTGCTATTTTTTTAACTAATTAATTTCATATTTACATGAAGAAGTTCTGAAATCATTAGATGATATTTTGTGTCTGATTGTCTGCTTCATTGCTCAGGCAGTTTCTAGGAGAGCCACTTTGCATGAGATGATCAGAGATTATGGACAAGCAGCCAGTGATCTCCAAAGAGTCATATCTGTTCTCGAAAAGCAATCTGATGGAAAAGCTAAACGATCTGGCACACCTGGTAGTAGATCCAGCAGCACTAAAGAATTAAGGCAAGCTAAACGCCGTTTGTCCTCGATGGAAGAGGAGTCTAAGAAAGAAACGGTGTTGGACCTATACCTTATTTTGTGAGTAACCCAATCACTGGTGCTTTTAGAAACTGATGTTTTCAATAGAACTGTATGGTATATTTTTGTAAGTAGTTCGTTCATTCTTAATACAAAAAGAATAAAACCTGACTGCTTAGGGAGCCCATCGGATAGAGGGTGAATTTGGCCCTTCAACTTGGCTCTCAAGATCAATTTTCCCCAAAGTGAACTTGGTTATCAATCTAGTCTGCAACTTGATATTTTTTGTCAAATTAGTCCAATTGGGACATGTTTACGTATGATTTGTGGTTCTTTGGCATGTATCTATTTCTAGTGTTGATTTTGGACTAATTTGACCAAAAATGTGAAATTGACGGACCAAATTGTTACTCAAAGTTCATTTTTTGGGGCAAACTGACCCATTTGACTGAGCCCGTTGGATGCATCTTATTTTACTCTCTATTGGATTAATGGTCTTGATGCTTCCAATTTATGGGCTTCACTGTATGTGTTTCCAATCGGGTTAAAGAATGCAATGATATTTGTTTGTGACTATAGATTATCGGAGTTGAGGTTTCACTCAGTTTAGTTGCTTTTTGCGACTGATTTTGTGTTTGTAATTGTAAGTTAACTACTTGTGCTCGTGATGCAGGGGAGTTAAACAATCCGACTCCGCAGCTGATATTAAAAAAGCATATCGCAAAGCAGCACTCAAACATCATCCAGACAAGGTTGTAAGATTTTTCCACAGATTTGCTTGATTATGATTGAAACTTGTTTATCATCTGAATGTTAGATTTTCCTTCGGTTTGTAGGCTGGTCAGTTCCTGGCTAGAAGTGAAAGTGGAGATGAGGGGCAACTTTGGAAGGATATTGTCCAGGAGGTACACACTGATGCTGACAGGTTATTTAAAATGATTGGAGAAGCATATGCAGTGCTTTCAGACCCCAAGAAGGTAAGATATTCGCACTATTCTTCATCTAAGGTAGATTTGGTCATTGTTTGCTTTTATGTACTTAACTATTTGGACTGCTTGCTGTTCTTTACATGAAGGTGATCTTCCACATTTTAGCTAACTTATGTTTGGGAGTAATATTTACTGAAGTAATTATTCAGAGTAAGAAATGGGGATTACAAATTACTGGATAGCAATAAGGTGTCTTTGCTTCAGAATGAAGTGATGAGGTGACTAGATGACAAAGAAGTTCAAGTGATTGAAATAGATTATGTTCTTGATAGATGCATCAGTTTGGCCCCTGTACTTAAAATTTTCTCAAAATTTAACAGTTGATTGATGGTTCTATTATGAGTCTATTGCTGTTAAATGCTTGTAGTCAAACCTGTATTCTCCCATCATTTGTGTGTTTTGGAACCATCAGTCGAGTAATAGCCAATTTAATTGACAAATTCAACCAAGTACATGGGCCAAACATGAAAAAATTGAAGGGTCAATTTGATAAATTCAACCAAGTACAGGGAAGTATTGTTTTTTCCCTATAATAAATAGCATTATAAATATACATATATATGTACATATTATAAATTTCTTATAAGATTTGATTAAATTGATTATTGTACAAAGAAATTATACTAATCATAAAAATAACTATTGAAAAATGTTGTAATATGTTCTTTTCTTTATAAAAATGGAAAAGTAAAAAAGAAAAGTTTTTCTCCTTATTCCTATAATACTTTCTAGTACCTTGTTTTGAATTATTCTGCCATTCCTGTGGGGCTGCATATGAATTTCCCTCTTCTGTTTTCCCAGTTTCTAGTTTGATTCATTTGAAGCCTGCTTTTGTGTCCAAACTACAGCTTTAGGTTATGCCTAGTGTTATATAATAAGAAGATTTGTTCGTTGAATGAGGTTTGAATATCATCTACAATTCGTAAAAATCAGATAATGGCAATGATTTGATCTCATGTGCATGCTGATTCATTCTGTTGTAACAGCGGTTAGAATATGATGCTGATGAGGAAATTAGAAAAGCATTAAAAGAAGACAAAGGACTGTACCATACAAGAAGAACGACAGATTGTAGCAATGGAAGGAGAAACTGGCCGGAAAACTGGAAGACATATGGTTATTCACGTACTCGGTGGTGATCAAATACACCAAGTATTTGAAATCCAGGATAAAGCTTCAAAATGAGATTCTTTTTGGTCAAGAAAAGGTTCGATGAGCTAGTGGAGAAAGTTCCATTGTTGATCCATCTGGTGTGATTAGCTCAGAGTTCTTGTCCCCAGTATTGGCCTTATTATCCGTCCAACAAATATGGAGAATTTCAGGTGGAGGATTTGTGTTTTGTCGAATTAATAATGGGTCGTCTTTTTTGTTTATTTCTGAAAAACATATAGCAAGCTAACCGTGGAGATACAAAGAGTCAAAAAAGGAAAAGTTTAGGAGGTGATGGTTCTGGTTTAGGCAAGGAGTGTGAAGTTTGTTAAGAAATGAAACATTAATCTATACAAAATGAAACATCAATTTATACAAACTGCTACACTACTATCAATATACGTGGAAATTTTTCCTGGAAGTTACCATTATTGAGAATGAACTAATGAACGCAGGCTACACTTGTTCTTCATATTTGTATTTTTATTAATGTGTTTAGTATATTTTTATTTATTTTTTTAATTGAGCTAAATGGTGAATAATAGGAAAACGGAGCTGTAGCGTACCTTTTCTTGTCAATGGGTCTGGAACTAGATCAATCGTATATACATTACTTTGTTCGCATAGAGACTCAAGGTTACATTCCATTTGATTCATTCATTATATATGCACGCACATTGCTTATATTACATAATGATATGCATCTTCATTAGATTAGATGGTAAAACTGAATTTAAAGAACTAGAGTTGGATCAAATAAAGCTCTCTGAAAATTCAAATTTGATTGAAAATAAAAATTTATTGTGCGTCTCAAAATGACGTTTTATTTTCAGTAGTTTAAAAGATATATATAATTAAGATAAAAAAAATATGGGTGGTGGTGTTGGATGGTTAAACACGATGATGAAGAGGTGATAGAGAAGGCTAGCGTACTTCTTTGGGCGCTATGGGCTAGGAGAAATCATTTGGTGTGGGGTGAAGAGTGCAGGTCCACGTCTCAAGTTGTTATGCATGGTGCTGGGTTCTTGCAGGAGTGGAAGGCCATGCAAGCTTCTTGTAGGCCGGCGGTGGTGATTCCAGCGGTAACAGCAAATTGGTGGCGTTGATATGGGCGTTTTTAATGGAAGGACTCGTTTCAGACAAGGCTGTGTTATTTGGAATCATGTTGGGTCGGAAGCGGCGGTGTGGAGTGCTCTATTGTATGGTGGGGCTGATCTGGAGTTGGATGAGGGGCTGAGCTGGCTGAAAGATAGCTCATGGTGTAGTTCGATTCATTTTGTTTACAGTCTTAGATCTGCGAATTAGACAACACATGTTTTAGCTAGAGGTGCTAATTCTTCAGCACATAGAAATACTTGGTTTCAATATCCATCTTTGATTAGTGATGTAACTATTTCAAATATTTCTTAATGGTAAAGTTCTTTTTCAGTAAAAAAAAAAAAAAAAAAGATTTTTAAAAAATAATTTTTACACAATTTATTAAATTATGTTAATTTAACCAGTTAATATAAAGCTGCTGGCAGGGAAAGTAATAAATTATTTATAATTTTGAATAATAGTAGTATCGAAACTTATAAAATATTTACAATTTTAATTCAATTTCATATATGTGTTAATTTGTCTCCATAATAAATTATTAAAAAAATTTAAGAAAAAAAAAAAAGAAAAAAAGAATATTGGAAAGTAAGAAAAGTAATAACACAAATCTACAAAAATTTGAAATTGCTCTGCCTTCTCTTTTGCACCCAAATGACCCAGCATACGCTCTGCTCGAGTACTATTTTCCCAGCAAAATACAGTTTCGGGTTCGACAAATTTCATATTAAGGAAAAATGCCATAATGTACGTAAAATAAAACTTACACATCCAATAACAAAAATTACAGTTACAGTTTAAATCTACCATCTCATTGCGAAGAGTTTTTTTATTAGAACCACTCAATATTAGAGCTTTTGACAACCCACTATGGTCTTATGCATCAAATGGCTCAATTCTACTGAGAATAATATGCCTTTCAGAATATTATAAAAATTGCACTGAAATCCCGGAATTGAAGTTTGCTAACCAAACAAAAACATTTAATGCAATAAGCTACAAAGAAGAAGCTTTTGAATTTAAAGATGAAATATCTTCCCAAAATTAACTATTCCTCAATCAGAATCTAACTTGGTACCTCTTCGAAAATACAGCCAATTCGATTCTCTCTTAGCTTGAATCTTACCTTTAGACCACCAAAAATAAAATTCAGAAGTTCTGCGAGTCCCAGAATTGAGCTTATCAAGCAGTTTGCGCCTGCACATGCTCTAGAAGCTGACTAACTAATTTGTAAGTACGCCCTGATAATGCTTTGGTGTGATCTATCAACTGCTCGTACCTGCAGTAAATTAAAGTTTAGCTCATTTGAAACAAACAGAATAAATGCATGAAGGTTCTGGAAAGGTATAAAATACGAGAAGAAAAAGGCTCGAGTCCTGAAGACATGCAAAGAACAAGTGATACTTTGATGATTCTACATCCTTAAACTTACACATTGGGTTGGTTAGGCTCCATGATAACTGTTCCTGTTTCTGTATCAATCTTTGCATCAAGCTTTGAGCTTCGTATGAGATTTACAATCCATCTCTCAGCCTCTTCATAATTCAGATTCAATTTTTCTGCAAGAACTCTGCCATGGATAGCAAATTAACTTAAATTAGCATAATTGAAGGGCATCAATCAATATATTTCCATTCATGAAGCTTTACAAAGAACTTCCTATAAAACTGTACTTACACCATGTCAATACGCTGATGTATACGGCAATAAGTTTCAAAGATGAATAGGCGAGCATTCTCAAGGAATTCATCTCTCAGAGGTATAGTAGAAAAGTTCCCATCTTCAACTCGTTTTCCCAGGAACGGGTCATTTAAAATCACCTAGAATTGGGTAATGAGTTAATATGGTCTTTGGTGAAAGCATATGCAAACAAAACAGTAAGAGCCTTAAACAACTCTCAGAAAAAAGGACATAAGATTTTAGCTTTCCCTTGCATCCCTATTCCCTACCCAAATAGGAGATAGAGAGATACATATTCAACAAGTTCTCAAGGTTCTCACTGAAAAGAATGAACAACACAAGCACACTCAAGCAAAGGAAGCTTACTTCTTCACACTCCCTCATCTTCTTTTGTGCCCCATCAAAATCATAATTCACATAGACACACGCCAAAAACTCAGTGATGGCATCTTTGTAGGAATGCTGCTCTTGCTGTATGACTTTTATAAAGTCTTTGAATTGAGGTCTTCTCCTTTTGTTCACAATGAATGCAGTTGCAAGGTACCTCAAAAGATGGGGGGCATTGGTTTGAATGGCATTGAGATACCTGAAAAGGTAATTAATTCCTTAACAAGAGAACATACTAGAGAATTTAACCTATGCAACAAGCAAAGCTGCATTATATCTAAATGTTGAGAAAGATCATTCATTATATGTGAAGATGCCATGAGATCTTCAACCCCTTCCTGCATGTTCTTAACTGTGGTGCAGCTTGCACTGCTTATTTTGTGATGTTATGTTCCACCACCAAAACTCCTGTCCTCATCCTAATCCTAGTCTCCCTTGGAAGGACTGACCTCTAAATAATTACCATTATTCTTTTCATAGAAGGAAACTAGAACGTGGTTTCATTTGTTTAGCGTATCTATTGTTGTTGATTGAGTAAAAGTACTTTGGCTGTGGGAACTTAGGCATAACATCATTTTTCTCAAAAAAAAGAAGGCAAGAAAAGCCTGCTCAAGCCATAGTTTATTAGTTGCAAAGGAACATTGCACAAGGCTAAAATTTTTCAGAATAAATACAGCACATACAAAATAAGATACCATCACAAAGGAGCTGAACAAATATAATTTCACGCAGTTATAGCTTAAGAAATAAAGTTACAGACAGAGAAATTCAAATACTAGCATAAAGAGTAAAAACCAAATATCTAAACCTTACTTGTCCTGATTAAACAAGTCAATAATCTGTGTTCTTCCATTGTCATGGTTGAAAAATATGAAAAGACTCCAATGCATCAACCATATTCGACTTTGCACCTGATTTAATGGCGAGGAGAAACTCTGAAACAAAAATAAACCAGTAAACACTTGTATTTCGGAAAAACAAAAAACTACCTGAACGAACAGGTTGGTGGGAAATTAGAAAGCATCTAACCTTTGAATCAATTATTTCCTTCAATCTATTTAGTTCTTCAAGAGCAATATCCCAATTCTGCATCAGTATCTCAGCTGCCAACTTCCCCCACAAAGCACCTAAACTTCTTTCACTGTTAGTTGATAAGGCCCTGTACTGGTACAGATAGTCAGCTGCACCCGAGTAGTTTCCACATTCAAACTGAAACTTAGCATACTGGTATAGAGCCTCAATTTGGTCTGGACCAATCTGTTTATGAAAAAAAAATACCACAGTTTCACAATGAAGTTCACATGAGAAAGCCAAACTATAACTTCGACAAATTAAAGCCCAAACTACACCAATCACAAATCCACATAAGCAACAGTAATGATAGCAAGGAAACAAATCATTAAGAGGAAATCAAAATTAATTATGCAGTTGCAGACCTGGTAACGGTCATTAAGCATCTGAAGATTATATTGCTTGTCCGCCCTCAACTCCTGAACAGCACTAGCATTCTGCAAAAACGCCACAAGTGGCGCGGCCGCCTCTTCTAGGGCTTTCAATCTGGCAACGACCTCCGCCCTCCTCTCCACCATATCTAAAAGCCCAAACACATCAGTAAAGCGCACAACTAACAGCTGAGGCATATATTGGTTCAAAAAAAAAAAAAAAAGGTTACCTTGAGGGACGTCTTCCGTGTGGTAGAGGCTCTTATGAATATCCATGGCGTAATCGACCATGTTGGTCTTGTTCAAGAGGTCGATTTTGGATTTGAAGATTTGGTCCTCTGGATAAATCTGTCGTTCTTGAAGAAATTCCAACAGAGGAAACACAAGATGCCTGTCGAGATGAGGGGAGATTCTCGGAGTGAGATCGTACTCAGCCATGGTTGCCGCTGGAGGAGGAAAGTGTACTGAGTGGTGGTGGTGCTTTTACTGGGAGAAGCAAACGACGAAGAAAGATGAAGTTAGGGTTTTTTAGGGATTTTATCACCTATTCACTCTTTCTTTCCCTTTTTTATTTTTGGACCAAAAAAAAAAAAAAAATCAACAATCGGTTTTACGAATAGATTTAAAGCCCACTAAATAGATTTTAATTCTTAAAAAAATTTTTAAGCATCATTGATTGAAATAGATAAACTTAAAATATAAAATTTGTTTTCTCAGCGTAAAATTTGTTATCAATTTAAGTTTATAAATAATAACAATCTCGATGATCAAATTTTGGACTTAATCAATCCAAATAAAAGATAAATGTAGTAGATTTAGTTTTATTTTTTATATTATTTTCATTGTTAATTAAGAATGTACTATTTGGTCTCAATATAAATTGTCTCAATTGAAAAGCGATGTTTTAATTACAATATTATAACTGAATAGACAAAAAAATCTAGTTATCTTGACCATTTATTACTTGAGTGAAACACTAATTATCTTCTTACTATCAAATTGATATTTTACATAACCAATTTGTTGCTTCCTCAATTTGTCTCTTCCTTAATCTGCTCACTCGGTTGCTCAACTAACAACAGACAATCCCCTCCCTATTTATATTAAGTATAAGTCGATGGTTAGAAACAATATTAGCTACACAATTTTTGAATTTTTCCTTGATTATTCTAGAAATAATAACCGATGCAAATATCTCACTAATTAGTTTTGATATTTCTTTTGATTTCCATAATTTAAGTCTAGAATATTCTCCTTTTAAGTTGGTGATGATATTCCAATTCTCTTGCTCAGCACCAACTTAAGTGGCTCTTTCCCTTGATATTGGGAATCTTCATATGGCAATTGGTGTGCTTTCTCGAATTGGCAATCTGCACATACTACATCATCTTGTACATCAAGTTGTGGAAGTCCTTTAAGCATAAACTTTTTCATCATCACCTTCAACCTGTGGTAGCTTTTATGTCCTAAGCGTGCATGCCATAAATCGGCTGTCCGGTTCTTTCTTGTCTTTTATACGTAGGCAATTTATATTGACATTACGTAAATAGACTCAAGCTTTCGCCCCTCCATGATTGGTTTGCTCGTTAGCTTCAAACTTCTATAGACTTTCACATCATTTGGACTGAACACCACATAGTCGCTTGAGGATGTCAGTTGTGACACTGATATCAAGTAGTTGTTCATCCCAAGTACACGAAACACATTCTCCAATTGTACTTCTTTATAGTTGTATCGTGGCACAACCACCATCTCGCTAGCATGTGTGATTGGTAATTTGAGTTGATTGCGGTGACAACAACTCGCTTCCCTTTGTACTCTGTCATGCTTGATAATTTTTCTTTATCTCCAGTCATAAGGTTAGAGCACCCAAAGTCCACTATCCAATCTTCATTATAATTAATAAATTTATTACTTACAGCGGTAAGTGAGTTTCTCTTCCTTCATTTGGAGGGTGAAGCTGAATCATGTACTGGCTCCACAATTGCACATGATGCTTGGAAGTCCAAGTCTTCTTCGCTTTTACCTTGGGAGTGTGTGGAAGTGACGACATTTCCTTCCACTTCTATGTAGCAGTGGGAGCAGATGATGTTTTACATTTTACGAAAATATATAGCACGCTGCAAAGCCGGGCCGCTGGTATTTTTGGTTGGTTGAAATGGACATTCGTTTTTTTTTTTCAGAAAACATAATGTTCATAAAAGATTTGAGACTGAGATCATGAAAGAAATTGTAAGAGTCGCCACCCGGTTCAGCTCAACTAGGAGATTAAAGTATAGCAAAGCTGAATGAGAACCGCCACACTTTCCAGAGATCTAGGTCCGGACAAGTCCCTTATTTGTGTCCAATCAAAAAAATATATAAAGATTTATTGATAGCATTTTATACGGCTAAAGTTGATTTTTCATTGATTTATCATACGATGTTCACATAATATAAAAGAAAAATAAATAAATTATTACAACCATATGAAATCAGATCAAGCTATCCTAAGGGATACATCTGCATAAAAGAGGAATTGAGATACAATCGCCTAAAATACACGAATATTCTTAGAAAAATTTTGAATGAATATAAATTTAAATTTGCAAAATAAAGGTTAGCATACAGATATTTACATCACATAAGACTTAAATAGACAAAATGGGAAAATAAGTGACTAAGGACCTGGAAAATGGTTTTGAAACATTCCTGCGTTTTGTTTCATGAGAAAATAATTTTTTGAAAATATTTTCTTTAACCGGTTTAATTCCATTTAACATGTAAAAGTGAGTCGGGTTTCAAAAGATTTGAATCTTTATCGTTGAACTGATTTAAACATTACTTCTGAAAATGAATCTAAGGTCGAAATGTTATGAGATGCATTGATTTTTTTCTGTTTTTATTATATTTATTAAATTTTATTATATTTTTTTTCATATTTTTATATTTATATTTTTTTTAATCTATTTGGGAGTTACAGCCGTAAGGCTGTAGTTACAGTCGTGGTGATGTAATTACAATTGTACAGCTATTCATAGGTTTTAGCAGGATGGCCGTTATTTTAGTTAGGAATTTTAGAGATTACAGCCATGCGACTGTTCATCCTAGACAGAAATATCAACTTTCAGAAAACAAAGTATTGCGAATTTGATACATAAAATGGTCAAAACAGCATAGAAATGGCACAAAATGGAGTTTTAAGTATAGCTACCCTTGTAGCGCGTATCCACTGTCGTAGAGGATGAGAAAAACACTCAAAATCAGCTCCAATCCGCACTTCTTTTCCTTAAAGTTTCAAGCTCCAAACCATAACAAATCTCCAAATATGTTATGATTTTGTGTAATATGAATTCTCTAATCCTATTAGAAGTGTTTAACTAGTTTTATACTTATGTTTTCTACCAATTTTATCTTACGAAACACAAGATTAAGAAGAAAAGAGTAAAAGAAAGTGTTTTAAGTTTTCCTTTCCTCTCTTCTTTTCTCCTCTTTCTTTCTAATTCTAGAGTTCCCTTCAATTTAAATTTCCTTTTTTCCCCATGTCTGGTGTGTCTAGGGTGTTTTTAAGGGCAGAAAAAGCATATCTTCCCTTAATTCATGCCCCATTTTCTTCCTAAGTGGGATGAGTTGGTGTGAGCTGTAAAATGGATTACAACCGTACGGCTGTAATTGGGTTACAGCCGTGCGGCTGTAATATTTTCCTTCCAGCTTTGACTTTTGTCTTTAACCAAGACTTGAGATTACAACCGTATGGCTATAGTTATGGCCATGCACTTATAGTTTTGTTTTTAGCGATTTTAATTTCTAGACTTTGTGGTTGTGGAAACCAAGTCTTGAAAATATAGCGCTCATAGGCTGCCCCTCGTGTGGCTAAATTTCGCATTCCTTGTGTAGATTTAGATACACGATAAAGAGCATGTGAAGTAGGAAAACTGTTTATGTTGTGCAGGTAATATGCGTTTTTATCCTTAATCGATAATTTTAGAAACAAAAATTTTTGCCCATTCGATCAAGGATAAATACAAATATTGGTTTAGTCGAGTTACCTTTTAACATCGTGTGGGACAAGACTGTGGAAGTCGAATGGTCGTGTATAAGTTGGCATACGGAGAGCATTGTGATGGTACTCGTGTTGTACCTAAAGAGCGATAAGACTGTGAAAGTCAAATGGTCGCGTATGACTAGGCATACAAAGAGCATTCTTGTGGCACTCTTGTTATACCTAAATAGTAGTGAGACTGTGAAAGTCAAATGGTCGCGATGACTTAGCATACAAAGAGCATTGTGATGGTACTCGTGTTGTACCTAAAGAGTTGTAAGACTATGAAAGTCCAATGGTCACGTGTGACTTGGCATACGTAGAGCATTGTTGTGGTACTCGTGTTGTACCTAAAGAATGGTGAGACTGTGAAAGTTAAATGGCCACGATGACTTGGCATATGGAGAGCATTGTTGTGGCACTTGTGTTGTACCTAGATTGTGATAAGACTGTGAAAGTCAAATGGTCGCGTATGACTTGACATATGGAAAGCATTATTGTGGTACTCGTGTTGTACCTGGATTGTGATAAGACTGTGAAAGTTGAATGGTTGTGTATGACTTAGCATACGGAGAGCATTGTTATGGCACTCGTGTTGTACTTGAATTGTGATAAGACTGTGAAAATCAAATGGTCGCATATGAATTGGCGTACGGAAAGCATTCTTATGGTACTCGTGTTGTACCTAGATTGTGAAGACTGTGAAAGTCAAATAGTCACATTTGACTTGGCATTCGGAAAGCATTGTTGTACTCGTGTTGTACCTGGATTGTGATAAGACTATGAAAGTCAAATTGTATATGTTGATGCATGAAATTTACTTATAGTGAATGTTCATAATTTTCTTAAAAATCAAGATGTTGCGTGGGATGAATTATTATCTCAATTCTTCATTATGTTGGACCTGCAAGATCATTGAAATACTTTCCTGTGGGGGAAGATTAGATAATTTTTGGTAACAAAAATTGAAACAATGAAATTTGAGATTTTATTCTACAGTCGCATGGTTGTAATTGAATTACAGCTGTACGACTGTCATGGGCAAGGCAGAATTGATTTAAGAGGGGTAACAGAATTGATGTGAGGAGTACGAATCATTTTTCTTATCCCTCACTCTCATTTTGCCCATTCTACTCTTCCCTTCTCCCAAATTTTCAAATTTGAACTGTAAGATGTTGAAGAAAATTGGTAAGAAGCTAAGGAAACTCGTTCCTCAACACATTCACAGCACGGAGGATCAAGATGGAATCCCGTCTGTGAGCATTATAGACAGAGGCATCCCCGTTACACTTCCCATCTCGGGATTTCTTTTGGGAATGAGATTCCCATCTTGTTACAGATGGAGAATCATCTCTCTCGTCACCATGTTAGCATCAAATCCTCTTGCCTAAATTTCTTTAAGTTTTAGGTTTTAAGCTTTTAATTTGGGAATTTATGATTATGAGTTTTTCTGCATCAATTGATTGGTAAATAGTATGCTGGGGGTCCCTAATAGATCATAGGAACAAACAATTAGGAGAAAGAACATGAAAATTGCAAAAATTGGACAAAATCCGGAACTTTGGATTCATGGGATGAACACCTGTACGAGTGTAAGTACAGCTGTAAATACAGTTGTGCGGCTGTGTTCCCTTGCCCAATTTCCTGAAAATCTAAATTACAGTCATACAACTGTAAGTATAGCCCGGCAGCTGTAGTCTAATTTTTCCTTTTTCTTTCGTTTCATTTCTTTTTCCTATGTTAATTACATGAAATTAATGTACTTCTGCTTATTGTGTAGGAGAGAGTATGTGCTGGTGTGGGCAGCCTTTCTGCCATATGGGTAAGGTGGGAGAAGATGTCCGAGGCTGTAAAAGCTAGGGTCTGTACCACTGATTTTGAGGAGTTTATTAGTTCTCTACCACTCCGTACTCCCTATACAATGCATGCTACTTTGACCGCTTTGGTGGAGCATTGGGTGTGCACCACCCATACTTTCCATCTTCTGTTCGAGGAGTGTACGATTACCCCATTGGACTTTGCTGAGATCACTAGCCTCTGGTTTGGAGGTAACGTGATCAGGTTTAACTACTATTTGTCCAAGACTAAGAATGAGTGTCCCTACATCCAGAGACTGATTGGCTATAGAGGTAGTAGAGGGAAGGTCCTGTGCTTTGAGGTGGAGAGATACTGGACATCGTGTCGGGATTTACCTACAGATCAAGTAGAAATGTATGCCAGGGCCATCCTACTGGTCATGCTGTCTTGCACATTCTTCCCTACAGGGGGTAGTTCATGCAACCTCACTATTCTCCCTGCTCTGGCCAATCTGAATGTGATCAGTAGGCTTAACTGGGCACGAGCTAGATTGAGCTAGCTTTATTACAGACTGGACTTGTGCGCCAGAGGAGAGCAAAGAGATCTATTGGGCTTCTATTTTTTTTTATTATCTTGGTATGAGTTTTAATTTTTTTTTAGTTCTTGTCTTGTTTTTGCAGATATGGGTGTACGAGCATCGGTTCTTGATTGCTCCTTAGCTCAAGGATCTGAAAGGTGTTGAGCGCCCAACCCTGTTACAGACTTGGACACAGAGATGGCAGGGGATAGAAAGGAGTCTTGATTCTTCAAGGTGGGAGCTGCAGGATCTCACTTGGGATACGGTAATCCAATAAATCGAGCTTCGTTAGTCATAAATAAGTATTAAATTATTGTTGCACATCTGAGTTTGCTTATTTGTGTTATCTTCAGGTGAGTTTGACTCCTTAAGGTGGACTTGACAGCCTTCCACCTACTGTTATGGCTTCTAGGCAGTTTAATGGTTGTTGTTTCATCATGGAGGCATTCATACTGTAGGAGAATGCCATGTGGGTGGCGAGTGACCTATAAACTTTTTGATGCAAATTATGCAGTTGTGTAGTGATTTATGAAATACGTGTATGAAGGTTTGTTTATTGATGTTTTCGTCCTACAGGCTCGGTCGTAGGTCTTCCAAGAGCAGAGGGACGGGTTGGTGGCTACAGATGCTAGGCTTGACTCAGTGATGTAGGAGCTGAGTCAGTTGCGGGTGGATCATAAGGCTTATATGGAGAGGCATCCCAGTGAGTCGGAGTCAGACGATGAGTCCCAGGTTAGACCTCCTGTACAAACTTGATTTATTGTATACATTGAATGAATATTTATTTTGGTACATTCCATTTATTTCGTGGATTACACATTTGCATGGGTGATTTTTCTTGCTATTTTATGAGTTTTAACTTTACAGATCCCTTATACATCCAATAAACTGCTATAGCTCATTGATAGAATCAAACAAAACATAAATTTTACCCAGCTCCATTTCCCACTGTTGTAATCATTTGTTTTCATCTTTCTTCGGTTACTCACTCCACTTTCTGTTACAGCTTCAGGATTCTAAGAGTTCTTGGGATCCTTGAGGGATCTAGACTTGATCAATTTGAAGCCATTCGGACTTTTGAACATTAAGGCTTATTATAAGCATCCATTGGATAAGGACCTGCTACAAGCTTGTTATTCTTACTGGGATCCAATTGACAATGTTTTTTGCTTCTCACATCAAGAACTTTGCCCTATATTTAAGGATTTTAGTGCCATTCTAAACATTTTATATCATAAAGGTACCCATATTGTAATTCCCGAGTTCACTTTCGGTGATGCTTCATCTTTGGTGAACTTGTTTGGTTTCTCTACTCCAGAGGTGAGGGCTTTGTTGTCTCCTGTGGCCTCCTTCCCTGGTTTCAAGTTAGAATATATCTTAGAATGGTGTATAAATGCCCCTAAGGATCATATGGGCTAGGCTAGCATGGTTAGCCTCTTGATGGTGAGCCAATATTTTTTAAGGTGAACAGTGGAGTATCTTCCTTTAGGACCATCTCCATCATCCCTTAAATGGCTGATGGCACATCCCTATTGTCATTAGTTTTAGCTGAAACTCTGATCAATCTCAGCACCTATAAAATGAATGATTCTTTTCAGGTCGGGCCTCATCTCTTGCTGCTTCGGTAACTTCTATTCTTGGTCTGTGTGCATTCAGATCTTTGAATGAATTCTTAACCTTCATTTTAAACCATGTCACAGATATGATCCATAAGGAGATTGAAGTTTATATGGATGACATGCTAGTTAAATCGATGACCCAAGAAGAGCATCCTGCTATCCTGGATAGATTCCTAACTAGGATCGAAAAGTACAACCTCCGCCTAAATCCCAAGAAGTGTGTGTTTAGGTAACTTCAGGAAAGCTTCTCTGTCACGTAGTAAGCTAGAGTGGAATCGAAATGGATCCAGATAAAATCAAGGCCATCAGAGATATGCCCACACCGAAGACAGAAACGAAAGTATGATCATTTTTAGGGTCATTACAGTATGTCAGTTGGTTCATTGTGAGATTAACAACAGTTTGCGAGCCCATTTTCAAACTCCTAAAGAAGAATTAGCTAGTGAATGGAATGATTAATGCCAACTAGCCTTTGACAGGGTCAAGGCTTATTTGATGAATCCACCAGTTCTAAAACCTTCGATGCCGAATAAGCCTTTGATCATGTACTTGGCTATCAAAGACACTTCAATAGGGGTAATGTTAGTACAAGAACAAGAGGACGAGTGTGAACATGTAATCTACTGTTTGAGTAAGAAGTGTTAGAGATTGTGCCCTAAGCCAATGTTGGATTATGTAAACAATCTTCTTAAGTCATTAATAAAGACTTATTTTATCATATATATTTGTATGTTAGTATTTATGATAATGTATCCATGAATTAATTGTGTAATTCTAAATTTCCCTAGTCGATTGTTATTATGGGAATAATAACAAACTAAGACTAGTGTGAGTGATAATGGATATTCATAAGATGAATATAGTGTATACAGATACAGATTATACTCACGGGCAATATGTTAGAGAACATGTTGCTGGAGACCCACTATGAGATCAAGTTCATGGTCACGTGTCACAACTGATCTTGATTATAGTAGTGTCATCAGCTGATTCCTTTGACCTGAGGTCACCATGGATTCCGGGATGAATTCATGTTGTGCTTTGACGCAGTCAAACGCTGCTTGTAACAGAGTAGTTATAAAGGCTGTGGTTGGGTACAATATGACTCATGCTTAGGGATGTGAGTGACAGATATGGGATTTTGTCCCTCTCTAACAAGAGAGCGATATCACTGGGCCCCTCGATAAGTAAGACTGTTAAATGCATGGCCGTGCTCAAATAATTGATAAGAGTATCAATTGATTTGTCTGAACAGTTTACTTTGAGATCGAGAAAGCATATGATTAATTATATAAGATTGACAAGTGTACCATGTCTTATAATTAATCTTGATATCAAAGAGACAAAAGGGAATATGACATTCTATAAATAGGTATTAGATCATTCCAATCATATTAATTGGGTAGTCGTAATGGCTTGCTAGAGTCCGCTTGTGACCTATAAGGACATTATGGTAATTTCCTTATTGCCAATTAATATGATCCTATGGGGTCACACACAAGAGCAAAATGAAGTTCATCTTATCGGGTATAAATTATTATTGGATAATAATTTATGAATGAGAAAGAGAATAAATATATATAGTGATATATATTTATGTATGTATATATAAATATTAATGTGATTAATATTGCATAAAGTATGCTACATATTATAATTAAATTATATGGAGATATAATTAATTATAATATTATATATACATATATGTATTATGGAGAATTGATTTGATTTAATGTTAATTGAGAATTAATATTAAATTGTGTGGGTTAATATATAATTATAACTAATAGGTGTATTAGGTTATAATTATAATTAACTATTTAGGTTAATTATTTAAGGAAACAATTAACCTAAACCTAATGACTCTCTACACTAATACTATAGCAGATTTTCGGCCAGCCACCAAAAAGCCAAGTGAACCAGCCGAAACTCTCCTCCAAAAAAAAAAAGGGAAAATCTGATTTTCTGCTCTCTCTTCTCTCGTTCGAAGAATTGTTCTTCAAATCCGGCGCTAGCACGCGGTGGACGTATTGCTCCGTGTGGATCAACCGTAGAGGGAAGCTATTTTGGTTCCTGCTTGATTCAATCTTCAAAGAATTAAGGTAATTCTTTAACCCTTCTTCCGATTCAATGCAATGTACATGGGTCCTTGGTGGGGATTAATCTTTTATCCGCTGCGTTTTATGTTTGTTTTGTGCGATTAATTCCCCAACAGTGGTATCAGAGCCACTTGTGCATTGATTGAATTGGATTTGTTATTTTGATTAGATCAAAATTGCATGTTAGGGTTATATGTTTTTGATTTAGGGTTCTTTGTTATTGTGAATAACGTTTGGAATTGATTTGGGAATTGTTGTTTTGAACAAATTGACGCAGAATTGTTTTTCAGTGCAGAACACGCCGGCGTGCAGGCACTGCACGCCGTGCAAACGTGTGTTGCACGCCGTGTACTGGTTTTGCACGGCGTGTAGTCGGAAATCGTTTTCGTAAGCTGAGAATCAGTGCATAACTCGCCGGCGTGCAAGTGTTGCACGCCGTGCATATGTGTGTTGCACGCCGTGTACTGGTTTTGCACGGCGTGCAACCGGAAATTTCTCATGTGCGCTGAGTAACAGCGAGGAACACGGCCACGTGCAAGTGTTGCACGCCGTGCAAACCGGTTTTGCACGCCGTGTTCCCTTAGTGCTGCAATGTAGAAATTGTCTTCTATACCTTTTCTTCTCAAATCAATTTCTTTTAAATACAATAAGATTGTGTTTAGTTTTTGAACCCTAAATCTTGTAGATGTAAAATTATTGTGATAATTTTATGCATGGTGTTGTGGTATGGTTTTGGACCCTGTGGATGTTTTTGTTTTCCTTTGGTTTTGGTGGATGTAAAGTTTTATAAATACGGCCTGCGAGTCGTTTGTATTTATGTAATCTTATTTTCTAGATAAATTGTATAGGATGCAATTTATTGTTTGTAAATCTTATTTTACTAGAAAACTGTATAGGATACAATTTTGTTAAATATGTAAATCCATGAGATGATGCCAAGGAACAAAGACGTGAAGACGGATCCAAGGGGTGCGGCTGTACTGTGACCATGCGATGGTTGCAACCACCTAGGAAATGACCTGTTGATTTTCATATTGGCCTATGAAAATCAATGTAGATAAAACCATACCATAACACGGTTTTTCGCGTCTATTGCATGTTTTATATTTTGATGCCATGTGATGCCATGCCTAGTATGAAATATGCATGCTAGATGAATGTATGACATTGGATGCCATGCTAGGATTAATGTTAACTTGGAAAGTTTAATATTAATGCCATGTTTTGTATATGATAAAATTCTAATCACGGGATTTATAAACCCTAAATAAACTTATGAAGTTTATATTTTTGCCACCCAATTACGTATAACACTTGTCAAGTACTATGTTCGCATCATGGTATACCGCCAGGGCGGGTACGCATGTTGTGACCTTAGCGAAGCAATAATATGAGAAAAGGTGATTCTCATTGTGTTGTAATTGGTTTAACTAAAGGGTTAATCAAAAAGGTGTTTGAGCCCGAGGCAAGGATGAGATGAGTAACATACAAATTAAATATGATATATGATATCATGCATCTCATAAATTAAAAGAGTTACATAATGATGTAATTGACATGGTGATGTCTACCGAAATTATATTTAATCATAGGGACATGCCAAAGCAGTGCTATGGTTAAGTATGGATTTTGGGTCTTTTACCCACTTAAATATTTTAAAGGGTTTTATAATTTTAGTGGGAGCTATATTCTCTTATGTAATTAACTTTGCATATATATTTTCTGTTGTAGATAAATGGCCAACACAAGCAATCCCGGTTCTATTCGATCTATCCTTGAGAAGGATAAACTGAATGGAACAAATTACCTAGACTGGTATCGCAACTTGAGAATTGTTCTCAAGCAAGAGTGAAAGCTATATGTTCTGGATGGGCCTTTGCCCGCTAACCCTCCACCCACCACAGCTTCAAGAGCTGAAAGGGATGCTTTCCACAAGCATCAAAATGATCAGATTGATGTACAGTGCCTGATGCTCGCATCAATGATTCCGGAACTTCAGAAGGATCTGGAAACATTTGAGGCATATGAGATGTCTCAAGAGCTTAAGGGAATGTTCCAAAAGCAAGCGAGAAGGGAAAGGTATGAGACCTTGAGATCTTTGGTTGGGTGCAAGATGACCGAAGGGAGTTCGGTTAGTGCCCATGTTCTGAAGATGAAAGGGTACATTGATCAGTTGGAGAGACTTGGTTCGCCACTCAGACCTGAGTTGGCAACGGATTTGATCCTAAACTCTCTTCCCGATAGTTACTCCCATTTTGTCATGAATTATCACATGAATGATATGGACAAAACGGTAAGCGAATTGCATGGGATGCTTAAAAACGCTGAAGTGACTATAAAAGAGAAACCAAGCTCCAAAGGGATCCATATGGTGCAAAAGGGTAGGATCCAGAAGAAGAAGGGTAAAGCGCACAAACCCAAAGCGTTTGGGAAAGATGCTAAAAAGCCCGTAGCTGCTGCCAAGGCAAAGCCTGCAAAGGAAGGCGCATGCCATTTCTGCAATCAGCCTGGTCATTGGCGCAGAAATTGCAAGCTTTATTTGGAGGTCTTGAGGAAGAAGAGAGGCGGTGAGACCGCTAGTCAAGGTATTCATGTTATTGAAATACTTCATTCTACTTCTGTTTCTACTTCGTGGGTATTAGATACCGGTTGTGGTTCTCACATTTGTATGAATGTTCAGGGGCTTAGAGGAAGTAGAAAGCTCAAGAAGGGCGAGGTAGAATTCCATGTGGCGAATGGAGCTAGAGTTGCTGCTTATGAAGTCGGCCGCTACGAGCTCAAGTTGCCAAGTGGACTTGTCCTTTATTTGAATAATTGTTATTTTGTTCCTAATTTGTCTAGGAACATCATTTCTATTTCATGTTTGGACAAGGAAGGATTTAAATGTGTTATTGAGAATAATCACTTATTGCTTTTCAATAAAGACTTGTTTTATGCAAATGCGGATTTACATGATGGTCTTTATTTGTTGAACCTTAGTGAAGGTTATGATGAGCATGTATATAACATAAATACCAAAAGGATAAGAACAAATGTTGTGAATCCTACTTATCTCTGGCACTGTCGTCTAGGACACATTAATGAGAAACGCATTTCAAAACTCCATAAAGATGGAATTTTGGGTCTAGATGTTTTTGAAACATATGACACTTGCGAGTCTTGTTTAATGGGTAAGATGACCAAGAGTCCCTTTACTGGCCACAGTGAAAGGGCTAGTGACCTATTAGAACTCATACATACAGATGTATGTGGGCCTATGAGCACAATTGCTAGAGGTGGTTTTCAATACTTCATTACGTTCACTGATGATTTCAGTAGATATGGTTATCTATATCTAATGAAGCATAAGTCGGAATCCTTTGAAATGTTCAAAGCCTTCCAGAATGAAGTACAAAACCAACTTGGCAAGACAATTAAAGCACTTAGATCTGATCGAGGTGGTGAATATTTGAGCCAAGAGTTTGACGATCATCTTAGAAATTGTGGGATTGTCTCACAACTAACTCCTCCTGGTACACCACAGTGGAATGGTGTGTCTGAGAGGAGGAACCGAACTTTATTGGATATGGTTCGGTCTATGATGAGTCAAACAAATCTTCCTCTATCCTTTTGGGGATATGCACTTGAAACAGCGGCATTCACACTGAACCGAGTTCCATCAAAAGCAGTTGAAAAGACACCATATGAGATATGGATTGGTAAGAAACCAAATTTGTCTTTTCTCAAGATTTGGGGATGCGAAGCCTATGTGAAATATTTGATTTCAGACAAGTTATCACCAAAATCTGTGAAATGCAATTTTGTTGGTTATCCAAAAGAAACTAAAGGTTATTTCTTTTACAATCCTAGTGAAAACAAAGTGTTTGTTGCTAAGGGTGGTACATTCCTGGAAAAAGAGTTTATTTCCAAAGGAATCAGTGGGAGTAAAGTACACCTACAAGAAAATATGGATAACTAAGTTGAAAGTGAGTTTCAAATGGAACAACCTGATTCACAAGAAGTTGTTGAGTCAGAACCAGTAACACAAGTCCAACGTAGATCAAGTAGAGTTCGTCATGAGCCCGAGAGATATGGATTTCTCGTCACGAACGAAAATGATCTGATTCTGTTAGAAGAGAATGAACCTTCCACGTATGTGGAAGCTGTCTCTAGTTCAGAATCTGAAAAATGGCTTGATGCTATGAAGTCAGAAATTCAATCCATGGACGACAACAAAGTATGGACTTTGGTTGATCTCCCAAAGGGTGCTAAAGCAATAGGGCACAAATGGGTTTTCAAGTTGAAAACGGACATGGATGGGAATATTCAGACTTATAAAGCAAGGTTAGTGGCAAAAGGTTACCGACAAATTCATGGTATAGACTATGACGAAACCTTTTCGCCAGTAGCTATGATCAAGTCCATCAGAATTCTTGTTGCCATAGCAGCATATTATGACTATGAGATATGGCAAATGGATGTCAAAACAGCTTTCCTAAATGGAAATCTTGTTGAGGATGTGTACATGACACAGCCTGAAGGTTTTGTCAATCCAAAGAATCCTGATAAAGTATGCAAGCTTCAAAAGGCCATTTATGGTTTGAAGCAAGCATCAAGAAGTTGGAATCATTGTTTTGATGAATCCGTCAAAAAGTTTGGCTTCATCAAAAACGAAGATGAGCCTTGTGTGTACAAGAAGTTCAGTGGGAGTAATGTAGTTTTCCTAGTTCTATATGTCGATGACATATTGTTAATAGGAAATCACATTCCTACCTTGCAAGAAGTAAAATCTTGGCTAGGAAAGTGTTTTTCTATGAAAGACTTGGGTGAGGCAGCCTACATTCTTGGAATAAAGATCTATAGAGATAGATCTAAGAGATTGATAGGCTTGAGCCAGAGTACATACATTGACAAAATACTGAAAAGGTTCAGTATGGATCAATCAAAGAAAGGAAATGTTCCTATTGGGCAAGGGATAAAGCTTAGTCGTAAGCAATGTCCTGTGACAGTTGAAGAACGTCAACGCATGGATAAGATTCCTTATGCGTCAGCTATAGGATCTATCATGTATGCCATGGTATGTACTCGGCCAGATGTCTCTTTTGCTTTGAGCATGACAAGTAGATATCAGTCTGATCCAGGTGATAGTCACTGGACTGCTGTCAAGAGTATTCTTAAGTACTTGAGAAGAACTAAAGATACATTCTTGATATATGGAGGCTCGGACGAAGATCTTGTTGTAAATGGTTACACGGATGCAAGTTTCCAAACTGATCAAGATCAGATGCAGTCACAGTCTGGGTATGTGTTCATTCTGAATGGAGGTGCGATAAGTTGGAAGAGTTCTAAGCAAAGCACGATAGCTGCATCTACAACAGAAGCCGAGTATATTGCTGCATCAGATGCAGCCCAAGAGGCTGTTTGGATCAAGAAGTTCATCGAAGAACTTGGTGTCGTTCCTAGCATAGTGAATCCTGTGAGCCTCTTGTGTGACAATAATGGGGCAATATCACTTGCTAAGGAACCTAGTGTGTCACAGAAATCCAAACATATACTTCGGCGTTTTCACTACATAAGAGAAGTCATCTCAAGAGGAGATGTGAAGATATGCAAAGTTGCGTCTGAAGACAATGTTGCTGATCCACTAACAAAAGCTCTTTCACAAGCTGTACATGATGGTCATGCTAGGTCCATGGGTATTAGATACATTTGAGATTGGACTTAGGGCAAGTGGGAGATTGTTAGAGATTGTGCCCTAAGCCAATGTTGGATTATGTAAACAATCTTCTTAAGTCATTAATAAAGACTTATTTTATCATATATATTTGTATGTTAGTATTTATGATAATGTATCCATGAATTAATTGTGTAATTCTAAATTTCCCTAGTCGATTGTTATTATGGGAATAATAACAAACTAAGACTAGTGTGAGTGATAATGGATATTCATAAGATGAATATAGTGTATACAGATACAGATTATACTCACGGGCAATATGTTAGAGAACATGTTGCTGGAGACCCACTATGAGATCAAGTTCATGGTCACGTGTCACAACTGATCTTGATTATAGTAGTGTCATCAGCTGATTCCTTTGACCTGAGGTCACCATGGATTCCGGGATGAATTCATGTTGTGCTTTGACGCAGTCAAACGCTGCTTGTAACAGAGTAGTTATAAAGGCTGTGGTTGGGTACAATATGACTCATGCTTAGGGATGTGAGTGACAGATATGGGATTTTGTCCCTCTCTAACAAGAGAGCGATATCACTGGGCCCCTCGATAAGTAAGACTGTTAAATGCATGGCCGTGCTCAAATAATTGATAAGAGTATCAATTGATTTGTCTGAACAGTTTACTTTGAGATCGAGAAAGCATATGATTAATTATATAAGATTGACAAGTGTACCATGTCTTATAATTAATCTTGATATCAAAGAGACAAAAGGGAATATGACATTCTATAAATAGGTATTGGATCATTCCAATCATATTAATTGGGTAGTCGTAATGGCTTGCTAGAGTCCGCTTGTGACCTATAAGGACATTATGGTAATTTCCTTATTGCCAATTAATATGATCCTATGGGGTCACACACAAGAGCAAAATGAAGTTCATCTTATCGGGTATAAATTATTATTGGATAATAATTTATGAATGAGAAAGAGAATAAATATATATAGTGATATATATTTATGTATGTATATATAAATATTAATGTGATTAATATTGCATAAAGTATGCTACATATTATAATTAAATTATATGGAGATATAATTAATTATAATATTATATATACATATATGTATTATGGAGAATTGATTTGATTTAATGTTAATTGAGAATTAATATTAAATTGTGTGGGTTAATATATAATTATAACTAATAGGTGTATTAGGTTATAATTATAATTAACTATTTAGGTTAATTATTTAAGGAAACAATTAACCTAAACCTAATGACTCTCTACACTAATACTATAGCAGATTTTCGGCCAGCCACCAAAAAGCCAAGTGAACTAGCCGAAACTCTCCTCCAAAAAAAAAAAGGGAAAATCTGATTTTCTGCTCTCTCTTCTCTCGTTCGAAGAATTGTTCTTCAAATCCGGCGCTAGCACGCGGTGGACGTATTGCTCCGTGTGGATCAACCGTAGAGGGAAGCTATTTTGGTTCCTGCTTGATTCAATCTTCAAAGAATTAAGGTAATTCTTTAACCCTCCTTCCGATTCAATGCAATGTACATGGGTCCTTGGTGGGGATTAATCTTTTATCCGCTGCGTTTTATGTTTGTTTTGTGCGATTAATTCCCCAACAAGAAGCTACTTGATTATGAGACCAAGTATACCGTGGTGGAAAAGACTTGTACTGCTATGGTATGGTTGACTAAAAAGTTAAGGCATTACTTTAAATCGTATAAAGTTCAGGTGGTGGCTAAGGTTGATCCGATGAAGTATTTATGCCAAACCCCTGCATTGGCTGGAGAACTATCAAGATGTTACTCTTGTTGTCAGAATTTGATATTGAGTACGTAACCAGGAAGACAATCAAAGGAAGAGCTGTAGCAGAATTCCTAGCCAATCAGCCTTTAGAATTGGATTATGTCAAGAATTTGGAATTTCCAGATGAACAGCTAGCAGTAGTGGAGATAGAACCAAGTAGATGGGTGATGTATTTTGATCATGCTGTGAACAAACACGTTGCAGGTTTGGGAGTAATCATCAGCACCCCCGATGGAGAAATCATCCCTCTGGCGAAACGCCTCGAAATTCCAGTAACTAATAATAGAGTAGAATATGAAGCTTACCTCTTTAGAATTGATGCCACACACAAAATGTTAGTTATTGAGGACTCAGCTATGGTGATACGACAGATTGCTGGAGATTGGGAAATAAGAGAAGAATCGCTCCGACCTTATCTCGAGTTAGTTTGGGAAAAAGCGAAGGTGTTTGGTCATAGTGAATTCAGACATGTACCGAGGGAAGAGAATCAGATGGCCGATTCCCTAGCTACGCTGTCATCAATGTGGGACGGACCCCACAAATAACCAATACAACCTATGATCTTAGAAACTGTATAGAATCCTTATTATCAGTCAATCAGTATTGTGGCAGTGGTAGAAGAACGCCCATGGTATCATGACATCCTACAGTTCATTCAAAATGGCCAGTAGCCTGAAGATGCCAGTGGAGCAGATAAGATCTCTCTTTGAAGGTTAGCCACACAATTCAGGATATTCGAAAATTAGATCTTCGAAAGAACCGCCAATGGCCTACTACTAAAGTGTTTAACAAAAGAAAAGGCAAAGAAGGTCATGAAATAGATCTTTGCGGGAACTTGCGGACTGCACATGAATGGTTTAGCCCTGGCTAAGAAAGTATTAAGGCAAGGCTACTTTTGGCTTACCTTGCAATCTGATTGTATCAAAGAAGTAAAGAAGTGCCATGAATGTAAAGTGTACAGAGATCTCAACCATCTTCCCCCATTAGAACTTCAAATATTATCAACTCCATTGCCATTTGCAGCTTGGGGAATAGACATCATTGGAGAGATGAGGATGCCTGCATCGAATGGACACCATTTCATAGTTGTGGCCGTGGACTACTTTTCGAAATCGGTAGAAGTGGAATCATTTGCAAATATCACAGCTAAGAAGATGGCCAAGTTCATAGAAAAAAGAACATATTTACGCAGTATAGAATCCCGCATCATGTCATGACCGATAATGGAGTACAGTTCCAGGGGGTAACAGCACAGTTGTTCTAGGATAAAGGGGTTGAACATCATAGATCATCTTTGGATCGCCCGTAAGCCAATGGGGCTGTAGAAGCGGCTAATAAGTCTATCAAGAGAATCCTATAAAAAATGGTAGTTACCTACGGAGATTGGGCCGACATGTTACCATTTACCATGTCAGGATACATGACTAGCATCAGAACACCTCCGGGGAAACACCGTACTCATTGGTCTATGGGATGGAAGTCATTCTACCAGTCGAAACTGAGATTAAGTCACTAAGGGTTGTCATGGAAGCACAGTTGCTAGAATCAGAATGGGTCCTATCGAGATATGAACAGTTAGCATTGATCGATGAGAAGCGTCTTCGGGCATTAGATCACCTATAGATGTATCAGCAACGAATGGTCAGGGCTTACAATAGTAGAGTTCGTCATCAGAAACACCCGCTCAAGGCCGAGGATTTGGTACTTAAGCAGATGAAGCAGACCAATACAGACGTATGGGGAAAATTCAAGCCAAATTGGGAAGGCCCGTATGTAGTCAAGAAAGTGCTTTCAAAGGGCACTGTGAGGATTATGGACATGGACAGAAATAAATTCGTCAACCCCATCAACCAAGACAAGCTCAGGCGATACTACGTGTAAAAAAAAAAAAGAAAAAGAAAAAAAAAGTCCGATGGATCGAAAACTGAAAAGGCGGTCCATGCAAAAGTTAGGATAGTCCGATGAATCAAAAACCAAAGAGGCGGTCCATGCAAAAGTTAGGACAGTGAGGTGAGCATTATCAGCAGGAAAATCTGCAAAGACCAGTTGGTAGCAGTCATGGATTCGGTCAAGATGGATACCATTACTGATTCTGTCCTATGCTTCGTTTCATCTTTGATGTGCATTGTGCTAAAATATTATTAATGAATGAATGAATGGATGCTTTGCTCTGTTCATTTAAATGTCCCGAGTTTGCTTGAAATTGAGTTCGTATTATGCATATATGGCTATATATATTTTCTGTTTGCATATATCTCACTTAAAAAAAAAAAAAAATCCTATAGATTGAAAACCTGAAAAGGCGATCTATGAAAAAGTTAGGACATAAATAAAAGTCTGCTGAGTTGAAAACCCAAAAGGGCGGTTCAGGTAAAAATTAAGACAGTCCGATTGGCTGAAAACCCGAAAGGGCAATCTATGCAGCACTGGGTATCCCAAGGTCAATGCCTTGCATTCAAGGCCAATGTACCAAAACAAAATAAATGTGTAGAAATTGGCCCACACGCGGGCAATATAAGCAGAAAATCAGAATGAGTATATAGGCTAGAATGTTAAAGAAGGAAAAAAAAGGATCTAGGGCTGTGCTCCATCATCCCCCTCATGTCTGGCTCCTAATGTCCTCATCATCCTCGCCATACCCCTCGAATGTGTCCAAACGCATCTGGAGGCTCCGGTTCATACGCTCCTAGTCAGAGACCCGCCTCCGCTGGCTAGCCACCTCAGTCCACAACTTGATCGACTTTCGATGCTGAACACCAAATATGGACTACATCGAGACCAACAGCAGAAACATCATGTCACATACATGCATAAACTCAAAACATACACACACATGCATACATGCATCAATGCTAACTCAGGTACAGGTACTTATTGTCAATATCGGGTTGTCCCGAATCGTGAGCATTCTGAAAGCGGAAATATCCTGACACTGGGGCATCCTCTAAATCTCAAGTGTGAAGAATTTCTCAATTTTCAGAATTCCCATTTACGCCAATATAATCCCGAGGAGGGTATTTCTTGCTTTTTGTAGGTATCCAGGGACAAAATAATCGGTCTGTATTTATTCTTGATTGAAGGGGCATAAATTTTTATTTCCAAAATTATCGATCAAGAAATAAATACACACCTGACACAACTTCAGAAACACTCTTTAACCAAATTACCAAAATACCCTTTCTTTGTGACACCAATCTCACGGGGAGAATCAAATCAGGCTAGACTGCTGTTTCGCACAGATATCGAAACAAGTCTTTTAACCAACTCAAATTGGGCTAGACCACTTCTCTGCACAAGAATCGAAGCACATCGCTGAACCAACTCAAATTGAGCTAGACCACTGATTTGCACAAGAACTGAAGCACATCCCTGAACCAACTCAAATCGGGTTAGACCGCTGATTTGCACAAGAATCGAAGCACATCCCTGAACTAACTTAAATCGAGCTAGACCACTGCTTCACACAAGAACCGAAGCACGTCCCTGAACCAACTCAAATCGGACTAGACCACTACTTCGAACAAGAACCGAAGCACGTCCCTGAACCAACTTAAATCTGGCTAACCAATGCTTCGCATAGGAACCGAAGCACGTCCCTAAACCAACTCAAATCCGGCGAGACTGCTGCTTTGCACAGGAACCAAAGCACATCCTTAAACCAACTCAAATTGGGCTAGACCACTGCTTCACATAGGAACCGAAGCACATCCTTAAACCAACTCAAATCGAGCTAGACCGCTGCTTCACATAGGAACCGAAGCACATCCCTGAACTAACTCAAATCGGGCTAGACTGCTGCTTCGTATGGGAACCGAAGCACGTCCCTGAACCAACTTAAATGGGGCTATAGCACTGCTTCACACAGGAACTGAAGCACATCCCTAAACCAACTCAAATCATGCTAGACCATAGCTTCACACAGGAACCGAAGCACGTCCCTGAACCAACTCAAATCGGGCTAAACCACTGCTTCGCACAAGAACCGAAGCATGTCCCTGAACTAACTCAAATCGGGCTAGACCACTGTTTCACACAAACATTGAAATAAGTCCCTGAATCCACTCAAATCGGGCTAGACCACTGCTTCATATAGGAACCGAAGCATGTCCCTGAACCAACTCAAATCGGGCTAGACCGTTGTTTCGCACAGACATCGAAATAATTCCCTGAACCAACTCAAATCCGGCTAGACCACTATTTTGCATAGACATTAAAACAAGTCCTTGAACCAACTCAAATCAGGCTAGACCACTATTTCGTACAGACATCGAAATAAGTCCCTGAAGTCAACATAATTCCATCCGTGACACAAGTACCATGGAGAACCAACTTAAATCAGGCTAGATCGCTGTTTCACACAAACATCGAAACAAAGTCAACACAATTCCATCTGTGACATAAGCACCATAGAGAAACAACTCAAATTGGGCTAGACCGCTGTTTTGCACAAACATCGAAATAAGTCCCCAAAGTCAACATAATTCCATCTTTGACACAAGCACCATGGAGAACCAACACGAGAAAGATGCCAGGTATGTTTCCTCTTCCTTTTCTCACCGTGCTCCCTATCATGAGACCAAACTCGAATCAGGCACAATAACCCAACCATGAGTCAATTTTGATCCCCCGAGGGGCAGCCTGTGAGCACGGGTTTTCCTGACCACTATGATGAAAATCTTATGTTACCTGTTTGATGGACAAACATGAATTATATTTGAAAATGAGCAGAATAATGCCTAGAATATTCTTAAACGCTCCAAAAACAGAACAGTCCTCGATCTGAAACCCCGAAAAAGGTCCTTCAAGTGATTAGAAAGCTTAGATGTGAGTGTAGGATTTAGGAAAAGCCTTGTTAGCTCTTATTAGAGTCTCACGGCTATACTTTCACAACTACAGCCGCACGGCTCTAATAGTTAACTGAGTTATTTCCTAATTATTTTTTTGACCAGCGTGTCTAATTCCTAAATAAAAGGAATTTGAGCTGTGATATACTAGGTTAGGAGAAGAGCAATGTAACGGAAGAGAAAGGGAGAGGCAGAAATCATTATTGAGAAGAAAATTGGTTTTAGAGAGAAATCAAGAGAGAAAGAGAGAAAAAGTAAGGGATAGTAAACAAGAACAAAATTAGAAGATAGAAACAAAGAGAAAACACTCGGGAAACACATAAAACGAGGGTTTCTATGTGAGTCATATTCATTCGGACTGATTTTGGGTTTTCTTCGGATTGGTTCAAGGTTCACATTCGAGGATTTCAGGACGTTCACGGGATTCTAGGTGTATTCTGATGTTCAAATCCACTTCCAGTCGTCAAATACACTAGAACATAAAAAATGTAAACTCTGAGAGGCCTTGAACTCGTGGTTGATTGCTTTATGGTGTGTATTTTTGTGTTTGAATGAAAACCCTGAAACTGTTTGTTTGATTACAATCGTGCGGCTCTAACTAGAGTCGAGCAGCTATAATCCCTAAGAATACTACTGCGTGGTTGTACCATTATAGCCGCACGGCTGTGTTATTCTGGGTAGAAACCAGATCGATCGAATACAATCAGTTTCCCATTTTGATTGTTCTGTTATGAATTAATTCGGTCGAATCACATCTTTTATATTCAAAACTATGGTTTTCGAATTTTGATAACGTTGATGTGAGATTTCAGTTTCATTAATTTTGATTTTTGGAATCTGGGATTGTTCGATCCACGTCGGATCTATGGTTCAGCTTTAGTGGACCTGCAGATTCCCTAAAATCCTTAGAAATCATCGAAATGATTCAAAACAGAGATTTAAAAAAGCAAAGAAAACCAATTCGGGTTCTAAACACTACAGCTGCACGGCTGTAGTAGCTATAGCCGCGTGGCTTTAACTAGAGCCGCACGGCTATAGTTGCTGAGGTAGAATCTCGGGACGACTCCCATGGATGTCATCGCGTGATGCTGTCTCCAGTTTTAGATTTAAAACTATTTTTGATGTGTTTGTTGCTTTAGACTTTAGATGGATGTTTTATATAGGAAACACCCATGAATGGAACCGGGATAACCGACTCACTAAAAATGGAGAAATTTATATGTAATTGAGCCAAACTATTTTCCAAAATTGTTTTCACACAAAAAAACTTACAGGGCATTTCTAAAATACTTTTCCAGGTCTAATTGAGTAAGTCGTTCGGACTTCTTGGTTACCCCCTTATATGCTCCCATTTCTTAAATACCCCCATTCTGTCCTGTTGTGAGTCCTATGTGTGTTTGTGATATAATTGTGCTAACTGTCTGTTTTGCAGCTTTTATTTTTCTTTTTATTATTTTGGATGTATTTAATAGATCAAATCATGTATTCTAGGTGATTGTACTTTTTATAGATTTTCATGTATCTAGGCGGTTGTAAGGTGAGGATGAGAGTTTTTTTATCTTTTTGGGTTGTAATAAGTGGCCTCTATCCTTTTGTTTGGTTTGGATGTATGGTTTACTTTTCTGCACTTTAATTTTATGATATTTATTTATGTTGTTTGAATAAGCATGGCTAACATTAAAAGATACAATGGGTAGAGAAGAAGTGAATATAATTTGGTGGTATAAACTATTAAATGAAAGCAAGCTTGAGGTTGAATAGGTAAGTTGCCTGAACCCTAAATCTTTGGATTATGTATGGCAGTCTACTCTTGGTAGGGAGCTATACCGGAATTTCTCGGATGAGCTAATTCGGGTGGCGACTCCATCACTGATCTCGAAATTTGAGTTTCGAGGTCTTAAGTTAATAAAACGAGATTTTTCTACAATGTAAAACCAGTTTTCCCAAAAGTCACATTCTAAATGATGTTTCCTACAAAAGGGATTTTCAATCATATCAACTGGTTTTCTTAAGCAAAATCATCAAACCCGTTTTTCATCAAAATAAACTCCACAACACGCTATTTCAAAAAACCTCCCCGGTTCGCTTTACCGCATTCCGATTTTAAGGTTGTTCGCTCACACTATAGAAGCCAACAAATGATTTATTCATTATTGAAACCGAGGGATGAAAATCCCACACTCACAGGCTACCCCTTATGTATCTGAATCCATAGCTTGCGGGTTTACTTGTCCCGTGTGAATTTGGATGCACGATAGTGAGCGCGGTGAGTGAAGAAAGGAAATGTACCTGTCCTTAGTGTCAATTGAGCGACTCGACTGATTGCTACTTTTTAGGGTTGTATAGGACCAGTTACCTTTTAGAGTCGTGTATGACTGATTACCTTTTAGGTTCGTGTAGGACCAATTACCTTTTAGGGTCGTGTAGGACCTGTTACCTTCTAGGGTTGTGTAGGACTGATTACCTTTTATAATCGTGTAGGAGTGGTTACCTTTTAGAGTTGTGTGGGACCTACTACCTTTTATAGTCATGTAGGACTAGTTACCTTTTAGGGTCTTGTAGGACCTGGGATTCTGTTAGCTAGGAGATGCTCAAGTGCTAGCTATTAAAGACCCGTAATGATAAGGGAAATTCTGGTGTATCATGGAATACCAATAAGGATAAAGGATATTATATTCTTGTTGGTTTTTTTTATGCTGAGACACTAAGAACGATAAAAGATGTTTCGGTGTGCTGGGACGACTGAAATTGCTATATACATTCCAGTGTGTTGAGACACCCAGAACAATGGAAAGGAATGACCTGTTCATGATACATTGGATAGGTTAGTGAATTATGAGATATGTATTTATTCCTTGATTGATTATTTTGGAAACAAAAATTTTTGCCCCTTCGATCAAGAATAAATATGAGTCAGGGTCAATCGCAAGATCTCGAATTGAACGGCTATGGGTGTTGAAGATGCATAGTGTATGTGCTAATGGTGTGGAAATGAGACTCCTTACTCCTTTGATTGACAATAAAGATACGCATGTGTCATCTTTTGGTGTTCTTTCCTTTGGCACACTTTATACTGCTGGGAAAACTTTTCTGTTGTGCAGCTTGTTCTTATACAAGGGATTGATATCAATGTACGTAAATGGATGCATGCATGTATGTATGGAAATACAAATGCAAAATATTCTTTTGCATGTCCTATCTTGCTATCCTAGCTTGAAATTTATTGATCATTTGCTTAGGCTTGGTAGTCACCACTTTTGCTCAAGTATTGAAAGGCTTGCAGATGGAATTCTATGACGAGAACATTTCATCTTGAAACAATGAATTTGGGCTCAAAGCTTATAGCTGATGGATTTCGGGTCCAGTCACTGGTTTGCTTCCGCTATAGAGTAGTGTAAAAGGGGTGCCCCTTCGCTAACTTCTACTGGATGATTTACTATACCCATCGTTGACTATTGGATAATTAATGCATGCCCCTTGTTGACTATTCGACGGTTACTGCATGCCCCTTGTTGTCTGTTATTAGGGATGAATGAGTATGTATTATTTATCAGTAGTTTTGATAAGTGTGGCTTAGGCATGCCTTTGGGAATGGAATAAAAATCAACCTATACCTTAGGCTACCTTTTCTAATTTTCAGTTTAGCGAGCTTCTATGTCCCTTAGCTATATGATCTTGGCATGCCTTTTGTTGCTCGTTGCAGAGGATGGGTGAGCTTGACATTTGCTTACCTGTGGTTTCAAAAGGATTGAGATTTGGCATGACGTAGTCACTGGGGATGGGCATTGACCACTAGGAAAGGTGGTCCCTTGTTGGTACTGATGGTCTATTTCTAGATGTTGGTTTTCCTCAGATGTAACCTTTTCGAATGCAATGACCTACTAATATATATTTATATGCAATGGCACAATGTATCGAATATGAGCATCTAAGTGAAGGATCAAAAATGCATAACATCATTATGTACAACTAGAATGAGTGCAATACGGAAATCGAAAGTGACTTTGACTTTGAGCATCACCCTCTCTCATTACTAATATGTCCTTTCGGTTTTCCATGTCGAAGATTTTCTCTTTGTGATGAGCTACTTTGAATTCGAAGATTTCACTTGTTTCCTAGACATATGGTCCGCAAAATCTGCGTGAACTGTCTGGCTGAGTTGACTTCTCCTTGTTGTTCAGTCTTGGGTTTGGAGAGTGTGTCTTGATATATTCATTGAAAGCTGTAAGGACATTGCCCCTGATAATATCAAACGATTCAGCTGTTATCTGTTCCTAGTGTTGGGAACTTGAATTTGGGTGTGAGACATTTTTCTAGATGTGATTTGTTACGTGTTATGACCTGTAGGTGGACATTTACATGCAATGGCATGACGCATGCATATTAAATATCAAAATAGAATATAACACATCCATGACATAATGAATGTGGGTACATTAGGAAAAGTCAAACTGTGGCTCTAGCTTTGATCAATGTCTTTTCTTGTTACCAACGTGCCCTCTCATTTTTCCACGTCAGAGATATTCACTCTTTTTTATTTATTTATTTTTTTTCTGAGTTAGTATCCATATGGACTGATGCATGTTATTTCGATGCCTTTCATCCCAGGTTCTCCCTCTTTTTAGAATTCATTCTTGGATTTAAAGTTTTAACTATCCCTTTGAGGTAATACAGAATTTACTTTGAAGGTATTTCACTTGTCGTTCTATTGACTTGACATATGTAGGATTATATTTCTCGAGTAGTCTTCATAATTTGAGCAGTAATCGCTCTTTCACTATTTTCTCTTGACTGGGGAGTTGTATAATAATCCTTTGGTTTTTGGTGCTCGGATATCAAATTTTCTTTTCATTATTTGTGTTATCCGCATCTCCTCTTAGACTCTATTGGCCTTACATTAGGTAAGTGCAAATGTATTAACCCATGTTCCCTATAGTGATAAGAAAAGAGTGGATGAGACAATTTGAATGACATTGTTCCAAGGTTAGTGTTCAACGACGGAATAGGTAAATGGAGTGACGTAAATGATATAGCCTTGGAATTTAGGTGAATTAAAGCAAAGGGGTTAATAGGACGACATAGATGATATAGTCCCGGGATTTGGGTGTAAGAGAATTGGTTAACAAGGTGACATAGATGATAAAGCCTTAGGATTGAGGTGTGAGAGAATGGGTTAACAGGGTGACATAGATGACATAGCCCTAGGATTTAGGTGGAAGAAGAAAATGGGTTCTTCATATAGGGAAGCATTGTAGAGGTTGTCCGAGCACTTATGTATTAAAGAGACTTAGTTGATTTAAGGGGTAAATTGAAGATGAATTTGATAAGGAAGTGAGGTTGCATATCGGGATGTAACTGGAGTCAAGATCCTTTAACTTTTAGTGACAAGTACTTCAAATTGTGAGTCTTCCACTGGTTGAATGATCCACAGGGATTCCATCTTTTTTTTTATTATTTTATTATTTTTTTCGCTCAAGAAAGAAACATGATCAAAGCCATAACCACATTTTGGTTTTCCTGTTGTACTCAAATTTGTGCATGTAATGTCATGTGTGTTTAATATGCTTTTTTGGATAAATAATGCATGCATAATGTCATGCACATATGAACATCATATGAATGTCAAATGCACTACAATCATAAATTGCTTTAGAGTTTTACAACATGATGGGCAATATAGGTAAACTGAATTTCCCACAGGATAGAGATTTTTATAAGCTCAGAGTTTGGCTTTGGAGTTTTAGCATTAAGTACACTTCTTGGATCAGGACTTGGGGTTGGAGTTTAGCTTTAGTCTTGGAGTTTGGCTTTAGAGTTTTAGTCCTAATGGCTTTTGGCTAGAAATGGTTCTTTGTGTGTAAGCTTGGCTTTCTTAAGATGTATGCCCATAACTAATTGTATAGGCATTGAGTGCATTGCTAATGACAACATCTAGGACTGTAGCTCATCGGGATTGCGGGTCTCGGTTCCTTGATTAATGAATGGCCCGGTGGACACATTGTCATGCCATGTTTATTCATTTTTCTGACAAATTCACTTTTCAAGAGAGAATTTGATCAGAGCAAGATTCACTTTTAGGTTCCCTATGGTATGCACATTGATGTCATACATCTTAATGTTATGCGTGTTGGATACGTCTTTTCAGATGATCAAATGCATGCATAATGCCATGTACATGTAAACATCACATGAGTAAGAGAATAACAAATTGCATTGCATTTAACATGAGCTATTCTAGGGTTCAACATTAGTACAATACACCTTATAGACAAAATGAGCTTTCTACAAGCAAGGAGTCTCCAAAAAGTGTCAAGCTAGGGAATATGGTTATTTTTCAATTGGTCATCAATTCTGCCTCAGCGCCATTGTCCTATTATTTTCCATTAGATTAGACAATGTAGTTCTTCATCCTGCTCTTCGTGGTGGGAAGTCTGAGGAGTTTCTTTGGCAACTTCTTTAATTGCCACAGACCACCTATCAGGGTTAGATGGAATTTTCAATTTCCTTTACCGATTAGCTTCTGAATCTCATCTCTCAAACGCAAGCAATCATTGGTCGGATGGCCCTTCGCCACATGATAAGTGCAGAAATTATTTTTGTCTATTTTTGCTGGCACCACAAATGGACTGATACTTTGCAACAAATCCTCCTTTTTGCATTCGGTAAATAGTCTACTTAACGAGTTGCCCCATGGAGAGATGCCTTTTCCGCTACCCTTGGCAGACGGACTTTGGATAGATTGAGAAATGGAATCGGTTTGGACATTAATCATGGATGGTTCCTTTAGTTCTAAATCACTAGTCAACCCTTGAATATTCTTTCGCAGCGGATAACCTCTATTGATCAGTGGTTAGAGGGTGGCACATGAGGTTTAAGATATTGTTGTGGACCCTTATCTTTACATTTCTAGAAGATCCGGTCTAAAGATGTAGTCTAAGGGGAGATCACATGGTTCCCTTGGCATTTAGTCTAATTGAGGTGCCCTTGAGAGACTATTGCAACACCTTCTTAATAACGTGTAACTTTCATACATTAAAGAAGATATAATAGTTGTTCTGTTGTAATCCTGGCGGTTGGTAGTGGTTTTGCACCCGCATTGGGACTTGGCAGATTCGGGTCTAGATTAAATGCCTTTTTTAAGTGCTGGGAATGAGCAGCGAGAGCTGGGATGCTCTGGTCCTTCTTGGCATTGTTGCTAGCATGTATACTTGCCATATCGCTAATTTCTCTTTCAAGCTCTGCCACCTTTCTTTCTAATTCGGTACACCTTGTTGTTACCCTTTCCACTTTGTTAAAGTTACCCCCTACCACTTCTTTTAGCTCCATTGCCACTTCTTCTCTGATGCCCTTTTGGAATTGCGATGAAGCAATATAGTCCTCTATGGCATCTGCTATACTATTTATGTTCACTGAGTTGGCCATTTCTTTTGTATAAGCTTTTGCCAAAACAGTGATCCCTTTTACTGAATTTGATTATGAACCTATCACTGCCATGAACCCAAATTCATTGTTTTCTGATTCTGACTCCAGTGATTGAATTGAATGATGGTTTCTCCACTTATACCTTCTTAAAGTCTCCCCTTTAAACATGAATGCCAATTAGCATCTGTTGGTCTATTCATAGAAGAACCTTAAGTGGAGGATGATGTATGTGCACATGCATGATATGATGCGTGCATGTGGGCAATAACATGAATGAGATGAACTAAGTCGTGGTATGTATGTATGCATGATAAGTTATGTATATGATGCCGTGTAATGTCATACCCCTATAATACAGACACTGGACCACCTACTTGGATGCAGAATCATGCACAGATATGTACAACTAGAATGGATGCTGCTAGTGTGGCCACAAGTTAGGGCAAGGCAAGGTGTATAATATACACTTAGGGGATAAAATGAAACATAGGGTGTCCACAGATCGAAGAAAGATGATACTTGCAGGGCTTATAAATATACACCAAGGGAATAAAATGACACACAGGGTGTCCATAGATCGAAGCAAGATGACACTTGCAAGGCATATAAATATACACCAAAGGAGTTATGAGCGGACGACCTTTTAGGCGGAACGTGGCGAAGCGAACCGGGGAAAAAAAGAGAAGTGGGAATGTTTAGTGTTTTGAAAATGGGGTTTGATGATCTTATTTAAGAAAACCATTGATTCTTTTTGGAAATCCTTTTGTAGAAAACATTTTCCCATTTTATTACTTAAAGACCTCGAAACTTAAATTTCAAGATCAGTGACAGAGTCACCACCCGGATCAGCTCATCCGGAAAATTCTGATACAGCTCCCTACCGAGGATAGACTACTGTACCTAATCCAGAGATTTAGGGTTCAGGCAACTTACCTATTCAACCTCAAGCTTGTATTCATTTAAAAGTGCATATGACAATATTTTTCTCACTTATTATCTTTCTCTACCCAATTTAATCCTTTACTACTAGCCCATGCTCATTCAGATGACAGGAATAAAGTACATAAAATTAAAGTGCAAAAATATAAACCATACATCCAAAAATAAACCAAAATGAAATAGAGGCCTTATTACAACCCAGAAAAAGGAAAAAAGCTCTCATCCTCACCATTACAATCACCTAAATACATGAGGATCTAAAAAGTACAATCGCCTAGAATGCACGATTAATCTATGAAATACATCTAAAATAAAAATAAAGAAAATTAAAAGCTGCAAAATAAATGGTTAGCACAGATATATCCCAAACACATATAAGACTTATACAAGACATAATGGGGATTTTAGGAAGTGGGAACATGCATTTAGGGGATAACTGAGAAGTCCGGGTGACTTGCTCGGTTAGACCCAAAAAACGGTTTTAGAAATGCCCTGTAGGTTTTTACGCTTGAAAATGGTTTTGGAAAATAGTTTGGCTCAATTACATGAAAATTTCTTCGTTTAGTGGGTCAGTTATCCTGGAACTCGGGGTTCCATTCGTGGAGGTTCCTAATTCCAAACATTCGTCTATAGTCTGAAAACGGTAAACATGCCAAAAACCGGTTTGATTTTGAAGACAGCATCACGCGACGACGTCAATGCGGGTCGTCCCGTGATTCCACCTTCTGCCTATCACTACAGCCGTGCGGCTGTATTACAGTCGTGCGATTGTAATTTACAGTCGTGCGACTATAATGATTATGGTCGTATGACTCTAGTTAGAGTCGCACGACTATAGAGTTATGGTCACACGGCTATAATGAATAGTACCCGACCATAGTTTTCTTGTTTTCTGAAATCATTGTTTCTATCGATTTCGATGATTTCAAGAATTTCTGGGAATCCGAGGGTCCGTTATCACTGGACTGAGGATCTGGTTAGGAATCTAACAACCATGAATTCTAAGAATTGAAACCAACAAAACCCTAAATCTCACATCCATATCATTGGAAATCTAAAAACCACAATTTTATAGTGTACAGATGTGATCTGACCGAATTGAATTAGGAAAAATCATTTAAAATTAGAAAACTGGCTGTATTCGGTCGAATTTGGGCTTTTCGGGTTTCTTCCCAGAAGAATAGAGTCGTGTAACTGTAATATACAGTCGCACGGCTGTGTTGCGTAGACAGTTTTCTGGATAAATATTTTTAAACACAGAATCAATCACAAATCAACATGAAATGAGTTTTAAGGCCTCTCAAAGTTTACCTCTTTTGCGTTCCAGTATACTTGATGACCGGAGTCGGATGTGGATGTAGGAATTCGCCTAGAATCTCCAAACAACCCAAAATTCTCGAACTTGTGTCCCTGATTGATCCGAACGAAACCCGAGAATAGTTTCAATTGAGCAAAAGTCTGATTGGGAATCCTCACACTATGTGTTTCTTCGTTTTTTTTTCTTATTTTACATTAACTTTCTTCCATTTTCTCTCTCTAAAACTCTCATTCTCTCACTAGAATGCTCCTTCTTTCCCAGAATTGATTCCTCCTCCTTTTCTATGTTTTCTGCCTATTTTTGTTATATTTTGTCGCCCTAATTCCCGTAAATCATGCCTAAAATAATTATAGATAAAATAGAATTGTATCCTATTTAGGAATCTACTGAGTCAAAGACTAGAGTCGCATAACTCTAACTATAGTCGTGCGACTGTAGTTGTTACAATTGTGTGACTGTAAAGTACAGTCTGCGACTTTAGACAGAGCCTTCACACTCACCTAAGTTTCCTAACCTCTCGATGGACTTTTCTCGGGGTTTTGGATCAAGGACTCTTCTGAATTTCAGGCCGTTTGAGAACATTCCGGGCATTATTCCGCTCATTCTCAAACCTGACTCACGTTCATCTGTTTAACAGGTAACATATGGTTTTCATCATAGAGGTCGGGAAAAAACCCATGCTCACAGGAGTAAAATGACACATAGGGTGTCCACGGATCAAAGCAAGATGATACTTGCGAAGGGCAAAGGTCTATAAATATACACTAAGGGGATAAAAAGACACATAGGGTGTCTACGGATCGAAGCAAGATGATACTTGCAAGGCATATAAATATACACCATGAGAGTAAAATGACACAAAGGGTGTCCACGATCGAAGCAAGATGATACATACGAAGGGCAAATTGATTTAAGGCATAAAAATATACATCATGGGAGTAAAATGACACATAGGGTGTCCACGGATTGAGGTACGATGATACTTTCAACGGCCAAACTAATGTAAGGCATATAAATATACACCATGGGAGTAAAATGATACACAAGGTGTCCACGGATCAAAGAAAGATGATACTTGTGAAGAGCATATTGATGTGAGGCATATAAATATACATCATAGGAGTAAAATGACACACAGGGTTTCCACGGATCGAAGCAAGATGATACTTGCAAAGAGCAGATTGATGTGAGGCATATAAATATACACCATGGCAGTAAAAAGACACATAAGGTGCCCATAGATTGAAGCAAAATAATAATTGCGAAGGGCAAATTGATGTAAGGTTTCAGCTAGAATCTGCTAGTCAAGGTTCGACCCCTTAGGGTACCTAATAGGTTTGGACTAGAATCCGGTAGTCAAGGTTCAGCACTCTTGGGGTGCCTAATATGTTTAGGATAGAATCCGCTAGTCAAGGTTCGACACCCTTAGAGTACATGAAATGAAAAATACTTTGTAAGCAATTATGGCTGCACTAAATTGGTTATTGTGTATGTCATAAAGATGATGACATGGATGCTTGGCAAGTGATTATGGCTGCATTAAAATTTGTTAGTGAGAATATCACACAGATGATGGTATGGATGTTTGCTAAGCGATTATGGTTGCATTAACGTTGGTTAGCGTGGATATCACTCAAATGATGACATGGATGCATAGCAAGAGATTATGGCTGCATTAAACTAGTTAGTGTGAATGTCACACAGATGATGTCATGGTTACGAAATAAATCAGTTAGTGAATGTCACCTGACATGATGTGCATGGTTGCATGAGAGAAGTGAGTTAGTGTGCGTCAGATGACATGATGCGTGTGCATTTAAGATAAAAGGATTAATGTATGGCATATAATATGGTGTGTGTCATGTGGAACGAGTGAATATATGTCGCAAGATATGGTGCGCATCTATGTTTATGAAGAAAACTAATGCATGAGTCACACAAGTGATTGATTGAATGATGATATGAAACACATATGTATTCTGGTGCAGGGAGTGAACTATTAATACTATGAACAAAAGGATGAATGCAATATGTGCACAGTTATACACGGGCATGAGACACTGCTCCTATGATGAGACTCATACATTTAGAGAACATAGACTGAATCCAATAGACATGAATATCCTAAACTAGAGTAAAACTTGATTTGCGCAAATCGGTGACTCATACACAAGTGTGTACAACAGAGTTCGGCATGTTTGAACGGTTAACGGTTTAAAGCAAGACATGGCTTGTAAGGGTGAACATGTACACAAGTATGTACAAATGGAGTTCGATGAGTTTAAACGCCTAAGGGTTAGATGCAGTAGTTTGTAAACGGTTGAATCGTATATGAATATGCACTGATGAGGTCCAGAGTATTTGGATACGTAGAGGTTTAGAGGTAAATAGTGAACATGTATGTAGTGCATATATTTGTGGGTTTGGACACAAAACTTGGTCTACAAAACAATAAACTTATACATGAGCATGTATGCACAGAGTTCGGTGTGTTTCAACACCTAAGAATTTAGACACGTATAAACGGATATGCGGATCCAGGAATGCCCACGTATAACCATGCACAGATATGAGACTGACAAGGATGGGCCCGTGTGTGTAGGCCAATTCATCTAAGGCCTAAATATGAATGTCACAAGATGCATATGGCTACGTAAGAGGGGTTAATGTGAATGACACACAAATGATGCAGATGTCACCAAATTCATATAGTCACGTAAAGGTGGTGCATGAAATTTCATAATGAAATGGTAAACATGAGTGTCACAAAATGCTTATGGTCACATGGAAAAGGGTTATTGTGAGCATCACATGATTGACACATGAGGATGTGTGATTGAAAATGAATACATGTACATTGTGCGATGGAATGGAATTGCTTATGTGGTAACATAGAAATGAGTGTATGCCCCACAATGGATATGGGAATGTATGAATGAAAATAAATATGTGGGTGCATAAAATGTGATGTTATGTAGCACATTTTTGGCATGTGATAATGTGGGATGTGTATGTGTCTTGACGCACAACATGAACAGAAGTACGTCTATATCATGCAATGATGTGTATGTATGCATATGAGAATCGATGCATGGACATATATTTGTGTCTTACAATGATATGGAGGTGTGTGTTTTGACACACGATGCATGGAAGTGTGTTTATGTCACACGAAAATGTTTAAGGGCGTATGTATGCAATGATACGAGAATGTACATATGGCACACGAAATGATATAAGAATATGCGTATGGCACATGAAAAGATATGAGAATATGTGTATGACACATGAAATGATATGAGAATGTGCGTATGGCACATGAAATGATATGAGAATGTGTGTATGACACAAGGAATGAGAATGCTTATATGACACATGACAAATAGTGAAAGTGCATGTATATGTCACATAAAAGGTATGCAAGCGTGTGTACCATATGAAAATGACATGAAAGCGGGCATATGTTATGTGAAGGACATGGAAATGTGAGTATGACACGTAATGTTATGAGGATGTGTTCATCATGCGATCTTATAGAGATGTGCACACGTATGATATGATAGTGCATATGTGTCATTTGAATGATATGGAAATGTGCGCATGACATATGAAATGTTGTGAAAGTGCACGCACGTGTGTGTAATGATATGAGAATATGCATATGGCACACGGAATGAGATTATGCGTATAACACATGACAAAAATGGAAGTGCATGTATAAGATACACAAAAAGGCATGTAGACATACGTATTCCCTACAACGATGCATAAAGTGCGCGTATGTAGCGAGATGCCATGGGAATGCATCCATATCGCGTGATGAAATGGTAGTGTGTGTAGGTCACCCGAAAATTTGTGAAAGTGTGTATAGGTCATACGAAAAGTTATGCGAGTGTGTGCATGGCATGCATATGTTATAAAAATATGCATACATCACATGAAAGTGACGTGAAAACGTGTATATACTAGAATGATATGGAAACATGTGTACAAAACACGATGTGTGGAAGTGTGCATATTGTACAAATGACATGGGAGTGAGAGTATGTCATGCAATGTTGTGGAGATGTGTGTATATCATGCGAAGTTGTAAAGACGTACGTATGTCATACGAAAGATATGATAATGCTTGTGTGTCATGTGGATGATATGGAAATGTGCATGTATTGCACGAAGTGTAATGAAAGCGTGTGTGTGTGTGTGTGTAATGATATGAGAATGTGCATATGGCATACAAAATGAGGTATGTGGATGACATGGATGCATACAGGAAAAAAACGCATATGGTTGCACAAAAGAAGTTTATGCAATATGATGCTCGTGGCTGCACAAGAAAATATTAGCATGAATGCATGTCACGTAAATGATATGTTCGGATGTACATAAGAGTGGATGTGAACGTCACATGATGTAACGCGTGATGGCTGCACAAGAAAAGCTTAGCGTGTACATGATGCAGTTGAAGGGCAAGCTTTAAGGTTTTTGGGAAAATGGCATAATGGTAATTTTTAGCAACCTTGAAGTCCCTATATTTATTGGAAACAGGCCAACGATAAAAAATTAATAACTTAGCTATTGCCCTATGTCGCTTTTTGGCCAAATTCCATCGTTTAGGCCTTTAAAATTGTAGTTTTCTATTTTTAGGGGCTCTTGGGGAATTCTGGTTTCGGCTTTTCGGTTTTTGATTCTGGTTAAAGGGTTTTTTTTAATCAAAGATGAGTGAGTGTGTGGATTTCTCATGATAACCATGTGATCAAAGGAAGTGTATGTATGAGTAACATGCGGATATGAATGTATTGAAAATTGTTAGTGTAAATCTCACATGAAATGGGGCCCGTGAATGGGGTGTGCACACATAAAAAATAATGAATATGGCTGCATAAAAGGAGTGGATTAATATCGCATAAGTGGTATGCAGAATTCTATGATGAAAGAATAAGAATGGGTATGGGGTACACGACGTGATATGAGAATGTTCATATGGCACATGAAATGGGGTATGTACGTATGGCACCTAACAATATGAAAAATAAACAAATGCATATGGCTACACAAAAAAATGGTGAGTTAGTATTACACAAGTGGTATGCAGAGTTTATACAATATGTGCATGACAAAATGATTACAATGATGTAGTACAGAAAATGAATCATGTAGCACGTAGCATGTGAATGCAAATTTCTGACCTTCTTTCTCCACATGGTCAAATAGTCGATATTCTAACCAAGTCCTAGGTGGGGATCTCTTTAGTCACCAACAGGGGATGATAAAGGCGAAAATGCATATATCACACTCATCGTTTCGATATCCTAATGGAAATTACTACAGCTATTAACATGGGATAGGCCAAAGTTTGGGATAACATCAAGGTCCCTATAGCAAAATATACTCCTCACTTCTCCCTACTCAAGGGTACAGGCAAAGGGGTTCGTAAGAGGCTATAAGTGGTGTTCTGTATCCATGTCCCCATGACCTGGCAGAGTATAGGTGGCACTTCAACAGTTCACAGAGCTAAACAATGGTACCCTAACCTAATGCTAAAATCTAACTAATATGTAATGCATATAAAATGCTATGAAATTTCTGTTGAATCCATTTTAATTACATACTTTCAGTGCTCGTCAAAATCTTTTAAGTTTTGAAAAATTTTTCAAAGAAATCCCCAATAGAGTCACCACTGTGAGCGGATAATGTTTTTGGAAGCGACGCGACGAAGCGAATCAAAGGATTTTAAGATTTTGTTGTCTAATTATAATATGAGGTTTGTTTTGGAAAATAATGCTCGTAAAAGATTTGAGACCCAAATATCAAAAACAAAGTATAAAAGTCGACACCTAACTCAACTCAACTCCGAAAATTAGGTATAGCCAAAACCAGGTTAGGCTGTAGAGATCTAGGTCTGGACAAGTCAGTTACTTGTCATCTAATTAAAATAAATGCTTCAACAATTAAATCATAGCATTCCATAAACTAATTTAGTTTTATTTAGAAAAATACGGCATTCATGCTAATCACGGGAAGCGATAAATAAATTAATTATTACAACCATATCAAATCAAATAAACTACCCCAAGGAATACATATAAATCAAATAGGGAATTGGTATACAATCACCTAAAATAAATGAGTTCATCTAACATAAAATAAAAAGCAATAAAGTTAAACATACATTTAAACCTACAAACAAGTGTTGGTACATGAATAATCGCATTTAGGACTCAACCATGAAAGAACGGGGTAATGATTGAATCATGATCATGCATTTAGAGGCGATAACTGGGGAAATTCGATGAATCTCACCTACTAGACCTGGAAAACATTTTGAAATATTCATGTGTTGATTTTTAAGAAAACGATTTTGAAAACCGTTTTTACCGGTTAATTATTTAGCATGCCAAGTGCGTCGGTTTTCAAGAAATTACATTTCTATAGTTGTTCTAGTGTAATACATGCTTCTGGAATGTAAATCTAAGGTTCAAATGTCATGAAATGTGTGAAAACCTTATATACAGTTTTTGTCCTAGATGCAATACCTATGTGGCTATGGTTACAGCCGTGTGGTATCGTCAAAGCCATACAGGTGTTGCTTCTAGATTTGGTTCAAATGGTGAAACACACAAATGTAAGGATTCCGGGAAAATATTAGGATAACACCCGTGCGGGTTTCACATACCTGTGCATCTTTGATGCACTAGAAAACTTTGAAAATTGAAGTTTTAGATAAAATGATGCACAAAATCATAAATAAAGAGTCTATGCTTTTGGTTTCTTTGAAATATTACCTTTGATACATGAATCCATCGCTTGAGAGGCTGAAAATTGATTCAAAGAGGCTCTGATTTGTTAAAATCCTTCTTGTGTCCCAAACTTGAAATCTCTAAAGTAGCTCCAAATGTTATGGTTTTTTTGTCCAGATTAGTCTCTAAACCTATTATAAACCTTAGTGAAGTGTTTTTCTAAGATTTCTAACCGATTTTAAGCCTAATAACAAAGATTGAAGATGAAAATTGAAGAAAAAGCTTGATTCCTCTTTCTTTTTCTCCCTTTTCTTCCTCTTTTTCCCTAAGTCCAAGTTGCCAACCCTTGATTTAGAAAGAAAATCGGTTTTTATAGGTAGAAAAGAGGTCTTTCATTGTAGAATCTGCCCCCTAAAATCCAAATTTTGATTTCCAAGAAGAAATGGTAGGTATTCTGCCTCCGCATGTGACACCGGTGCGGGTGTTGACACTATACCCATCTGGGTGTCGCAACACCCGTGTGAGTATTGCAATACTCGTGTAGGCGTTGGTCTTTGATCAACAGTCTTTTGACTGCTAATCGACGCTGAGCTTGGAGTTCGACTGATTGGAGCCTCAAACATGAGTTGACTTTGACCCTAGTAGCTATAGAAGCTATAAAAGCAAACAAACAATTTATTCATTATTGAAACCCAGGGATGAAAATCCCGCGCTTACACCACCCCTCAAATTTAGGCAAGGGATTGTTCTACACTTTGGGCCTTGCATCCGGCTCTTCAATTTTCTTTTCAGCGACCAGCTGCTGAATGGCATTTCTCAAACAGTGGCAATCATTGGTGCAGTCCCTTTTGATACATGATATGCACATAAATTATCTTTGTCCACCTCCGCGGGAGGCACAAATGGTTTCAAACTTTTTAGAAGCCTTATTTTTTTGCACTTCAGAAAGGTCCAACCTAAAAATTCTGCCTAGAGAGAGATGCCCCTATTATTGGCTTGAGAAGTTGGCCCTTGAGCCACTGCTACCACTTCTTCCCGCTTGACAGGAGTAGATGCTTGAGTAGGTTTGGCAAGGGTTGTGGAAGATGTTGCGGGAGAGTTATTATTCTTGTATCCCAAGGTGTATGTCTGGCTTCCTCCTCGGTATCCATTACTTGCATTGCTTTGTACCGCTTCGATTTCGTATTTCTCCACCCTTCTGGCCATCTCTTGGACTTCTACCAGTGTGCTGAATTTGTGATACTTCATGTTTTGTCTATACACTTCCAAATTGCCAAGCTTAACAATTAACTCAGCTTCTAAGGGTTTCTGATGTAGGAGGATCATCTTGTCCATCTGTAGGGATTTTTCATCACAAAACGTCCGATTAAGCAGAAGCTCGGATCTTTTTCTCAAATCCGTGACCCAGGAGCAATTGAAGTGAAAATTAAAACAATAAAATTAAACCAAAGAAAGTTAGACTCTCACCTTAAGAATCTTTTTCAGAGATGGCTGCAGAAACCAAAATTGATCTCCTCCATAATCCCGTACATGAACGGCTTCAAAGCATGAACCTATGCTAGCTTCAGATCGATGGAAGAGAGGGAATTAGGGGCTGAAATTTTCTGCCTTGGAATGCCTTAGCTTGGCCGAAAATTTTAGCTAGGGTTTTTAATCCTATTAGCCGAAATTCCCATGTAGAATATTAGGTCTTTAGGGTTTTCATTTTATGCGGGCTTTTCTCCCTGAAGCCCAAGTCCAAATATTAATTATTTAAGCTTACTTTTGATTGCAAATTCAATTTTAATCTTTCATATATGTGAATATATTATACCATATAATATATCACATGCCATTTCAAATTAAAATTAATTTGACCAATTAATTCAACCAAGAAATTAAAATTAGGTCTTTCATAAAATTAAGTACATGTAACCTATACATATGAAATATTGCTACCCAGGAAATAATATCTTAAATTAATTCATAGAATTAATTACAAGAAACCCATTTCAAATATTAATTATATTGTTTTGATCAACCAATTGATCTATATAATATAATCAATAAAATCCTCTCTTTCCACTTGGTATACTCCAAGTATACGGTTGATCTGTTAAGTTCAAGCTTAGACGTTCAATGTGTATGATCCTATAGGCCCGTCTTTATGTTGGCAGTGGGCCTATGGTCCACAGGCTTTAGGTGGGCTTTAGCAAGTCACTACAGCCCCCAATTAAGACGGAGATAGCAATCCAACTGAAATCGAAACCCTGTAGTTTAGCCTTGCATATCCCATGTTATTGATATCGGTGTCCAACATAGAGGCATGGATTAATCACCCTTTTTTGTGTCTGGACATTAACTTGATCCCAAATGAACCGATGCTCACAAACAAGTTCCAACTTGTTTGAGTGTGGCCACACTCTTATCAGTTGCACTCATCAAGTGGCTGGTGATATCTTCTCAGTGAACTACCGAGTGACATTCCCATCTACATATTCATGGTGCTGCCATGTTCAATGATACACCCGAACCACCCATACTTGGCACCCTGTTAGAGGCCTTTTAGACATACACTAAATTGTGTCACTTCACATTCATCACTATGATATGGTCAAGTCTAAGGATCCATACAAGTACTGCATGAGAATCACTTATGATACTATGCCATATGGATTTCTCGTTTAGTGGATCTTATCCAGTACCATGCCTTTTTGCATGTACCTATAAACCTGGTTGACAATCCATGTCCAATAGCCGGTAAGACACCGCTATATAACTAAGTTTATGATAGTCTTTGGTTCCATTCATTCCTACGACTGGAATAGACTACGGATAAGTTTATGGTCATATTGTTTTCCCTATCCATGGTCTTACTGCCAAGTGCATGACACTTGTCAACATGGATATGGATATGTCCATTGGATGCTGTGGTTATAATATTACACAAGGTACAAGATAAATAGATTAATGCCTTTATTTAAAAACACAAATTGTATAATAGATAAATCTCATTACAAGATACAAAATGTACGATACAATACAAAGATCAATGCCTTGGGACTAGGGCATACCCAACACCATCCACCTTTGGTAATATTCTGTGAGGTTTCATTTGGCTTCTGCTTCAGCGCCTCAAGGTCTTGTAACCTTACCTCCAACTAGGTATTAAAACTGTAGTACTTCATGAAGGCATTTGATAAGCTGTCCCAGTCTCCTTGCACATTCTTTGGTTGCTTGTTGTACCAATTAATAGCCCCACCTTCTAAGGTGCTGGGGAAGAGCCCTACGAGCTGATTCATTGTTAAGCTCACCATAGTCATGATCCTCACATACTAATTAAGATGAGCAGTCGGGGGCTTTTTCTTGTATACGAGGCAATTCTGGGCATTTGAAAACGCACCGCTAACATTTCAATCCTGCCATCCATTAAAATGCTCAGGTCAATACATTTTAAGGCATTGACCTTTGATGAACTGCGTATTTCTGCCATTAGCTCGTCCATTTCAGCACATTTCTCCCCCCATTTCCTTTCAAGTGAAGTCTCAGTTTGCCTTTCCTCATGGTTCCCTCTTACATCGCCTATGTCAGAGAGTTTATCATTCTCTCTATTTAGGCTACCACCATTTCCAGATTCCCGATTGACTCTTTCTGCCCTGTTGGTGGCAGAATCATTTAGAACGGCTTGGACATGGTTCTTGATGATGCTCTTGAACTTGTTTAAGTTTAGAAAGTCCCTAAGCACTATGGTCAAGGAAGCGGCATTAGTGTTGGCATTAGGGTTGGATGGATTTGCCATTTCTATGTAGTTATGCTCAAATTGATCAGCTTCAAGTAAATATTCAAATTTGGTCTCCGACACCGTGTCCGACCCTGTTTCCATTACTACTGAATCAGAAGCCACACTGTCTATCTTTATGTCAATGGGAAACTGCTCATCTAATTCAACTAATTCCTCTGACTCACTATTGGGATTCGTTATCAGAAAAATAACGTGGCGTAATGGAAATTACACAGTTTAAAATTTCCTAGAATCCACCTATCGTGTCTGATTACCATTGATTGGAAAGAGAAACATTTGAATCAAGAGAGATTAAACTGACCAAATTCGTCTCTTCTAGAGACTTCTGCAGAATCGATTCTTTAAATGATCTCCAAAGTCTGGTGCACGATCAACTGTCAAGCGGGAACCGGTGCTAGCCGAAGAAGCAAAGAATGGAGCAATTGCACAGAAAAATTCGGCCAAGGGCCTGCTATAAGGGCCAAAATTTTTAGCTTGCAAAATAGGTTTAGAGCTGATTTTTTTAATAAGTGTGCCTTATATAGTCTCCTTCTATAATTGAGTTTTAATTAGGTTAATTAAACCTAAACCCATTAGGATTTCAATTACATACATAAGCTCTATATTTAAAGTTTATACTATATAATTCAGTTCCATTTGGCTAAATTTAATTATCCATAAATAAAATTAAATCACACTTAAATAAATACAATACATGTATTTAATTTTCCTTCTTAGGAAAGCAATTTAATTAATTTTTTACTTTATGTAATTTAATTAATTGATTAATTAATTAATTACATTAAGTAAACTTATTAATTAAATTAAATCAACCCAATGTTAATTAATTACCTTGACACCGAATGTCAACTAATTAATTAACGCATTCCTTCCAATGTACATTACATGTACAAGTTCTATAAGTTCTAGTTAAGTTGATCTGTGCACGATCCTATGGGTTTTTCTTTATGTTGGCAGTGGGCCCAAGGCCCAAAGATTGTAAGTGGATTCTAGCAAATCGTTACAGCCCGCAATTAAGATAGAGATACAACAGTCTGTTGAAGACACTTACCCAATAGTAATCTCATAGTGTCCTTTGCCAAATGATATCGATATGAATACACAAGGGGCACGATGTCCGTCATCCTCTTCTGCTATTTATTATATTTCTTAATTTTGAGTGAACTGATTAATCAAAGCAACCAACTTATTTGGGTATGGCCATACACTTCTCAGTCCGACTCATCAAGTGGCCAGTGATGTCATCTCGGTGTTCCCGAGTGGCAATTCCATCACTTTATTATCAATATCAATATGTTCATCGGTCCACCTAATCATACCCGTATTTAGCATCCTTTTACAGACCTGTTAGGTGTATATCAAAATGAATCGGATTCCATATTGATACTATAATGAAATCTGGTACAAGGACAAAAGAGACCTATTCAAGAAAGACCTATGACGTGAAAACCATGTGGCTTTCTTGTGCGGATCGATCCGGTCCCATGTCAACGACATGTACCTATATTCACGATTGACTTTACAATTACTATGGCTAGCTAAGAACTGCCATATAGTCATCGAATATACAAGTATGTGATTATATTCGTTCCCATAATTATAATAGACTTGGGATATGTTTTATGATTATCAATCAATGGATACTTTATAGATGTTATAGCACAAGATATAAATGGAATAGATTAAATGCCTTTATTAATGTGATACAAATAATGTATACATATAAAGAGTCTTAATGTATAATACAAATACAAGATTCCAATGCCCTAAAAACTAGGGCACACCAACAATCTCCCATTTGCCCTAGTTCCAAGCAGGCATTGACCTAATTCCAATAGATCTGTTATGACCTTCGTGCTATGTCTGTGACAGCGCCTTGGTCAACAGATCAGCAACATTGTTCTTGGTGTCAACCCTCTAGAATGATATGTCACCTCTATTCATGATCTCCCGAATGAGGTGAAACTTTATGGCACGTGTTTGGATCTTTTGTGTGACCGGGGGTCCTTAGCTTGTGTGATGGCCCTGTTGTTGTCACAGAAAACATCAATTGGGTTTAGGATAGTGGGTACTGCTCCTAACTCATTTATGAACTTCTTGATTCAAACGGCTTCCTTTGCAGCTTCACATGCAGCTATGTACTCATCTTCCGTTGTAGAGTCAGCAATGGTGGCTGCTTTAAGGACTTCCAATTAATGGCATCACCATTTAGGAGAAAAACAAAACCAGACTGTAACTAGTTTTTGTCCTCATCGGTCTCAAAGCTTATATCAATGTAACTTGACACTACCAGCTTATCTTGACCTCCATACACTAAGAAAGCATCCTTAGTCTGGTTAAGATACTTCAGGATTGCCTTGACTACCTTCTAGTTTTCCTCTCTGGGATCTGACTGGTACCGGCTATTCACTCTTAGTGCAAACACAACATCAGGCCTCGTACACAACATGGAGTACATGATAGATCCTATAGCACATGCATAAGGGATTTTTCCATGCTTTCCCAGTCCTTCTTTGTTTAAAGACCATCTTTCTTACTCAGCTTCAACCCATGGTGCGTAAGCAAGAATCCTTTCTTAGCCTTATCCATACTGAATCTTTTCAGAACCTTGTCTATGTATATTGCCTGACTTAGGCCTAGAAGCCGATTAGATCTATCTCTGTAGATCCTAATCCCTAAAATCGTCTTAGCTTTGCCTAATTCCTTCATTGTGAAGCATTTACTTAACCACTGCTTAACCCCTTGCAGTGTTGGTATGTCACCTCCAATGATAAGGATGTCATCAACATACAACACTATAAAGGTAGAAACGCTCCAACTAACCATCTTATACACGCAGGGCTCATCAGAATTCTATGTGAAGCCATATTTGGTAGTAGCCTTATTAAATCTCTAATTCCATGACCTTGATGCTTGTTTCAATCCATAAATGGATCTTTGAAGCTTGCATACCTGGTTAGGATAACTTGGATTAATAAAACCCTCTAGTTGTGTCATATACACATCCTCGAGTAGCTTTCCATTAAGGAAAGTGTTCTTAACGTCCATCTGCCATATCTCATAATCATACCATACAGCAATGGCCAGTAGTATCCTAATGGATTTGAGCATGGCAACTAGTGAGAAAGTTTCATCATAGTCAATACCTTGAACTTCCTTAAACCCTTTTTCCACCAATCACCCCTTGAAGGTGTTGTCGACTTTTAACTTGAAATACCGCTTGCAACCTATCGCCTTAGCACCTGGAGGTGGATCCACCAAGTTTCAACCTTGGTTATCATGCATAGATTGCATCTTAGCCTCTATGGCTTTGTGCCATTGATATGAGTGTGGGCTTTCAATAGCATCCTGATAGGTCTTAGGCTCCTCTTGGTTAACGAACATAAGGTCCCCATCATCAGTCAGGAGAAAGCCATACCTCTCTGGCTGATGATGTGTCCTACCAGACCTTCTAAGGTCTTGTACAACCAGCTCAGCTTCCTTAATTTCTGGAGTGGCTGGTTTGGTTCCCGAAGCATCCTTAGCAGTAGCTGTAGGAGTCCATGAGTCTTGAACTTCAGAAATTTCAATGTTACTCCCACTATCTCTCTTGGAAAGAAATTCCTTCTCCAAGAAGACTGTATTCCTAGCTATGAAAACTTTGTTTTCTACCAGATCGTAGAAGTAATAACCTTTAGTTTCCTTAGGGAAACCCATAAACTGGCACTTGACAGATTTGGACTCAATTTTGCCACTTATCAATTTCTTGACATGTGCATCATAGCCTCAAATCTTTAAGAGGGAAACATTGGGCTTTCGGCCCTTCCATAGTCAATATGGTGTTCCCTCAACTGCCTTGCTTGGAGTATTATTAAGTATGTAAGCAGCTGTCTTTAAAGCATATCCCCAAAAGAAGATAGGGAGTGTAGCATGACTCATCATCGAGTGGACCATGTCTAGCAAGGTCCTATGCCTCCTTTACGACACTCCATTCCATTGAGGTGTACCAGAAGGAGTGAGTTAGGATACAATCCCACACTTTCTCGGAAAGAAGTCAAACTCTTGGCTCAAATATTCACCCTCTCGGTCAGACTGAAGTGCTTTTATTTTCTTGTCAAGTTGGTTTTAGTTGGTTTTCTACTTCGTTCTGAAATTCCTTGAATCTCTGAAGAGTCTCGGACTCATGCTCCATTAGATACATGTAATCGTATCTACTGAAGTCGTCCGTGAAGGTAACGAAGTACAGAAAACCTGATCTAGCAATAGTGCTCATTGGGCCATATACATCAGAATGTATCAGCTCCAATAGCTCTGAGGCCCTTTCAGCAGTCTTACTAATAGGCTTCTTTGTCATCTTGCCTCTTAAACAAGATTGGCATGTGTTATAAGACTGAATGTCAAATGACCCTAGTACTCCACTATAGTGAAGCCTAGGTTGCACTTCTCGTTTATGTGCCTAAGTCGACAATGCCAGATGTATGTAGATTAAATTCGTTTTGTTTAATCCTTTTAGTGTTTATTTTATAGATTGAACTTTCACTTTTTAGATCAAGGATACATAAACCATTTTCAAGAAATGCTGTTCCAAAAAAAATATTGCCATATTGTATAGAAATTCTACCATGCCTAATATTAAATATGAAACTAGAAATATCCAACAAAGAAACAGAAATAATATTCCTGCGCATCACAGGTACAAAATAACAGTTTCTTAATTCTAAAACTAGTCCACTAGGCATCTCCAAGAAATAATCTCTGATCTCTATGGCCTAAACATGAGCGCCATTTTCGACTTGAAGATCCACCTCACCAGATCCTAGCAATCTCATATTTCTTAGTCCCTGCACATTTGAACAAATGTGAGAACCACATCCACTGTCTAAAACCAATGATGTAGAAATAGCTAGATTAATCTCAACAACATAAATACCTAAAGCAGCAGACTTGCTCTTCATTTGCTCCCTTAGCTTTGGACAAGAGCTCTTCCAGTGCCCTTTCTTATGACACTCATAGTAGACATCATCAGAAGAAGCAACCCTTACTTTAGTGTGGGCCACCACCTTCTTGCTCTTAACCTTGGCCTTAGATTTGCCTTCGCCTTAGTAATGGGCGTGCTATCCTTGTTCATTAGCAGCACCTCAAGAGTCTTTTTAAGAGACTGCTCAGCAAGCTTAAGCATGCCATGTAGCTCAATAATCGATTTATCTAGACCCTGCATGTGGTAGTTCATGATAAATTGGTTGTAAGACTCAGGAAGTGATCGGAGAATAATGTCTGCTGCCAAGTCCTATGGAACTGGTAAGATGAGGTGGGCAAGTGTATCAATGTACCCCTTCAACTTTAGCACATGAGTGCTAACAGAAGTCCCGTCTACCATTGTAGTCGTGCAAAGTACCTTAGTTGTCAGGTAACGTTCCTGACGAGCCTGATTTTGGAACATCTTTTTAAGTTGATCCATCATCTCATTAGCATGCTACTCCATGAACTGCTTCTGAAGGTCAGAAGCCATGGTACCTAGCATAAGGCATAAGACATCTCAGTCGTATTGCCCCATGATCGCTGTGGTAATGCGTTAACCTTAGGTCCACTTCCAGCCCTAGCAGAGTGAGGTCCTCAATCTTTGGTAAGGGAGAATAAAAAGGAGAAAGATCCATCTCGTGAAGTCAGCATCAATTTCATCAAAGGAGATGTTTAGGTACGCCTCGGCGCATTTCTGGAGGAGGCGATTTCAATACAATAGGGCTAGTCACCCGTATGTTATAGTCCTCTCCTTCAGGTGCTCTTATCCAGCGGTAAGATCCGCCTGGTGAGCCTCTGTCTCCTTTTCCAAGGCTACCTCAGACGTGACCCAGGATCTCTTCAAAGCAACAATTTCAATCAATGCTGCGTCTATGGTCTTCTGCTACTCAGTGCTTCTCTTAGTAGCCTCAGCCAGTGCTTTCTCCATCTTCTTCCTTTCCAGTGCCCCAGCCAGGTGCTGATTGTAAACCAGGTCTACCTCCTCAACCCGCTTCAGTTCCTCATAAAGGAAAAGGATGGCCTGCAAAAGGGAGCATTACTCCAACTATTCAATAGCGGGAGTAAAAAAGCTCGAAGGGACTTACAATTGTAAATACGATGGAGAAAGCGGATCCATCCTCGCCGTATCTGCCATCAAGTACATCCCGGTGCTGAGTTCCAATTGCACTAGAGGATCTGCTAAGCTTGCTTCAATCTTGAATTTGGATAAGAGGATCGCTTGTATAGAGGGGCCATCATTATCCCCTGGGGTCCGGCCAAAATCTAGGACGACATCCTGCAGAAGTTACTAACGTGAGAAATAGTAAAAGTATGGGAGTAAGGAATAATAGGCGGCAGGTCTTACCATGCGGATCCTTTTGCCTTTGTTGGCTGCGGTGGCGGTACCTGTCTTCCTCTTACCCCTAGATGCAAGCTCTGTATTTCCACCCGGCTTGGGGGCTAGCTCCTCGAGTCTCAACACAGGTGTTGGAGGAATCGGAGGGACGATAGTGATAGCCAGGGTCCAAGATCCCTTCTTTCGGGTCTTCAGTGCTGCAACAGTATCAGTTAGTGACATCCCTACCAAGAGTATAAGTGTAGAATGAGTATAGTGAAAAGTTGGTACCTCGACGATCCTCGATGGGATCATTAAAGAAAACTAGAAGTCCTGTCCGATCGTCCAGTGTGACTAGGGGCAGCCTTAGGCGGAAGGCCTTGAAAGCATATGAGAGCTTCTAGTACTTGGTTGGAACGGAGCTTAGTAGTTCTATATCAGCTTTCTCCTTGGGTGAAAGCCTGTCCTTTACCCTCTTCATTGCCTTAGTGCTCTGGAAGGACCAGGCTTGGGGGAACGTAGGAGCATCATTTTTGTGCCTGATAAAAAAGAACAATTTCTTGAAGCCTTTGATCGATGAAGCGCGGCTCGTGAAGAACTGGAAGTCAGTGCCTTTTGCTAGGGTCAGATGGTTGCTGTTGGCGTACTAGTGAATTGGTGTGGCAATATGCCGATACATGGCACCAGTCAACTGGATGCCGAGGTTGCAACATAGCCAGTCCAAGGTGCATATGTCCTCTGTTATGTTCAAGTGTAGTTGTTATAAGCAGAAAATGCTCATATTTCATGTTATTTTATCTCTATAAATGTTTATGTTTATTAGTTTTTATTAGGATTTCTTATTCTATGTGATGCTTTTTATGTATTTTTATGACATTAGGAGTAGCAGAAATTGTTTGGGGAAAGATCGGATGAAAAGCAGATCAATTCAACAAAGGAGTGCTAAAAACACCTATGTCACCGGCGCGACCTAATATTGCCAGCGCAACTCCGCCTACATTCATCAGCAACAAGCTTCTGGCCATGTCGCCGGTGCCACCAACCTCGTTCCAGCAACCAAAAGACATGTCTCTTCACCCAAAAGTCATGTCTCTTTACCCAAAAGTCATATCTCTTCACCCAAAAGCCATGCCTTTATAGAGACAATCTCTACAAACCATTATGCCGTTTCATCTACTATAAAAAGGGTGAATTTGCAACAAAGTGGCATATCCATATACGGAGAAAAAAGCAAGATACAGAAGAATTGTAGAAGTGAAGGATCGAATTAGAGAAGAAGAAGTACGAGAAAGATTGAGTGTTATTTAAGAATAAAGGATCGAGAAATTCGTACTCTATCTTTATATCTTTCTTGTACTCTTATGCATACTATTTTGTTTTGTGAACAATGATTTCTTCTTTTCTATGATAAGTTATTTTAATAAAAGTTCTTGTGCCAAGTTTATCTTATATTTGGTTTTGATATAAGTTTAATATTGAGAAGTATACTCTTATATATGCCAAGTATGATTTCTATTTGGCTCTAACATGAGTTTAATATTGAGAAATATATTCTCATGAAAGTTTTGCAAGAATTCATAAGTATGATAGTAGATGAGAGATCACGTATTATACTAATCAAGTTGCACTTCAACTTAAGCATATTAGTGTTAACAGAATTAGTTCACTAATGAGAATTAGGATCATGTTTAATAAGAATATGTTCAAGTAAATCAATGTATTGTTCGAGAGAAATTACATAGGAAATTAGTATAACTTGTCTAAATAACTTAAACATAGATTTGAGAATAAGTTTGCAAAACACTTATGGTTGTCTTCTTGCTCTAATTCGACCCACTATAGGATTAGATTAGTTTAGTAGTTTAATTAGATTAAGGAAAAATAAATGCATTTTTGATTTAAGTGCAAACAAAATTGAAAATAGAAATCCAGTGTGTACTAACAATCATTCCTCGTGGGAACCATATCTTTTGTTCTATAACAGTAACCGTATACTTGCGGGAAAAATAATCAACAGTAGTCATGCCGAGCATACATTTTATCGGTTCAGCATGCTGCATATCCCTTCCAGTAAGGGATAGGTGAATCTGCCCTCAATGTGATGAAGGTATATAGAGAAGAAGCCTCCCGGTGGTTGGTGGACCCTCTGATTGAATAAAGGCTTGAGCCATTCATAGGTCTCTAGCCACGTATGGGCAGCCTGTAACCATTGTATCTCTCCCTCCTTGATTGCAGAGGCCACATCTGTAATCCGAGGAGTCAGGGTTCTCTTTGGTTTCCTTCCTCCTACATTGTTCTGCGTTGGTCAATAGACAATGGCGTGGCGTGCCGGTGCACCGAGTGCTCCAACGGATGGTGTTCTTTTTATGGATTTCGATGAGGAAATCCTTGCGAGGTCTAAATCCACCTCTACTGGGGGTGATGAGGCATGACATTCAGGGCTTGAGGACCAGGTGTAATTAGGCAATTCCATGGTTTGAAGGTGTAAAGGCCTAGGAATGTCTAGGAGGAATTTCAGGTTTGTGGAAAGAGGTTCTCTCAGGTGTAAATACGATTTTTCGGGTGCAATCTTAAAACACAAAAACTAGAAAGGAAATTACAGAAGAAAAAAAGGAATACTTACTGGTTTTGCTCTGTGGAAAAGTTGAGAGTGGAAGAACTGGGAGAAAATTGAGCTTTTCATTTGCAAGAGCCAAATGTGTGAAATGAAGCATTTTGGGGGGAAAATGAAGAGTTGTAACCCTTCCTAGATGGGATAGTCAAAGGTTGCATCTCTTCAGAATCTACCACATGGCAAGGAGTTGTTGGGCGTGTAGCTCAAGGATTGCATTTTTGAAATTTGAAGTGGAACCCTAAAGAGTTCTTTAGATTGGCGGGGGACTTCTGATGACATCTGGATATTATAATACTGGGTCTGTCATACTGATTATGTAGCAGTTGCGGGATCGGTTGATGGAAACCTGGTCTGGGTCAGGATGCATATGCTTGGTGTTGAAGAAGCCTTTTAGAAGGGAGGAGAAAAGTCCTTGTCCAAGTCTACCTCTACCTAGTGGTGTGATTAAAGGGGGACTCGTGTCCCACGTGGAACGTGCCGTGGAACTCTTCTAATCCGAGTGAAATAAAGGCTCTGGGTCATTCCTAATCTAAAGCAAACTCTACTACTAATCTTATAAAAGAAGGGAACATGGAGGTAAAAAGGAACTGATAAATCAATAATCAAGCTAATATGGCCAGAGATTGACATAGTCACGGTTGACTTAGACATTGGAGCATAACCCAAAGGTTAGCGATGTCACATCTTTTCTGTTTTGCAGGAACATAAGCAAATTCGGCCTCAACCATTCCAGATCTGGGTCTACAGAGGGATTTCTACCGATATATATATATATATATATATATATATATATATATATATATATATATATATATATATATATATATATATATATATATATATATATATATATATATATATATATATATATATATAGGAACATAAGCAAATTCGGCCTCAACCATTCCAGATCTGGGTCTACAGAGGGATTTCTACCGATATATATATATATATATATATATATATATTCATTCTCTTTTTATAACCAATCAATTAATTCATTTATGCAAAATGCATTAAGTTCATAACGGTGGTTACAAAATTTTAAATATTTTGTAACTTACCTCTTTAATAATTTTGTAACTTACTTTGAAATATCCATTATAAAAAAAGAGTTTGATGCTTTCATTTTTGCACACACCAAAAAACTATCTTCATCTCTTAAAACCTTTTGTTTTTCTCTACGTTTTATTGCCAATTGTAGTTTTGCTATTTCCAAGTTTTAGCTCCAAATTCATGATTTTGAAGCTTGTCGCGTTAACCTTGGAAAGCGACTAATATTGTGATTTGCACCTCTGTCATGCTGGAAATTCACTTTTGTGCATGAAGCTCCAAAGTTCTTATTTTTCTCTTTTATGGCCATTGTAATAATTGATTTAATATGTATCGCGTGGAAAAGTTATAATGGTGTGTTTTAATATATATGTTGATTATACTTTTACACATAAATTTAAATTTTTTATTGTAGCTTTTTGAGTTTATTATTATAATTATATATATAACTCATTATTCTAAAAGTAATTGTGTTTAATTTACTATTTATAAAAGAAAAAGAAAAAAAAATGAAAATGTGTTGTATGCGCATATCTTTCTTTTAAATTTCCACCACTTGAGAATTTGTGATATAATAGATATTAAAATAATATATATATATATATATATATATATATATATATATATATATTAGAGAAGCTAAGTTCAAATGTTATAACAACTCTTAAATTTAATACAAAAAAATTATTAAAAACTATTTAATGGAATTTAAATATATTAATGAAAGTGAAAAAAATAATGGTTTATAAATAATATTAATCCACGAGTTGTAGCTTAGTTGACAAAGCAAACTGGGTTTGTTGGAGGAGACTCAGAGAAGAGTGAGGAATCTTAACTATGACTAACCTTCGGACAAGATAATTTCAATAAAAATAACTATGGTTTATGAATAAATAAACCAATATCAACATCATTTAAAAAATTTGAATATTACATTAAAACTAATAAAAATAAATATTTATATTTCAATAAATTTGTTGGGTGATTTATATTAAACTATAAAAAAAATACTCATAATCATTTTTAGAAAGGACTAATACATTTGGAGGCTCTTGTACTTGGCCCAAACTACCTATTATCACCCTCAACTTAGAGCTTATTTACTTAGCCCTCTCAAGTTAATAAAATCGACTCACATAACCTCCTTCACCCGACTTTATCAATTTAGGCTAAGAGAGTATTATACACTTGCCATGTGTGTAAAATATTTTATTGGACAATTTATCCAATAAAAATGTGACACATGGCATACTAACTTAAATATTTTGAACAACTCTATGACCCACTAATATCTTTGACTCAACCCATCCATCTTTTAAATTTCAAAATTGATCCCTAATTCAACAAATAACGTTCAATTTTCCAAAATCATGGTATGAACAGCTATTTATGTTGATTACAAATTAAAGCACTGTTGAAAAAGAGAAATCAAAAGCTCATTAAGAAAAGAGAAAGAAAACAACAATTAAGCTTGATACAAACATAATTGAATTAGTAAATAAAAATCATTGCAAATTAACTATCAGCATAACTGAAATCAAAGAAACTCTAAGCTAATCCAACAATGAAACCCAATTAATATAAACATTAAACCAAAGTAAAAAAAATGACAAAAAAAGGGTGAGTCTTAGAGTTGTTCAAAAGATTTAAGTTAGTATGTCACGTATCAATTTCTATTTGTTGTGAATTTGGCTTACACGCGTTATTTTTCTGTTCATTCATGCATCTATCCACGTCAGATGGAGGGGATTACGCTGGTCGATTTTGTCAACTTGAGGGGGCTAAGTGGATAACTTTTAAGTTTAGAGGAATAGTAGACAATTTGAGCAGGTGCACTAGATGTATTAGGCCTTTTATAAATTTTGATAAATAATATGTGATAGAAGAGATAAACAAAACAAATTAACAATTCTACCTAAAAATGAAAGATAAGTTTAATTTTTTTAAACTAAATTTTGTATAAAATCATTTAAAATAGTTCTCATGTATAAAATCAATTGACAAGGAACATTACTTTATAAATCAAAATAAAAATTTTACGAACACTTTTAAAGTAATTCTTCGATTGAGTTCAATTTCTTATATCTCCTTCAGTTTAATAGAAAGTGTTTGTGTAAATCTCTTATACTGCGAAATTATATTACTGTGAACATATCTTTTTACAAATTCTACAAAAGAGATATAATTGGTGATATATTTTTATCTATTTCATGTAGCTTATTTGCATTTGATTTGCAAGGTGCATAGTATGAACATCAATTATTATACATGTGCTAATGCTCTTTTTTTCACTCCTACTTTCATTCACCTTTTTCATCTTTATTATTTTATAGAATTTTTTTATATAAACTGACAACAAACAGACAAATAATTTGCTTTATTTCAAATATTTTAATTCACCATATAATAAGAGTATAAGATATTATTGTTGTTAGACATTTTGATCTTATATTGTGAACATTACTTGAGAATAATGGTTTAATTTTAAATGGTAAAACACAAATACTATTTAAAGTATTATATATATATATATATATATATTCATAAAAGTTATTATAAATCTATTTAATACATTGAACAATTCATGATTTAATAAAAATAAATATAAAAACAATTACAAAAAAAAGACGCATCGCGCAATGCGCAAGTGTGAGCGGACGACGTTTTCGAAGGAATGCGGACTCTCTCGGAAGGGAGCCTCAAGATCGGGCAACCCTCCCTTGCGTGGAGTTTTTAGAATGAAAATCCGATTTCAGAAAAATTAAATTAATTCATAAAAGAACCGAGACCTAAGTCTTGATGGAATGTGTAGGAGTCGCTACCCGGCTCAGCTCAACCGAGAAATTTCAATGTAGCTGAACCGGACAAAAGGCTGCTACACTATCCAGAGATCTAGTTCCGGACAAGTCCTCTATTTCGTGTCTAATCAAAATAAAATTAGCCAATGTTCTTTGATGGTATTTTATAATTTTAAAGCCGATTTTATTAAATTAAATCACACAACGTACACACAAAAACAAAAACAAAGCAGTAAATAATTAATTAAATTATTACAACCCGATCGAATGAAAATAAAAACACTCGTTCTCACCTTACAAACGCCTAAAATACACGATAATCTACAAAATTTACAATCGCCTAAAATACACGCATTAATCTATTAATTGCATCAAAAATAAAAATAAAAGAAATTAAAAACTGCAAAACAGATGGTTAGCACGATTTATAGCACACTACAAATAGGACTCAAGTAGGACATAATAGGATTTTAAGGAGTTCCGGGGCATGCAATTGGGGGATAACCGGGTCATCGGCTAGCCGGCCCGATTAGACCTGGAAAACAATTTTGAAACGTCCCTATATATTTTGTTTTGTGAGAAAATCATTTTGAAAACATTTTATTTTCCAGTTTACTTTAATTTAGCATGTGAGGTGGGTCGGTTTTCGGGAGAATCGGGTCTCTGTCGTGGCATTGTTTTAAATGCAATTATACTGAAAATTAAATCTAGGGTCGTGAATGTACACAACAAAATTCATTTTTGATGACTTTATGAATTTTTATGATTGTTGGGAATTTTTATGGATTAAACTGGAAATTCTGCTCCTGGACGAGGATTACAGTCGTGCGACTCTAATTTGTCCAATTGCAGAAAATCACCAAAATTTTATTCAAATAAAACAAAAGGCCGCGGGAAATCAAGAACACTTGTACGACTGTAATTACAGTCGTATGACTGTTCTTCACCATAAGAACAGTCGTACGGCTGTTCTTGATTTCCAGAAACAGCAAGCCCAAAAATTAAGTTTTTATGCACAAAAACACAGTAAATCACCCAGAAAAAGCAGGAAAATGAAGGTTTGAAGTATGTTTACCTTTGTGGCGCTGATCCACCGTAGGATTGACCGCTGGAAACGCCCCAATCACCTCCAAATTGCTTCTTTTTCTTTTGAGCTAAGGTTCCCAAAACCAAGTCCAAAACCTCCAAAATGTCACGGATTTTAATAGGTTTAAGGTCTGAAATTGATTGAGTTTTAAGTGTCAAGTTGTTAACCTATGATTTCTATCAAGTTTTAAACTTTAACACTTAAGAATTAAAAGAAAAAGAGGAGAAAAAAGCTTGAGTTCTGTGGGTCTCCTTTTTCCCTCCTTTTTCTCTCTTTTCTCTATCAATTCCTCTCCCTAAACTTCTAAAATCTCAGAATCCAAAAGTCCTTATCTCTCCTCCCTTTCCTTTTTTTATTTCCTGCCTTCGCTTGCTTTAGAATCGGGCATTAATTGCCCCTCCTATCAATCCAAAATTTTTTATTTCACAGGTATGGGCTGCTGTATCTACTCCGCTAATACAGTCGTACTACTGTAATACAGCCCCACGACTGTAATTATAGTCATGGCTAAGTCTGAAAAATTCTGGCGCTTACAGCTGCCCCTCGCATGATCAAATTCGACACCCGATGCCAGGTCTAAAATACCTGAGGTGATGAATTTGAGAGCACGAATTGAAGCGTTGCAAACACAGGCTAGAAAACATAGCTGATTTAGGCCGATACCGGATCTACACATATCCGAGGTGGATCTACTGAAATGATGAATCTGACATAAGCCGATATCGGGTTTAGGTTACCCGAGGCAAGGTTGATGGTGAAATAAGCCGATACCGGGTCTAGGTTACCCAAGGCAAGGTTGATGGTGAAATAAGTCGATACTGGGTCTACACATATCCGAGGTGGATCTACTGAAATGATGAATCTGACATAAGCCTATATCGGGTCTAGGTTACCCGAGGCAAGGTTGATGGTGAAATAAGCCGATACCGGGTCTAGGTTACCCAAGGCAAGGTTGATGGTGAAATAAGTCGATACCGGGTCTAGGTTACCCGAGGCGAAGATGGAGATGAAATAAGCTGATACCGAGTTTAGGTTACTCGAGGCGAGGTTGTAGATGAAATAAGCCGATACCGCGTTTAGGTTACCCGAGGCGAGGTTGGAGATGAAATAAGCCAATACCGGGTCTATGTTACCCGAGGCGGATCTGCTGGGGATCTAGAGTGAAGCCGATCTGGGCCGATACCGGGTCTATGTTACCCGAGGCGGATTTGCTATGGAAGTGGAATGAAGCTGATCTGGGCTAATACCAGGTCTATGTTACTCGAGGCGGATTTACCGGGGAAGTGGAATGAAGCCGATCTGGGCCGATACCGGGTCTATATTACTCGAGGAAGATTTGCTAGGGAAGTGGAATGAAGCCGATCTGGGCTGATATTGGGTCTATGTTACCCAAGGCAGATCTGCTGGGGAAGTGGAATGAAGCCAATCTAGGCTGATACCGGGTCTATATTACCCGAGCCAGATCTGCTAGGGAAGTGGAATGAAGCCGATCTGGGCCGATACCGGGTCTATGTTACCCAAGGTGGATCTGCTGGGGACTTATCCGTGTTCAAGATAGTGATCACGAATTCCTACATCTGCAATAGGGAGTCTTCATTCCTTGATCGAGAGATTTTGAACAAAAATTTTTGCCCCTTCGATCAAGAATGAAGACTAGCTAGGGATGAATGTTCTGTGTATGTTGTATATGTATGCATGATGATGCATATGCACATGGATACTAAAGGATGCATTTCTCGTTGTTTGTTTAATATTGATGTTCCTCCTTTCTGCTGGGGAAGGTATGCTTTGCCCTTGGCTGGTGAAAGACGCTCTTTGCACGAAGTTCCTCCTTGTTGAAGATATATGAGGGCTGTTGAGGAAATGTGATGATTGTTAGGGATGCATAACAATGCTGGGGAAAAGATTGTAGTGTTCTTTGTAAATGTTCCATTGGGGCGTGATGTGGAGAATCCTGCTAGGGAAATGCTGTAAGGATTCCTGTGGGGAAACAGTGGAGAGGTTCTACCCTTCTGTCCTTGTAATTTCTGGAAATGCTCTAAATTTTGCCTGGGTTGCCCAATGTGGGTTTTCCGCCCAGCGAGCTGCTCTAACTTTTGCCTGAGGCACCTTTTCAGTTTTCACCCCAGCGAGCTCTTTTTTTTTTTTGACAAAGACCGACTGAAACGGCAAGTTCTTGGATAATCACTGTCGCTCCTTGGAAAGATGAATTAGATTTGGAGGGCGATAAAAGATTTCAGATTGTATGTATTTAGTACATTTTCATTGTTAAATAAAGTGACGTGTTTAATTAGTTAAATGCAATGTGCTTCTTTAAATGGATGTTTAAGCAAGATAACTTTGCTTGTGCATTTGACATAACCACACAAATATATTTGAACAAACATTTCACTTTATTGATGAAATCAAAATAAGTACATTCGAAAAGATTGGTTCCCCGGATGGTATACATTCCACATAGAGCCAGAGTCCGTCACCAGTCGTCCCTTTCAGATTTTCCGACTGATCATTTTCTCTCGTGTCTTAACTTTTGCCTAGGCTGCTCTTTTCAAGTTTTCAACCTACCAGAGTCTTTTTTTTTTAGACATGGTAAAGCTTTTAGCGGTCTTGGTTGAGGGGATTTGTGAACTCATTTCCATCCATGTCCATTATGCTGACACCACCCTTTGATAGTACTTTCTTCACAACATAAGGTCCTTCCCATTAGGCCTGAATTCCCCTAACATCGATATTTCAAGGCCTTAATTGTTTCAGAACCAAGTCTCCTGCTCTCAACTGCCGCTTAGGGTACTTCACATTTCGAATATAGGCTCTGGCCATTCTGTGTTGGTACATCTACAAGTGATCTAGTGCTTTCAGCTGCTTTTCATCTAGCACCGCCAACTGCTAGTATCTAGCTTGAGCCCATTCAGTCTCTGGTAACTGAGCTTCCAAGGCGACTCTGAGTGACTTGAGCCCTATTTCTACTGGCAATACCGCTTCCATACCATATACCAAGGCATAGGGACCTTCCCCCATTGGCATTCTAACACTGGTTCTATAACCCCAAAGGACATACGGCAGTTTATCAGCCCAATCTCTGTAAATGGTTACCATTTTCTATAAGATCTTCTTTATTGCCTTATTAGCTGCTTCCACCGCGCCGTTAGCTTGGGGCCTATATGGAGAAGATTTATGGTGCTCAATGTCATGTTCTGCAAGTAGCTCAGCTATTGCCCCTTGAAACTGCACTTCGTTGTCAGTCACTATATGGTGGGGAATCCCATATCGAGCAAAGATATTCTTCTGAATGAACTTAACCATCTGCTTAGCTGTTACACTAGCGAAAGATTCTGCTTCTACCCATTTTGAAAAATAATCAATTGCCACGACTATGAATCTGTGTCCATTAGACGCTGCAGGATGAATTTCACCAATCATATCTATTCCCCACGCTGAAAACGGCCAAGGGGATGCCAAATTCTGTAGTTCGAGTGGTGGAAGATGACTGATGTCAGCATAGATCTGACACTCGTGACATCTTCTTACTTTTCTTATACAATCAGCTTGCATAGTCATCCAAAAATACCCCTATCTCATTATATTCCTCGCCATAGCGAGTCCATTCATATGTGGCCCGCAGGTCCCTAGGTGTACTTGCTGCATCACTGTTTCTGCCTCTTGCTTCGTCAATCACCTCAAAAGAACACCATTTGATGTTCTTTTGTATAGCCTATCTTCAAAAATTCTGAACTGACTGGCTAGTTCTTAATGACACTTTATCAGTAGAACTGGCTCCCTCTGGATATTTTCCTTCCTTCACATACTGGTAGATATCGAAGAACCACGGCTTTTCTTTAGCTGTCAACTCCATTACTTCGTGCACTTCAAAACAGGGCCGTCTGGAAGTTGCTATTACCAGTGGTTGTCCTTGAGTTTCTTCTGGATTTTCCCCACATAGAAGATAGTGTTGCTAGTGCATCAGCCATCTTGTTCTCATCCCTGGGGACATGTTTGAATTCACATTGGCCAAATAACTCTTTTCTGTACTGTAGCAGCTCCAAGTAGGGCCGTAAGGCTTCTTCTTTCAATTCCCATTCACCTTGAGCTTGCCTAATCACTAAAAGTGAATCTCCAACAATCAAGACATCATTTGCCCCTAGTGTCAATAGAACTTCCATTCCAAATAGGCATGCTTCATACTCTGCTCCATTATTGGTTATGGGAAAATCCAATCTCTTTGACAAAGGAATGATTTCACTGTCCGGTGTTGCCATGAGTACCCTGATTCCAGCACCCTTTCTGTTCACGACACCATCGAAGCATATAACCCATCTCTTTATTTCCACCATGGCTAGCTATTTGTCTGGGAACTCTAGATTTTCTGTGTAATCTGATTCTAGTGGCTGATTTGCTAGAAATTCTGCTACAGCTCGCCCATTGATGGTCTTCTTGGTGATGTACTTAATGTCGAATTCCGGTAAGAGTAACAGCCACCTAGATAATTTCCCAACCAGCACTGGTGCTTCGTATAGATACTTCATCCTTGGCCATGGCTTGAACTTTGTATGACTGGAAATAATGGCGCAACTTCTTGGTTAGCCAGATCATTGCCACACATATCTTCTCCACCAATGTGTACTTGGTTTCATACTCCAGCAGCTTCTTGTTGAGGTAGTAAATGGGATACTCTTTCCTGCCATCTTGCTTTTGCTCCAACATTGCCCCTACAGAGGAATCTTCAACGGCCAAATACAAAATCAAAGGTTTCCCTAGAATTGGTGGGCTCAGAACTGGCGGATTTACCAGATAAGCCTTGATTTTCTCGAACACCAACTGACATCTGTCATCCCACAGAATCGGCTAATCTTTCTTTAACAGCTTGAAAATCGGCTTACAAGTGGAAGTCAACCGTGCTATGAAGCAACTGACATACTGTAAGGAGCCCAAGAATGAGCAGACTTCCTTCTCTGTTTTTGGAGCTGGCATGTCTCGAATAGCTTTAATTTTATCTGGGTCCATTTCTATTCCTCTCTAGCTGACTACATGACCCAATAGCTTCCCTGATGTGACTCTGAATTTGCACTTCTTACGGTTGAGTCGCAAGTTATACTCTCCAATGCGTGTGAGAAATCTATCCAGGATAACAGGATGTTCCTCCCGGGTCATTGATTTAACAAGCATATCATCGACATACACCTCGACTTCTTTGTGTATCATATCATACAGCAGAGTTGTGATAGCCCTTTGATAAGTGGCTCCAGCATTCTTCAACCTGAAGGGCATTACTCTATAGCAGAAGGTACCCCACTCTATGATGAATGATGTCTTCACTTTGTCAATCACATCCATCAGGATCTGGTTGTACCCTGAAAACCCATCCATGAAGGAATACATTGCCACTTTAGCTGCACTATCAACTAGGACATCGATATGAGGCAATGGGAAATTATCTTTTGGGCATGCTTCATTTAGGTCCCTGTAGTCAACATATACTCTGACCCTGCTGTCTTTCTTGGGTACTGGGACAATGTTGGTGAGCCATTCTATATACTCCACCACTTCGAGAAATTTAGTGTCTATCTGCTTAGCCACTTCTTCTTACACCAATGTAGCCCACTCTGGCCTCAACCTTCTCAGCTTTTGCTTCACTGGTTTGAACTTAGGGTTAGTTGGGATCTTGTGAACTGCTATCTCTGTGTCTACACCTGGCATGTCTTAGTATGACCAATCGAAAGCTTTAACATGTTTTTGAAATATTCTTGTAAGTTCTCTCTCTTCCTCGGGTTTTAGCTCATGTGAAATGAATACCATTTTGGGGTTTTCATCTGTACTTATGTTGATTTCATGCAATGCAGTGTCATGTATGCTAAATATGCTTGATGGTGATTCAAATGCATGCACAGAATTATCAAGATAAACATCACACAAGTAAGCAAACTGAGATTTCATTACATTAAACTTCTTATAGAGTACGTCATTCACATTGAAAATGGAAGAAATAGATACAACAAAATCATATTCACCCTCCACAGGCAGACGGCCTTGCACTGCTTCAGCTTCCACTTTCACTTTTAGAGTATCATCCGGATCTACAGCTGCTTTGGCCTCTTTTTCATCAGTGACAGCGGTATTTCCAACTTCAGTCATCTATACCTTAGCCTTTTCCATAATCTTGACTATCTCAGCAATCATAAAATCCAAGTTTACCTTGGCCATCAGCTCCTCACCGAACCCTTCTTTAGACTTCCCGAATGCCTTGCTCAAAGCGGCAGTCAGTGCGCCTCAGATTACTTCTACGGTTTCATTGCAAACTTCCTCTTCATTTTTCTCTTTGGCCACTTCCACTACTTTTGCTATCACTTCGGGCAGCTTACTTTGCAGAACAGCAGACTTAGCAATTACCTCTTCCACCACTACGGGGGCTATTGGTTCTTCCCGGCTTTTCTCAAAGTCTATGACATTAGAAAATATTTCAAAGCCAAGGTATTCAATGTTTCCGACTCTCACTGGCTCAGCTTAGCCATTATACAGCTCTTCTCCTACCTTTATGAATGGATTCATCATAGGCTTGCCATTCTTGCCCCTTCTTGGGTTCTTCTGGTCAGATGTCTCTTCTACGTACCCTAGCCCAAACTGCTTTGACTTTCTCGAGTCAATGTTAAACTCAGGCACCCCTTGTAGGTTGATTCCAAGTCCCATGTGCAAATATCTGGATAGCCACTCCGGCATATAATTTTCATAAATGACCATTGGAGCCTCTATGGCTTCCTCTTCCCTGACCATGGTGATTTGGAACCCGCCAAATGGTACAACTCCTTCATTTACAGTAGCAATCATGTATTGGGCATTTATCTCAACAGTCACAATCTCCCTGTTTATCGGGAACTTTATTTTCTGATGCAAAGTAGAAGGGACACCTCTTAATGGGTGGAACCATGGTCTCCCCAATAGTAGTGAGAAAGTGACCGGAATGTCTATCACAGTGAACACAACCATCGACTTGACTGGCCCGACTTCCACTTCGGCTTGAAAAGTCCCAATTACTATTCTTTTGGAGTCGTCATACACGCAGATCACCTTGGAGGACTTCTTCAGAGCATCTTCACTCATGCCTAAACATAGTAGCATTTTTTATGGACATATGTTCAGTGCCGACCCGTCATCCACCATCACACATGGCATTATCTTGTCCATCACATGGGCCCTGATGTAGAGGGCCTTATTGTGGGCTCACTAGGCAGATGTTTTTCATAAAAAACAATATCGGGAGCCCTAGAATGGATCTTATCCAAAAGACAACACATGGCTTGCGGTGATGCAATAAGGGAAACCACAATTTCTAACAACTTCTTTACTAAGGCCACCCTATGTTCCTTGGAGGTCAAAAGTAGATGCCACAAACTAGCTTGGGCAGGGGTTTTCTTCAACTGAGAAATAACCAGGTCTTCTTCCTCAACCCCCTCCTGTATTGATGTACTACCCGACCCAGTAATCGGGGCCTTATCCTTCGGTTGGGCCGTTGGTTGATAAACCCTGCCGCTTCGGGTCACATTCTGAACTTCTTGAATTTTTAGCTTTTCAATAGCTGGGGGCTTAACTATCTCATCCCCGCCAAACTCCTAGTATTCATCCTCCAAGTCGAGATCATTCAAGCTCACCGACTTGATTCCTTTTTGTTCTGTCTGCCCCACACATTATGACTCTACTTCAGCTTCGCCAATTGTTACAGACTAGATAGCAGGATTCACTTGAAGGACTTGAGCAAAAATGAAATAAGCTGGAAATCCTGAGTGTACCATGTTAACCCGCTTCTCAAATGCCGACAATGGGTTGGTTTTTGTGCTAGGTTTAGGGGGCTCCTGCAATTTCCCTTCATCAATTAACTTTTGAATAGCATCCCTCAATTTTTAGCAATTATTGGTTCTGTGGCCAGTCACAACATGGTACGTACAAAAATTATCTTTATCCGTTTCAGCGGGCTTTTCAAATGGCTTTAGGGACTGCAACAATCCCCCGTTTTTGCACTTCGCAAAGATTTTAACCAATAGGAGAGTCCAAGGGGATATACCCTATCCTCCTAGATTCCTGCTCTGATTGCTTGGTTGCTGGGTTACCGTGGCAACCTCGACCTGCTTCACCTCTGAAGACTGCCCAACTTTTCCTCCAGAACCTGAGCGAGAGCCGTTACCAGACCCGGCTGCAGCTATTGACCTGTACCCAGAACTATACCTCAAACTCCTACCACTCTTATGGCTTGCTGCTTTCTCTTCCTCATCTCGCTCGATTTTCATGGCCATGCTGTATACTTCACTAAGCTCACTAAATGGATGAAACTTCATATTGTTCTTGAAGATGTCCCTACTGCCATCAATCAGCTTCTGTATCAATTTATCTTCATCAGGATGGTTTTTCAGAAGGATCATCTTGTTCATCCATCGTTGATAATATTCATCAAATGGTTCATTGGGCTTTTGTTTGATTCGTTCCAGATCATACAACTTCACCTGACTTTTGGTGTTGAAGCTGTAATATTTAATAAAGGCCGCCGGTAAAGCTTCCCAGTCTGACTGCTCTTCCTTTGATAAAGAATTATACCAGCCCAATGCTCCTCCCTCAAGTGTAGTCGGGAAGAGGTTGATAAGTTGTTGCTTAGTAGCACCCACCGTCAACATGACTCTGGTATAGAGATTCACATGGGCCTCTGGTGAACCCATTCCCTTGTAAGAAGGAACCTTTGGCACTTGAAAGCCAATAGGAAAAGTCTCGATGCCTTTGCTGATCATGGCATCCACATTAATCGCCTTATTGGATTCAGAACTGACACTGGCCTTTTTCTTTAGCTGGGCCACAACTTCATCTAGCTCAGAATACTTCGTCTTCATTTTTGTTTCCATAGCTGCCTTAATTTCTTACAGCTTCTCCAAACTGGCTGAGGCATCAGCACCTTACTGAGATTATTCAGCCTCTTTTTCCTTTCCAGCTCCATTAGCACCGGTTTCACCAGCTTCCCTCACAACAGCCCGTATTTCCTCCTTCAGCATGTCACAGAAATCCTGTGATCTCAGGAAATCCTTCAAGGCATCAGCAAGACTAGGTGTTGGATTAGCCATCTCAAATTCTTCCCCAGAATCAGATTCACTTTCTGTTTCTTCTGCTCTTTATTCCCCAATAGCCCTCAGAGCTTGAGATCTTGTCGTAGGTGGCTCCAGTGTATTCTGCTCGACATCATATGGGAAACGTTTAGGGACATGAGTGAATGGAATGGTGACATAAAGAGTGAGACACTGAAAGTGCTTATGATGAATGGATGAAATGATGTCGTGTGTGAAATGATGATAAGAATGATTTCTACTTATTATTCTATTTTCTTTTCCGGACATTCCAAGAACACCCAATGCTATGCAAAAAGATCACGTGTGGACTGTCACACGAACAAAGGTTCGGCGCTTTTGGGGCACCTAGTGAATTTTGTGAAATGGTCACGTGTGTGCCGACACACGGACAGAGTTTCAACACTTTATGGGTCTATGAGATGATATGAAATGGTCGCATGGGGGCCGCCCCATGGACAAAGTTATGATGCTTTTGAGGCATGTGATATGAAATGATGTTATAAGAAAGTCACGTGTAACAGGGACACGGACAGAGATTCGGCGTTCGGGGAACACCTTGCATGATTTGGTGATGTTATGAAATGCCCCTTTATGCATACTAATCTGGTACTTGGGGAGTACCTTAAATGGTTTCACAATGTTATGAAATGGTCCGATGTGAACCATGATGCACAAGCAGAATTTCAGCATTACCGTGACACCAATGATAAATGACGTGATGTCGTGTAATGATATCGTGTGACTTGTCACACGAAAATAGACCTAAGATTATTGTGATCCCTATTGAATGAAATGGTTTGGTGAAATGGCCGAGTGTAATCCGGTGCACTAGCAGAACACGGGCAGTTTTGGGACTCCCGATGCGTTATGGAATGATCATGATGGGCATCCTTGAAATGTCCCTAATTTAAATGAGATGAGATGATATGAATGCTTATGTCACACAAAATGCAAATGGCTGCATAAAAATGTGGTTAGGATGTATAACATACATAATTATGTTATGTATGCTTTGTGAAAATGCTAACACATGAATGTAATGTTATGGCTACAAAAGAAATGGTTAGTATGAATGTCACACGGATGATTTAATGTTTTCACGCGGGAAAAATAAAATGCAAGTGGCTGCATAAAAGATGTGAGTTACTATCACACAAATGCTTTACGTGTATGGCGTGTCGTGTTCATGAAAATGCCGATGATGGTATGTCATGGGAGGGCGAGAGACACATAGCACACGAAGCGTATTCCTCCAACCTTATTCTTCCAAACGTGGTCAGTCTTTGAAAATTCTAACCGAGTCCTAGGAGGGGTCCTTTTCGATCATCAACCGGGGATGATGAAGGCACGATTTATAGCATTCACACAATTTATTTTGGTATCCTAAGGGAATCTAACTAAAGTTGCCTATATGAGTTCGGTCCAAGTCGGATTAAAATCAAGGCTTCCATAGCAAAATATACTCCTCGCTTCTCCCCACTCAAGGGTCCGAACGAAGGGGTTCGTACGAGGCTATGGGTGGTGTTTTGTATCCGTGCCCCTGAGACCAAGAGGAACATAGGCGACACTTCAACAATTCACCGGGCTAAAATTTGGATACTTAACCTAATGCAAGAATGTCTAACTAAAGAATGCAAAATAAAATACCATACAAGAATCATCCACCTTATTTTGATTAGACACTTTTCAGGGCTTGTCAAATTCTTTTAAGTTTTTAAGAAAACTTTTGTAAGAAACCTCCCCAGCGGAGTCGCCACTGCGAGCGGACGATGTTTTCGAAGGAACGCGGACTCTCTTGGAAGGAAGCCTCGAGATCGGATAACCCTCTCTCGGATGGGGTTTTTAGAATGGAAATCCGATTTCGGAAAAATTAAATTAATTCCTAAAAGAACCGAGACCTAAGTCTCGATGGAATGTGTAGGGGTCGCCACTCGGCTCAGCTCAACCGGGAAATTTCAGTGTAGCTGAACCGGACGGAAGGCCGCTACACTATCCAAAGATCTAGGTCCTGACAAGTCCCCTATTTCGTGTCTAATCAAAATAAAATTAGCCAATGTTCTTTGATGGTATTTTATAATTCTAAAGTCGATTTTATTAAATTAAATCACACAACGTACACACAAAAACAAAAATAAAGCAGTAAATAATTAATTAAATTATTACAACCCGATCGAATGAAAATAAAAACTCTCGTCCTCACCTTACAAACGCCTAAAATACACGATAATCTACAAAATTTACAATCGCCTAAAATACACGCATTAATCTATTAATTACATCAAAAATAAAAATAAAAGAAATTAAAAACTGTAAAACGGATGGTTAGCACGATTTATAGCACACCACAAATAGGACTCAAGTAGGACAGAATAGGATTTTAAGGAGTTCGGGGGCATGCAATTGGGGGATGACCGGGTCGGCTTGGCTAGCTGGCCCGATTAGACCTGGAAAACGATTTTGAAATGTCCCTGTATTTTTGGTTTTGTGAGAAAATCATTTTGAAAACATTTTATTTTCCAGTTTACTTTAATTTAGCATTTGAGATGGGTCGGTTTTGGGGAGAATTGGGTCTCCATTGTGGCATTGTTCTAAATGCAATTATACTGAAAATTAAATTTAGGGTCGTGAATGCACACAACAAAATTCATTTTTGATGATATTCTGAATTTTTATGATTTTTGGAAATTTTTGTGGATTAAACTAGAAATTCTGCCCCTGGACGAGGATTACAGTCGTGCGACTGTAACAACAGTTGTACGACTGTAATCTATCCAATTGCAGAAAATCACCAAAATTTTATTCAAATAAAACAAAAGGCCGCGGGAAATCAAGAACACTCGTACGACTGTGACTGTTCTTCACCACAAGAACAATCGTACGGCTGTTCTTGATTTCCAGAAATAGCAAGCCCGAAAATTGAGTTTTTTTGCGCAAAAACACAGCAAATCACCCAGAAAAAGCAAGAAAATAAAGGTTTGAAGTATGTTTAGCTTTGTGGCGCTGATCCACCATAGGATTGACGGCTGGAAATGCCCCAATCACCTCCAAATTGTTTCTTTTTCTTTTGAGCTAAGGTTCCCAAAACCAAGTCCAAAACCTCCAAAATGTCACGGAATTTAATAGGTTTAAGGTCTGAAATTGATTGAGGTTTAAGTGTCAAGTTGTTAACCTATGATTCTATCAAGTTTTCAACTTTAACACTTAAGAATTAAAAGAAAAAGAGGAGAAAAAAGCTGGAGTTTTGTGGGTTTCCTTTTTCTCTCTTTTCTCTATCAATTCCTCTCCCTAAACTTCTAAAATCTTAGAATCCAAAAGTCCTTATCTCTCCTCCCTTGCCTTCTTTTATTTCCTGCCTTTGCTTGCTTCAGAATCGGGCATTAATTGCCCCTCCCATCAATCCAAAATTTTTTATTTCACAGGTATGGGCTGTTGTACCTACTCCGCTGATACAGTCGTACGACTGTAATACAGCCCCACGACTGTAATTACAGTCGTGGCATTTTTTTTAGTTCGGAAAATTCCGGTGCTTACAGCGGACAAGAAACTAGTTATAAGGATCAAAGAGAAGTTTTCCTAATTAAAATCAATTCTGCGCTGGAAGGATGAATAATTGATTTTCTTGCATAACTTCCTTTCTAGTCCAAATTAATTTCACAGCTACCTAATTAATTCAAATTTATTGCTTAATTTCAATTTAACTTCTTTAAGGTCTTTTAGTTCTTCAATTATTTAAAGTTTTTCATGTCTCTAATATAATGATTTAACCCGAGATTAATTCTTGATTTTAAACACTTCCAATTAAATTAGAAATTCGAGTCATTGTCGGCAAAGTCATTAAACAAATGAGTTTAATAAATCCCATAAGTTATATCCAACTTGTATTTAACATATATTCAAATTATGATCAATCTATAGCCATAATTAATACATCAATTCTAGTTTGTATTTGAAATTGGTTATTCAATTATTTTCATCTAAGGCTAGCTAATCGGTTGTGTATATGTATTTTGGTTACCTTATGTATAATAGATATATTAGTAAAATTATTTTATTTGTTATTCAATTATTTTCATCTAGGCTAACTAATCGGTTATGTACTTGTATGGGAGTCTTTTTTTCTTTAATTAAAGCTGGCCTAGATTTTGCCTCCCTGTTGAGAGCATTTTTTCCTATTTTTTCCCTAAGTTTCTGCCTTCGCTTATTTTTTCAATTTCTTTCACTGCCATCTTCTCTTAGTTTCATTATTTTTTCTTTTCTCCAATGTCATCAAGCAGCATGGATGTGGATTTTATGGCTCAAAAAGTTACGGATTGCACTATAGAGGATGAGGAAGGGGATGCAGATATTGTCATTCCGCAAAATGAATTAGGAAAGGAGGAGCTTGATTTTAGATGGGCTTTAGTGGGTAGATTTGTGTGTGACCGCCATATTAGGCTGCATGAAATGAGCCAAATTATGGCAGGTAACTGGAGACCGGGAAGAGGAGTAGCTATTCATGAAATTAGCCCACAGAAGTTTCTATTCCAATTCGGTCATGAAGCAGACATCAGTCGAATCATGGATGGAGGACCATGGGCTTACGAAAATCACTTACTTGTATATGAGAGAGTGAAGGAGGGAGAGGACCCAGATCAAATACCGCTTATTGCATCAGCATTCTGGGTGCAAGTTCATCAATTACCCATTGGATGTATGGCTGAAAGTGTTGCTAGGAGAATTGGGAGCAAATTGGGAGAGTTTTTGGAATCTGATCCAAATAATTATACGGGTCTGACAATGGAATTCATGAGGCTTCGTGTAAAAATAGATGTCACTAGACCTCTCAAAGACCAACTTACCTTGAAGGTACAAGGCAATAATGGAAATGAGGGACATAAAGTTCTGATCAGATACGAAAGGCTCCCAACTTTTTGTTTCCGATGTGGTTTGATTGGCCACAGAGAAAGGTTCTGTCAAAGGAATTATAAATCGGAAAGAGGAATAACCCCTCGTCTTTTTGGTCCAGAGTTACGCGCACAGTCAAGGAGACCCTAAAAGCTAATGATTGGTGATCGATGGCTGAAATCGACTCCTTTCTTGAAGGGCACTATCGAGGCCAGTTCTCACACTCAGAGTGTTATGCCGGCAACCGTTCCCTCAGAGGAATTCCTAGCAGTTACGGCGGTTAATGGAGGGACTGTTACAGGATCATGCTTTCAATGTGAAATAGGGAGACGTGGGAGTATAGGGATTCCAGTGGCAGTTGATAACTTAAGTGGGGAAGACGTGGATGAAGACCAAGAAGTTGAATGTGGAGACCAAAAAAGGAAGAGAATGGGTCTAATTAGTCAAACCCAAAAGCAAATTGATATCCAGGAAGTGGGCTTTTCTTTAATTGATGGCTCAATTTCAAAAAACGAATTAAAGGCGGGTCTTGCTTTGCAGGCCCGCCAGGAGCAATGAGTTGTATTAGCTAGAATTGTCGTGGGCTGGCCAACCAATGTGCAATTCGGGTGTTGGCGGATTTAGTCCGTGATCGTAGGCCGTCTATTTTATTTTTAATGGAAACCATTTGTGAAGCTGAAATTGTTAACAAAATAAAAAATAAATTATTTTATGATGAGGTGCATGCTGTTCCAAGGCGTGGACATAGTGGAGGATTAGCTTTGATATGGAAGAGTAGTGTTGAGGTAAACATCTTGAGCAGCTCCGATGATCACATTGATTTTGTGGTTAAGCTGGAAAAAGAAAGCCCTTATAAAATGATAGGCTTTTATGGTTTTGCTAATAGAACCCAAAGGCATTTATCATGGGCTTTGTTAAGGAATTTGGCCCAGGAGTCTAATTTACCTTGGATAGTAATTGGTGACTTTAATGAGATACTGGGCCCACATGAAAAGAGGGGACGACATGGGCATCCTTCTTTATTAAGTTTTGAGTTCCAAAAAGTGCTTTTTGATCTTGACTTTCAGGATTTGGGATATGTGGGCACAAAATTCACTTAGGAAAAGTGGAGAGGCCAAGATCGATGGGTAGAAGAGCGGCTTGATAGAGCAGTTGCTAATTCTTCTTGGATTTCCAGGTTTGGGAGGGCACGTGTTTACCATATTGCTGAATCATCATCAGATCATCTTCCGATTTTTCTTGAGCTTGCAAAATTTGTCCCATCTAAGAGAAAGAAAGCTTTCAAATCTGAAATTTTTTGGAGTCAAGAAGAGGATTGCGGTCAGATAATTAGAGAAGCATGGTTGCAGGGAATTGGTCTCGGCATTTAAGAACATCTGGTGAGTTACGAGTCTAGTCTTGAAAAATGGGCAAAAGAGCGGGTTAGGGATTTGCAGAATAGAATCAAGGAGCTTAAACATCGACTGGATTGTTGTAAAGGGCGTAGAGATGCAAGGGTGGTTTCAGATCTATATGAAACAGAGCACGAGCTTTTTCGGCTTTTGAAAGAGGAAGAGGCTTTTTGGAAACAGAGAGCAAAGGTTTTTTGGTTGAAATCGGAGGACTTAAACACAAAAGCTTTCTATGCCGTGGTTAGTGGAAGACGTAAAAAGAATTCAATTACAATGCTCCAAGATGAAGACGGACGGTGGCTGAAAGCAGGAAAGGGGATAGAGGAGCACGTTAACGGGTATTTTGAGCAATTGTTTAGTGCAGAACAAATAAATGTGCAGGCTGTTACTCAGTACGTGAACAAGCGGGTAACAGAAGTCCAGAATACGGAGTTGTTAAAGCCATTATCAAATGAGGAAATTAAAGCTGCAGCCTTTTCAATGAATCAAGACAAATCCCCAGGGGAAGATGGGTTTAATCCTGGATTTTATCAGAAGTATTGGCATATTGTGGGAGCAGATGTCATTAAAGAATGTAAACGATGGTTTGAGTCTGGATGTTTCCCGGAGGGCCTTAACAACACAAATTTAGTTCTCATCCCAAAGAAGAATAGACCCTCCAACATGAAGGAGCTTCGTCCTATAGCCTTGTGTAAAGTCATTTATAAGATCCTGGCAAAGACCCTCGCTAACCGTTTGAAGAATATTCTCCCAGGTATTATATCCGAAACCTAAAGTGCTTTCGTTGGTGGTAGGCAAATTACAGATAATGTGGTTGTTGCAAATGAAGTTATTCACTACATGAAAGGTTTAAGCAGAAAAGGAAAAGGATATGCAGCCTTAAAAATTGATATTGCTAAAGCCTATGACAGGATGGAGTGGAATTATATTGAGGCCATGTTATATGCTTTGGGGTTTGCAGATCGTTGGGTTCACTTAATGATGTTGTGTGTCAAGTCTGTTCGATTCCAGGAGCTTCTGGGAGATATGATGGTCGGCCCGATTTGTCCTAGCAGAGGTTTGAGACAGGGAGACCCTCTTTCGCCTTACCTGTTTATTATAGGGATTTTTTGCTTTGTACGTCAAAGAGAAGCTGTTGGTTTGATACATGGCTGTCGTATTAGCGTTCATGCTCCAAGTATTAGTCACTTATTTTTTACAGATGATTCATATCTATTCTTCTATACATCTCAAAGTGAGTGTGCTATTATTAAGGAGATCTTGGAGACATACAGGCTAGCTTCAGGTCAGGAAGTCTTTTTTCCTAAATCCTCCATTTTCTTCAGTAAAAATGTTTCTTTGGAGATGAGACAGACTATCTGTTCTGATTTGGGAATTATTGAAGATGAGGGGAAAGAGAGGTACCTGGGTATGCCGATAATGGTGGGCCGTAAAAAGACAGTGGTTTTTGACTTTTTGAAAGAGAAGCTAAGTCTCAGGATGAGTAAATGGTCAGAGAAAAATCTAACAAGAGCAGGAAAGTGCATTCTTTTGAAAACAGTAGCTCAAGCCCTTCCTACTTACGTGATGAGCCTCTACCTTTTACCAAAAAGTACATGTGAGGACCTTCAGCTGTTAATGAACAAATTTTGGTGGGGGGGAGTCTGTTGGATGAGATGGGATATATTATGTGAAAGTAAGGAAAGGGGTGGTTTAGGTTTCAGAAATTTGAGGGACTTCAATCTAGCTTTACTTGCTAAACAGGGCTGGAGGCTAATGACAGAACCATTATGCTTAATGGCAACAGTTATGTGTGCCAAGTATTTTCATGATGGCAACTTTTTGAATTCGGAGTTGAGTGGGAGTCCGAGTATGATTTGGCGAAGTTTATGGGAGTCCAAGAAGTTACTACTTCAGGGGAGCAGGGTTAGAGTTGGAAATGGGCAGGATATAAATGTCTGGAACAGCCCGTGGCTACCTGATCAGGAAAATGGTAGGCTGTTTACAGACAAAAGGGAGGATTTGGCCCACCTGAAGGTTAGTGATCTTTTGAATGAAAATAGTAAAACATGGAATGATGAAATTATCTCAGCCCTCTTTAATGAAAGGGATAGGACTCCGATAAAGTCTATTCCTCTAAGCATTAGAAGAGTCAAGGATGATTGGTTTTGGCTCCCGGACAAGAGTGGGGTTTATACGGTGCGAAGCGGTTATAGGCTTCTTAGAGATCGAGCGATGGTTAATCCGGTTCCCAACCAAGACCTGTTTTGGCAGCGGTTATGGCGGATTAGAGCTATGCTGAAAATGAAAGATTGCGTGTGGAGGGCAGCCTCAGATGTGATTCCAACAAGAAGCAGATTGTTTCAAAGAGGGATTTTATCTGAAGAGAGGTGTCTGGTTTGTGGCAAAACCTCAGAAACTCCCATTCACATTTTCTGTTCGTGTGAGTATGCTAAAGAGGTTTGGCAGATCTCAGGACTGGGTTGTTGTGTTGACAATTCTGGATCGATAAAGGAATGGCTGTCCAGAGTGTTCAACCAAGTGGGCTCCGAGGTATGGGCAAAGATTATCGCTCTTTGTTGGGGTATATGGAAGCATCGAAATGAGGTAATTTGGCAGAGGAAAGACACATCTGCAAGATCCTTGGTAAGTTCAACTCTTTCATTACTTCAGTCATGGATAAATATTCAAGACAGAGGAAAGGGACAAAGGCAGATTTCGGGTGATGCTGATATGATTAAGAAATGGGTTAGACCTCAACCTGGGTGGCACAAAATGAATGTGGATGCGGCGGTGTTTGGAATGGACGATGTCTGTAGCGCTGTGATTCGGAATGACTTGGGCCGTTTTACTGGGGGTTTTATGAAGAAGTTACCAGGTTTATCCGACCCTCTAGTCCTTGAAGCTGTTGCGGTTCGTGAAGCTCTCGTTTGGTTGAAGGACAGAAGTAAATGTAATGTTATAGTTGAATCGGATTGTCAGGTGATTGTCCGTTTAATATGTAATGATCCTTTAGGCAATTCTATGCTTCATGAATTAATTAAGGATTGTAAGTCTATATTATCTACTCTTGTCAATGTTAGAGTAGAATTTGTTAAGAGGACTGCTAACCTTGTAGCTCATAATCTAGCTCGAGCTGCAGAGTCTACTTCGGGCCTCTATGTTTGGGGTTCTACCCCTCCTCCATGTATTTTTGCAGCTCTTGCTGCTGATTTAGTTTAATTCAATCTTCTTTCTTTCAAAAAAAAAAAAAAAAAAAAAAAAACGGTTATGTACTTGTATTTTGGTTACATTATGTATATTTAAGATATATTAGTAAAATAATATATATATATATATATATATATATATATATATATATATATATAAACATTTATAAAACACAAATATCAATAAATTTTAATTTATATTATATCGGAAAGATAAATTTTTGTTTTTTGGTAGTGGAAACATATATCTTATACGTTTATATTGTTTGGTTGTATATTAACAAATAATTCTCAGGATCCTATATAATTAGGATAAAATTTTTTATAATGAGATGTGTTTACCGCGAGAACGTAAGTGGCATGGGCTGAAGAGAATATAATGATTACTCATTCTGTTTTTTATTATATGGTGTTTAAGGTTGTTCACTAAAATAAATGAAGTATTTATTAGGTTACCAAAATAACTAGTTATCCCTAATACTTACCTCCTAAAAATCTATTTCCACGCAAAAATTCTCTTTCTTCTTAATAATCTAAGTTTAATGTAGTGTTTTTTGCATTAATTAATGAACATCTTTTATACTTTAAATAAGAGCAAATATGAGAAAATATGGTAAAAAATACATTGATAATGTAAAGTATAAAATAAAAAAGAACAGAGTGAAAAATTTAAAATATTATATAATAAAAAACTTAGGGAGTAATTTGTATTATGATACTAATACATACATAAAATGAAAAATAATATTCAGTCAAAAGAAAAAAATGAAAAATAATATTTTCAACACAGCATTGACAAATACCGAACTCCAAAATCCACGAAGTTACAAGAAGAATAAACCAAACGCTGCATATCGCTGCGTTTTGAGTCCTGTATATATCGGGGTCAGAATCCGATTGAGCCTCGAAACTTCCATAGACTCTATCTCCCTCAAGTCTCAGCTCTCCTTCACCTCCACCCCCGACATATCCTTCGCCGCCGATCTACTCTCAGAAGACCGTTGAACCTCGGACGCCGTTGATTTAAGGCGTGGCCGACTTCCTTAATTTGGCGTTTCTTCCTCTACGGTGCCTACTTCATCTCTGTTAGCCACCGTTCGTTGGCGTTCTCTCTGTTAGCCTCCGTTCGACGCCTTCCTGCTGACACTTTAGAGGTTTGCTCATGGTTTGCTTGTTTCGTGGTTGGTGATTTAGGTTTTTAGAAGATAATTGCAGGTGAATGGATATTAAAATCAGAAAATGAATTTTGTTGAATGGATTAAGGACTGTCAAATACTTTGTCATATAATTTGCATTTTGCAGCATGGAAGAACAATTCATACTAAGGGTTCCGCCCTCTGTGGCAGAGCGGTTAGATCGTCTTCTGAGTGAAATTGCTTCTAATTCGGAGGAACAATCATTGGATTTGTCCTTTTCTGGTGAGATTCATCCTGTGCGTTAAATGACAATTGTTTTTGTATTTATATTTTCCATGAATGTTTATTAATTTTGTGCTTTTGGAGATCAGTTCTACTTTTATGATACTTTTTCATGGTAGTAACATCTTACCTAATTAGCTATCTGGTTGGGAAAAAAAGCATGTACCTATGATAATGCGCTTTCAATTCATTAACTTCGCTAAACAATCTTGTAATTTGTTAAAAATCTTAACCCAGGGAAGCATGGGGGCCTGCATTATGGTAATGCCTCCTTTGGAGTGTAATAGAAAGGATGAGTTAGTTATAGTTATACTTCATCCAGTGGCCAATAAGAGGAAAAATACAATCAAATAAAGGCTGGTGATGGTTTGGTACAAGTATATTGTATAATTAAGGGAATTCAAATTGTCATATTTCAAGTTAACATGACTGGACGGTTACTTCATCGTTCTGCATGCTGCCATGCCATTAGGTAGAGGTTTTAGACTATTTTGACATGATTGCTGATGGTTTGGTACAAGTGTAAGGGAATTTAAATTGTAATATTTCAATTTTACATGACTGAATGGTTACCTTATTGATCTGCATGATGCCATGCCATTAGATAGAGGTTATAGCCTTTTTGACATGAGAAATTAAGTAGGAGTTAATATATCAATTAAAATGTGTCTTTCTATCCTTCCTCTACTTATGAGTTAGTATATACTTCATTTCAGAGTTGTGCTCTGCATCCCAATTTCTCTTAGGCATACTTTTGGGCTGCACCTTATATCAGTGCCTTTTGCTCTCAATTGTGCATTCGCCATAAGCTTATCCATGAAAAATTTACATGAAACCAAGAAAAATAACTAGTCAGACCTTGTAAATAATTTTGAAACAATTTTTGGGTTGCAATATTGTAGAAGTTTGCATGACCAGGTTTTACACTTTTGGTGAAGTTGAATATTAGCTTACTGCAATAGCTACTGCCATTAATCATAGTGGACCTAACTGCACAATATGTTCGAACCAAAAGAGGGAAACTCTTGATTGTAGTGTAGATTTCGAAGCATGATTAAGGTACCAACTCATACAGAAGCTGTAAATGATTCAGCAGCAGGTTGGTTTTCAGGTGGATTGCTGTTATATAGACAAGTGTTATGGCAACAATCTTCGTTGGCAATCTTGTGCTCTTGAGGAAGAGTTATAAATCTTGTACACAATTCAGCTCTCATCGCATTAGTTATTGAAGATATATACTTAACAGATGCTGCCATGCTGGGGAAGAGATTTGAAAATAAGAGGGGCAAATCAGTTTGGCTTTGATATGACTTTGTGTAAGCAGTAGTAGACAAGGTTGGTTTAGCAGAAGAGATAAGAAATCAATAACAAAGCAAAATTAATAAGATAAAATTAATAAGATGATAAAGGAGAACAGCTAGATGGTTTATTAATTGGATAGCAAAGAAATTTAGAATTTTGTGAAATTATTTTTTGACACTTTAGCTGTGAAGCTAGGGAAGTTATTGAGATCAAGATCTGCCATGATGTATTAATGCAGGACAGTTTGGGCTTGAATATGATGAAAGAAACAGATGTGTACAGTACTACAGCTGGAGTCTTCTAGCAGCACTCAAATTTAGTAGTAGGAGAAAGAAGAGGATAGGAAGAGGCTTAAAGAAGAAAGAAACACCATTTGCCCTCAAAAAATAAAATACGCTTAATGTGAACATCAAAGTTGTACAGAACATCTTATAAATGTTTGGAGATGTATAGAGAGTAATCCTTATTATGTAAGGACTAATAAACTTGAACTAGAAAAATCATTTACCAACATTGCATAAGAAATATACAAATCCCAAGATAAGATTTTTCTTCCTGCTCTTTCCTTTATTTATCATGCAGACTGCTTTGATTGCATTTAGATTTGGTATATGTGGCCATTAGGAAGAATAGAACTTCGCCTAGAGTCAAAGTTACTAGGCGGTTGAAATCCTTAAATTCTCTTTTTTATTTTTTATTTTTAAAAAACACTGTACAAAAGTCTAATGGCTGCTTTTCCTTTCTAAATACCCTATTACAAAATTCAACATATCAAATCCTAGAAACTCATAATTTTCATAATAATGACACTCTGACCTTTAAATTATCATATTAGACACCTATAATTAAGTGCACTATCACAGCAACATGAAAGGTTAGTAACAAAAAATTGCAAATGAAGGTCGTCATATTTGTACTGTATAGATATCTAATAAATCAGTTTAGATCATGGGACCATTAGATTTTTTTTGGGGTACAAGTTTTAGGGGTCAAGTTATGTGTTATGCCAATCATTGAATGTTAAATCTAATGTACAAATTTAACCTTTTCTCTTCTTTCTTCTCTTTTCTCTAGCTGTGTATAACAAAAATAGGGAGAGGGATACTCGAGATTATGCTTGGGATTGGTTTGTAGGTGGAATTTTTTTTATTTTAATTTTGTGAAGATTAAGATATATCGATGGGACCTTAGGCAAAGGAGTAGGAAGGTCGCTCTTTGTTTCTCAAACAGCATATTCGGAAATGGGTACGTTAGGTCAAACCCGTCAAATATCTATATTGATTGTTTTATGCCTCCATTACATAACTTGCTAATTTCTTTTCCTTGTCTTTAGAACCAAAGCTCTTTGTTTTCTAAAGATTCGCGTGATAAAATGTTGGTCCGATGTTCTAAAAGTTCTTCGACTTTATGCATTGTTTTCCAGCAGTCTTCACCAGTATATCGTAAAATAGTATCCTGTTGGTTATATCCAAGGAGTATGGGCATGTTTCCATGCTAATGTGGAGCTGACGGAGGCATACTCGTAACTTGCATAAAATTTGGCGATGTAGGTGATTGAGACTAGTTTGAAGTCATAAAAGTTTGTATTAAATCATGAATTTGAAATCAATAGGGACACAATGAAAGATTTTTAGTTGAGGTCCTTGAGGACTTAAAAAGCATTACTCAGATTTGATAGTGGAGCATTCTTATTTTCCAATTTTTTGAGGTGGTTTGTATATAAAACTTGGTCATCATCATAGATAGTTAGGTCTGCTTCTATGTGAAATTTGACTCATTTTGCCTGGCATCAAATTTAATTCTGCACTGGTTCTTGCGTGTATCTACTTATTGTATTATGATACAGCCACAGCCCACAAGTTCACAGTACTTTGAAATTCTTTTCTCTCTCTTTTTTCCTCCCCTTCATTTGCCTTTTCTGCTAACGAAAATTACTTTGGGGCCTGCCAATCTCGTTTTCTCTAGCCATGCAAATTTTGAATCTGAATATCTTGCTGTGCAGAGGACGGCAGGAGTGGCACATTTACAATTGGTAATGAACATTTCCCCGCTTCTCTATTAGATCTTCCTTGTGTTGTGGAGTCCTATAAAACTTATGATGATTGTGCACTCGTCAAGACTGCAGATGTTGGTCAGGTAGAGTGCTCATTAATTGATTTTATTTTCCTGTCCACGAAAGAAACTTCTGTTCATTTCTAAATGTAATTACTGTCGCTGTGAACAGATGATTATGGTTAGAGAAGCTGGCGATAGTGCTCCAGATGTAGTGGAGTATAGACATGGGCTTACTCCTCCTATGAGGGATGCTCGAAAACGACGTTTTCGAAGGGAGCCAGACCTCAATGTATGTAGTAGCCTACTTTTTTGGAATTCTGTTAATTTAATGTTCTGTTGTAAAATTATAGGAATTGCTGCATACAATTCTAATATGTTGTCTAATAAGGCAATTATAATGAAAATTAGTCGAATTAGAACGTTTTGGCATTTTAATTGATAATGTGCATATGTATTCCCTTTGCAAAGGTTTGTACTAATCTGGTGGTGTTGGGACTTTTGCAGCCTGAACTGGTCCAGCGTGTTGAGAAGGATTTGCTGAACATTATGGCTGGTGGAACAGTTGAAAATATTGATATCCTTTTATTTTGTGTTGCCTTTTACTAGTCCATAGTATTCAGTAATGATAAATATCTTCCTTTAGGAGTGCAAAATAAGTATTGTAACATCTAGATAACCATCTTTTGCACATAAGCTCTAGTAGTTTCATGGTGCAGTTACCACTGCAAATTGAATACGAGTTCAAATATTCTTTTTGTTCATTCTTGGACCCCTTTCAAAACTTGTATACTTTCATCTCAACTCCTTTTCATTGTGCGAGTGAATCCTTAACCGCGTGCTTACATGTTGAAGTGAATGAGCAAGAGGAAGATGGTGATCAGAACAACCGTAACACGAGCAAGAAAACTTTGCCTGCGCCTGCAGCAAAGCCTAATATTCAAGAGGCAGCAGCGACTGCGGAGGAGCCTGAGAGAAGTGATTCTGATGAATCCGATGATTCAATGTAGTTGGATGCACTATGCTGAAAATTTATATGTTTTCGATGATCAGCTTAGTTGGAATTCAGGTTCTGCGTTGATACCTTATCTTCGAGTATCTATGGAGGTTTTTTGGTACACCGTATGTAATAGAACGAGCATCAAATTACTATTTTTTTTTTTTTTTTTAAAATTTCTCTAGACATGTAATGATGATTACCTTCCATATCTTTATAAAATGATCATCCAGCCCTAAGTCATGTTTTTTATTATTTTTATTTATCATTAATTTTTTTAATTCTCTAGTTTTTATTCTTCTCTTCTTTTTTCTGCTTTTCTTATTTTTTTTTTAAATTAAGAATTTTAAATTACGTACCTTTTTTTTTTCCCAAATAGTTTAGTTTATTTTATGATAATCAAACCAATTTGGACCTGATTGAAATCTATTGCGCATTTGGTCCAACTAAGCAACATAACCTATGTTGTCTCTAGTGATTTCAATAGAAAAATTTTAGAATAATCCTTGTGGTATGCATTACCGAAGTATTGTAAAATTTCTCCAGGTGATAGACAGATAAATATTCGCTGTATCAATGTACCTAATTTGATGGGTGAAGTGGAAGCGATTTTTGACATAAAGGCAAGATTTGACATTCATATGCTAACAAGGGTTGCTCCGAGTGGTAAGGAGTTGAATCCTGCTTGTTAGAATTGGAGTTAAAGTTTTCATTTCGTCAAAATTTAGCCTTTTTTGATAGACGATCTATAAATCTTTATTGAGGTCTGTTGTTGGCTTGGGAATGGATAGATACACTTTTATCTAAACTTTTGTTTAAAAAAAAAAATCGACTCTCATATAACATGGCCTTGGGAATGGTTAGAGCTACCCTTACCTAAACTCAGTGGCAGATCTAGGATTTTAACTTTGGAGGGACTAAGTTAACTTAAATAATTTTATTAATTTGCATATAATATAAGTAACGTGAATATAACGAACAACACATAGAAATTTTAACAATATCTAACATTGATATTTGTTTTGAAAGTAATTTCTAAATTCTAAAATAAAGAAAAAAAAAAAAAAAAGAAACCAATCAAACTGTGAGTCTACTTGAATCGCAATCTCCTTTCTTTCTTGTTAGCATCCGCTAGTGCCTAAACTTTTATTAACAAAAAAAAAAAAAGATTCGACTTTCATATGCCATTATAAGAGGCGGCATATTTTTATCTACTTTCCCAACCAGAAAATTGGAATGAATTAAAAGCACCACAAATGTGTCATTTTCCCTCAAAATTTGATGATCCAGAAACTATTGGGAATCATCTCGGTAGTAAACGAAAATTGTCGCAGCATATGCCTTAATTTACTGCTAGATTTCATGATTCAGGATTATGTCAGTTGATCGAAAAAAAGAAAAGAACAAAATCAAATAGGGATTAGAAAAATACCGTTGTCGTCTCCGCTTATGATTTTGACCAGGGATTGCTTTTGCGCTAATCATCTCTATAAGAAGGAGAGGGAGAATGGGAGGCTAGGTTAGAAAGAGTTAGAGAATCATTTGCTTGCTTCTATTTTCTCATCATAGAAGTCTTGACCTTAACAAACCCTAATGCCTCATGGAAAATATCTAGATATTTTATTACAAAATAACTCAAATATTTTTCTATATTTAGTAAGCTGAAATAACCACTCTTAATTGGGTTCAATTTATTTTACTCGGGCTTAACAAATTTAATCTCATAAAATATAATAACCCATAATACACCAAATATTATATGTAACTATTACATATAAGTAGTCTGTGATAAATTCATCCAGACTTCATAATGTTCGATCCTGTAAGTCCATCTAATATTGACAGCGGGCTCATAATACCTTTTGGCTCACAAGTTTTAAATGGACTCTAGCAAGTCATTGCAACTACCCAATATTAGATGAATGTCAATGTGATGCCGACATATACCTAGTAGTAATCTTATATGATCCTTTGTCTTGCGATATCAGGGATCCAACATGGGGCATGGTCCTGTAGCCCTCATTAAGTGCTAAGGCTTTCTTGATTCCAAGTGAAATGAAAACTTCAAATAAGTAATTAACTATTAATTACTTCATTTGGGTATGGTCACACACTTCTTAGTCTCACTCATCAAGCAGTCTGTGATATCTATTCTCAATTAAGAGAGTGACAATTCCTTCACATTGCTCATGGTCCTTAGTATGATTCCCATTATACCCAATTGTACCCATACTTGGCACACAGTTACGGGCCCCTTAGGCGTACGTCAAAATATATAAGGTCTCATCTAGGAGCATAGTAATATCGGGCCTAGGGATCCGTATAAGCATTACATGATAACCACTTATGACATTTAACCATGTAGTGTTCTCATTGGCGGATCAATTAGGTACACTATCTCTAACATGTAACTATGTCCTTGATTAACATCTTATGTCCAAGGTCAGTAAAACACCATCCATCTCACAAGGTACATAATGGTCTTTGATTATTATCATTCCCATGATACTAATAGACTATATAGTTTGAAATTGTGTTTCTTAGTGCTCAAGGGTTTATTGCCCATAAGACGCTTCTGACATACATGAGAAAACACTAATTCATGGATACATTATTACTATTATTTGCATAAGTAAATAACAATAAATATATTGATGTCTTTTATTAATATTAGCTGATGACATCTGGGTAAAATATCAAAAGATGAATAGTCATCTAGTTTATGGTTAATACTCTGGATTTATTACTTGTCTAAGTTCAGAGTTTATAGGGTAGAATCACAAACCGAGTATTATGAAATGATCGGGTCATACAATGGGGGTATATGACATGCCAAGGCCTCACCTTAGAAGGATTAAACCATAAGCCTCCACATATAGGGTCATAGCTACTCATCTTGTGCAGCAAGTTTGAGAAAATGGAGTGATCTAAGCTCCACACGTGTAGGATCGATTAGTCAAGTCATCATTACCTTTCCATGCTTACCCAATCATGATCGAGTCGTATATAACGGCTTAAAAGTGACAGCAAGCAAAGTAATATATAAGGAGAGCAATATTTATGAAGGAAGTATCTCTCTTACTTTCTTTTCTTCTTTTTCTCTTTTCTTTCTCAAAACTATATTTATGACTTGGGCATCTAAGTGTTCCGTCCTAGGTCACCTGGTGTTTAGCCTCTTTTGTGTTGCAGCAACCTGACTTTTCAGCTGTTGACTACCTAGTCCTTTGGTTTAAATCGATAGATGGACTCAAGTTTTACAGACCTGATTCTTTATGAACAAAATAGTCTGATACAATATCTTGAAACTAGGGCATACACTAACAGAAACAACACAACTCCAATTCCAAATATTCAGTCGTTCATAAGCACATATGATCTATAATGTTCCGAACTAATGCATAAATTATTATAAGGCCATCTGAAGCTTAAAATGAACATTTTAGTTGCCTGAAGTATGTAAATCATCTGGATTGAATGCTAAGTTGCTAGAATCCAGCTTTTATATCAAACTTGGAAAAACCACATGCCTTATTAAGATGAACAAATAAGGAATTAATTTTTGGAAGAGGAAATTTCTCATCTATGAGAAAATGGTTTAAAGGCTTATAATCAACAACAAGCCTCTTTTTCCCTCGAACAAGTTCCGATCTTTTTTCAACATAAAAGGCCTGGCAAGCCCGTGAAGACTGAATGGGCTTAATAAGACCTTGGGCCAACAGTTGTGAACATTCTTCTTGGGCTAGTTTTAGGTCTGAAGGTGTCATACCTGGATGAGTTGCTTTTGTTGGGTTTATATCTTCATTAAGTTTAAAGGGTATGGTAATAAAGAAATCTGGATTAGTCCATAAGGGATTAGGGTGATGAAATTGAGAATGAGAATTATCACAAGATGCTTAAATAAGGTCCTTAGTGGATTGATATTCATGTTGGACTTTTGTGAGAGAAAAGACTTTAGGAGTACGGGTATAAGGTTTAAAGAAGTTTTTGAATTTAAGCCCTTCAGATAAGATACGAAGCCCCTTAGCTTTCTTATAATCTCTAAAGCTTACTAGAATATCCTTGGAAAGAACCGTATTCCAATAGGCCGCTTTGTTCTGAGTTTTATGGAAAAAGTCTCACCATTTGCTGCTCTGAAATATGTGCCGTGTGGTTTCCTTTCTTCTGGAGGAAGAATATCTGGATTCATGATTTTTTGAAAGGATCCAGTATCCATGAATGCAATAAAAGGAACTGGCTTTGCATACTAAGATGGAAAAATATAGATTGCCATATGAGGCATAACATCATCATCATCAAGAGTGAAGTCATCATCTTTGGTACGAAGATTACATTCCTGCAAAGAATAGAGAGGAACATTTTTATCATTAGAAAAAGATGATGTTGGGATTTTTCACCGGAAATCACCCGATAAAAGCGGAAGAACGCGATGATTTCCTCGAATCCGTGCCCAGGAGCAATTGAAATGGAAATTGTAAAAACAAAAATTTAATAGAAAGAGATAATTCTCTTACCCGGAATATCTCTTTCAGAGATGGATGCAGACTGCAGGAGTCAATGTAGAATCCCTCCTCGTTCACGTACACGAACGCCTAACGAACACGACCCGTGCTAGCGTCGGAAAACACGAACTACGGAGAGAAGAGAAGAGACAAATTTCGGCTATAGTATGTTGCACACCATTTGGCCGAATTCTCCTAGGGTTAAAACCCTGGGTTGGCCGAATTCCTTAAGGGAATTAAGGCCCAGCTTGGCTCATTCGTTTTGTGTGGGCTTCCTTCTTTTAATTCAGGTCCAATCTTATTTTAATTAATGTGGTTTAAATTAATTTCAAGCCCAACTTTAATATACCCATGTATTTAATATATGAAACCAAGTAATATATTATTTACATTTAAATTAAAATTAGTTTGACCAATTAATTTAATCCATCAAATTAAAATTAGATCTTCACAAAATAAAATCATATGTAAACCTATACATATGAATATTTCCACCTAGGAAATAATCTCATAATTAATCCAATTAATTATGATGAGCCAATTAAATATATTAATTTTATTATTAGGATCAATCCAATTGATCTTTATAATGTAATTAATATATATATACCTCTTTCTCCAGAGTGTATACTCCAAGTATACATGTGATTCCTTAAGTCGGTGTTCAGTCACTCAATGTGTACGATCCTGTGGGCCCATCTTTTATGTTGGCAGTGGGCCTTTGGCCCACAGACTGCAGTTGGGCTCTAGCAAGCCACTGCAGCCCCTAATTAAGATGGAGATGGCAGTCCAACTGATATCATAACCCTGTAGTTTAAACTTGTACATCCCATGTCATTCATATCGGTGTCCAACACAGATGCATGGATTGATCACCCTCATTTGTGTCCGGACATTAACTTGATCCCGAATGCACTGAAGCTCAGAAACAAGTTCCCACTTGTTTGGGTGTGGCCACACTCTTATCAGTCGATCCACCAAGAGGCCGGTGATATCTTCCCAGTGGACTACTGAGTGACAAATCCCTTCTGCATATCCATGGCATCACCATGCTAACTGACATACTCGAAAGTACCTATACTTGGCACCCTATTACAAGCCCTTTAGGCGTACCCCTAAGTATGCGACCTCACATGCAACACCATCATATGGTCAGGTCAAAGGATCCATACAAGTACTACACAAGAATCACTTGTGATATTATACCATGTGGATTCCTCGTTTAGTGGATCTATCCAGTACCATGCCCCTTATGCACGTACCCATTAACTTGGTTGACATTCCATGTCCAATGACCGGTAAGACACCGCCATACAACCAGGTTAATGATAGTCTCTTGTTCCATTCATTCCCATGACTGGAACAGACTACGGATCTATTTATGGTCATATCGTTTACCCTATCCATGGTCTTACTGCCAAGTGCATGACATTAGTCATCATGGATATGGATATGTCCATAGGATACTTCATTTAATATATTGCACAAGGTAAATATAATAAATGAATTAATGCCTTTATTAATAACACAAATAAGTATAATACATGAATCTAATTAATGTATAATACAAATACAAGGACCAATGCCTCGGGACTAGGGCATATCCAACAATCTCCCACTTGCACTAGTTCCAACTAGGCATAGGCCTGATCCCTATAGATCTAGTATGACCCTCGTGTTTGGGCTGGGCCAGCGCCTTGGTCAAAGGATCTGCTACATTATCCTCGGTGTCCACTCTGTGCAATGCAATGTCACCTCTCTCCGCAATCTCTCGTATAAGGTGAAACTTTCTGAGCACGTGCTTTGTGTTCTTGTGTGATCGGGGCTCCTTAGCTTGTGCAACGGCCCCATTGTTGTCACAGAAGATATCAACTGGGTCCTAGATAGTTGGCACTACTCCCAAATCAGTGATAAACTTCCTCATCCATACAGCTTCCTTAGCCGCATCACACGCAGTGATGTACTTAACTTCTGTTATAGAGTCTGTGATGGTTGGCTGCTTTGAGCTTCTCCAGCTTACAGCACCACCATTTAGCAAAAATACATACCCAGACTGTGACTGGTACTCATCCTGGTCAGTCTGGAAACTTGCATCAGTGTACCCAGTAACTGATAGCACTTCCTGACCACCATACACTAAGAAGCTATCTTTAGTCCAGTTAAGGTACTTAAGGATTGCCTTGACAGCTTTCCAGTGATCCTCCCTAGGATCCTGCTGGTACCGGCTCGTCATACTCAGTGCAAAGGCGACATCAGGTCTCGTACATAACATGGAGTATATAATTGATCCTATAGCCAAAGCATATGGAACCAATTTCATGTTCTCCCTGTCCTCCCTTGTCTTAGGACAGTGCTTCTTACTAAGTTTCAGCCCATGGCCCATTGGTAAGAAACCTTTCTTAGCCTAGTCCATGCTGAACCTTTTTAGAACTTTGTCTATGTACGAGGCCTGACTTAGTCCCAGAAGCCGATTTGATCTATCCCTATAGATCCTGATCCCTAGGATCATCTCAGCTTCGCCTAAGTCCTTCATTGCGAAGCACTTACTCAGCCACTGCTTTACCCCTTGCAGTGTAGGTATGTCGTTTCCAATGAGTAAGATGTCATCCATATAAAGTACCAAAAATGTGACAATGCTCCCACTTGTCCTCTTATACACACAAGGCTCATCTTGATTCTGTATGAAGCTATATTCCTTTATAGCCTCATTGAATCTAAGATTCCAACTTCGGGGATGCTTGCTTCAGTCCATAAATGGACCTTTGAAGCTTGCATACCCTTCCCGGATACTCTGGATCGTCAAAACCCTCAGGTTGTGTCATGTACACATCCTCGAGTAGCTTTCCATTAAGGAAAGCGGTTTTGACATCCATTTGCCAGACTTCATAGTAATACCATGTGGCTATGGCTAGCAAGATCCTAATGGATTTGAGCATGGCTACTGGTGAGAAAGTTTCATTATAGTCTATTCCATGGACTTGTCTGAAACCTTTCGCAACCAGACGCCCCTTGAAGGTATTGTCAGCCTTTAGCTTGTAGCACCACTTGCAACCTATTACCTTAGCACCCGGAGGTGGATCAACCAAGTTCCAAACTTGGTTATCGTACATAGATTGCATCTCTGCCTCCATGGCTTTGCGCCAATTCGCAGACTGTGGGCTTGTTATAGCCTCCTGGTAGGTTTTGGGTTCTTCTTCATCCCAGATGAGAAGAGTTTGATCATCGGTGATGAGGAAACCATACCTCTCCGGTTCCCGACGATCCCTACCAGACCTTCTAGGTCCTTATGCGGCCTGGGTTGGTGCTTCCTCTTGTGGAAGCTCCACCTGGGCCTCCGAGTTATCCTCTTCAGGAGCTTGTGGACCTTGAACTTCCCTGAGTTCAACATTGCTCCCATTGTCTTTCTTGGAAAAGAACTCCTTTTTTAGAAAGACCCCCTTCCTTGCCACGAACACCTTGTTCTCGGTGGGGTTGTAGAAGTAATACCCTTTGGTTTCCCTAGGGTAGCCCATAAACAGGCATTTATCTATTTTAGGCTCCAGCTTGCCACTAGTCAATTTCTTGACATGTGCTTTGCATCCCCAAATCCTTAGGAAAGACATATTGGGCTCCTTACCCATCCATATCTGATATCGGGTCTTTTCCACTGCCTTAGTCGGAGTAGTATTTAAGATAAGAGCTGCTATCTCGAGGGCGTGTCCCCAGAAACTAATTGGGAGAGAGGCTTGACTCATCATTGAGCGAACCATGTCCAACAGGGTCCTATTCCTCTGTTCAGACACCCCATTCCATTGTGGTGTTCCGGGAGGAGTGAGCTGTGGAACTATTCCATGCTCTCTCAAATATGAGTCAAACTCTAGGCTCATATACTCACCACCTCGGTCCGACCGAAGGGTTTTGATATTTCTACCTAGCTGGTTCTGTACCTCGTTCCTGAATTCCTTAAACCTATCAAGGGTCTCAGACTTGTGTTTCATCAGATAGACATAGCCATATCTGCTGAAATCATCCGTGAACATGACGAAGTACAAGTGTCCACCTCTGGTCGCTGCGCTCATAGGTCCACATACATCTGAATGTATTAGGTCCAATAAGCCAGTGGCCCTTTCAGCCTTCTTGCTAAAAGGGGCCTTAGTCATGTTGCCTCGTAAACATGATTCGCATGTGTCAATTGACTCCAAGTCAAATGACCCTAAGACTCCAGCTTTGTGAAGCCTAGCTATGCGCTTCTCGTTTATGTGGCCGAGACGACAATGCCATAGGTAGACAGGATTAAGTTCGTTTGGCTTAACCCTTTTTGTGTTTATGTTATAGACGTGATTGGTTTCATTTAAGTCCAGGATATACAGGCCATTATTTAATATAGCATCTCCATAAAATAATCCCTCTCTAGATATTGAAATTCTACCATTAGAAATAGTAAAATAAAATCCAGAAATATCCAACATAGAAACTGAAATAATATTCCTGCACATAGCGGGTACAAAATAACATTGTTCTAAAATCAAAACCAATCCACTAGGCATCACAAGGTGATATTCGCCGATCTCTATGGTAGCAACCTTTGCTCCATTCCCGACCCGCAAGTCCACCTCTCCCGACCCCAGTGACCTTCTGTTCTTAAGTCCCTGCACATTGCAACAAATGTGAGAACCACATCCAGTAGCCAACACCCAGGATGTTGAAATAGTAAGGTTAATGTCTATAACATAAATACCTGAAGAGGACGCACCTTGGCCCCTTCTTTACTCTCCCATCAGCTTGGGACACGATCTCTTCCAATGGCCCGCCTGTCTACACCCGAAACAGACAGCCTCAGGACCTGCCTTCTGCTGGGCCTTGGGTTGGGCCTTGGCCTTCTTAACGTTGGCCTTCTTGGCCTTGGCCTTGGCCTTTTCCTTGGCCTTACCTTTGGCAACAGGAGGGTTCCCCTTGTTGACCAGCAGCATCTGCGGAGTCTTTTTGATAGACTGCTCAGTAAGCTTAAGCATCCCATGTAGCTCACTGACAGTGCGGTTCATCCCTTGCATGTTGTAGTTCAGGATGAACTGATCATAAGAATCCGGTAAGGATGCTAGGATAGTGTCCACCGCCAACTCCTGAGAGTTGGGGGATCCGAGACAGGCTAAAGTGTCTAAATAGCCCTTCATCTTGAGCACGTGTGTGCTCACAGATGTCCCAGCCCCCATCTTACAGGAGTGGAATGCCTTGTTGGTCAGGTACCTTTCCTGACGAACTTGCTCCTGAAACATCTCATTTAGATTGTTATCATAGCAAAGGCTTGATGGTCCATAAACTGTTTTTGCAGTTCGGGGACCATACAGGCCAACATTAGGCATGTCACATCCCTATTATCCTTGACATGCACCTCGTATTCGTCCAGCTGGGCAGCCGGTGGATTACGTCCTTGAGGCGCAGCCGGTACAGGCCTCTCCAGCACATACTCTTTGGACTCTTATCTTAGAACTATTCTCAAGTTCCTAGACCAGTCCAAAAAGTTAGGACCGGAAAGCTTGTCCCTTTCAAGAATTGATCGCAGTGATAAAGTATTATTGTTTGCCATTTAGAGTTTCTACATAGAAAAACATTTAGAGTGTTAATAAAGGACTTTACTTTGTTATTCCCATATCAAATTAATAATAAATCAAGTTATTAATTAAACCGAGTTGTTGGGCTCATGAGCCGAGATCCATATTTCATTAAGATATAGCCAGACGAGGGCCTGGTACAACTATACCCTAACTATTTAGGTAGGAATGCCGTCCAATCCCAACCTAGGGACTCTCGGTTTGATGGGCTTGTTGGCACTTACCCATCTGTGCTTAGGGCCAGGAGAATCCTACTACCCACGCTAAGTCAAAACCTCCATTCAAGTGTTAGAGTATCCCATACCCTAACCTAATACAAAGTGACAATACTCCAGTGTATCCTGCGAGGGCATGGTTTACAACTGGCCTATTCCCACTTCGAGCCGGTTTTGAATGAGGAAAGCACTTTTAAGCGACTTAGTAATTTCATTTGGTGTTTAGATTCAATTAACAACGGCTTGCATACATAAGGCGGGTGAAATGCGGTTGGATCATACATACATACATGCATATAAATATAAAGCATAATTAAATAAATAAGTAAAATGGATTGCTATGGGCCTTTATTACATCCTAATATTATTCTAGTAAACCTATACTAGAAAACAATATTAGGTGGGCTCCATCTTCTTCCTTCTGGGCTTGCACCTCCACTTGGGCTTACCACTTCATGGGCTTCTTCTTTTACAAATTTTATAATAATTGAATAAAATAAAAGAACAGTAAAAAAAGAAAATGACACGCAGGCCATATTTACCCAAAAAAGAAAATGCAACCCATCTTGAATAAGGCCCGATAGCATCCAATCATACAAAATATTTAATCACCCATATGCATCCAATACATATAATTCATAAGCATGTTATAATGCATGATTTAAGCCTATTTCAATTATGTCTAAGCCATTATATAGAAACCGCCAATTTTTGGCTCACCATGGTTCTAACCCTTAACGGGCTTTGGGCCTCCAGCCCAGGCAGTCCAACTGCTCCCACTGTAATTGGGAAACCATGGGTCCAATTTAGCCGTCCAAGTAATTGTGCCAAAATTACCCGAACCAATTTCAATTAACCATATTAATTTCCAAAATTAATATCACATGAATAAAATAAAATTTCATTCAAGAAACCATACGCATTTAAATTACATAAATTTAAACACACGAATTTTAAAACCAATTAAAATTTCAAAACTGGGCCCGCTCGCTGCGGCTAGGGCAACCAAGTTGCCCTAGCAGCAGCAGCCGCTGCTAGGGGCAGCCATTGTCCAGCAACAACAGGCAGCAGCCGCTGCTCCCGCCGCGTGCGGTGGCCGCCGGTGGCAGCCTCGCACCCGGGAACAGCCAAACTTTTTTTTTTTTTTAAAACCAAATATATAAAATTATATCATGGCATCCAACAACAAGAAATTCACCAAGAATTCCAAAACATACAATTAATTAAACAAACACAAACCAATATGCATATTCAATTTCAATTGTATGAAAATCAAATGGGGAAAAATCTTAAACCCAAACCAAGAACCCCAATAAAAAATCTTCAATTTTAAAACATGGGATTCAACCAATTTTAACAATATACAAGGATCAAAAGCCTGCTCTGATACTACTGTTGGGACTTTTCACCGGAAAATACCCGATAAAAGCGGAAGAACGCGATGATTTCCTCGAATCTGTGCCCAGGAGCAATTGAAATTGAAATTGTAAAAACAAAAATTTAATAGAAAGAGATAATTCTCTTACCCGGAATATCTCTTTCAGAGATGGATGCAGACTGTAGGAGTCAATGTAGAATCCCTCCTCGTTCACGTACACGAACGCCTAACGAACACGACCCGTGCTAGCGTCGGAAAACACGAACTATGGAGAGAAGAGAAGAGACAAATTTTGGCTATAGTATGTTGCACACCATTTGGCCGAATTCTCCTAGGGTTAAAACCCTAGGTTGGCCGAATTCCCTAAGGGAATTAAGGCCCAGCTTGGCTTATTCATTTTGTGTGGGCTTCCTTCTTTTAATTCAGGCCCAATCTTATTTTAATTAATCTGGTTTAAATTAATTTCAAGCCCAACTTTAATATACCCATGTATTTAATATATTACACCAAGTAATATATTATTTACATTTAAATTAAAATTAGTTTGACCAATTAATTTAATCCATCAAATTAAAATTAGATCTTTACAAAATAAAATTATATGTAAACCTATACATATGAATATTTCCACCTAGGAAATAATCTCATAATTAATCCAATTAATTATGATGAGCCAATTAAATATATTAATTTTATTATTAGGATCAATCCAATTGATCTTTATAATGTAATTAATATATATATACCTCTTTCTCCAGAGTGTATACTCCAAGTATACATGTGATTCCTTAAGTCGGTGTTCAGTCGCTCGATGTGTACGATCCCGTGGGCCCATCTTCATGTTAGCAGTGGGCCTTTGGCCCACAGACTGCAGTTGGGCTCTAGCAAGCCACTGCAGCCCCCAATTAAGATGGAGATGGCAGTTCAACTGATATCATAACCCTATAGTTTAAACTTGTACATCCCATGTCATTGATATCGGTGTCCAACACAGAGGCATGGATTGATCACCCTCTTTTGTGTCCGGACATTAACTTGATCCCGAATGCACTGAAGCTCAGAAACAAGTTCCCACTTGTTTAGGTGTGGCCACACTCTTATCAGTCGCATCCACCAAGAGGCCGGTGATATCTTCCCAGTGGACTACTGAGTGACAAATCCCTTCTGCATATCTATGGCATCACCATGCTAAGTGACATACCTGAAAGTACCCATACTTGGCACCCTATTACAGGCCCTTTAGGTGTACCCCTAAGTATGCGATCTCACATGCAACACCATTATATGGTCAGGTCAAAGGATCCATACAAGTACTACGCAAGAATCACTTGTGATACTATACCATGTGGATTTCTCGTTTAGTGGATCTATCCAGTACCATGCCCCTTATGCACGTACCCATTAACTTGGTTGACATTCCATGTCCAATGAGCGGTAAGACACCACCATACAACTTGGTTAATGATAGTCTCTTGTTCCATTCATTCCCATGATTGGAACAGACTATAGATCTATTTATGGTCATATCGTTTACCCTATCCATGGTCTTACTGCCAAGTGCATGACACTGGTCATCATGGATATGGATATGTCCATAGGATACTTCATTTAATATATTGCACAAGGTAAATATAATAAATGAATTAATGCCTTTGTTAATAACACAAATAAGTATAATACATGAATCCAATTAATGTACGATACAAATACAAGGACCAATGCCTCGGGACTAGGGCATATCCAACAGATGACTCTGAGGTATCTGATGAGTATTTTTTTAGAGGGTCTCATTCAAAAACTGTATCTTCATCTTCTTCACTTTGCTCAGAATATAATGATTCAATGTTTGTTGTTGTATCCTCAACACTATGTACGACAAGCTTTTAAGCTTTAGCAAGTTTATTAGGACAATTTTTTTTAAATGTCCTTTTCTTCCACATGCAAAACATTTATCAGACCTTTTATGCTTCCTTCAATGCCCGTGTAAGGATTTTGATTTACAATCACATTTTTTTTTTCATTTGATCTCAAGATGAGATTTATTGCAAATTTGTTTTGCAACACATTGATTGTGAAAAATGTATGTAGAAAGAGTCTGTTGCTCACACATTTTCTCTAATGCAGCTAATGTAAATTGATGAATTCTCCAATAGTAATATCACAGAGGCCTTTGAGCCTGACTAATCCAAACAATTTATCTCTGTCTGTAATTTTATAGGTAAAGAAGTATAGTATCTTTTCAACATCCTCTTATAATGCTTTTCAATATCATGCTTTTTAAAGAACATCATTTCATATCAATGTATTCTTAACGGATGCGTCTTTCAATAGATGAAAATCTCCAATGAAATGTTGATGAATAATTCCTAAAGCACAAGCAACATTAGGATTTTGTATAAACCCAATTTATTTATATCGAGACTTTGGTACAATTTTTTCAAAGTACCTGTAAATTTGGAAATAAGTTCTTGAAGAACTATTGGGAAAAGAGGTCCTTGTTTAGTCGTTTGAACAATAATCCATGCACCTATCTCATCCAGAACATCCCATCATTTATATGGTGGGAGCTTGTCAAATGTGAACTATGGTCCAGAATTGGACGTTGTAAAGGAGGGCTTCTATTATTGGTGACAATAACCATAAGGTGAAGGGTATATATCATCAAGATCAGAATCAAATTCTTCAACACGAGGCTCACCAGGTGGATGAGGCTCCCTAGGTGAAGGCCTGGGAACACCATTAGCCATAAGAATTTCTGTTATATTAGCCATCTAATCATTGGAAGTTTTTGAACACTTGGAATTTATTTAAGAAGAAGAGCTTGAGATGAGGTGTAATGGATCAAGATAATATTGCATGAGTCTTTTTTCTTATTTTTTGGATGTTTAATAGTGTCTGTGAATTCTAAAGAAGGTAAAGGTTTAATAACAGCAGGAGTTGGTTTTTTGGGTAGGTTGGAAAAGGTTTCATAAATTGGCTGGAAGGGTTCGAAAGTTTCTGATGGGGGAGGAAATGGGGTATTATGATTAAAAGGATAATATTGGCAAAGTTAGAAAGGTCTTCAGTTATAGGTGGTGAAGGCTGATATTTAAGTTTAGTTAGACCACTTTCCATCTGGGACAGTTTAAGCTTAAGGTGTCAAATCTCTAGCTCCTTTTATTTAAACTCAAGCCTAAACTTCTTTCTAGTAATGAGAGATCGGAGAGATCGATTTATTTGGTCAAATTTTTTAGAAGTTTTTTTGATGAGATTATTGAACAAATGAAAATATAGAGTTAATCTCTTTAGAAGTTGAGCCTTGGGAATTTATCAATTGATCAAGCTTTCAGTCTATCTGCTATAAATAACAATTCTGAATTTGAGCGTTATCTGTATGCCAATTCAAAACTGCTTCAGCGGGTTTTAACTTTTCAAATTGATCACTTGGGGTCATGGTTTTTAGGGTGATATAAGGGGTGGAGACTATCTTTGTTTATGGGTGTATAGTTTTTGTCAAAGGTGGAAATTCTGTAAAATCTTATGGATTGAACATCATTCAAGGGGAAACCAAAGGAGTTGTTTAAGAAGAAATATATTTAGAACAAATAGAATAGTAGGGGAAGCAAGTAATTGCTTTGTCTTAAGATGATCAAGAGCCTTTTGATACAGGGGGTAAAGGTTTGTGATAAGAGTCCAAACTCTTACTATTCTCTGTCCTCTCAATCTATCTTTTTTCTTCTCAAGAACCCAATCATGGATTCCAACCCATGATTTTTTAGGTTTTCTATAAGTAGATCCTTTGTCATGAGGATGACCTCAAGCATATAGGTTCATTTTATCTTTATCAACATTTTCATCTTTAGATCATCAAGGTGACAAGTGCAAGATCCCATATGCCACTATCTGGAACATAACAAATAAAATTTTCTTAAATTTTGTCAACATAGACATGATAACCATCACGACAAAAACTATGAATAAGGATTTTCCTGTCTTTGGGGTTGTAAACCAGAGAGAGAGTCATGCTTTGGTGAAAAGATCTTCTTGGAAGTTGGAAGATTGTTTTGGCTAAGCCATCTAGTCTTTTCTGAAAATTAAGAATTTGTTGAGCCTTAATAGGCTGAGAAACTCAATGAAGATTTTCATAATTAGTTAGCCATCAAATAGGCATAAGTTGAGATAATTCTTCTCTTAGGATCTGTCTAGATATCTGAATGATGGTGGGATCATCATCATTATGAGTAATGATAAATAAAGCTTCTGAAGAAGTATGACCATGGGATGCAAGATCTATGGCATGATCTTGTATTTTATACACAACCTGATCATGAATAGTGGTAGCAATAGCAGTTGGGATTTGCTCTACACGAGTGATCTGAACCTGAATTTTTAAGGCAATAGACAAGTGTATATCTTGAGGAGAAAAATTAAAATTGGAGAAGAAAAGCCGATGTTGCTTCTGTCACGGCTCAGCTCCCCTTTACCTTTGCCTTTGAGAAGAAGAAAATCTTTCTTTAGTTCTTGCTCTCCCTCATTTTTCCTTTTTCTTTCTCTCTCAATTCTCTACCTTTTCATATCATCTTTAGAGTTCCAGTGAAAAATTCCAAAATTCCACATCTTTTGGTATATTAGCAATATTTAACCTAAGAAAACAAGAACTAATCACTAAAAAATCTCATTAGGAAAAATAATCAGTAATCTCTCCAAAATCTCATTAGAATTTAATATAAATCTCTATAAGAATTATTCTCTATAAAATATCATTACAAATCAAAACTCAAATGAATTTAACTAACTTTATACTATTACAAATCAAAACTTAATAATTTAAAATTCTAAAATCTCAAACCCAAAAATGAAGCAAGAAACTGTAATTTACAAATTCAAAATCTAAAAACCCATAAGCTAAAGTGAAGAAAATAATCAAAAGTTTACATTGTTAAATCTAAAAAGCTTAAACAACATTTAGAGATGATGGAGATGGTGGAAGCGATTCAAATCCAAACCCTAAATTGAAGCAAAAGCAACATTCAATTTTAAAAACCATATGGGATTGGATTAGTGAAGGCAACAACAATTCTGACAAGAAGAGATACAGTTGGAAATGAAAGAGATGATCTGATTTGTTCAATTCATGACCAAAGATGAAAAGGCAGCAATGGCAAGAAGAAGAGAGGGAGTTAACAGAGAAGAAGAAAAAGGGAGATTCTGATGCATCTGACGATTCAGGTAGGCAATAAATAGAGGTGAAGCGACAACTAAGGCAGCAAAGGCGGAAGAAAAAGAAAAGAGGAGGGGAAGATATGAGTGTAGCAATGAAAAAGGTGAAGGGGAAGGCGAAGTCATCGATGGAAGTGGTGACTTCAACGACGGTGGTGGCAGAAACATCGATGACGGCGGCTACAGCAACATGAAGGATTTATGTCGGATCTAGATCATATTTATGTATGTGTGAGAACATATTATTCCATAAATTTTGAATTTTACAATACACGAGTGCGAATATTATGTTCCTAATATTTTCTGCCATTATTTTTTTAGATACATGTCGGACAGAGGAATAGCTCACTCACACAAGTGTTTACCCTTATCTTGTCAATAGTTGACAAATGTGAAGGATAAGCCTTTTTTTTAACAAATGGGAGCTTATTCAATTATAAAGGTCATTTTGCTTAAATTATGAAAAAGGTTTTTCATTAAAGTGCGAGATTCATATATATGCAAAGGGCAAGTATATAATAGATTATGTGTAATCTAAGAGGCTTGTCACAAGTAACATAAGCTTGTGTTGTTTTTATAGCTGGAAGTAGTCTATAAATTAAGTGGATTAAGGTTACATGTTTTTCACATGCCTAATCAATGCTTCCGTATGGTGTTAGTGTGAGCGAATAACGTTTTCCATAAATGTGGCAAAGCGAACCAAGTTTTTTGATAATAATGACTTTGGAAATTTGTTCTATTAGATAATGTTCGTAAAAGATTCAAGAACAAAATCTTAAAAGCCATTGAGCTCAGCTCTACTGAGAAATTCAGGTACAACTGAAACCAAGTGAGAGCCGTTATACCTTCCAGAGAACTAAGTTTGGACGAGTTCCTTATTCATTATCTGGTTAAAATAAATGCTTCGACATTCCTTTACATTGCATTTTATAGGCTAAGGTTGATTTTATTTAAGTTATTCATCGCGCAGGCAAAGGTATGTAAAGCTGTAAATAAATAAATTATTACAGACTGAATCACATAACATTCAAATAAGATGGGGATCAGGATACAATTGTCTAAAATAAATGATAATCTAATTTTACATCCACTTAGAATATACTAATTTATCTAAAAATGAAGCTAAACATACATCTAATTCCAACAAAACAAATGTTAGTTCACGAATACTCGCATTTAGGACTCAAGTATGACAGAATGGGATAATAAAAGGATTTGGATCATGCATTTCAGGGGGATAGTAAAGGAAACCCAGTAAGTTTCACCGACTAGACCTAGAAAACATTTCAAAATGTCCTTGTATTGATTTTTGAGAAAACGATCACGGAAATGATTTTGTCAGTTTAATCTTTTATTATACAAAGCGAATCGATTATCAGAGGATTTGGTGCCCCGTCGTTGTTCTGTTCTAACACATGTTTCTAAATTGTAAATCTAAGGTTCAAATGTCATAAAGTGCTTGAAAATTAGTTTTTAGTGATTTTGTCCTGAGCTGACACTCGCACGGGTGTGTATTTAAGAGTCGTGCAACTTTATATTACACCCGTGTGGTTGTCACTTCTGGACCAAAGGCCAAATTTTGAATTTTGGCGGTTTCGCTGCTTTTTCTGAGTTTAAGGGTCGTACGACTATTATATTTAGACCCATGTAGACGTTGTGACAATAGTGTGACTTTCAAATACAGACCAGAAAACTTGAATAGAGTATGTTGAAAATATGTAAATGATGCTCAAAATACAGCACAAACAGGTCAAATGCTTTATGTTTCTCAGATATTTACCCTCGATGCGTGAATCCACAGCTTTAAGAGTTGAAAATCTCCTTAAGAGGGCCCTTGTCGAACTCTTAAACTCCAAACTTTGAATATACCTCAAAGCTCCAAGTGTTAAGGTTTTGGTGATCAAGTTAGTCTCTAGAACCTATTATAATTCTTAATGAAGTGTTTCCCTAAGATTTCTAACCAATTTTAGGCCTAATAATAGAGATTCAAAGAAGAAAAATGGAGACAAAGCTTAAGTTGGTAATCTTTTTCTTCCCTTTTCTTTTTCTTTATTTCTTACTAAGTAAAGCCAACCCCTCCTCTCTCTTCTAGTGGGTTTAATATAGGTAGAAGAGAGGCATTTTCTTGTAGAATCTACCCCAAACAATCCAAAAAATCATTTTCAAGATAAAGAGTCATGGTTCTTTCAAAGATTGAGACCTATGCGGGTTTGGATTGATAGACATGCAGCTAACTAACTGACACCCATGTGGCCATTGAAGCAACAGTCGTGTGGTTATTGATCCAAGAGAAATTCCTCTTTCATCGGGAAATCAACCTGAGACTTAAAGTTCAATGGATCGGAGCCTCGATCTTGAGTTGACTGTGACTCCTATAGCTATGGGAGCAACTAATCTATTCATTCGTCATTGAAATCGGGGGACAAAAATCCTGTGCTCACAGTTAGTGTAAGACATGCACTTCTTTAAAGAGGAAAGAAGAGAACACCATAACACATGATTTCATACCATGTATGCATAGCGGCACTGAGATGGAAAAGTAACAATCTCAACTTTTCTTAGTGTGAGACTTTTATAACAGAACTGAGGTTTTGTTGACATTGCTATCCTTAGGACCTTAACTTATTCTAAAAGTATAGGCTAATACAGTTGTTTTAGAAGGAGACTTTATTGCTTTGGAAGGAGACTTTAAAGTGGTCAGGCATGGTTTTACCTTGAATAAGCTCATCTGGATAAACAAGTTAGATTATGATGGAAAGAACGTAGTAAAAGGGGAAGATTACCATGTGTTTATATCTTGAGTTTTTATGCATCACAACCCGGATAGTTATGTGTGTGCATAGATATGATGATAGAGAACTTTAGAGATCAAAAGGATTACAGTGGATGTGATGTGGGATCTAGGATAAGGCATCCAACTTTTGAGTATTTTCGTTGAGCTATTATATATCTCCAACGAGTATATAGCATAACAACTCTCGAAGTATGCTGGTTGCACAAATTATTATGCGAGTATGAAAGAGATTAAATAAAAAATCTATTTTGTTACATGCGAGTGGGAGATATTGGATTTGGTTAACTGTTCGGCCCACCCATAATAGTACTGGCCCATTCCAAAATAATGTTATAAGTAGCATTCATGTGGTAAGAAGGAAGATCAAGAGTTATCTCTTTCATACAAAGCGAAAAAAAAATTCTCCTTAGTTCTAGCTATTCTCATCTTGCTCTTGCTTTAGTTCGTGGTTTACATGGACTCCTCTAGATACGTCGGTGTGGAATTCTTGTTGGACCGGTAATACACAATCCTGGTTCATTGTCTTTCTACTGCAATCACCTTAGTGGATTCTACACTACGAAAGGTAACCCGTTTCCACTATCTTTCAGCGGTAAATTATGTTCAATTTCAAATCAATTTTATTAAAATTTAACCAAACAATGAATCGATGAGACTACTGATTTGCAGTTTGACTAGTACGAACCAGTTCAACCGAATGTTTAGTTTTTTTAAAAAAATTTATTTAATAAAAATATTATTAAGTTATGGTTCACCAATGGTTCAACTATCCAATTTGCTGGTTAAAATGTCGACCGAACCATTTTGACCGGTTTTTATAAAAACAAAAAATTTTCATCAAACAAATCGATCTTGTGGCCGGTTCACTATTTAACCAGCCAGTCCAGTCCAGATTTGATAAAATTGGTTCAAATTACTATTTTACTCTTGTGTGGTTCATTCTTTATTTTTTTTCCTTGACTCTTTCTTTGCATGTGATTGTAACATAAGTATTTGACCAAAATTTATAGTGACGTGGATAAAAAAAAAGTTAATGAGGTAGTAAAAGTTGTCCAAGTTAGCATTCCGTTGAAATTTTAATGGATTTCATCGATTTAGACTCTAATGTTAGAATAATACTAAGTTTAGAGAATTTTCAATGAAGAAAGAAGTTAGGGAGCCACGTGTACAGTTAATAACATGATAATTTAGGGGTCATGAATGTAATTACCCAATAATTAAAGGAAAAGAAAAGAGAATACTTTAGAAAGAAAAGGATCAGGTTGGCCATATCGGTAAAGAATTCCAATCACAGTTATCTTTCCTTAAGAATCTACATGAACTATGTGAACCTCCAAATTTTACCATTTTTTACACAAATCAACACAATTTCTATTAAATTCAAATCAATTTTAAAATATGTTTTTTAGACTATGGAGTACATATTCCCTAAGTATTGTAAATTTTTTTTATTCATACCTAGTACAGTTGAAAGAGTGTTCAGAAGGAATATTGACATTGAGAGTGTTGGAAATTATAACTAGTCTGTTGGACCCAAAATATGCTAGAGACACACTAGAGGAGGAGTGAATAGTGTGTAAAATAAAATAAATTTTTTTTTTCATTAAAAACGATTTTGGCCAAGTTTTACTTAAAATGCGAAATTAAGTAGTTTGTAAAACTAGTGAATATGATCGCTTTGATGATATTAGAACAATATCTCTAAATACTAATAATGCTATTAATTTGAATTCTCAATATGTAAATAGTAATAAATAAAGAGAGTAGGGATAGAGATATTGGAGACACAATGATTTATACAGGTTCGGCCCAACTAGTCTACTCCTGTCCCTAATCCCACCGCTTCAGATATTCCACTAAGGATTCCTTTAGGGGCAAGAACCAAGCCTGTGTTTTCTTTATAGGTAGAAATCAAGTTAATGTTACTTTTTACGAGTTCAAGTAACCAATTCAATACTTTTCTATACAAAGTATCAAAACCTCTACCGGCACTTTACAAGCTCAAGTGTCAAAATTTTAGGTGTTGTTTTATAGCTCAATAACAACTATTTCGGTGCTTTTTGAAAGCTCAAATACCAACCTTTTACAACTGTTATTTTCAAGTTTAACAACCAAATTATCACTAGAATTTTGAGATCAAGTGTGAAACTTTACAGTGCTTTGTTGAAATCACCAAACAAAGCTCTCCTCACACAAAATCCTTAGTGTGAATTACAACTCTCTTTGGAATAAATGAATTTGTTTGAGAATTGATGAAGATCATAATTCTTTGATTATCTCTTTGAAGACTTGTGTTGGAAATGATTTTAAACTCTAAGTCTTGTATAAATTTAGTATTGGGATATCATTGCCAACTTAAAGGGAGAATATTCTAAACTTAAACTATGGAAATCAAAAGAAATATCTAAACTAATTAGTGAGATATTTGCACCAATTATTACCTCTAGAAGAATTAAGGAAAAAATAAAAATTGTGTGGCTAATATTGTTTCTAACCACCGACTTATACTAATATAAATAGGGAGGGGATTGTATGTTGTTAGGTGAGAAATTAGGTGGGCAAAGTGAGGAAGAGTTTATGTAATCAATTTGATAGTAATAAAATAATTAGTGTTTCACTGAAGTGCTCCATAAAACTTAATATTTGGTATTAGAATGGGCGGTCTGGACCGATAATCTAGTGCTTTGGGAGTTCTCAATCCAGGATCATAGTGATTCAAGGTATTGCTATGCATTGTGGGACTATGAAAATTATCAATCTGGGACCAAGATTGATTAAGAGGAGTTAATCAAGTCATCATGGCATATATGGCAATCTCGGTTTACATCTTGAAAAACTTAATAATAATTATAGTACTTGAAGTGTACATATACAGTTTTATCTGCTTGGCCAAGATCTGGTGCAGACTATTGGAAACATCACCTCCGACAAGTGAAAATGACTTAAAAAGTGGAAGGTCAAGTGTGGTAAACCAATGTATGCTTCATCGTTATCGATGGAGGAAGATTTGCTACAATGCATTAAGGATGCGAAAACGAGTAAGGAAGCGTGAGACACTCTTGCAAAATTATTTGTGAGGACAAATGATGTCAAGCTCTAGCAACTTGAAAACAAGTTGTTATTGATTTCTCAATAAGATATGATAGTAAGTGAATTATTTACAAAAGTTAAAACTTTGTATAAAGAAATTTCAAAACTAGATCGTGAGAATGAAATCACTGAAACAAGAATGAGAAGGATTATAATCCATGGGTTACATCCTGAGTTTAACGTGCTAATGACTACAACTCATGGATAGGCTAAAGCGCCAACTTTAAATGAATTAGAAAATATCTTAGCAAAACAAGAGGCTCTAGACTAGCAAATTCTAAATTCTCATTTAAGGATGAAGAGACAACTCTTTTTAGTAATAAAAAGATCAACGATCCAATAGATAAGAGATCGAGAAATGGAGGAAGATTCGAACGAGAAGGTTTGCATAAAAAAAAAAGAAAGAGGGAGTCGGCATCAAGGGGGAACCCGCAACCGTGATCAAGAAGAGGATAAGGCCCAATGATGTAAGAACATTCTTTGCTATTTTTATGGCAAAAGAGGTCATCGAGCTTGAGATTGCCGCCTATGAGAGTAAGATTTTCAAGACTAGGTTTCCATAACCACAAAGTCTTGAAATCAAAATTGCTGAAAATAGAAATATAAGCGCACGACCATAACTACACTCATACGACTGTAATTATAGGTGCACGCCTATAGTCTAAACACTATGGCTGTAATGTCTTGGCCAAAGACAAAAGTCAAAGTTGGAAGGAAACTATTACAACCGCATGGCTGTAATCCAATTACAACCGTACGGCTATAATCCATTTTACAGCTCACACCAACTCATCCCACTTAGGAAGAAAATGGGGCATGAATTAGGGGAAGAATATACTTTTCTGCCCTTAAAAACACCCTAGACATACCAGACATGGGGAAAAAAGGAAATTTAGATTGAAGGGAACTCTAGAATTAGAGAGAAAGAGGAGAAAAGAAGAGAGGAAAGGAAAACTCAAAACACTTTCTTATACTCTTTTAGTCTTAATCTTATGTTTTGTAACCTAAAATCGGTGGAAATCATAAGTATAAAACTAGTTAAACAATTCTAATAGGATTAGAGACTTCAAATTACACAAATCCACAATATATGTGGATATTTATGGTGGTTTGGTGCTTGAAACTCTAAGGAAAAGGAGTGTGGATTGAGCCGATTTTGAGTGCTTTTCTTGTCCTCTAAGATAGTGGATCCACACTACAAGGGTAACTGTACTAAAAACTCTATTTTTGTGCCATTTCGGTGTTGTTTTGACCATTTTATGCATTAAATTCGCAATACTCTATTTTCTGAAAGTTCCTGTTTCTATCCAGGATGAACAGCCGTACGGCTACTATTACAGCCGCACGGCTGTAATATCTAAAATCCCTAACTAAAATAATGGCCATCTTGCTAAAACCTATGAATAGCCGCACGACTATAACTCCTAAACAAAAATAAAAAAATAGAAAAATAAAAATAATATAAATTATAAAAAAATAAAAGAAAATAATAATGAAAATAGACAAAAATCAATGCATCTCATAACATTTCGACTTTAGATTCATTTTTAGAAGTAATGTTTAAATCAGTTCAATGATAGAGATCCAAATCTCTTGAAACCTAACTCAATTTTACATGTTAATTGGAATTAAACCGGTTAAAGAAAATATTTTCAAAAAATTATTTTCTCTTAAAACAAAGCACAGGAATGTTTCAAAACCGTTTTCCAGGTCTAGTCGGATGAACTTGCCGAGTTCTCCTGACTATCCCCTAAACACATGTCCATTAGTCAGTTATTTCCCCATTCTGTCTACTTGAGTCCTATGTGATGTAAATATCTATATACTAACCTCTGTTTTGTAGATTTAAATTTATATTCATTCAAAATTTTCATTTCTTCCAATATTTTTGTATTTTAGGTGATTGTACCCTCAATCCCTCTTTTATACGGATGTATCCCCCTCGGATAGCTTGATGTGATTCGATATGGTTGTAATAATTTATTTATTTACTACTTTATATTGTGTGAACGTCGCATGATAAATCAGTGAAAAATCAACTTTAGCTGTATAAAATGCTATCAATAAATCTTGATATATATTTTGATTAGACACAAATAAGGGACTTGTCTGGACCTAGATCTCTGGAAAGTGTAGCGGTTCTCATTAGGTTTAGCTATACATTAATTTCCTGATTGACTTTTATAGCATCTCAGTCCCAAATCTTTTATGAACATTATATTTTTTGAACAAAAACGAATTTCCATTTCAACTAACCAAAAATACCAGCGGTTCGCTTCGTAGCATGTTATATATTTTAGTAAAATGAAAAACTTCGTTCGCTCACAGTGGCAACTCCGCTGGGGATTTCTTACAAAAGTTTTCTAAAAACTTAAATGATTTTGACAAGCCCTGAAAGTGTCTAATCAAAATAATTTCAACATCTATTCATAGCATTTTATACATCGCATTAGTTAGATATGCTGCATTAGGTTGAGGTACCAATTTTTAGCCTGGTGAACTATTAAAGTGTGCCTATATTCCTCTTGGTCTTAGGGACGTGGATATGGAACCACTCATAGCCTCGTAAGAACCCCTTCATTTGACCCTTGAGTAGGAAGAAGATAGGAGTATATTTTGCTATGGGGGCCTTGATGTTATCCGAACTTTCAGCGAACTCATATAAGAAACCTTAGTTACTTCCCTTAGGATACCAAAACGAATTGTATGATGAATGTTTAGCTTTGCCATCATCACCCCGGTTGGTGATTGAAGAGAACGCCACCTAGAACTTGGTTAGAAATTTCTCAATATTGACCACAAATGGAAAGATAAGGTTTGAAATGTGCGTTCGTATGCTACATGCTACATGATCTACATTTTAGCATCATACCATCATCAACATTTCTTTATGCATATGATAGACAACAACACAGATCATTTATGTGATACTAACTCATATCTTCTAAATAGCCATTTTTGCTTTTCGCATGTCATTGCATCAATCATTCGTATGACATACACACTAACCCCTTTTAGTACAGCCATACATTTCTCATTCTGTGTAAACATCACATGACTCATTAACATCATTTGAATGATATACACATTAACCCAGTTTGACGCAGCTATAATTGCATGTCATACATGAATCATTCAATATGTATTAACCTTGAACAAGGTCTTAGCAACATGTATAACCTACCAGAGTAGGAAAACATATAGGCACTCCATGAGTGCCGAAACTCTATCTGTATGCTAAACACATACCTCGCTACATGGCTTACTCAAGTAGGAAAACCATTTAGGTGTTCCCCGAACGCGAAAGTTTTGTCTGTATCCCGAACATATGTCTCACCACCCTAACCTACCTAAGTAGGAAATCATTTAAGCACTTCACGAGCGTCTAAACTCAGTTTGCATACCAAATGTATATTTCACTACATGACCTACTTATGAAGGAAATCAGTTAGGTGCTCCACGAGCGCCGAAATCTTATCTGTGTCCTGAACATATGAGACATTACCATATAACCTACCCAAGGAGGAAAATACTTACATGCTCCATAAGCACTGAAACTCTATCCGTGTGTTGAACACGCATATCACTACGTGACCTACCCATGTGAGAAATCCCTGAGGTGCTCCACGAGCGCTAGAACTCTGTCTGAGCACTAGAATTTAGTCCGTGTTAAACACGCACCTCACCGCTTAACCTACCCATGTAGGAAATCCCTTAGGTCCTCCACGAGCACTGAAACCTTGTCCATATGTTAAACACACGCTTCACTATATAATCTACCTAAGTAGGAAATCCTTTTAGGTGCTCTATGAGCACCGAAGCTTTGTCCATATCCAAAACACATGTCATATGACATACTCATGTTATAAGACACTTAAGGTGCTCCGTGAGCGTCGAAATTTTGACCAAACATGTGTCTCACTACCTACTCATGTAGAAACCATTTAGGCAAAGTTTAAGTGTTCCATGAACACCCAAGTTTCATCTATACACGTCTAATGCAATTCGCATTCTGCGCCCCACTCTGGTAGGAAGCACCTTGGAAACTCTATGAGCGCTAAATCCCTGATTGTTCAGATTCATACCATTTAATCATTTCACATGCTATACATTCATCATATGCATAACACATCATGCATACATATATATCACCTAAAGATCAGAGATTTCTCGTGTACACATCCATTCTAAACTTAATGTGATTTGTCTTCTAGTTTGGCATTGCCCTGCAAGAAGATTGGAGAGAGTTGAAAATAAGGATTTGACACCCAGTGAGTGTTGGTGTGCCCTAGTTCTTAGGGCATTGGAATCTTGTAATTTGTATTATACATTAAGACTCTTTGTATGTATACATTATTTGTGTCACATAAATAAAGACATTTAATATATTCCATTTATATCTTATGCTATAACATGAACAGAGTATCCATTGATTGATAATCATAAAATGTATCCCAAGTCTATTCTAATCGTGGAAACAGATAGAATCACAGACTTGTATATTCGATGACTCTATTGTAGTTTTTAACTAGCCATAGTACTTGTAAAGTCAGTCGTGAATCTAGGTACATGTCGTTGACATGGGACTGGATCGATCCGTACAAGAAAGCCACATGGTTGTCACGTCATAGGTCTTTCTTGAGTAAGTCTCTTTTGTCCTCATACCAGATTTCATTATAGTATCAATATGGAATCTGATTCACTTTGACATATGCCTAATAGGTCTGTAAAAGGTTGCTAAATACAGTTATGATTGGATGGACCGGTGAACATATTGGTATAGATGATGAAGTGATGGAATTGCCACTCGGGTAACATAGAAATGATATCACTAGCCACTTGATGAGTGGGACTGATAAGTGTATGTCCATACCCAAATAAGTTGGTTACTTATTTGATTAATCAGTTCACTCAAGATCAAAAAATATAATAAACAGTAGAAGAGGATGATGGACATCATGCCTCTTATTTATTCATATCGATATCATTTGGCAAAGGACACTATGAGATTACTACTGGATAAATGTCTTCAACAGACTGCTATATTTCTGTCTTAATTAGGGGCTGTACAGTTTGCTAGAATCCACTTACAGTCTGTGGGTCTTGGTCCCACTGCCAACATAAAGACAGACCCATGGGATCATGCACATAGATCAATTGAGCCGGAACTTATAGAACTTGTACATGTAATGTACATTGGAATGAATGCGTTAATTAATTAGTTGACATTTGGTGTTAAGGTAATTAATTAACATTGGGTTGATTTAATTTAATTAATAAGTTTACATAATGTAATTAATTGATTAATCAATTAATTGAATTACATAAAGTAAAAAATTAATTAAATTATTTTCCTGAGAAAGAAAATTAAATACACGTATTGTATTTATTTAAGTGTGATTTAATTTTTATTTAGGGGTGATTAAATTTAGTCAAATGGAATTGAATTATATAGTATAAACTTTTAATATAAAGTTTATGTATGTAATTGAAATCATAATGGGCTTGGGTTTAATTAAACTAATTAAAACCCAATTATAGAAGGAGACTATATAAGGCACACTTATTAAAAAATCAGCTCTAACCCTATTTTGCAAGTTGAAAATTTCGGCCCTTATAGCAGCCTCTTGGAAAAATTCAATTCCTCCATTCTTTCGCTTCTTCGGCTAGCACCGATTCCCGCTCGACAGTTGAACGTGCACTGGACTTTGGAGATCTCTTAAAGAATCAATTATGCAGCAGTCTCTAGAAGAGACGAATCTAGTGAGTTTAATCTCTCTTGATTCAAATGTTTCTCTTTCCAATCAATGGTAATCGGACACGATAGGTGGATTCTAGGAAATTTTAAACGGTGTAATTTCTACTGCGCCACATTATTTTTCTGATGATGAATCCCAACAGTGGTATCAAAGCCTAGGTTTTCTCCATTGGATTGATTGGAATTCATTCTTGAAAGAGTTTTTGAAGAAAGAATGGGTTTCAAGAATGGTGTTTTTAGGTTTTGGATTATTTTTCCCATAATTGTTTTATCAATTTTTTCGTTCTTAGTTCTATTTCGGATTTAATGGATTATTTTGCTTGCTTTTTTTTGTTATTGCTGGATTTAATTTTTTGGTTTTATAAAAAAAAATTAATAATAATAATCTGCACCACCGGCAGCCGCCTTAGGCGGTGTGAGCGGTGGTGCATGCGGTTGCAGAGCCTGCTCGGGCAGGCTATGTAGGCTGCACTGCCACTGCTATGTGCAGGCTGTGCATGTCGCACAGTTGGTGGCTATGCGATGCACATAGCTTGCTCCGGCAGGCTGTGTGCACAACCAATGGATAGTGGTGGCCGTCTCGCGTGAGCAAGACAGCCACTGCTGTCCAACGGCGGCGGCGGGTTGTCTTGAACAGACTGCCGCGTGCGGGGAGGAGCACCACCGGGGTATGTGACACATCCGTTTTTTCGGGTTGGGTCGGGTTTTCATTTTAAAATTCATCGGTATTTTAATTTAAGCTGAGCCCATAAAACAAATTAAATTAAAATCATTTTGTTTTAAATTAATTTGTATTTAAATTATTTATTATATTGGCATGCATATTTAATTTAATTGCTTTATGTATTAAATTGAATATGGTTTAATTTGTGAAATTGGCTAGCACCGGTTAGAATTGGGAGGGCTAAATTTCGAATTTGTGACAACCCAAATTCAAGTGGGAGCAAAAATGTTAATTTTACATTAATTGATGTTATCTATTGGGCCTTTATGGGCCTTAGTCACATTTTTTGAAATTCGCAATTTCACCCTAGTAACTTGGCTTAACATTTATATTTATAATTTGGAATGCCATGATCATGCATCATAGTGGTATGTATGTCCATAATAGGTACTTTGTTTGAAATATTGTGTTGAGTTCATGGGCCCTAATTCCTATTATGTTGTAATTAATTATGGAAAATGTGACCTACGTGCCATTTCTTTTATTTTGATGTAGTTTTAGGATAGATTTTATTTTATGTAAAACTATTGTAATTACATCAGGTTGTTGGGATTCGTCATCGTAAAAATAACGTGGCGTAGCGAAAATTACACCGTTAAAATTTTCCTAGAATCCACCTATCGTGCCCGGTTACTATTGATTGGAATAAAATCAATTTGAATCAAAAGAGATTCACTCACCAAATCCGTCTCTTCTAGAGACTGCTTTAGAATTGAATCTTTAAGCGGAAAGGATCTCCATAATTCGGTGTACGACCAACTATCGAGCCGGAACTGGTGCTAGCCAAAGAAGCGGAAGAAATGGAGACTTAATTGCTATAAATTATGGCTGTTTTGGGGCTAAAATTTCCAGCAAATAATTTAGGGTTAGAGTTAGGTTTTCTTTCTTAAGTGTGCCCTTATATAGACATCTTGTCTATTTGGGTTTTAATTAGGTTAATTAAACCCAAGCCCACTAAGATTATAATTACATAAAGAAACTTTAATTAAAAAGTATATATACTATATAATTTAATTCCATTTGGCTAAATTTAATTACCCCTAAATAAAATTAAATCATACTTAAGTAAATACAATACATGTATTTAATTTTCCTACTTAGGAAAATAATTTAATTAATTGTTTACTTTATGTAATTCAAGTAATTGATAAATTAATTAATTACATTATGTAAACTTATTAATTAAATTAAATCAACCCAATGTTAAATAATTACCTTGACACCGAATGTCAACTAATTAATTAACGCATTCCTTCCAATGTACATTACATGTACAATTTCTCTAAGCTCCGGCTCAGTTGATCTATGTGCACGATTTTATGGGTCTGCCTTATGTTGGCAGTAGGCCCAAGGCCCACAGACTATAAGTGGATTCTAGCAAACCGTTACAGCCCCCAATTAAGATCGATATGCAGCAGTCTATAGAAGACACTCACCATGTAGTAATCTTATAGTGTCCTTTGCCAAACGATATCGATATGAATAAACAAGAGGCATGGTGTCCATCATCCTCTTCTGTTGTTTATTATATTTATTGATCTTGAGTTGACTGATTAATCAAATAAGCAACCAACTTACTTGGATATGGGCATACACTTATCAGTCCCACTCATCAAGTGGGCAGTGATATCATCTCCGTGTTACCCGAGTGGCAATTCCATCACTTCATCATTAATATCAATATGTTCACCGGTCCACCCAATCATACCCATATTTAGCATTCTTTTACAGACCTGTTAGGCATATGACAAAGTGAACCGGATTCCATATTGATACTATAATGAAATCTGGTCTGAGGACAAAAGAGACCTTCTCAAGAAAGACCTATGATGCGACAACCATGTGGCTTTCTTATGCGGATCGATCCAGTCCCATGTCAACGACATGTACCTATATTCATTACTGACTATACAAGTACCATGGCTAGTTAAGAACTGCCATACAGTCATCGAATATACAAGTCTGTGGTTCTCTTCGTTCCCACGATTAGAACAAACCTAAGATAGGTTTTATGATTATCAATCAATGGATACTCTACTCATATTATAGCCCAAGATATAAATGAAATAGATTAATTGCTTTTATTAATGTGACACACAAATAATGTATTCATACCATGAGTCTTAATATATAATACAAAATACAAGAATCTAATGCCCTAAGAACTAGGGCACACCAACACAAGTACGGAAGAAGGCCCAGATGGAGCAAGCCCATGATGGGAGCCCAAAGAGAATTACAGTCTAGCCCATTGGAGAATTAGATAGGTTGTCTAGTTTTTCATTAGGTTGTAATTAAGGTTAATAGGATCTCATTATTTTAAATTAAGTATGCTATTGCATTTATCATTATGGATCACTAAATTATAACCCGCGTTTATACATGCTAAGTCGTATCACTTAATTTTAATATGGAGAATTAAAATATTGAGTCTTTTAAAAGTGCTTCCCATATTCACACTTTTTCCTCTCATTGATGCTGCGATGTGTGCCATACCCTAGCTGGGAACATTGTGGTATTTGGTGGGCCGTTAAGGGTTAGGATACTTGGTATGGTTAACATATAAATGGTGGTTTGACTCAACATAGGTAGCATTAGCTCAGAGCGGGCCCTAAACATAGACGAGTAAAGTGTCAATATGCCTATCAAACCAAGAGTCCTTTGTGGAAGGATTGGGTAGGTTGTCTTACCAAACAAATCAATAGTTAGTTAGCGAGCCTTAGTTCGGCTAGTCATTAATGAGTTGTGGATCTTGGTCAAGTCAGCTAATTAACATCACTAACAAACAAATTAAAATCAGATTATTAATTTGAATTGGCATAAAAGTCCTTTATTTCTAACTCAAGCAATGATTTCTTCCATGTAGATATTCCCATTTTCACATTAGCAATATGGCTGCAACAAACAACAACTCACTCTCACTTAGGTCACTCCTGGAGAAGGAGAAGCTTATCTTGTTTGTTTTTTTTAAGTCCTCTAAGGAGGCACTCTGTAATTACTTTTTCCCTATAAACAGGTATTTATGCAAATACTTTATAGTTTCACTATATTTGCTACGTTTTCATGATAATCCCCTTGTTCTTTCTAGGTCTTTCTTGGCCCTTCTTTGAATCCGAACTCTACGCTTCTGTTCTTGATTAAGATCGTAAATATAGTTATTTTAATAATAAATTCAAAAGCGAATTTTTGTTAATATAAAGCTAAACAAATACAAAATTGTAATGCTCTACTAAGTTGCCTTATTAAAAACCTCATCAAGGAAAACCTTGTGGAAAAAAACCATTGAAAACAGAAAAAGAGTGCAACATTTACAAGTCTAGGGCTAATTCTGGTAATATTTCTGGAGGGTTCTTATGTTCCATGTACGCGAGACCTCCTTTCCATCCATCCGGCTTAACTTGTAGGTGGCCGGACCCATAACCTTCTCAATTCACCCACCTCACTGCTAACTTTCCTTTGCCTTCCCGTACCTGAGAGGCTTTAACATCTCTGAGTACCAAGTTCCCCTGCTGAAAGGACACTACTTTGATCTTCCTGTCATGGTACCTTGCGATCTGGTTTTTATAGGCAACCATAAGAATAAAATCCCAGTCTCGTGTTTCCTTTAACGAGTTAAGATGGAAGCGTATGTTGATATCATTCTATGCCTCATTGTAATATACAACCCTATCATTGGGGGATCCAATCTCTACCGGAATAACCGCCTTAAACCCATATGTCATGGCAAAAGGCGTCTCTCCCATCGTACGCCTTGGAGTGGTCCGGTATGCCCACAGAACACTATTTAGTTCATCTGCCCATGCTCCCTTACATTCTTCCAGCCTTTTCTTTATTCCTTCGCACAAGGTTAGGTTCATGACTTTTTTCATACCGTTAGCTTAAGGGTGGGCCATCGAATTGCATCTATGATCAATGTGGAAGCTTCTACAGAACTCAACAAACTTCCTAGATGTAAACTAGGTGCCATTATCTGTGATGATGACCTTCAATATACCAAACCTACCCAAAACGTGCTCCTGGATGAAGCTTATCTTCTTCTCTGGAGTGATGGTGGAAACAGCTTCGGCCTCCACCCACTTGGTGAAATGATCCACCACTACTATTAACCATTTCCATTGCCTGCTTGCTTCTGGCATCGAACCTGCTAGGTCAATTCCCCACGTGGAAAAAGGCCATGCCGTGAGGATTGGTTTATGTTCTGCTGGGGGCTGATTCATCTTTTTAGCGTGTACATGGCACTTATGGCTTACTGCGATGTAGGAATCCACATCCTCCTTTATTGATTCCCAAAAGTACCCCATCAGCATAGCCTTCCGTACTATTGCCAGAGCTGCCTGATGTAACCGCATATTCCCTCGTGGAGCTCCCTTAGCACATAATTTTCTTCTTCCATTAAGAGACACTTTAACCATGGGCGACTAAATGACTTCCGGTAAAGCTGCCCTCTAATAACAGCATACGTGGTAGATTTCCATAAGATTCGGACTGCCTCTACTTCATCCTCCGGTAACTTACCCTATTGGAGGAAGTTAATGATTAGTTTCATCCAATCAGCACTGTTTCCATCTACGGTCAAAGTCTCTAGCTGCTATGTACTCAGGTGAGATTATACTTCATACAGACAGTAGGTGCTGCCATTCATCCTGGCTAGATGCGACTTTGGCGAGTTCGTCTACTATGCTATTTACGTCTTAAGAAATGTTCTCTATCTTCCAAACTGTGCCTTAATTATCTATTTCCTTTAACAACCCATGAACTTTCTCCAAATACTTACTCATGGATGGGTCTCTGACCTCGAAGTGCTTATTTACTTGGTTTGACACTAGTTGAGAATCGTTGAGTATTCGGACCCTTTCCGGTCCAATTTCCTTGACCAGTTCCAACCCCTTAATCATGGCTTCATATTCCACCACATTGTTGGTGGTAGGAAAACCTAACTTGACCGCATAATGCAAACAGATTTGGTTTGGGCCCCAGATGTAGATTCCTGCTCCTGCTCTCTCCTGTGAGGATGCCCATCAAGAAAAACATCCTACTCTTTAGATGGGGGTGCTGCGTCTAGTTCTAAGCCTGTGAATTCCAGTATGAAATCTGCCAGGACTTGCGCTTTCAAGGCCTGCCTTGGTTCAAATCGGATATAAAACTCACCTAACCATATCGCCCATTCGGCTAAACTACTTGATGTTTTTGGTCATTGTAAAACTTTTTCAATAGGAATCCAGTTCTAACTGTAATGGTGTGGGCTTAAAAGTACGGCCATAGCCGGATTGCTACTGATAGTAAGGCGAATGCAAGCTTCTCAATGCTTGGATATCTGGCTTCTGCTCCCTTCCAAACTTTGCTTGTGTAATATATTGGGAATTATTGTCCATCCTCTTCTCTTACCAGGATGGATCCCACAGCTTCGGCTGTAGCAGTTAAATACAGGTATAATCTCTCCCCTTCTACTGGTCTACTTAATAGCGGAGGGAGGTTAGGAACTACTTGATTCGGTTGAATGCCTCATGACATTCCTTGTCCTATTTAAAGGACTGGCCTTTCTTCAATGTTTTATAGAATGGCTTACATCTTTTGGCTGAAAACGAAATGAATCTCCCTATGGCCAAAATCTAGCCGTTCAGCTTGTGGATCTCGTTGAGAGTTTTAGGAGGGGCCACATCTAATACTGCTTTTGAAATCATGAACCATAAGAACTTCCCTCCTCTTACTTTGAATACGCATTTCTCCGGATTGAGCTTGAGCCTATATTTTTAAAGAATGGTGAATGTCTTTTTGAGATCTCATGGGTGTCTGCTAGAGTCCGGCTTTTCACAATCATGTCATCCATATAGACTTTGATTGTTTTCCCAATTTGCTCTCTAAACATATCATTTACTAGTCTTTGGTAGGTTGCTCCTACATTTTTCAGCCCAAAATGCATGACTTAATAACAGTAGGTTCCCTTGTGAGTGATGAAGGAGGTTTTTTCCTGGTTGGCCGGGTCCATGGGGATCTGGTGATAACTGGATGCCGTATCTAGATATGAATGGAATGTATGTCTAGTGGTTGAATCCGCCAGTTGATCTATACTCAGAAGTGGGTAAATGTCTTTTGGGCTTGCCTTGTTGAGGTCTGTGAAGTCTACATATAAGTGCCACTTTCCGTTCGCCAACCACTTTGGGTAGTGGACTTCTCAGATATGTCCTGCATCCATCGGCTTTTGGACTTCTTATTCTATTGCCCTGTGCCTTTCTAGGGCATATTTTCGTTTCTTCTAAATCACCAAGGCCACTGTCGGGTCTACATTAGGGGAGGGTTTTATAATCTCTAATGGGACGCACTGATTTTCCAAGAAAATGTATTTTGTTCTTCTTTAATCACTTGGATTATCTGATCCTTGGTGTCTTAGTTGAGCTCCTTGGAAATCCGGATCGACCTTTCTAGTGCTATTACCAGTGTTTCTAATTCATCCATCGGTTATGCTTTTCTCTCATCCTTCGATTTTAGATCAGCCTTTTCGATCTGAAGAGATGCCAGGTACATCCTTTGTGCCGTATGTTGCCTTCCTTTTGCTATTGATATCCCTGAAGGAGTTGGTATCTGCAACGCTAGGTACCGGATGGACAACACTGCTTCTGATTGTATAGGAATGGTCTTCTTAAGATTACATTGTATGCCAATGGGGATTCTATCACCGTGAAGTCTGCCTTTGATCTCCAAATGTGCTTTTCATCTCCGATTTCCAGATCTAGAGTTACCTATCCTACTACTGGCACAGTGTGGCCACTCAATCCGACCAGTGGAGCATGAACCAATTGGATCCGGCTAGGAGCAATTCTCAGCTTTTTTGTTGCATGCTTTGTGATGATGTTAGTTAAGCTCTCTGTGTCCACCAAGATTCGTTTGACCGTATATCCCTCTATTTCTACCTCTATGTCTAAAACATTCGAATGTCCTGCTTGGACCTGACTTCCAATGAAAAAGAAGAGGTTTAGCTTATTATCTTCTCCCGTTTCTCAGGTTCTTTTGGTCTTTTTGCTGGGTAGATCAACTTCAGCTATCGCCATCACTACGCCCTTTGTTTTCTTGGAGGCTTGCTTTCTTCTAAATCTTGGTCTTTTGGCTCTTCCTTACTTCCCTTTTTATCTACAAATTTTTGGAGCCTGCCATTCTTGATAAGCTCTTCAATATCTTCTGCTAAGTGTCTACATTCATTTGTGTTATAGCCGTTTACTCGATGGAACTTATAATAGGCACTCTTATCTTTGCCCATTATCTATCCTCTCTTTACCTCCGGGTAGGAAAGACCTTTCCTGTTTGAGCTCTTTTCTACTGCCACTAATACTTCACTGAGTGGCTGGTTTAAAAGGGTGAATCCTCCGGACTATCTAGAGTCCCTCTAGTCCCTCTTAGATCGCCTATTGTCTTTTTTTTTTCTTTCAGTATCCTTACGGTCCCTAGCCGGTGGTGCCACCTCATCTAGCTCAATGAAGGTTTTGGTCAAGGAGGTCATTTGAGTTATGTTCTACGGTTTCCTCAAGACTAGGTCAGCCCTCAATAGCTCATTGGTGGTGTTAGCTATCAGCACCTCTAATGCTGTATGGAAACCTAGCTTCCGGACCTCTACTATTGCCAAGTTGAACTGGTAAACAAAGTGTTGGATATGCCCTAGTCCCGAGGCATTGGACCTTATATTTGTATTGTACATTTATTGGATTTATGTATTATACATTTTGTGTCATTAAAGACATTAATGTGTTTATTATATATCTTGTGCTGTATATTAAATAGAGTATCCAGTGGACATATCCATATCTATGTTGACAAGTGTCATGCACTTGGCAGTAAGACCATGGATAGGGAAAACGATATGACCATAAAGAGATTCGTTGTCTGTTCCAGTCATGGGAATGAATGGAACTAGAGACTATCATTAACCTGGTTAAATGGCAATGTCTTACCAGTCATTGGACATGGGATGTCAACCAAGTTAACGGGTACACGCAAAAGGGGCATGGTATTGGATAGATCCACTAAACGAGAAATCCACATGGTAAAGCATCACAAGTGATTCTCGTGTAGTACTTGTATGGATCCTTTGACCTGACCATATGATGGTGCTGCATGTGAAGTGGCATACTTTGGTGTATGCCTAAAGGGCCTATAAAAGGGTGCCAAGTATGGGTGCGTTCGGGTATGTCACTGAGCATGGCAATATTATGGATATGCAGAAGGGATATATCACTCAGTAGTCCACTGAGAAGATATCACAAGCCTCTTGATGAATGTTACTGATAAGAGTGTGGCCACACCCAAACAAGTTGGAACTTGTTTGTGAGCATCAGTACATTTGGGATCAAGTAAATGTCCAGACACAAAAGAGGGTGATCAATCCATGCCTCTGTGTTGGACACCGATATCAATGACATGAGATATACAAGTTTAAACTACAGGGTTACGATTACAGTAGGACTGCTATCTCCATCTTAATTGGGGGCTGCAGTGGCTTGCTAGAGCCCGTATGTAGTCTGTGGGTCATAGGCCCACTACCAATATAAAGACGGGCCCACAGGATCGTACACGTAAAATGTCTGAATTTGAACTAGTCGGATCACCTGTATACTTGGAGTATACTAATTGAAGAGATAAATATTAATCAATTAAATTAAAAATCAATTGGATTGGTCAATATAATTTAATTGACATATATTTATATTTTAATGGGTTGCACAAAGTTGATTTAAATAAATTAACTTGTGAATAAATTTCCCGGTGGAAATTTGATACATATATAGGTTTATATGTATTTGTTTCTAGTCAAATCATAAATTAATTTGTTGGGTTAATTCCAATTGGTAAATCTATTTAATTTAAATGACATGTATCTTATATATTACGGTATTATATAAATACATGCACAGAAATTAAATTGGAATTGATTAGGAATTAAACCTTATTAATCAATTAGGCTCTGTGGAATTATGACATTAATTCCACTTATAGAAACAAAGTTAAATCACCCAATAAAATAAGGCCATGATTTAAAGCTAAATGGTAGATATTGCAAACGGGGAATTTAGGTCATAATGGTTTTAGGGGGAGCTGAAATTTTCGGTCATGGCTATTGATTCTTGCTCTTCTCTTTTGATTCACCGCTAGAATGGGTTGGACTCGATAGACGTTCGTGTACGTGAGAGTGGAGGGAATCGGTTTCGGTTTCAGTTTCTGCAGTCATCTCTAGAAGAGATATTCTTGGTGAGAATCAAATCTCTTCTATTTCAATTTTAATGTTTTTAATTTCCACTTCAATTGCTCCTGGGCATGGATTTGAGGAAATCATTGCGTTCTTCCGCATTTAATCGGGTGATTTCCGGTGAAAAATCCCAACAGTAGTATCAGAGCAGGCTTTTGATCCGTGGAAATTGTTTAACATGGATGAATCCCTTGGTTTTAAAATTTAATGATTTTATTTTAGGGATTTATGGTTTTGGGGTTTTAATATTTTTCCCCAATTTTATTTCAAATGGAAATTGAATTTTGCATATTAGGTTGTATGTGTTAATTTCTATTTGATTATGTTTTTTTTGTTTGATTATTTTATTTTCTGCAAAAGAAAAAAAAAAAAAAATATATATATATATATATATATATATATATATATATATATATATATATATATATATATATTGGGCAGAATGCTGCTGGGCAGCACGCCGTGCAAAAACTTGTTGCAGCACCGCGAGCCGGGCTTGATTTTGGATTTGGCGGGTTTTTGGTCCCGGGCCCACTTTTAAATTTTAATAGGTTTTAAAATTTTGCATGTTTAAATTTTGCAATTTAAATACGTGTGGTTTCTTGGATGAAATTTTAATTTTATTCATGAAATATTAATTTTGGAAATTAATATGGTAAAATTGAAATTAGTTCGGGTTATTTTGGCACAATTACCCGGGCGGCTGATATGGACTCATGGTTTCCCAATTCCAGCGGAAGCAGTTTTCAGCTTGGGCTGGAGGCCCAAAGCCCATTAAGGGCTATAACCATGATGGGCTAAAATTGGCGATTTCAAAATAATGGCTATAGACATAATTGAAATCAGCTTAATTCATGCATTATAACATGTTTATAAATTGATGTATTGGATGCATGGATGTATGATTAAATGTATGTATGGATGCTATTGGGCCTTATTCAAGTTGGGTTGTATTTTTCTTTTTGGGTAAATACGACCTACGTGCCGTTTTCTTTTTATGTAATTTTATTTTATTTATTCATTTATTTATTATAAAATTTGTAAAGAAGAAGCCCACTGGAGAGGGAGCCCAGAAGGAAGAAGAGGAGGTCCACCTGATGTATTTTCTAGTATAGGTTTACTAGAATTATATTAGGCTGTAATATAGGCCCATAGCAGTCCATTTTGTTTATTGAATTATGCTTTATTTATTTACATGTATGTATGTATGATCCAAACCCACTTTCACTCGCCTATGCATCTAAGCCATTATTAAAATGAATCTAACAACCAAATGGAAATTACTAAGTCATTTAATATTGCTTCCCTCATTCAAAACCGAATCGAAGTGGGGATAGGCCAGTTGTAGACCATGCCCTCGCTGGATGCACTGGAGTATCGTCATTTTGTATTGGGTTGGAGTATTGGTTACTCTAACACTTGGATGGAGGTTTTGACTTAGCATGGGTAGTAGGATTCTCATGGCCCTAAGCACAGATGGGTAAGTGCCAACAAGGCCATCAAACCGAGAGTCCTTATGTTTGGATTGGACGGCGTTCCTACCTAAATAATTAGGGTATAGTTTTTCCAGGCCCTCGTCTGGCTATATCTTAATGAAATATGGATCTCGGCCCATGAGCCGAACAACTCGAGTTAATTAATAACATGATTCATTATTAATTAAGTATGGGAAAAACAAGTTAAGTCCTTTATTAACACTCTTATAATTTTTCTGTAGTAACTAAAATGGCACCAAACAATTCACTTTCACTGCGAATGCTAGAAAGGGACATGCTTTCTGGCCCTAACTTTTTGGACTGGTCTAGGAACTTGAGAATAGTTCTATGATAGGAGTCTAAGGAGTATATGCTAGAAAGGCCTATATCGGCTGCACCAACGGGATGTAATCCATCGGCTACCCAGCTGGTGGAATACAAGGTGCACGTTAAGGATAACCGGGATGTGACGTGCCTTATATTGGCATGTATGGTCCCTGAGTTGCAAAAGTAGTTCATGGACCATTAGGCTTATGCTATGATAATAACTCTTAATGAGATGTTTCAAGAGCAAGCTCATCAAAGGTACCTGACCCATAAGGCATTCCACTCCTGTAAGATGGGGGCTGGGACATCTGTGAGTGCACACATGCTCAAGATGAAGGGCTATCTGGATAATTTAGCCCGTCTCGGATCGCCTATCTCACAGGAGCTAGTGGTGGACACAATCTAGGCTTCTTTACCGGATTCTTATGATCAGTTCATCTTAAGCAATAATATGTAAGGGATGAACCGTACTGTTGGTGAGCTGTATGAGATGCTCAAGCTCACTGAGCAGTCGATTAAGAAGACTTCACCGGTACTACTAGTCAACAAAGGGAACCCTCCTCTTGCTAAGGGCAAGGCTAAGGAAAAAGGCCAAGGCCAAGGCTAAGAATGCCAAGGCCAAGAAGCCTAAGGCCCAGCCTAAGGCCAGTCCTGAGGATGTTTGTTTCGGGGTGCAAGCAGGTAGGGCATTGGAAGAGATCGTGTCCCAAACTGTTGGGAGAGCAGAGGAAGACCCAGGGTGCATCTTCTTCAGGTATATATGTCATAGACATTAACTTCACTGTGTCAACATCCTGGGTATTGGATACTGGATTTGGTTCTCACATTTGTTGTAATGTGCAGGGACTTAAGAACAGAAGGTCACTGGGATCTGCAGAGGTGGACTTCCGGGTCGATAATGAAGCAAGGGTTGCTACCATAGAGATCAACAAATACCACCTCATGATGCCTAGTGGATTGGTTTTAATATTGAAACATTGTTATTTTGTACCTGCAATGTGCAGGAATATTATTTCTGTTTCAATATTGGATATTTCTGGATTTCATTTTACTATTTCTAATAGTAGAATTGGATTATCTAGAGATGGATTATTTTATGGAGAAGCTCCATCAAATAATGGCCTATATATCCTGGATTTGAACGAAACCAATCATGTCTATAATATAAATACTAAAAGGGTTAAGCCTAATGAACTTAATCCTATCTACCTTTGGCATTATCGTTTAGGCCACATAAACGACAAGCGCATAGCTAGGCTTCACAAAGCTGGGATCCTAGGGTCATTTGACTTGGAGTCACTTGATATATGCGCGTCTTGTTTACTAGGCAAAATGACTAAAGCATCTTTTAGCAAGAAAGCTGAAAGGGCTACTGGCTTATTGGACCTAATACATTCAGACATACAAAGGTGGACATCTGTGCTTTGCCACGTTCACAGATGATTTCAGCAGATATGGCTATGTCTATCTGATGAAACATAAGTCTGAGACCCTTGATAGGTTTAAGGAATTTAGGAACAAAGTACAGAACCAGCTAAACAGAAATATCAAAGCCCTTCGATCAGACTGAGGAGGCGAGTATATGAGCCTAGAGTTTGACTCATATTTGAGAGAGCATGGAATCGTTCCATAGCTCACTCCTCCAGGGACACCACAATGGAATAGGGTTTCCAAGTGGAGGAATAGGACCCTGTTGGACATGGTCCGCTCAATGATGAGTAATGCCTCTCTCCCAGAAAGCTTATGGGGATACACTCTTGAGACAACAGCTCTCATTTTGAATAATACTCCGACTAAGGTAGGGCACCCAATGTGTCTTTCCTGCTGATTTGGGGATGTGATGCACATGTCAAGAAATTGACTGGGGGCAAACTAGAACCCAAAACTGACAAATGCCTGTTTGTGGGCTACCCTAGGGAAACCAAAGGTTATTACTTCTACAACCCCATCGAGAATAAGGTGTTTATGGCACAGAAGGGGGTCTTTCTAGAAAAGGATTTCATTTCCAAGAAAGACAATGGGAGTAATGTTGAACTCAGGGAAGTTAAAAGCTCACAAACTCATAAAGAGGATAACTCGAAGACCGGGGTGGAGCTTCCACAGGAGGAAGCATCGACCCAGGTCACACAAGGACCTAGAAGGTTTGGTAGGGATCGTCAGGAACCAGAGAGATATGGGTTTCTCATCACCAATGATCATACTCCTCTCGTCTTTGATGAGGAAGAGCCTAAAACCTACTAGGAGGCTATGGCTAGCCCATAGTCTGCAAATTGGCGTAAAGCCATGGAGGCAGAGATGTAATCTATGAATGATAACCAAGTTTAGAACCTGGTTGATCCACCTCCGGGTGCTAAGGTAATAGGTTGCAAGTGGTGCTACATGCTAAAAGCTGACAACACCTTCAAGGGGTGTGTGGTTGCAAAAGGTTTCAGATAAGTCCATGGAATAGACTATGATGAAACTTTCTCACCAGTCACTATGCTCAAATCCATTAGGATCTTACTGGCCATAGCTGCTTGGTACGACTATGAGGTCTGGCAGACGGATGTCAAAACCACTTTCCTTAACGGGAAGCTATGCAAGGATGTGTACATGACACAACCTGAGGGTTTTGTCAATCCAGAGTATCCTGGGAGGGTATGCAAGCTTCAAAGGTCCATCTATGGACTGAAGCAAGCATCTCGAAGTTGGAATCTTAGATTCAAAGAAGCCATAAAGGAATACGGCTTCATACAGAATTAAGATGAGCCTTGTGTGTATAAGAGGATTAGTGGGAGTAGTGTCACATTCTTGGTATTATATGTGGATGATATCCTTCTTATTGGAAGTACATACCAATACTGCAAGGTGTAAAGTAGTGGTTGTGTAAGTGCTTCACAATGAAGGACTTAGGGGAGGCTGAGATGATCCTAGGGATCAGGATCTATAGGGATAGATCCAATCGGCTTCTGTGCCTAAGTCAGGCCACGTACATAGACAAAGTTCTGAAAAGGTTTAGCATGGATCGGGCCAAGAAAGGTTTCTTGTCGATGAGCCATGGGCTGAAACTTAGTAAGAAGAACTGTCCTAAGACAAGGGAGGATAGGGAGAACATGAAATTGGTCCCATATGCCTCGGCTATAGGATCAATTATGTACTCCATGGTATGTACGAGACCTGATGCTGCCTTTGCACTGAGTATGATGAGCCGGTACCAGCAGGATCCCAGGGAGGATCATTGGAAGGCTGTCAAAGCAATCCTGAAGTACCTTAACTGGACTAAGGATAGCTTCTTAGTGTATGGAGGTCAGGAAGAGCTATCAGTTACAGGGTATACTAATGCAAGCTTCCAAACCGACCAGGATGAGTACCAATCGCAGTCTAGGTACATGTTTTTTTCTATATAGTGGTGCTATGAGCTGGAAAAGCTCTAAGCAACCGACCATCACGGACTCTACTACAGAAACTGAGTACATGGAAGCGTGTGACGCAGCTAAGCAAGCTGTGTGGATAAAGAAGTTTATCACTGAATTGGGAGTAGTGCCAACTATTCTAGATCTAGTTGATAAATTTTGTGACAACAATGGGGCTGTTGCACAAGCTAAGGAGCCTCGGTCACACAAGAACAGAAAGCACGTACTCAAGAAGTTTCACCTCATACGAGAAATCGCCGAGAGGGGTGACATTTCATTACATAGAGTGGACACCGAGGACAATGTCGCAGATCCTTTGACTAAGGTACTAGAGGGTCATTCTAGATCTATAGGGATTAGGCCCATGCCTAGTTAGAACTAGTGCAAGTGGGAGATTGTTAGATATGCCCTAGTCCCGAGGCATTGGACCTTGTATTTGTATTGTACATTTATTGGATTTATGTATTATACATTTTGTGTTGTTAAATAAAGGCATTAATCTATTTATTATATATTTTGCGCTGTATATTAAATAGAGTATCCAATGGACATATCCATATCCATGTTGACAAGTGTCATGCACTTGGCAGTAAGACCATGGATAGGAAAATCGATATGACCATAAAGAGATCTGTAGTCTATTCCAGTCATGGAAATGAATGAAACTAGAGACTATCATTAACTTGGTTGTATGGTGGTGTCTTACCGGTCATTAGACATGGGATGTCAACCAAGGTAATGGGTACATACAAATGGGGCATGGTACTAGATAGATCCACTAAACGAGAAATCCACATGGTAGAACATCAGAAGTGATTCTCATATAGTACTTGTATGGATCCTTTAACCTGACCATATGATGGTGTTGCATGTGAAGTGGCATACTTTGGTGTATGCCTAAAGGGCCTATAAAAGGGTGCCAAGTATGGGTACGTTCGGATATGTCACTGAGTATGGCAGTACTATGGATATGTAGAAGGGATATGTCACTCAGTAGTCCACTGAGAAGATATCACCAGCCTCTTGATGAATGTGACTGATAAGAGTGTGGCCACACCCAAACAAGTTGGAACTTGTTTGCGAGCATCAGTACATTTGGGATCAAGTAAATGTCTGGACACAAAAGAGGGTGATCAATCCATGCCTCTGTGTTGGACAAGGATATACAAGTTTAAACTACATGGTTACGATTACAGTCAGACTGCTATTTTTGTCTTAATAGGGGGCTGCAGTGGCTTACCAGAGTCTGCCTGCAGTCTATGGGCCATAGGCCCACTGCCAACATAAAGACGGGCCCACAGGATCGTACACATAGAATGTCTGAGTTCGAACTAGTCGGATCACCTATATACTTGGAGCATACTCATTGAAGAGATAAATATTAATCAATTAAATTAAAGATCAATTAGATTGGTCAATATAATTTAATTGACATATATTTATATTTTATTGGGTTGCACAAAGTTGATTTAAATAAATTAACTTGTAAATAAATTTCCTGGTGGAAATTTAATACATATAGGTTTATATGTATTTGTTTCTAGTCAAATCATAAATTCATTTGTTGGGTTAATTCCAATTGGCAAATCTATTTAATTTAAATGACATGTATCTTATATAATATGGTATTATATAAATACATGCATAAAAATTAAATTGGAATTGATTAGGAATTAAACCTTATTAATTAATTAGATTTATGGAATTATGGCATTAATTCCACTTATAGAAACAAAGTTAAATCACCCAATAAAATAAGGCCATTATTTAAAGCTAAATGGTAGGTTTTCCAAACGGGGAATTTAGGCCATAATGGTTTTTGAGGGAGCTGAAATTTTTGGCCATGGCTATGGACTCTTGCTCTTCTCTTTTGATTCGCCGCTAGCACGGTTGGACTCAATAGCGTTCGTGTACGTGAGAGTGGAGGGAATCAGTTTCGGTTTCTATAGCCATCTCTAGAAGAAATATTCTTGGTGAGAATCAAATCTCTTCTATTTCAATTTTAATGTTTTTAATTTCCACTTCAATTGCTCCTGGGCATGGATTTGAGGAAATCATCACGTTCTTCCACATTTAATCGGCTGATTTCCGGTGAAAAATCCCAACATAAAGTCCTAGAAGGATTCTCCTTGTTGTTGCTTCACCTCATGCAGGGTCTGGCTTGTAGTTCCCATAGGTTCGAATCCATAGAATTTTGTTCAGAATTGTTCTCTCAACTGCTACCACCTGTTGATTAAGGCTAGCTCTAGGGTTTCAAACTAATAATATGCCAGGCCCATGAGTGTTGATGAAAAGAGCTTGCACATTAGGCCTTCATTCACTCCTGCTATCTCCATCTTGTTTTTGTAATTCCTTGAGTGGAAATAAGGGTCGGTTTTCTTGTTGTAGTTCTCGAAGTTCGGCTGTTTAAACTTCAGATCACATGGCATTTCCATTATTCGGTTTATGAAGCAAGATCCTCCACTTTCCACTAATGACTCCTAGATTGGGACTGAGAACCAGGAGAAGTAGTGCTTGAACAGGGCCATCATCTTCGGATTGTTCACCCCTTCTTGTATGGATGTTACCGCTGGTGTTGGTGGTGGTCCCAACATGTACCCATGGGTAGGGTGGTAGCTAGGATAAGGAGTTTGAATTAGGGTCTAATAATTAGGAAGCCTTACCTGTGGGGTTGTTGGATGGCCTAAAGGATTAGACGGGGTTACCATCATTAAAGGTTGCTGTTACGCCACCGGGAACTCTTCATGCTATGTGAAAACTGGGTTAGGCTAGTTTTGCTTACCCTGCACCCCCCAAAAGAGTAGAAACCAGTGGGGCCATTGTGTACTGTGCCATCTGGTTTGTTTGAGGTGGGGGCTATGGGAAGTGGTTTCTTGCTGCTCCTAACCCAAGGCCGCCTGCCATGTTAGTGATCAGGGGGGATGTGCTACTGCTAATGGTGGAGCTGGCCATGCCAAAATTCTAGAGTTGAAGAACCACATGCCTGAGGTCTCTAGCATCAGTAGGGCTGAGGCTACTGGCTATGTGATTAATCACCGCCGCCTGGGGAGACACTGATGAGTTTAGTGCCATCAATGGTGGGGCCATCATGGCTTAGGAGAGCTTTCCATGATAGCCTCTAAAGTTGTCATATTGATGGTCCCAGATAGGCTAACTATAGTACCAGAGGGGGGGTGAATAGTACTGTATACTAAATAAAAAAAATTTGCAAACAGTTTAGAAAATTTTTGAATAAAAACGATTTTCTTTTAATAAACACAAGTTTAACAAAAATGCAGAATTGATAAAATAATAAAACTTTTGAATATAAATATGCTTGATTAAAATTAAGAGTGTCTTCAAAAATAAAGCTATTAATTTAAATTGCAGAAATTTAACTTGCAATGAAAAATAAAAAGTGTAAGGATATAGAGATGAAGACACAAGATTTATACTGGTTCGACCCAACTGGTCTGCATCCAGTCCTCAAACAACCACTTGAGATTTTCCACTATTGTTTCCTTTACCGGTAGGAAACAAGCCTGTATTACTTTTTGCAAGTTCAAGTAGCAAACTCAATACTTTTGTAGGCTAAGTATCAAACCTCTACCGTTACTTTTTAGAGCTCAAGTAACAAAACTCTTCCGGTGCTTTTTAAAGCTCAACACCAAACTTGTACAAACTTTGTTGATCACACTATCAACAAAGTAAACCCCCTTTCGCACAAATCCCTTATGTGAAAAATACAATTCCCCTAAAAAGAATATATGAAAGAATATGTGAACAAGGTAAAGCTCTTCTCTCTTTTTGCACTTGTAGGAATAATGGAAGACTTGAATATAAGAAGCTTATAATGTATGAAAATGTCTTTTAGTCTCCCATCTTTCTAACTTGATTTTCATTTATTTATATAGGTGTTTAAGAGGCTCCCAATGAAGAGATGTAGGCATTATTTGTAGTTCACAAGAAGATTATGGCAGTTGAAGACATCTCCTAAACCAGTTATAGTTGTTATGTTCAGCTTGTAAGAGAATATGAATGTTGTCTTTGAATCGTAAGACAAATGTGGCAGTTGCTTTGAACTCTTGAAGTAATATGACAGTTGCTTTCAGCTTGTAAGCAAAATATGGTTGTTGAATGTTCTTCATAAGGAAAATTACAGATCTTGTCTAGCTATAGGGAGATCTTTGCAACTTGTAAACAAAACTATGTCATATATTGTTTTTAGCTCATAATACTTTTGTGGCTCTTTATATGATATTACTTACTTTTATTAGATGTCAACATATTTGAATTTAATTTACCAATTTAGGAAATTCTTTTTCTTTAATGTCAGCTTGTAATCATCAAAACTCAAGTCAACATTCTCCCTCTTTTTGATGATTGCAACAAAATGATAGGTTGACATTTTATATAAAGGAGATATTCTTTGTTTATGCTCCCCCTCAATTCATGTGAGGTTGTTTAACAGAAATTTTTAGAGATTAAAAATTTGAGTTCTTTATTTCTGATCGATCAATATAATCTGCATAGAAAACTTTTGAGAAGAAAAATTTGATTAGCGAGGAAGGGAAAAAAAGGTTAGTGGAGTTAAAACTTTTATTTTTAAATACTGTCCAATTCAAACATAAAAGAGAGAAGCCTATTATGTTTTTAAGGCCTATAAATAATTTATTTTTGGTCTTGGGCTTCAATGAAAGGATTGCATTCGAGCTTATGTATTTATATATGGCACAGATATACTTCATAGGAATATTAAAGTAAAGAAATATGCTTAAACTTGTTTGGTCATAAGAAATTTGGTTGAGAGACCAAAAATTATCTATACTCGACGCCATACATGTATATACTTAACTGAAATATGTTAATCATCACATAAATTTACTATGTATATATATAGTCTATTCGTAATTTCTATTACTCATTTTTAGCAATATTATGTAGTGACAAATTTTCTCACAGTATAAGTCTTCTTCACTTATGCTACTGATAGCTTTTCAGAGAGATAGATAGAGCTCATATGTATGCAATTCTTGGCTAGAGTTTTTGAAAAACCATAGTTTATACTTATCAATCATACAGACTTATGTCACTATCAATTGTTTCTTTCAAATAAACAAGCTCAATTTGGATGAATGCATATATAAGACAGCTAGGAGCCAAAGTCACCATTCAATGCTTGTAAAAATTCAAAGTTCATGTGTCTGAAAACTGTGTACAGTATGTGAAAAATGTTATAAGAAAGAGATTTTTTCCCATACTTGTCATAATAAGAGACATATGCCATATATCCCATACTTAGCATATACACAGGACACAGAGAAAACTAAGTAGATAGCTAAGCAGTTCATAAGCTAAATCTCATATCTTAGCTTGCTTCACTCTAGCTTATCTGAATAATTCACTATCATGCAGCATACATATTTTAGCTATATAACTTTTTAGTTTTGATACTTCCTTATGTGCAAAAAAAATATATGTCAAACATTCAGTCAAGTAACCTCTGTATTCTGTCAACACATAGTACATAGGTCACCATTTGATAGCCCAGAAACATACTAACATGTCAAGTTGCATTAATCAGACTAAAGTCAGCAGAGCAGGCATATTATTTTGAAACTTAATAGAGCAGAACAGACATGAGGCATAGAGTTTTCAACTTAGCAAAGCAAGCACATCAACATTACATTTTTATCTAATCAGAATATCAAGTGTCAAGTTTTATAACTTAGCAGAAGACATGTCAAGCTACTTATGTATTAGAAGAATGTCTAGCTACCTATGTATTTTCTCTATGTATATTAGGCAGGCATGCATAAAATGTCAAACTGCAAGTAGGTTACCTATGTATTCTCTCCCCCTTTGAAATCATCAAAAAGCAAGGGTGAGGGAAAAAAGTAAAGTAAAAACTGATAGTTTTTAATGACATATGGCAGACCCTGTGGCAGAGTTGTATAGAGGAATAAACTCAGTTGAAGTTGTAAACTAAAGTCATCAATTTAACAAAGAAGAGTCATGCATATATGTAGGATAGGAACAGAAGCAAGTAGTAGAAGAGCATTCATGTGCTATTTAGGCTTCATAAAACCCAAATAGAAGAAAACACTCTCAAAATTAGTGTGCTAATTTAAAAGAGAATAAATACAAACTGTTGGAACCAAAAACAGCAGAGGAGCAGGTGTGAATTCTTTTGATTTTCAGATTCATCTCTGCCAGCCAACAGTTGTCTGCTTATGTCAATCACAGTGGGGAGGATGAAGATGATGTACTAGACTTGAGTATGCCATTGACTAAGCTCTTCATCACCTCAATTTGTTCAGAGAGTTGAGTTATTGTGCCTGTCATTCTAGCTAGCTCAATTTCCATACCTGCTATTACATGGTGCACCTTTTCTTAAATGTGGATCATTTGCATTTGAAGTTCTCTTAGAGGTGCAGGGACTTCAGTATAAGCTCTGGATGACATCAGGTCTTTTGATGCCTGTAAAACCTCAGAGATTACTTTAAAACAAGTTTCAAGAGTGTATGCAGTCGCTTTTTGATAATCAAGTGGTAGTGGTTAGCTTGAAGTGTATGGATGTGTGGGTGTATGCATTGCTTGAAGAGTGGTGCTTTCTAATCTAGCTTGCACTGGTGAAGGTGATGGAGGGAAAATAGAGAGAGGGATAGATGAAGAGGATCTTAGATCAGAGAAGTTTTTGGTCATTGTGAAAGATGGTTAATAGATCAGTGGAGTATGGACAAAGGTTTTAAAAAGATTGAAGCATTGTAGGTCATAAAGATGTTCATTGGTTCAAAGGATAGATCAGAAAATGTAGGTAGAGAGGACAATTTTTCTATCTGATCTCCTAAGGACAATTCTTCCTCATTAACTAAAGCTAGAAGAGAATTAAACATAACATTCTCCTCTTGTCCTTCAGACCTTGTTTTCTCAACTGACTCAGGTGCTTGTGAAGTTTCAATCCTATCAGAGTATGTACTTTCTTCATTATGTGTCTGTTCAGGCTCTGAGTAAACTTCATCATTCTCAATCTCCTCAGCACTATTTTCTCCAAATTTTTCTTTTAATCTTAGATGAATAATCAGCTTGAGATTCATTAATGCTCAAATGCCTGGCTATGAAGGCTTTAATGCTTCTAGTTGAAGAATCATCAGAGTTAGATTCAATTTCAATGGGCTTGGTAGGAATTTGTCTTTTATGGGCACAAGCCTATAGCATCTTTGTAATGTTTGACTGATTTATGATTGATCTAGCATTTATACAGGATGGAATCAAACCAGCTTTGGGTATTTTGAAATAAGTGAAGAATTTGGTGAGAATCATGCTGTAGGGAAGAGATGAATTGCTTCTGACATGTATGAGGTGATTTATCAAGGCATAAGGCAAGTTAATCTTCTTGTAGCAGACAATGTGCCAGGTAAAACATAGATCAAAACAGTTCATTGTTTCTAAACTAGCATTTTGTGGAAAGAAAATGGTAGAATTTAAAAGTTGTAAAATTCTGTAGTCATCTCCTAGGTATTCTGAATCAAGTTCAGATCTAGGATATTGAGTGTCCAAGAGGGATGTTGAATAGTTTTGAAGCAAATGTAGCAGCATTGTATTCTCCTAACAATATCGGTGTTGGTGATCTTTCCAGCCTAATGCCATCTAAGGGCATATCAAGAATTTCACTAAACACTAGCTCATTCACAGGACATTTCTTTCCTTGCAGTGTGACTTCAAATTCCATGTCACCTACATTGGTTAGAGTTCCGTAGAACTCATTTACCAAGGATTCATATATAAGTTCATTAATGTTAAGAAATGTCTCCCATCCCTGTGCTTTAAAAAACCAGATAAAGTGTTTATCTGTTTGCCCTAAATAGTTCCAATCTACCCTTCTGGACCTGACTTTCTCTAGTGAATCCATCAAGGTAAACAAGTTTACCTTTCTTGAATTTTGAAAGTTTTGGAATAGGTGAAACTGGAACTTCTGGTTCTGGCATTGATTTCCTTACGCTTTTTCTTCCTTTGTATGCTTCCTCGAGTGAGTTTACTTTCCTTTTCTTTATTTGTCGAACATTTTCAGACTCACTAGTTCCCTCTCTCTTTCTTTTCATCTCTGTTTCTGAGAGATAGACTCTTAGTTTCTTTATTGCATTTGCAGAGTATCTGTGAGCACGGGTTTTCCCGACCTTTGTGATGAGAGTCCTTTATTACCTATTAAGCTGACGGACAAGAATTGGACTCGAGAATGAGTGGGATGCTGCCTAGAATGTCCCGAACACTTTGAAAACCGAACCATCCTTGATCTGAAACCCCGAGAAAGGTCCTTCGAGGGATTAGAGGGCTTAAAGGTGAGTGTAGGATTTAGGAGAATCAGTTATGGCTATGGTTTGGGCTACACGGCTATAGTTTCAAAACTACAGCCACGCGGCTATAGAACTAGAGCCGCGCGGCTCTAACGGGCGGCCAACTTGCCTGTGGAAAACAGAGCAAGTTGGCTGAAAAGGGGGTGAGGCTCAAGAAAAGGAATTCGGCCGAAATCCTTGGAAGCAATTTAATATGAATTGATAAGAGGGGGCAGGAGATGGTGGACAAAAAGGATATTGAGGGATTTCTAGAAAAGGATTCAGAATTGAGAATAAAAAAAAAGGGAAAGAAAAACAGAGAAAGGAGAAAAACAGAGGGACAAAACCAGAACTTGAGGACCAGAAAACATCTTAGAAACCGAGAGGGGAGGATTCTTGATCACTTCTCATTTGTCTGGGTCTGTTTCGGGTTTGTTTTGGATCGATTCGGGATTCATAGTCGGGATTTTGGGACGTTCATGGGATTCTAAGCGCATTCCGATGTTTCAATCGAATTCCGATTGACAAATACACTGGAACAACAAGAAGTTAAACTCTGAGAGGCCTTAAACCTGTGTTCATTGTTTTCGTTGTGTATTTCTTCTCAGTTTCATCAATTTCCAGAAAATTGGCTGCCCAGTTAGAGCCGCACAGGTGTGTTCTCTTTGAACATAGCCGCGCAGCTATAGTTCCTTAGAACAGAGCCGCACGGCTATGATACTACAGCCGTACGGCTATGTTCTTTCGGGTAGCAACCCGAATATCCCCAAACCAACCGAAAGCAGTCTGTTTTTCATTTCGTTCGTTCTATTATGATCTATTTCAGTCCAAACACATCTGTGCACTACAAAATTTTTGTTTTCGGACTTCTAACTACGCGGGTGTGAGGTTTTCGGTTTTTGTGGTTTCAGTTTTCTAGAATTTAGGGTCGTTCGATTAGAATCGGATTTATTGTCCAGCATTAGTGGACTCCCGAATTCCATAAAAATCCTTAGGAATCATTGAAAATGAGCAAAACAGTGATTTTCAAAGTGAGAAAACCAATTTCGGGTTCTGGGTACTATAGCCACATGGCTGTAGTGGTTAGAGCCGCACGGCTCTAACTATAGCCGTATGGCTGTAGTCTCCAGAGGGAGACAAAATCATAGGATGACCCACACGAACATTGCCACGTGATGCTGTCTTTGGAATCAAACTATTTTTGGTGTATTTATTGTTTTTAGACCCTAGATGTATGTCAAAATTAGGAAACCCGTACGAACGAAACCCCGAGTTCCAGGATAATCGACCCGCTAAAAGGAAGAAATTTGCATGAAACTGAGCCAAATCGCTTTTCAAAACTGTTTTCCAGCATAAAACCTATAGGGCATTTCAAAACCATTTTCCAGGTCTAGTCAGGCCAACTAGCCGAGTTGACCTGGCTATCCCCTAAATGCATGCCCCCGCTCCTAAAATCCCAATTCTATCCTACTGTGAGTCTTATTCGTGTTTATAATATAACTGTACTAACCATCTATTTTGCAGCTTCTAGTTTTTCCTTTTATTATTTTGAATGTGTTTAATAGACTAACTCATGTATTTTAGGCGTTTGTAATTTTTTAGATCTCCGTATATCTAGGCACTTGTAATGTGAGGACGAGAGTTTTCCTTTTTATTCGATTTGGTTGTGTAAGCTGGCCTCTATTCTTTAGATTGTTTGGATGCATGTTTACTTTTTCACACTTTATTATTCTGCAAATTATTTTTGTCATCTGTATGAGCATCGGCTAATAGTTAAACATAAAACGGGTAGAGAAAGATAATAAGTGAACGAAATATGGTAATATAAATTAGAAAATGAATAAAGCTTAAGGTTGAATAGGTAAGTTACCCGAACTCTAAATCTCTGGATTAGGTGCAGTAGTCTATGCTCGATAGAGAGCTGTACCGAAATTTCGTGGAAGAGCTGATCCGGGTGGCGACTCTGTCACTGATCTCGAAATTTAGGTTTTGAGGTCTTTAAGTAATAAAATGGGATTTTCTAAAGTGTAAAACTAGTTTGCCAAAATTCACATTTAAATAAAAGGTTTTCTACAAAACAATTTCCAAACAAATCAATTGTTTTCCTAAAACGAGATATAAACCTGTTTTTCAAAATCAAACTTCTGAAGAATCCAAACCTAGTCGTTTTCCCCAGTTCGCTTCGCCGCGTTCCGTCTTTTGCTTCAACTAAAGGTCATCCGCCTATAGTGGCAACTCCACTATGGATAAAAGTTTCTTAAAAAGGATTTTTATAAAAACTTAAGGAACTTAGGTAACTACTAAAATATAACCTCGCTTGCAGTCATTTTGCTAGTTCATAGTACCATATTCTATTCACATTTTCATATCATGACATTTTCTTCTTCTCAACCCCTCAAACTCACTGATCAGCTCAGTTTACTTCTGAAGGTGACCTACCTCTTCCATTAGGATTGGAGGCACTCGAAGATGTAAACCACTCATAGCACCGCATGAACCTTACATCATGTTTTATGATGAGGAGTGTATCTTCGCTATGGGGACTTGTATGACCCTTTTGGCCCACATGAAATGACTTAGTAACTTCCCCTTAGGATTACCAAAACATAAATTTGAAATTGGACATCAAGAGTGCACCTTTGGTATCCCCGGGTGGTACCAAAGAGACCCAACACCTAGGAAGAATGCGGACCAATCGAAGGGAGGAATAAGGTTGGAAAGGTGAGCATATTGTTGCATGTGCTAACATTTGTTCTGTGGTGGTTTTCATTTGACCTTTTCATGAAACATCAAACATGCATAATCATTCAAGTGCCATTTTAACCACATCTTCGTGCAGCCAATTTCGAAACATGAACATATGTTTGACATTAATGCTAACCACGTCTTCTTGCAGCCATGACATTTTATTTGTGTGCCATATACATCCCGTGTGTTAACATTTTCACGAAGCATACATGACATCATCACTGTATGTCATGCATCCTTACCATGTCTTTATGTAGCCATTTGCATTTTAAGTGACATGGACATTCATATCATCTTATTACACTTAATATAAGGACGTTCTGAGAATGCCTATCATGGTCATTTCATTTCATATCATGTCGAGTGTCCCAAAACTACCTGTGTTCTGCCCGTGCTCTGGTTTACACTTGGCCATTCCACTATACAATGTCATTCACTGGAGAACCATAATGGTCTTAGGTCTATTTTTGTGTGGTGGGTCACACGATATCATTACATGACATCATAACATCATTGTCAGTGTCACGGTGATACCAAGGTCTTGTTTGTGTGTTAAAATCCATATCGGATTGTCCCATGACATAATGAATCATGCGAGGTATTCCATCGATACAGATTAATACACATATAGGGGCATTTCATGACATCACCAAATCATGCAAGGTGTTCCACGAACGCTGAACCTCTGTTCGTGTCTCGAGTCACACGCGACTTGACTATAACATCATTTCATATCGGACGCCCTAAAAGCATCAAAACTCTGTCCGTGGGATGGTTTCCACATGACCACTTCATTGACCTATAAAGCTTCAAACCTCTGTCTGTGTGTTAGTACAAGCGTGACCATTTCATGACATCCACTAGGTGCCCCAAAAAGCACCGAACCTCTGTCCATGTGACGGCTCGCACGCGACTCTTGTGCATTGTCTTTTGCAGTGCATTGGGCATCCTTGGAACATCCAAAATAAAAGGATAAAAACAAAGAAAGTCCTATTCATTGTCATTCTCATTCATGAAATATCATTCAACCACGATTATCTCACGGTCATACCATACACGTCACTTAGTGCGTCATGTCTAGGGTCATGACATCCATCCACGATGCTAAATCTATACTAAATGTGCAGTTTGGAGTCAAACTTCAAAGTACTAGTACGAGTTGAACTAGGTTCCAGTCAGCCAGTTTAGTTAGTTAAATCAGAATCAATAACCGTAGAGGAAGTCCGGGTCGGCTCAGATTCGGAATCACAACAGGAATTCGGGGGACAATTGCCTTCCTTACCAAATGTCAGTCAGTTTGTGTTAGAAGAAGAAAATAGAACAGAAATGGTCCAAGATGAATCTAGTGGAGGGATGCCTTTTGACATGAATGCATTCATGAATGCCTTTTTGAATTCAGATCAGTTTAAAGCTACTATCAGAGAGCAGGTGCAAGCTGTGATGACCACCAGTGCGGGTCAGACTAGTCAACCAGTCCAAGCTCTAGTCGAGAATGAGGGGAATGTTGTTCAAGGAGCCCCCAACTCGGGAAGAAATATTCTCAGTAGTAGTAGGGTGGCCATTCCACACCAGGAAATTGATCATCAGTCTGAAGAAGATGAGGCTTTTGTGAGAGTGAGGAAGACCTCAATTGAGATTGCTGGTGAAAAACGTCTCAAGGAGAAGTTCTCTGATCTTGAAGCTTTACTGCTGAAGCTAAAGGAGATGGTGTATTATAACGCTGTCAAGTGTGCAGACGTAGCTGCTCTGTTAGCAGAAGGAGGAGAGCCACTCCCGGTCAAATTCCAGATGCCTTATTTGCCTCCGTACACTAGAGAAGGCCCACAAGAGGCTCACTTAGATAGCTATGTGAGGATTATGTCTAGTCTGGAGATTGAGAAAGTCCACCTATTGAACTTGTTCCCAACAACTCTGAGGGGTGCTGCTACTAAGTGGTACTTGAAAATGCCAATTCATACCTGCTCCACATAGGAAGATTTGGCTGAGGCATTTGTGAAGTAGTTTGCCTATAACACTCAGGTGGAGACCACTCTGGAAGATCTAGAAAGGATTTGCCAAAAACCCAATGAATCTTTCTCGGCATACTACAAGAGATGGACGGATGTCTAGGTACCTGTGGATGGGGCTCCGAAACTGGAATCCCTTGTTGTGAAGTTGGTTGATGGTAGTTTACCACTTTATAAGGAGAAGATGAAGCTGAAGAGATTCCACTCTTTCAATAATGTGGTGGAATTTGCTAAGCGAATCGAGAGGTACGAAGAGTAAGAGCAGATGAAGAAACAGAGCTCGGGCACTTATCGAGGTGGCTGGAAATATACACAAGGTTACAAAGGCAATAGCTCCACAACCATGCCAACTGGGCCTAGTTCAAAACTAGCTCAGGCTACAATATTAGATCAGGTAAGAGAAGCAAATGTGGTGATAGTGGCCCAGGGCAGGCAACCAAGGACTCCTTAGAGGCTCACTAACCCATGGGTAGAATCTTTGGGCCGCATTTTTGCTAAGTGTAGGAAGGCTGGTTTACTGCAGAGTTTGAAGCCTTACATTCCTCCCTCTAAGTCAGATAAAGACAACTTCTGTGCCTACCATGTGACAGTAGGCCATCGCACAAATGAATGCACTGGTTTCATAAGGGCCATCCAATGGCTAGTTGCTGAAGGGAAGATTGTGGGGCCCGCCTTAAAGCCTAATGTTCAGAAGAACCCCTTGCCTAACTTTGGGGCTCAGGTCAACATGGTTCAGTTTGGAATGCTGGCCAACTGTGTGTTCGCTCAGATTATCAAGGCTAATCCGAGTGTACAAGCAGTTGTAGCTGAAGAGGAGGAAGAAAAAGAACAAGAAGCTGAGAACGGATATCGGTAGCAAAGAACGGGCAGGGTCTGACTGATCTGGATGATATTGATTTAGATTGTGATGATGAGGATTTTGGGATTGAAGAGCCAAAACCAATTTACCCAGTTGAGACAAGAAGAGGAACGACGATCACAAAAGATGGTCTTGTTATGAACATCACTAGAAGCGGTAGGGTTTATTAATCTACTAACGTGGCTCCTCAGGTGCCACCGAGAAGAAGTAATCTAGTTGTAAGGGCAGACACGACCATTTAGGTGCCGAGAGACAAGGGAGAGGATGTTGTGGTTGAGCAGTTGAAGAGAACACCTGCCCGAGCTAGTATTTGGCATCTCCTCATGGAATCTAAGAAACACCGTGAGGCGGTGGTGAAATAGCTGATAGAGATGGATGCTATCCTACAATGTCCCCTGACAAAGTATATGCCATGATAAGGGGAGTTGACCTGAAAGCTAATCAGGCCCCAGAAATCAGTTTTGGAGTGTCTGACTTGCTACCGGAGGGCGTGAATCACAACCGGGCTTTATACTTAAAAGTAGAGATCATAGACAGGGTGATGCCTTGCATGATGGTCGATGATGGCTTAGCCCTGAACATCTACCCTTCTAAAATTCTACCATACCTGGGTATTAGCACATAAGCGCTCTGTCCGTCTAGCATAGTGATTAGAGCATATGACGAGAATAAGAGGTCGGTGATCGGCACATTTGAGGCTGAAGTCAGTGTTGGGGAGATTAAGTCCAAAGTGTTGTTCATGGTCATTGACATCCCTATCATGTTTTCTCTACTTCTCGGAAGGCCTTGGTCCCATGCCTTAGGAGGTGTGCCTTCGACTCTGCACCAAAAAGTGAAGTTCCTAATAGGAGGAAAAGTGGTGACTGTAGAAGCTGATGAGCCATCTGTGGTAGCTACTTTGAATGCTGTAGAATAGCCGATGAATGGGTTTCAGGTAGCAGTGGTTTCAGGCTAGACCAAGAATGAGCCGACGTTCCCAGAATGGATCCACAAGTACTTTGCTAAATAGAATTTTGAACCTGGTAAGAGATTAGGGGCAAGGTAGCAAGGCATTACCAAGTTCAACATCGAGGCTAGCAAACACCATCAGTATGGGCTCAGTTACCGTGAAGAAAGGAAAAAGCCAAGCAAGAAGCATGTGAATCTGGTCGATACTTTTATACATGCAACTGAAGAAGTGTACAATGGAGCTCCTGAGCCAGTGACAGTCGAGGGGGGCTAGCTCCCGGGGTTTGAGATCTTCTCTGATGTTGATGACTTCAATAAGTATGGGGTCAAGTTGGTTATGAATATGCTACACATTGGGACTGAGGATAAAGGAAAGAAGATTCTGAGAGATCAAGAAGATGCAGTTGACCAAGTCAGGGTTGAATTCAGAAACAAAGGTGAATCAGCTGAGAAAGCCAACTCGAAAAGTGGAGAAGTTGAAGAAGCCATTGAAACCCTTGACAAAGCACTGACTACTCCGATGAAGGCAAATGTGGGTTCTGGGAAGAGGCAAGCACCAATGGCGAAGACTCAGGAGGAGATGATGAGTGAAACTGTGAAAGAACTAGCCAAGCTGATGATGTCGGGAAAGGCAAAGGTGATCAAAGAGGAGCTACCCACTGAACAGAAAGAAGCCCCTGAGGGTGATCTGGGAGACCTATTTGAAAAAGTTGATGATGCTGCAGTAGGAGAAGACCCTCTGCATATGGAGGATGACAATTATTTCAATGTATCTGTTTCTTCTGTTTTTGATGTAAAAAATTCAACCTATAAGGCACTTAATGCAATGAAATCTAATTTCACTTACTTGTGTGATGTTTTTCCGCATGGAACTGTGCATACATACAAACATTCATTTAATGTCTTTAGCATACATGAAACATCATTGCATGAAATGAATCTAGGAATAGATGATGATCCGAAAATGGTATCCGTCTTGAAAGACCTCATGCCTGATGAGAGGAAAGAAATTGTAAAGGTGCTCCAAAAGCATGTAAAAGCCTTTGCCTGGTCCTACGACGACATGCCTGGGGTTGACAGAGAGATTGCAAAACATAGAATTCTAACAGATCCAAAAATGAAACCTATTGAGCAGAAGCTTAGAAGACTCAGACCAGAATGGACGGAGAAAGTTAGGGACGAGGTGGCCAAGCAGATAGAGGCAAAGTTCCTGGAAGTAGTAAAATATCCAGAATGGTTAGCCAACATCATACCAGTTGCGAAGAAAGATGGCCGAGTCAGGGTTTATGTGGACCACAGGGATCTGAACAAAGCATCACCCAAGGATGACTTTCCACTACCACATATTGATGTTTTGATTGACAGTACTGCTAGGGCAGTAATGTATTCGTTCATGGACGGATTCTCGGGGTATAATCAAATTCTAATGAACATTGTCGACAAAGTGAAGACAGCCTTCATCACAGAATGGGGAGTCCATTACTACAGGGTTATACCATTTAGGTTGAAGAATGCCGGGGCAACTTATCAGCGGGCAGTCGCTGCACTTCTACATGATATGATCCATAAGGAGGTCGAACTTTATATAGATGATATGCTAGTTAAATCGATGACCCGGGAGGAGCATCCTGCTATCCTGGAAAGATTCCTAACTAGGGTCGAAAAGAATAACCTCCACCTGAATCCCAAGAAGTGTGTGTTTGGAGTAACTTCAAGTAAACTTCTCAGCCATGTGGTAAGCTAGAGGGGAATCGAATGGATCCAGACAAGATCAAGGCCATCAGGGACACGCCCGCACCAAAGACAGAAAAGGAAGTGAGGTCATTTCTGCGGTGAAGTATGTCAGTCGGTTCATCGTGAGATTAACAACAGTCTACTAGCCCATCTCCAAATTCCTGAGGAAGAATCATCCGGTGAAGTGGAATGATCAATGCCAACTAGCCTTTGATAGGATCAAGGCTTATTTGATGAATCCACCAGTCCTAAAGCCTCCAATGTCGAATAAGCCTTTGATCCTGTACTTGGCTATCGAAGATGCTTCAGTAGAGGCAATGCTGGTACAAGAACAGGAAGACAGGCATGAGCATGCAATCTACTACCTGAGTAGGAAACTGCTTGATTACGAGACCAGATATACTGTAGTAGAAAAGACTTGTACTACTATGTTGTGGCTGACTAAGAAGTTAAGGAAATATTTCTAGTCATATAAAGTTCAGGCAGTGGCTAAGGTTGACCTGATGAAGTACTTATGCCAAACCCCCGCTTTGGCCGGGAAATTATCAAGATGGTTATTATTGTTATCGGAATTTGACACTGAGTATGTAACCAAGAAGACGATCAAAGGAAGAGCTGTAGTAGAGTTTTTGGCCAACCAGCCTCTAGAATTAGATTATGTTGAGAACTTGGAATTTCCATATGAATAGCTGGCTATGATGGAGGTAGAACCAAGTAGCTGGGTGATGTATTTCGGTGCGGTGAACAAACACGGTGCAGGCTTAGGAGTAGTCATCGGTACACCTGACAGAGAAATCATCCCTCTGGCAAAACGCCTTGAGTTCTCAGTAACTAATGATGGGGTAGAATATGAAGCTTGTCTTTTTGGGATTCATGCCCTAATCACCCTAGGGGCACATAAAATGTTAGTGATCGGAGACTCAGCTTTGGTAATCTGTCTACTGGAGATTGGGAGATAAAAGAAGAATCACTCCGGCCGTATCTTGAGTTGGTTTGTGAAAAATTAAAAATATTTGGGTAGTGTGAATTCAGACATGTCCCAAGAGAGGAAAATCAAACGGCCGACTCCTTAGCCACACTCTCATCAATATGGGAAGAACCCCGAAAGCATCCGATACAGCCAGTGATCTTTGCTATCTATCAGTCAATGTTGTAGCAATAGTGGAAGAGCACCCTTGGTATCAAAATATCTTACAGTTCATTCAGAATGGACAATACCCCAAAGATGCTAGTGAAGCAGATAAGATCTCTCTTCGAAGATTAGTCGTACAGTTCAGGATCTTCGAGAATCAGCTCTTTAAGAGAACCGCCAACGGCCTACTCCTAAAATGTCTAACAAAAGAAGAAGCAAAGAACATCATGAGACAGATCCACGCAGGAACCTATAGGCCATAAACGAGTTAGCCCTGGCCAAGAAAGTATTAAGGCAAGGCTACTTTTGGCATACTCTGCAAGCCAATTGTATCGAAGAAGTAAAAAGGTGCCATGAATGCCAAGTGTATAAAGATCTCAATCATCTCCCTCCACTCGAACTTCATATATCATTGACTCTATGGCCATTTGCTCCTTGGGGGATAGACATCATTGGAGAAATAAGGCCGCCTGCATTAAATGGGCACCGCTTCATAGTCGTGGCTATTGACTACTTCTTGAAATGGGTAGAAGCAGAATCATTCACACATGTTACAGCTAAGAAAATGACCAAGTTCATCGAGAAGAACATCTTTGCATGGTATGGAATTCCACATCATGTCGTGACAGATAATGGGGTAAAGTTTCAAGGGGCAACAGCACAATTGTTTCAAGATAAAGGAGTTGAACACCACAGGTCGTCTTCGTATTGCCCGTAAGCCAATGGTGCAGTAGAAGCGGCCAACAAGTCTATCAAAAGGATTCTGTCAAAAATGGTGGTCACCTACAAGGATTGGGCCGACATGCTGCCATTTGCCTTATGGGGATACATCAGAACTCCTACTGGGGAAACACCGTAATCATTGATTTATGGGATGGAAGTTGTCTTACCAGTGGAAACTAAGGTTAGGTCATTAAGGGTGGTCATAGAAGCGCAGTTGCTAGACTCGAAATGGGTTCAATGGAGATACGAGCAGTTGGCATTGATCGACGAGAAGCGTCTTCAGGCATTAGATCATTTGCAGATGTACTAGCAGCGAATGGCTAGGGCTTATAACAATAAAGTCCGTCATCAAAAAAACCCACTCAAAGCCTGGGATTTGGTATTCAAACAGATGAAATAGGTCAATATGGATGTGCGGGGGAAGTTCAAGCCTAACTGGGAAGGTCCATATGTGGTCAAGAAAGTACTTTCAAAGGGTGTTGTGAAGATCATGGATATGGATGGAAACGAATTCATCAACTCTATCAATCAGGACAAGCTCAAGCAATAATACGTGTAAAAAAAAGTACGGTGGATCAAAAACCGAAAAGGTGATTCATGCAAAAATTAGGACAGTCTGATGGATCAAAAACCGAAAAGGCAGTCCATGCAAAAAAGTAGGACAGTGAGGTGAGCACCATTGGTGGGAAAATCTGCAAAGATTGGTTGATGGCAGTCATGGATTCAGTTGAGACAGATACCATTACTGATTTTGTTCTTAGCTTCATTTCATCTTTGATATGCATTGTACTAAAACATTATTAATGGATGAATGAATGCTTTGCTTTGTTCGCTTAAATGTCTCAAGTCTGCATGAAATTGGATTCGTATCATATATATATATGGCAGCACATATTCGATATTTACATGCAACTCAAAAAAAAAAAAAAAGATCAATCCGATAGACTGAAAATCAAAAGGAGGTCTATGCAAAAGTTAGGATACGAATAAAAGTCTACTGAGTCGAAAACCCAAAAAGGGGGTTTAGACAAAAGTTAAGATGGTCCGATAGATTGAAAAACCCGTAAAGGCAGTCTATGCAAAAATAAGGATAAAAACAAAACAAGTATGTTGGGATTCGTCATTGGAAAAATAACGTGGTGTAGCGGAAAATACACCATTTAAAATTTCCTAGAATCCACCCATCGTGTCCAATTACCATTGATTAGAATAAAACAATTTGAATCAAGAGAGATTAACTCACCGGATTCGTCTCTTCTAGAGACTACTACAGAATCGTTTCTGGAAACTGCGATCTCCAAAGTCTGGTGCACGACCAACTATTGAGCGGGAACTGGTGCTAGCCGAAGACGCGAAGGAATGAAGGATTAATGTTGGGATTTTTGGCTATTTGGGGCTGCTCTTGGTGGTTGAAATTTCCAACAATAATTAGGGTTGAATTAGGGTTTTATTCCTTAAATGTGCCCTTATATAGAGACCTTGTCTAATTGGGTTTTAATTAGGTTAATTAAACCCAAGTCCACTAGGATTATAATTACATAAATAAAATTTCATTAAAAAGTATATACTATGTAATTTAATTCCATTTGACTAAATTTAATTACCCCTAAATAAAATTAAATCACACTTAAGTAAATACAATAAATGTATTTAATTTTCCTACTTTGGAAAATTATTAAATTAATTGTTAGCTTAATGTAATTCAATTAATTTGTAAATTAATTAATTACATTATGTAAACTTATTAATTAAATTAAATTCAACCCAATGTCAATTAATTACCTTGACACCGAATGTCAACAAATTAATTAACGCATTCCTTCCAATGTACATTACGTGTACAATTTTTATAAGTTCCAGCTCAGTTGATCTATGTGCACGATCCTATGGGTCTGTCTTTATGTTGGCAGTAGGCCCAAGGCCCATAGATTGTAAGTGGGTTCTAGCAAACCATTACAGCCCCCAATTAAGATAGAGATGCAGCAGTCTTTAGAAGACACTCACCCGGTAGTAATCTCATAGTGTCCTTTGCCTAACGATATCGATATGAATAAACAAGAGGCATGGTGTCCGTCATCCTCTTCTGTTGTTTATTATATTTCTTGATCTTGAGTTGACTGATTAATCAAATAAGCAACCAACTTATTTGGGTATGGCCATACACTTATCAGTCCCACTCATCAAGTGGCCAGTGATATCATCTCGGTGTTACCCGAGTGGCAATTCCATCACTTCATCATCAATATCAACATGTTCACCTGTCCACCCAATCATACCCATATTTAGCATCCTTTTATAGACCTGTTAGGCGTATGTCAAAGTGAACTGGATTCCATATTGATACTATAATGAAATCTGGTCTGAGGACAAAAGAGACCTACTCAAGAAAGACCTATGACACGACAACCATGTGGCTTTCTTGTGCGGATCGATCCAGTCCCATGTCAATGACATGTACCTATATTCATGACTGACTATATAAGTACTATGGCTAGTTAAGAACTACCATACAGTTATCGAATATACAAGTCTGTGGTTCTATTCGTTCCCACGATTAGAATAGACCTGGGATGGGTTTCATGATTATCAATCAATGGATACTCTACTCATATTATAGCACAAGATATAAATGAAATAGATTAATTGCCTTTATTAATGTGACATAAATAATGTATTCATACAATGAGTCTTAATGTATAATACAAAATACAAGAATCAAATGCCCTAAGAACTAGGGCACACCAACAAAGTAAAGGACAATCAATAGTGGTTCCATGCAATCCAAAAAACCCTACAGACTGAGATATCTTAAAGTTAGTGTCTCACGCTCGCGTCTTGTAGGGCAAGTCACTAAGTCGGTGATCCAAGCCCTATAACGGCCATCCGTCTCCGCTAGAGCGATGTTGTCATATCTTCAGATTTTAGAACGGATAGTGTTCATCCTCTGCTGCTGTACATGTCTGGGTCATTGTGAGCAGATGACCTTTTCAAAGAAACGGATGCGGAGAAGCGAACCGAGGGTTTTTGGATTTTGATTTTGTGAATTTTGTGGAAAATGGGATGTGTTTATGTTGAGTTGGGAAAATTATTGATTTAAGATAAAAATTCATTTAGTAGAAAATATTTTCCCATTTTATTACTTAAAGACCTCGAAACCTTAATTTCGAGATCAGTGACAGAGTCGTCACCCGGATCAGCTCATCCGGAAAATTCCGGTACAGCTCCCTACCGAGCGCAGACCACTGTACCTAATCCAGAGATTTAGGGTTTGGGCAATTTACCTACTTAACCTCAAGCTTGTATTCGTTTATTATTTATAAAACCATATTTATTCAATTTATTATCTTTCTCTAACCCAATTTGTTTACTTTTATTAGCCCAATGCTCAAGCAGAATGCATAAAGTAAATTGCAAGAAATTAAACGATTCACACAAATATACAAAAGAATAATAGAGGCCGATTATACAACCAAATTGAATCAAAATATAAAAACTCTTGTCCTCACTTTTACAAACGCTTAAGTACACGAGGATCTAAAAATACAACCGCCTAAATATACGAATTAGTCTATTAAAATACAGCAAAAATAAAAATGAATGCTGCAAAACAAATTGGTTAGCACAATTTGTATTATAAACACAAAAAGGACTCAAATCAGGACAGAATGGGGATTTTAGGATTGGGAGCATGCATTTAAGGGGTAACCGGTTTGACCTGACCGGTCGGACTGGTTAGACCTAGAAATCAGTTTTGAAACGCCCAGTGGATTTTTATGTTGGGAAATCAATTTTGGAAAACCATTTGGCTCGGTTTCATGGATATTTCCATTTTTGTGGGTCGGTTATCCCGGAACTCGGGGTTCCGTTCGTGTGGGTTCCTAAATATACAAACCATCTAGGGTCCAAAATGCAATAAAAACACCAAAAACATTCGTGAAAATATTATTTTACTTGTTTTCAATATTTTCCGGGAATTTTATAGGTTTCAGGGGTCCGCTAATGCTGGACAATGGATCCGAATCGGATGAAACGATCCCGAAACTCAGAAAATAAACCCCGGGAAATACTGAAAACCCCGATATTCGAGTATGCAATAGTCAGAAAATCAAAACTACAAATTCATACAGATGATTTTCGGGCCGAAAATGATCCCAATAGAAAAACCAAAATGGAAAACGAGCTGTTTTGGCCGATTGGGACAGATCTGAGGAACAGAGTTGGCCGACTCTGGGTCAGAGCCGGCCGGCTCTGTTCTTCAGAAACACAGCCGTACGGCTATGATGGGCAGCACCAGTTCCTGATTTTCGCAAAAATAACAGAAACGTATAGAAAATCAATGCAGATAAGTTTTAGGGCCTCTCAGAGCTTACCTGGATTGTTGTGTGGATGCTAGGAACATCACGAAACGAATTGAAAGCTTGGGAATATGCACTGGAACTCAACCCGCCAAATCCTTTGATGTCCCAGAACTATCTGAAAGCAAGCCAAAACGATCCAAAATCAATGAGTGAAGGTTGTTGGTTGTGTTGTTAATGCTTCAGGATTGATTTAGGGTTAGATGAGAGTGTTTATGGGATTTGTTTTTAGATATTTCTCTCGATCTCTCTTCTTCTTCTTTTCTTTCTCTCTTCTGCCTTCTTTTCTTCTTCTTTTTTTCTCTCTGTCTTTTTGCCTGAGAACCCTCCCCCCACACTCTCTCTCATTTTCTCTCTTTTATCTGCCTCTCCCTGTCTTCTCTCGTTCCATCAATCAGCAGACTGAAATTTTTTGAAAATCCACCAAAACTCTCGCCTGTCAAGACAAGTTGCTCTGCTTTGCAGAGCAACTATTCTTGACCACTAGAGCCGGCCAACTCTAGTTTGTACTAGAGCCGTACGCCTCTAGTTAGAGCCGGCCGGCTCTGGTTCAACAAACCAAAGCCGTCCGGTTCAACCAACAGTTAGGGCAAAATTTTGAAAATTCGGACGTGTAAACCAAACCCTGGAAATGATTCGAAAGATCTTTCGGGCTTCAGATCACAGATAGCCTGGTTTTCAGAGCATTTGAGATCCTTCAGGTAGCATTCCGGTTGCTTCCAAGTCCCGTTCGAGCCCGTCCGGTCCACAGGTAACTAGGGAATTCTCATCACCGAGACTGGGAAAAAACCCTTACTCACAGGCTGCCCCTCATGGTATCAAATTCGGTTCATCATGGGCTGTGAAGCCTAGATCGAGTTTGGTTTTGCGACTGGGAGCGCAGTAAGGAAGGAAATGGAAACGTACCTAGTGTTCCTCACTGGAGGTGCCGGCCGTGATTCCAAGTCGACTCACTGTGGGACGCCCATAACGTTGGCTCACTGTGGTGGAGCATGCCCGTAGTATTGGCTTACTATGGTGAAGCGCGCCCGTGATGTTGGCTCATTGTGGTGGAGTGTGCCCGTGAAGTTGGCTCTCTGTGGCAGAACGTGCCCGTAATGTTGGCTCTTTGTGGTGGAGCATGCCCTTGACGTTGGCTCTCTGTGGCAGAGTGTGCCCTTAATGTTGGCTCTCTGTGGCAGAGCGTGCCCTTGACGTTGGCTCTCTGTGGCGGAGCGTGCCCTTAATGTCAGCTCTCTGTGGCGGAGCATGCCCTTAAAAAGATTCAATTCTTTTCCATGTGGTGGAGTATTAAATGTACATCTCTTCCTTTCCTTTGCAATAGACATTTTTCTCCTCTTCTTTGTGGCAAGAAGGCTGAATGAAACTTACTATCCCTTTTATGTGATGAAGAGGCAGCACGAACTTGGAGTTCTTCTCCGTGTGGTGGAGTTCCAGTGAGATTGATGTTAAGTTGCGTATTTATTTCTTGATCAATAATTTTGGAAACAAAAATTTTTGCCCCCTCAATCAAGAATAAATACGGTTGAATTGCTTTGCCCCCAGATACTTGTTAAAGGCAAAAGACTTCTTCAATAGGTATTTCTTTCCTGCCCATGTGACGATAGGATTGAAATGAATGTTCTTCCTCTTCAATGTGACGAAAAAGGTTAAACGAGCTGGTCTGTTATTCTGCCCCAAGATACCTGTTAAAGGCAAGAAGTTCTTCAATAGAGATTCTTCCCTGTGTATGTGACGACAAGGTTGAAGTGAGAGATGTGCTGTTCCTTCTATTTGGTGAAGAAGTAGCACGAGGTTGGTTGAATTGACTTGCCCTCAGATCCCTGTTAAGGGCAAGTGAATCCTTCAATAGACATTTCTTCCCTGCCCATGTGATGACAAGGTTGAAATACATGTTCTTCCTCTCCTATGTGATAAAAAGGTCGAACGAGCTGGTCTGTTGTTCTGCCCCCAGATACCTGTTACAGGCAAGAAGTTCTTCAACAGAGATTCTTCCCAGTCTATGTGGCGACAAGGTCGAAATCAGAGATGTGTTGTCCTTTCTATGTGGCGAAGAGATAGCACGAGGTTGGTTGAATTGACTTGCCCCCAGATCCCTCTTAAAGGTAAGAAATTCTTCAATAGGCATTTCTTCCCTGCCCATGTGATGACAAGGTTGAAATACATGTTCTTCCTTTACTGTGTGACGAAAAGGCCGAACGAGCTGGTCTGTTGTTCTGCCCCTAGATACCTGTTAAAAGCGAGAAGTTCTTCAATAGAGATTATTCCCTGTCTATGTGGTGACAAGGTCGAAATAAAAGATGTGTTGTCCCTTCTATGTGGCAAAGAGATAGCACGAGGTTAATTATTGTCTTGCCCCCAGATCCCTGTCAAAGGCAAGAAACTCCTCAATAGGCATTTCTTCCTTGCCCATGTGACGACAAGGTTGAAATGAGTGTTCTTCCTCTCCTATATGGCGAAAAGGTCGAATGAGCTGGTCTGTTGTTCTGCCCTCAGATACCTGTTAAAGGCTAAAAGTTCTTCAACAAAGATTCTTCCCTGTCTATGTGGCGACAAGGTCGAAATAAGAGATGTGTTGTCCCTATTATGTGGTGAAGAAGCAGCACGAGGTTGGTTGTTGTCTTGCCCTCAGATCCCTGTTAAAGGCAAGAAACTTCTTCAATCGGCATTTCTTCCCTGTCCATGTGATGACAAGTTTGAAATGGGTGTGGTGTTCTTCTCCGTGTTGTGGAGCACCGAGTAATAAGTTGATTCTCCGTGTGGTGGAGTTCCCATAAAGATTGATGTAAGATTGTTTTGCCCCCAGAATCTGTTAAAGGTAAGAATACCCTTCTTGGGATTATATTGGCGTGAACGAAGAATTCTAATAATTATTGAAATTTTTCATGCCTGAGGTTTTGAAGTCGTTGGGTTTTGATTTGCGCGCTGTGACTCTGAGGGTGCCCCTGGACTAAATCATTTCCGCTTTAGGAGGAATCCCATCTTGAGACAACCTAATAGTGATGATCAGCATCTCAACAAATTTGTATGCTAGAGCACTTATTTATTCTTTGATCGATAATTTTAGAAACAAAAATTTTTGCCCCTTCGATCAAGAATAAATACGGCTGATTCGGTTTGATGCATGTATGCATGAATGTGTGCATGATTCGTGTGCGTGTGCATGCGTCATGATGCTTTTGATAATACGTTTGGTATCTGCATTATACTGGGGAGATGAATTTGTGACTCCTGACGATCTCCTGTGGGGACTGTGTCCGTCAGATGACTCTACTGAGGATAATGACTCAGTGAGGATCTTTTTAGTTGTGAATTCCGCTGGGGAGTATTATGATCCATTTGATCTCACTAGGGGATCTGTTGGAGCTTCTGATTCAGTGGGAAGAATCTTAGCTAGGAACCCATTGGGGATTTTGTTGGAGACTCCGTAGGGATGATCCGACAGGGGACCACTCTGCCAGGGATAATTATAATGAGGATGGTACAACTGAGCCGGTAGCTGCCATTTGTAGTGACAATCTCGTTGATGCCACTGTGGTTTGAATGCAATAACCTATTAATGGATATTTATATGCAATGGCATGATGCATGCAATATGAACATCTAAGTATAAAATCAAGCATGCTTAGTATCGTTATGATGACATCAGAATGAATGCAATAGGGAAATAAAAAGTGACACTGCCTCTGTATGTCACTCTCTTCTTGTTACCAACGCATCCTTTTGGTTTTCCGTGTTGGAGATTCTCTCGCTGAAGATCGTTGTCGTTTTTTTTTCTTTTTTCTTTTTGTTTATATATATGAATGATGGCAAGTCTATAAGAGTGCGCCAGCCAAGTGGATGTCTTAGCACTGGGTTGTCTTGGGATTGGAGGATGTGCCTTGACAATTCCACTCGAATCATGTTAGGATTGTCCTTGATGATGTTTCATGATTTATCTTTTGCCTACCCTAAGTGTTGGAGGTTTGGGTTTGGATGTGAAATGCTTCATTAAGTCTGGTTTGCTGCGTGTTGTAGCCTAAACATGGACATTTACATGCAATGGCATAACACATGCATATTGAACATCAAAACAGAATATAAAACATCTATGACATGATGAATGTAAATGCATTAGGAAATTCCAACCATGGCTTCAGAGTGGATAATCTGAGATGGGATCAATTAACCATTGGATTCTTCTAAGGTAGGAGGTTGTACTCATGTCCTTAATTCACCCCAGATTCCAATTCACACATGGTTGCCAAAGATGGACATAGCTTTTAGTCCTTCAAGGTATGGCCTGATTCATAATGACTTGAGTTAATTGAGGTTTTCCTTTGTCCGTGAACCACAATAACCCTAGAGCAACGCAAACCATGGCTAGGAGATGAAAGAACCACTGGTAAGTAGTCACTTCTGTTGCAGCTAAAGACTGAGTTCTTGAAATGGTTGGTAAATGCAACTTTCCCCTGAATATTAGCACAGCAGGCTTTGCAAGTCTCTCTGTTGATAGGAACATCCCATTCATGATTGTTGAAAGCGTTGTAAAACCTGGTTGCTCCAACACTGTTGGTAAGTTCATATGGGTGTGCGTCAGTCTTCTCCTTTCTGTAGCACATTTTGCTCAACAGAACCATGCCTTACCAGGTTGAGTGATACTGGTGGATGACCATTACTTTCACAAAATGTCCCACCCGCTACTCTTTTCCCTGAAGTTCAGCATAGGGTATAGTGCGGACTTTGCTAGACGAGAACAGTGGTCACTTAGGAGTTCCATCAATAGTTACTTGAGCGGTGGTAAACTCTACCTCAATTGAAGTAGGCTAATATTCAAATCCTCTCTCTGTCATGAAATCAAAGCCTTTCCTATCAGTCTGAGGTTACAAAATATTTGGTCTGGGGGTTTAGGTTGAAGAGAAGTGGCATAGGATAGAAAGAGAATTCCCAATCTGGTACAGGTTGATGATAAACAAAGACTAATTGAGTCAGTACTTTGTCATAGGCCCCCATCACCTTTTTTTTGATAATGAGATAATGCGAATATGGAACAGCATTAGGGTTTAATTTCTCGTTAGAAGCCATTGATGGTGGAAAATGAGGCTTCAGAAGGTCAGTTCAGGGAATCGGGTGAAAAGAGGTTTTGTCAAATAGGTGTTGGTGGTTTGGGTGGTAAACGAAAGACAAAGGGTATTAAAGGTACGGAAGAAATTGGAAAAGGAAAGGGGAAGAGCTTTGGTTTTGAAGACAGGAAAGTCCAAATCTCTCATAGATAGGAGGGAAGGATTTGACAATGCCGAGAGCTGAAGATTACCCTCTAATACCATGAGATCCCCTTTTTGTAGAGGGAAGGATTTGACAATGCCGAGAGCTGAAGATTTCCCTCTAATACCATGAGATCCCCTTTTTGTATGTTCTCTCTTTTTTTTTTTTGAGCTGAGCCCCAACCATGACCATCTGTTGGTTTTCCTACTGCATTCAAACTCATGCATTTCATGTGTGTTTGATATGCTTTTTGGATGAACAAGGCATGCGTAATGTCATGTACATATGAATGTCACACGAATAAGATAATGTATGCACTACAACCAAAATTGCTTCAGCATTGGGTGATGAAGGTGATGAAAGCCATTTGAACACTCCGTGGGTTGGAGATTTTGGTGAGGTTGGGAATTTTAGCTTTTGGGTTTTGGCTTGGGGTGCCCCCCTTAGATATGGGGTCAAGCTTTGCCTCTAGGAGAACTTTTGGCTGTAGTTGCCTCAAGGAGGTCTGTCTTCAGTTTAGGTGCCTCAAGAAGGGCTTTTTAAATTTGATTTTGCCTCAAGGAGGGCTTTCTTCAGTTTGGGTGCCTCAAAGAGGGCTTTTTAAATTTGATTTTGCCTCAAATAGGGCTTTCTTCAGTTTGGGTGCCTCAAGGAGGGCTTTTTTGGTTTTTTAGGGTAGGATTTGGAGTTTCAAAGATGGCTTTCAGTTTAGAATGGTTTGGGCATCGTGTGTGCCATTCCAGTTGAAATTTTGGGGCAGGACTGGTAGTATCTTTCAAGGATTGTTGAGTTGAATCAGCGAATGTCTCGGCGGAAGTGGTGCCATCGTATCATTTTATTTATCTCACCAGTTCACCTTTCAAGAGAGAGTTCAGACAGGTCCATATTCACTTTTAAGTTTCCTATAGCTTTCAGATTAATGTCATGCATTTTGATATTATGCGTGTTTGACATGTCATGTTAGATGATCAAATGCGTGCACAATGCCATATACATGCAATCACCGCATAAGTAAGGAGATAACAAAATGCATTGCATTCAAAATGACATTAATACACCATAGCAACAAAAATGAGTTCCTTATAAAAAGGACAGCTTCGAGGGTTTTTTTTTTTTAAGCCCCCGACTAGTCACTGCCTCGACTTCAATACCATTGCCCCGTTCCCATCAAATCAGACCTTGTAGCTCTTCATAATATTCCTCTCCCCAGGAGGATTGAGAAATCCCTATGGTGGTCCCTTTGCTCACCACCGATTGCCCGTTAGAGGCAGACAGCACCCTCAATTTTCCTTCATCGACCAGCTTTTGGATCTTCCTTCGCAGACTGACACATTCATTAGTCTGGTGGCCTGCTATCACATGATAGCTGCAGTAGTTATCCTTTTGTTCTGGTGTTGGTGCCACATATGGTCAGACACTCTGCAATAGGCCTATCTTTCTGCAGATGGCGAATAGTCTGGTCACTGAACGAGGCCCGGAGGATGCGACTGCCCATTTGTCGTCAGGAAGTGAACTCTAGATTTGTCACGAAACAGAGTCAATGTTGGCATTGGCCTCTATAGGTCTTTTCAGTTCTCCTTCATTGGACGACCCCGATAAGCCTAAATTTTGGTGAGAGAACCTTTCGAGGTGTCGAGGATGAGTGTCGGCAATTTTGGCGTTATGCTCCTTATCAATGCCAACATTGGAGTCCGTGCTCATCGTGTCCCTTATTTTCCCTTCAAGTTCTACCACCCGGGTTTCTAACTCAGCGCATCTCGCCGTCAGCTTCTCTATTCTGTCAAGATCATCCCCCATCATTTCTCTTAACATTGCTGCCGCTTCCTCCCTGACTGTCTCCCCGAATTGTGGTGAAGTGACCACCACATCTGCTATGGCATTGATGTTCTGTGGGCTGGTCATTCTCAAGATCCTTTCCCCCTGATGAGAGCGCTTATTAGTGTCGACAAGCAGATACTAAACAGGGAACAGTGTGTGCATAAATGCGTGACATGACACGCATGCGTGTGGATGATGAATTGCATGTGTGATGTCATGTAATGCCATGTCATGCTCTACTATCGGAGATCAACCATACAGATGCAATGGATGCTGGCGGGGATGATGCATGCTAAAATAAAACATGGTGTATAAATATACACCACAGGGATAGAATGACACTCGAGAGTGTCCACGGATCGAAGCAAGCAGTACTTGCAATAAGGTGCATAGTTATGCCCCTGGGGAAGAATGACACAACTGGGGTGTCCGCAAATTGAAGCAAGAAATTGCTTGCAAAGGAAGGTTGCGATAGGGTGCATAGTTATACCCATGGGAAGAATGACACACTGGGGTGTCCAAGGGTCAAAGCAAGACATTGCTTACGAGGGAAGATGAGATGGGATGCATAGTTATGCCCCCGAGAAGAATGACACAATAAGGTATCCATGGGTTGAAGCAAGACATTTCTTGCTAGGGAAGTTGATATAGGGTGCATAGTTATGCCCCTGGGAAGAATGACACACTGGGGTGTCCATGGGTTGAGGCAAGTAGTCGCTTGCGAAGGAAGTGTTGAGATAGGGTGCATGTATGCGCACGATGGCCAAGCATAATTTTAGGCGCTCAGGGAGTGCCCTGAGTTTTCATGCATGAAATGAAATAAAGTAAGATGGAATGGTGTGCTCGGTATGTGGATAGTGTTTCAGCACTCAGGGAGTACCTTGGGCTTTTATGTGATGAAATGATATGAGATAACGTGCTTGGTACGTGAGCTGAGTTTCGGCGCTCGGGAAGCGACTTGTGTTTATGTATGAATGAGATGTATGGTCATGGGTTGATGTGATTGAATGATGTCAGACGGGTGGAGATAAGAATGAAGATGACTTACTTTATTATATATTTTGGACATTCTGCGGATGCCCCTATGCTATGCAAAAAGGCAATGCAAACAGACCGCGTGTGATCCCGCACACGGGCATAGGTACGATGCCTTTAGAGCACCTAGTGGATGTCATGAAATGGTCACACGTGGCCGACAAACGGATAGAGTTTCGATGCTTTTGAGGCACCTAATGGATGTTATGGAATGGCCATGTGTATGCTGACACACAGACAGATTTCTTATGCTTTTGATGCATCTGACATGAAATGATGTTACAGACAAGTCACGTGCAATCTGAGGCACAGAAAAAAGTTTGGCGTTCATGAAATGCCTTGCATGATTTAACAATGTCATGGAATGCATTTATATGCCTAGTGACCCCTGGATGATTTGATAAAGTTATGAACAATCCGATGTGGATCGCGGCACGCAAGCAAAATCTCGATATCCCCTTGACACTGATGATAAATGGATGAGGTGTAATGCAATGTTTGTCATGTGAATCCCCACAAAAACTTAGATCTAAGACCGTTGTGGTCTCTTAATGAATGTGATAGTATAGAGGGATGGCCGAGTGCAAACTACGGCACGGGCAAAACATAGGTGGCTTTGGGGCACCTGTTATGAAATGAAATGATCATGATGGACACCCTTGGAACATCCTTTATTAGGTGTAATGGGATGAAATGGTGTGTATGCAAATGCCACACAAAATGCAGGTGGCTGCAGGAAAATGTGGTCAGGATGCATGACATACGAGATGATGTCGTGTGTGCAAAGAACAAATGTATATGTCATCCAAAATTTAGATGGCTACAGAAAAATGTGGTTAGGATGCATGACATACAAGGTGATGTCGTGCATGCAAGGAATGAATGCATATGTCACCCAAACAAAGCATCGCAGCTACATAAAGACGTGATTAGTACATCTAACACACACACAAATTAATGCCTTGCATGTTTCATAGAGATGTTAACATAATATGTATATGGCACATGGGAATAAAATATCATAGCTGTAGAAGGATGTGGTTAGTATCAATGCTACACAAATGTTGATGCCTTAGGAATGATTATACAAGACATGAGATGATTGTGTGCATTTGATGCTTTGTGAATGAAGACAATAATGGATGTGAATTGTTTATTATGGACGCTCTAAGAATGCTCGATGCTGTTCAGGAATAATGAAAAGAAAACCGTGTGTGAACCGTCACACGGGTAGTAAGTTGGCGCTTTCGGGGCACCTAATGAATTATCATGAAATGGCCACCTGTGAGCTGACACACGGGCAGAGTTTTGACACTTTGTAGGTCGATAGCATGAAATGAAATGGTCGCATGGGAACTGCCCCACGAATAGAGTTCTAATGCTTTTGAAGCAATGTGATATGAAATGATGTTACAGGAAAGTCGCGTGTAACTTGAGACACGAACAGGGGTCCGGCGTTCGTAGAACACCTTGTATGAATTGATAATGTCATAAGATGCCCCTATATGTGTACTAATCCGGCACCCGAGGAGCACCTCGAATGATTTCACAATGTTATGAAATGGTTCGATATGAACCATAATGCACAAATAGGACTTGGCGTCACCCAGACACCTATGATGAATGAATGTGATGTCATGTGATGGCATCGTGTGAACTGTCACACGGAAGCAAATCTAGGACCATTGTGCTCCACTATTGAATGATATGATATTTTGTGAAATGGCCGAGTGCAATCTGGTGCACGGGTGGAAATCGGGTAGTTTTGGGGTACCCGACATAGGATGAAATGAAATGATCATAATGGGCATTCTTAGAACGTCCCCAAATAGGTGAAATGGAATGGATGCATATGTCACATAAACATATAAGTGGCTGCAGGAAAATGTGGTTAGAATGTGTGACAAGCGGAATGATGTCGTGTATGCTTCATGGAAATGTTGCCACACAGGATGCATATCTATGTCATACGAGTAAAATATCATGGTTGCACGAAGACATGGTCAGCATAAATGTCACACATATGCATCTGTATTTAAAGATGGCTGCATGAAAACGTGATCAGAAATGGCACATGAGATGATTATGCATTTTGGATGCTTTATGAAAGGGAAAAGGAAGGGAAAAACAACACAGAACAAATGTTAGCACACGCAAAAATATGCGCTCCCTTCCAACCTTATTTCTCCTTTCGATTGGCCTCGCAATTCTTCCTAGGTGTTGGGTCTCTTTGGCATCAACAGGGGATACCAAAGGCACACACTCAATTATTCAATTTTAATTTATGTTTTGGTAACCCTAGGGGAAATTACTAAGCCATTACATATGGGCCAAAGTCAAACCAAGGGTCATACAGGCTCCCATAGAGAATAAATACTTCCCCACCGTAGAACACAATGTAAGGTCATACGGGCTATGAGTGGTTTACCCCATCGGGTGTCTCCAATCCTGGTGGTAGAGGTAGGCCACCTTCTTGGGTAAACCGGGGGTGAAACAGTGTATTCGAGGGGTTGAGAAGAAGAAAATGTCATGATATGCAAAGGTATGAATAAATATGATGTTTATAAATCGATAAACAAATACAAGCGAGGTTATACTTCAATAGTTGCCTAAGTTCCTTAAGTTTTTAAGAAAAACATTTTAAGAAACTACATTATCCCTAGCAGAGTCGCCACTGTGAGCGGACGACCTTTTCGAAGAAATGGACGTGGCGAAGCGAACCGGGGGTTTTTGGATTTTGATTTTGTGAATTTTGTGGAAAACGGGATGTGTTTATATTGAGTTGGGAAAATTATTGATTTAAGTTAAAAATTCATTTTGTAGAAAATATTTTCCCGTTTTATTACTTAAAGACCTTGAAACCTTAATTTCGAGATCAGTGACAGAGTCGCCACCTGGATCAGCTCATCCAGGAAATTCTGGTACAGCTCCCTACCGAGCGCAGACTACTGTACCTAATCCAGAGATTTAGGGTTCGGGCAACTTATCTACTTAACCTCAAGCTTGTATTCATTTATTATTTATAAAACCATATTTATTCAATTTATTATTTTTCTCTAACCCAATTTGTTTACTTTTATTAAACCGATGCTCAAGCAGAATGCATAAAATAAATTACAGGAAATTAAACCATTCACACAAATATACAAAAGAATAATAGAGGCCGATTATACAACCAAATTGAATAAAAATATAAAAACTCTTGTTCTCACTTTTACAAACGCTTAAGTACACGAGGATCTAAAAATACAACCGCCTAAATACACGAATTAGTCTATTAAAATACAGCAAAAATAAAAATGAATGTTGCAAAACAAATTGGTTAGCACAATTTATATTATAAACACAAATAGGACTCAAATCAGGAAAGAATGGGGATTTTAGGATTGGGAGCATGCATTTAGGGGGTAACCGATTCGACCAGACCGGTTGGACCGGTTAGACATGGAAATCTGTTTTGAAACGTCCTGTGGATTTTTATATTGGAAAATCAATTTTGGAAAACCATTTGGCTCAGTATCATGCATATTTCCATTTTTGTGGGTCGGTTATCCCGTAACTCGGGGTTCCGTTCGTGTGGGTTCCTAAATATACAAACCATCTAGGGTCCAAAATGCAATAAAAACACCAAAAACATTTGTGAAAATATTATTTACTCGTTTTCAATATTTTCTGGGAATTTTATAGGATTCGGGGGTCCGCTAATGCTGGACAATGGATCCGAGTCGGATGAAACGACCCCGACACTCAAAAAATAAACCCCGGGAAATACTGAAAACCTCGTTATTCGATTATGCAATAGTTAGAAAATCAAAAATACAAATTCATACAGATGATTCTGGGTCGAAAATGATCCAACAGAAAAACCAAAATGGAAAACGGGCTGTTTCGGCCAATTGGGATAGATCAGGGATCTGTCCCTGAGGAACAGAGTCGGCCGACTCTGGGTCAGAGCCGGCCGGCTTTGTTCTTCAGAAACACAGCCGTACGGCTATGATAGGCAGCACCAGTTCCTGATTTTCGCAAAATAACAGAAACACAAAGAAAATCAATGCAGACAAGTTTTAGGGCCTCTTAGAGTTTACCTGGATTGTTGTGTGGATGCTAAGAATGTCAAGAAACGGATTGAAAGCTTGGGAGTGTGCACTGGAACTCAACCGATCGAATCCTTTGACGTCCCAGAACTATCCGAAACCAAGCTGAAACGATCCAGAATCAATGAGTGAAGGTTGTTGGTTGTGTTGTTAATGCTTCAGGATTGATTTAGGGTTAGATGAAAGTGTTTATGGGATTTGTTTTTGGATATTTCTCTCGGTCTCTCTTCTTCTTTTCTTTCTCTCTTCTGCCTTCTTTTCTTCTTTTTTTTCTCTCTGTCTTTTTGCCTGAGAACCCTCCCCCAACACTCTCTCTCATTTTCTCTCTTTTATCTGCCTCTCCCTGTCTTCTCTCGTTCCATCAATCAACAGACTGAAATTTTCTGAAAATCCGCCAAAACTCTAGCCTGTCAAGACAAGTTGATTTGCTTTGCAGAGCAACTATTCTTGACCACTAGAGCCGACGAGCACTAGTTTGTAATAGAGCCGGTCGGCTCTGGTTCAACAAACCAGAGCTGCCCGGTTCAACCAAGAGTCAGGGCGGAATTTCGAAAAGTTGGACGTGCAGACTAAACCCTGGAAATGAGTCGAGAGATCTTTTCGGGGCTTTAGATCTTAGATAGCCTGGTTTTCAGAATGTTTAAGATCCTCCAGGCAGCATTCCGGTTGCTTCCAAGTCCTATTCAAGCCCGTCCGGTCCACAGGTAACTAGGGAATTCTCATCACCGAGACCGGGAAAAAACCCGTTCTCACAGTCATCGCTGTGTAAATTCTCCACACTCGGTTGTGCATAAAGAACAAGGCTTTCCTTGTACCTGCCCATACTATTTGCATAACCATGCAGGAGAGTAAAACATCACCTTGGTCAACCCGAGAAGCTGCACACCTCCTGCCCAAGTCTCAGTAGTCATATGTGAATTATCCCACCAGGGGCAAATCCAACGGATGGATGCATCTGTCCTCCTTCTCAACCAAGCAAGCCACTCCTCTGCAAACCAGGTGGTGAAGTCTGTGACCTCAATACCTTAGGCCCAATAGCACTTCGGAGCGTATCTCGGATAAGGTGGAGGAATACTCAGGAGACTCAACTTCTCCAATAACCAGATCTGCACAATAGCCAGCCAATCAAGAGGGTGTGGAATCAGTCAAAATGAGAAAACATGGGGAAAGAACATACTTGAAGTAGGAAGGAACATCCATTGGTCTTGGTGGAACAGCCAGAATGGATGGAATCTAGACAAATCAGGTCTCAGCTAAGATAACCCCCATGCGTAAGGCACTGTTGGCTATCTGGGCCACTACCGAGGCTAATTGGAAGCCACAAGTCCCATCTCTAGACTCGCACTGGTAACCAGACATCAGTAGTAGACTCATCAGAGGGGCCCAACCAAGGGCAGAATGTTGGGATTCATCACTGGAAAAATAACATGGCGCAATGGAAAATACACCATTTAAAATTTCCTAGAATCCACCTATCATGTCTAATTACCATTGATTAGAATAAAACCAAATTGAATCAAGAGATATAAACTCACCGTTTTTGTCTCTTTTAGAGACTACTGCAGAATCATTTCTTGAAACTACGATCTCCAAAGTCCGGTTCACGACCAACTATTGAGCGGGAACCGGTGCTAGCCGAAGACGCGAAGGAATGGATGATTAATGCTGGAATTTTTGGCTATTTTGGGGCTGCTCTTGGTGGCTGAAATTTCCAACAATTAATTAGGTTGAATTAGGGTTTTCTTCCTTAAGTGTGCCCTTACATAGACCCCTTGTCTAATTGGGTTTTAATAAGGTTAATTAAACCCAATCCCACTAGAATTATAATTACATAAATAAACTTCAATTAAAAAGTATATACTATGTAATTTAATTCCATTTGGCTAAATTTAATTACCCCTAAATAAAATTAAATCACACTTAAATAAATACGATACATGTATTTAATTTTCCCACTTAGGAAAATTATTTAATTAATTGTTTACTTTTTGTAATTTAATTAATTGATAAATTCATTAATTACATTATGTAAACTTATTAATTAAATTAAATTCAATCTAATGTTAATTAATTACCTCGACACCGAATGTCAACTAATTAATTAACGCATTCCTTTCAATGTAGATTACATATACAATTTCTATAAGTTTCGGCTCGGTTGATCTATATGCACGATCCTATGGGTTTGTCTTTATGTTGGTAGTAGGCCCAAGGCCCACAGACTATAAGTGGGTTCTAGCAAACCATTACAACCTCCAATAAAGATAGAGATGCAGCAGTCTTTAGAAGACACTCACCCGGTAGTAATCTCATAGTGTCCTTTGCCCAACGATATCGATATGAATAAACAATGTCATCCTCTTCTGTTGTTTATTATATTTCTTGATCTTCAGTTGACTGATTAATCAAATAAGCACCGACTTACTTAGGTATGGCCATGCACTTATCAGTGTCACTCATCAAGTGGCCAATGATATCATCTCGGTGTTACCCGAGTGGCAATTCCATCACTTCATCATCAACATCAACATATTCACCGGTCCACCCAATCATACCCATTTTTAGCATCCTTTTACAGACCTGTTAGGTGTATGTCAAAGTGAATCAGATTCCATATTGATATTATAATGAAATCTGGTCTGAGGACAAAAAAGACCTACTCAAGAAAGACCTATGACGCAACAACCATGTGGCTTTCTTGTGCGGATCGATCCAGTCCCATGTTAACGACATGTACCTATATTCATGACTAACTATACAAGTACTATGGCTAGTTGAGAACTACCATACAGTCATCGAATATACAAGTCTGTGGTTCTATTCGTTCCCATGATTAGAACAGACCTGGGATAGGTTTTATGATTATCAATCAATGGATACTCTACTCATATTATAGCACAAAATATGAATGAAATAGATTAATTGCCTTTATTAATGTGACACAAATAATGTATTCATACAATTAGTCTTAATGTATAATACAAAATACAAGAATCTAAAATCATCACCAAATCATCAATTAAAGTTCCTAGAGGCAAAATCTACCCTAAACATGCATCAATTTCACCCAATTTTTAATTTTGTCTACATTTGCAGGAATTGAAAAAAATTGAAAAAAGGAGAAAATTGGGTAACTAACCAATTTTTGGGATGCATGGGTGGACGATTGAAGCATGACAGGTACGGGATCATTCTTTTTTACCCCAAAATACACAACAGAGTCCTGGAGCCCATTAACATCCACTGTGGTCTCAGTGGCCAAGAAAAAATCCCCCTCTGGCTATAAGCACTGGAATTTTTCAGACTAAAAAAAAAATTGTGCTACGACTATAATTACAGTCGTGGCACAATTTTACAGTCGTACGACTGTATTATCGAAGCAGGTATAGCAACCCATACCTTGTGAATTAAAAAATGGGGCTGATTTGAGAGGTAATTAATGCACGGATTCTTAGCAGAAGAAAGACAGAAATAAAAGGAGAAAGAGAGGAAGAGAAAGGACTTTTTTGTCTCTGGGAAATTTGGCAAGAAATTGAGAGAGAAATTGATAGAGAAAAGAGAGAAAAAGGAGAGGAAAAGAAAATCCAACAGAAGCTCAATCTTTTCCTCCTCTTTTTCTTTTGATTCTTAAGTGTTAAAGTTTAAAACTTGATAGAAATCATAGGTTAATAACTTGACACTTAAAACTCAATCAATTTCAGACCTTAAACCTATTAAAATCCATGACATTTTGGAGATTTTGGACTTGATTTTAGGAACCTTAGCTCAAAGGAAAAGAAGCAATTTGGAGGTGATTGGGGCATTTCCAGCGATCAATCCTACGGTGGATCAGTGCCACAAAGGTAAACATACTTCAAACCTTCATTTTCTTGCTTTTTCTGAGTGATTTGATTTGTTTTTGTGCATAAAAACCCAATTTTCGGGCTTGCTGTTTCTAGAAATCAAGAACAGCCGTACGACTGTTCTTGTGGTGAAGAACAGTTGTACGACTGTAATTACAGTCGTACGAGTGTTCTTGATTTCCCGCGGTCTATAGTTTTATTTGAATAATATTTTGGCGATTTTCTGCATTTGAATGGATTACAGTCGCACGATTGTAACCTTCATCCAGTGGCAGAATTTCCAGTTTAATCTCTAAAAATTCAGAAAAAATCCTTAAAAAATCAGAAAAATCAGAAAATCACCTAAAATGAATTTTGTTGTGTGCATTCATGACCCTAGATTTAATTTTCAGTATAATTGCATTTAGAACAATGCCACCACGGAGACCTAATTCTCCTGAAAACCGACCCACCTCACATGCTAAATGAAAGTAAACCGGAAAATAAAATGTTTTCAAAATGATTTTCTCACAAAACCAAAAATACAGGGACGTTTCAAAATGTTTTCCAGGTCTAATCGGGCTGGCTAGTCGAGCCGACCCGGTTATCCCCCTAAATGCATGTTCCCAATTTCCAATTTCCCAATTCTATCTTGTTTGAGTCCTATTTATGGTGTGCTATAAACTATGCTAACCGTCTGTTTTGCAGCTTTTAGTTTATTTTTATTTTTATTTTGGATGTAATTAATAGTTTAATCCGTGTATTTTAGGCGATTGTATTTTTCTAAATAAATAATGTATTTTAGGCGTTTGTAAGGTGAGGTTGAGAGTTTTTATTTTTATTCGATCGGGTTGTAATAACTTAATTATTTTACTGCTTTCTATTTTATTTTATCTGTGTGTACGCTGCATGCTTTTTATTAATAAAAATGAACTTTAGAATTATAAAATACAATCTATGAACATTGGCCGAATTTTATTTTGATTAGACATGAAATAGGGGACTTGTCCGGAGCTAGATCTCTAGATAGTGTAGTGGCCTTTCGTCCGGTTCAGCTAAATTGAAATTTCCCGGTTGAACTGAGCTGGGTGGCGACTCCTACACTATTTATCGAAACTTAGGTCTCAATTCTTTTATGAAGTAATGAATTTTATTATAAAAAAAACCCCGCACGAGGGAGGTTGCCCGATCTCGAGGCTCCCTTCCGAGAGAGTCCGCGTTCCTTCGAAAATGTCATCCGCTCACAGTGGCGACTCCGCTGGGGAAGTTTCTTACAAAAGTTTTCCTAAAAACTTAAAAGAATTTGACAAGCCCTAAAAAGTGTCTAATCAAAATACAGTGGATGATTCTTGTATGGTGTTTTATTTTGCATTCTTTAGTTAGACATTCTTGCATTACGTTAAGTATCCAAATTTTAGCCCGGTGAATTGTTGAAGTGTCGCCTATGTTCCTCTTGGTCTTAGGGGCATGGATACGAAACACCGACCATAGCCTTCGGATCCTTGAGTGGGGAGAAGTGAGGAGTATACTTTGCTATGGGACCCTTGATTTTTAACCTGACTTGGACCAAACTCATATAGGTAACCTTAGTTGGATTCCCCTAGGATAGCAAAATGAATTGTGTGAATGCTATAAATTGCGCCTTCATCATCCCCGGTTGGTGATCAAAGAGAACCCCTCCTAGGACTCGGTTAGAATTTTCAAAAAAAAAAAAAATTGACCACGTTTGGAGAAATAAGGTTGGAGGAATACGCTTCGTGTGCCATGTGTTTCTCGCCATCCCATGACATACCGTCATTGTCATTTTCATGAACATGACATGCCATACTCAGAAAGCATTTGTGTGATACTAACTCACATATTTTCTGCAGCCATTTGCATTTTGTTTTCGTGTGTGAATACATTAAATCATCCGTGTGCCATTCATACTAACTATTTCTTTTATAGCCATAACATTATATTGGTGTGTTAACATATTTTCACAAAAGCATACACAACATCATTATGTATGTCATGCATCCTAACCACTTTTTTGTGCAACCATTTGCATTTTGTGTGACATAAGCATCCATGTCATCGCGTCTCATTTAAATTAAGGACATTCCAAGGGTGCCCATCATGATCATATCATTTCATAACATATCAAGAGTTCTAAAACTGCCCATGTTCTGCCTGTGCACTGGATTGCACTGGGCCATTCCACCAAATCCTCTCATTCAATACAGACCACAATGATCCTAGGTTTATTTCTGTGTGACAATTTACACGAGGCATTTCATGACAACATGCTTATTTATCATAAATATCATGTGACACCGTGGTCCACGTTGAATCACTTCATGGCATTATTACATCATTTAATGTGCTCCCCAAGTGCCGGACTAGTACACATATAAGGGCATTTCATAACATTACTAGATCATGAAAGGTGTTCTCCGAAAGCCGAACCTCTGTCCGTGCTACATGTGAATTTCTTATAACATCATTTCATATCGTATGACTCAAAAGCATCAGAACTCTGTCAATGGGGCGGCCCCATACGACCATTTCATGTCATCCATAGACCTACAAAGCGTCGAAACCCTATCCGTGTGTCGGCACGCATGTGACCATCTCACAAAATTCACTAGGTGCCCCAAAAGCACTGAACCCTTGTCCGTGTGAATGGTCCACACGTGATATTTTTGCATAGCATTGGGTGTTCTTGGAATGTCCGGAAAAGAAAACAGGATAATAAGTAGAAATCATTTTTATCATCATTTCATGCACAACATCATTCCATTCATTCATTATAAGCATTTTCAATGTCTCACTCTTCATGGAACCATTCCATTAACTCATGTCCCTAAACATCTCCTATATGATGTCGAGTAGAATAAACTAGAGCGACCTTAGACAAGATCTCAGGCTTCAAGGGCTGTTGGGGACCGAAGAGCAGTTGAAACAGAAAGTGATGCTGATTCCGGGGAAGAAGTAGAGATGGCTAATACAACATCGAGTCTTGCAGATGCTTTAAAGGATTTCCTGAGATCACAGGATTTCTGTGATATGCTCAAGGAGGAAATACGGGCTGTACTAAGAGAAGCCGGGGAAACTGGTGGTAGCGGGACCGGAAAGGAGAAAGAGGCCAAATCATCCCAGCAAGGTGGTGCGGCGGACAGTGGCCTTTATCAAATATTACAGCTTCAACACCAAAATTCAGGTGAAGCTGCATGATTTGGAACGAATTAAGCAAAAGCCCAATGAGTCTTTTGATGAATATTATCAATGATGGATGAACAAGATGATCTTGCTGAAAAACCGCCCTGATAAAGATGAATTGATCCAGAAGTTGATAGATGGTAGTAGAGACATCTTCAAGAACAATATGAAGTTCCATCCATTTAGTGAGCTTAGTGAAGTATACGGCATGGCCATGAAAATCGAGCGAGATGAGGAAGAGAAAGCAGCAAGCCATAAAAGTTGTAGGAATTCAGGGTATAGTTTTGGGTACAGGTCAATAGCTGCAGCCGGGTCTGGTAGTGGCTTTAGTTCAGGTTCTAGAGGAAAAGGGGGGCAATCTTCAGAGGTGAAGCAGGTTGAGGTTGCCACGGTAACCTAGCAGCCAAACAATCAGAGCAAGAATCCAGGAGGACAGGGTATATCCCCTTAGACTCTCCCATTAGACAAAATCTTTGCGAAGTGCAGAAACAGGGGATTGTTGCAGCCCCTAAAGCCATTTAAAAAGCCTGCTTATACGGATAAAGATAATTTCTCTACGTACCATGTTGTGACTGGCCACAGAACCAATAATTGCTACAAACTGAGGGATGCTATTCAAAAGTTAATTGATGAAGGGAAATTGCAGGAACCCCCTAAACCCAACACAAAAACCAACCCGTTGTCGGCATTTGAGAAGCGGGTTAACATGGTACACTCAGGATTGCTAGCTAATTTCATTTTTAATCAAGTCCTTCAAGCAAACCCTGCTATACAGTCTGTAGCAATCAATGAAGATGAGGTAGAGGTAGAATGTGAGGCGAAGGTGGAACAGAAAGAAATTAAGCCGGTGAGCTTGAATAACCTCGACTCAGAGGATGAATATGAGGATTTTAGTGGGGAAGAGACAGTTAAGCCTCCAGCTATCGAGAAGCTAAAAATTCAAGAAGTCCAGAATGTGACCCGAAGTGGTAGGGTTTATCAACCGGCAACCCAAGTGAAAGATAAGGCCCCGGTGACTGGATCGAGTAGTACGTCAACATAGGAGAGAGAAGAGAAGGAAGATCTGGTTATTTCTCAGTTGAAGAAAACCCCTGCCCAAGCTAATTTGTGCCATCTGCTTTTGACCTCCAAGGAGCATAGGGCGGCCTTAGTAAAGAAGTTGTCAGAAATTAAGGTTTCCCCCATTGCATCGCCGGAAGCCATGTGTTGTCTGTTGGATAAATCCATTCAGGGGCTCCCGACATTGTTTTTTCTGAAAAGGACTTGCTTAATGAGGGAAAAGCTCATAATAAAGCCCTCTACATCAGAGCCCATGTGATGGACAAAGTAATGCCATGCGTGATGGTGGACGATGGGTCGGCATTGAACATATGTCTATAAAAAATGCTACCATGTTTGGGCTTGAACAAAGATGCTCTGAAGAAGTCCTCCATGGTGATCCGGACATATGATGACTCCAAAAGAACTATAATTGGGACTTTTGAGACTGAAGTGGAGGTTGGGCCAGTTAAGTCAATGGTCGTTTTCACCGTGATAGACATCCCAGTCACTGTCTCCCTGCTGTTGGGAAGACCATGGTTCCACCCATTAGGAGGTGTCCCTTCTACTCTGCATCAGAAAATAAAATTCTCGATAAATGGTGAGATTGTAACTGTTGAGTCAGATGCCCAATCTATGATTGCTGCTGTAAGTGAAGGGGTTGTACCATTTGGCGGGTTCTAAATCACCATGGTCGGGGAAGAGGGAGCCACAGATGCTCCAATGGTCATTTATGAAAACTATATGCCGGAATGGCTATCTAAATATTTGCATAAGTAGAATTTTGTCCCGGGCATGGGACTCAGAATCAACCTGTAAGGGTGCCTGAGTTTAATATTGACTCGGGAAAGCTGAAACAATTTGGGCTAGGGTATGCAGAAGAAACATCTTACCAAAGGAATTAGAGAAGGGGCAAGAACGGTAAGCCTATGATGAAACCATTCATAAAGGTAGGGGAAGAGCTGTACAATGGCCAGGCTGAACCAGTGAGAGTCGGGAACATTGAATACCCCGGCTTTGAGATATTTTCTGATGTCGTAAACTTTGAGAAGAGCCGAGAAGAACCAGTCGCCCCCGTGATGGTGGAAAAGGTAGTCACTAAGCGTACTATTCTGCAAAAAGAGCTGCCTGAAGAGATAACAGAAGTAGTAAAGGCACCTAAGCAGAAAACTAAAGAGAAAGTCTGTGATGAAGCTGTAGAAGCAATTTCAGGCGCGCTGTCCGCCGCCTTAAGCAAGGCATTTGGGAAGTCCAAAGAAGGGTTTAGAGAGGAGCTGATGACCAAGGTAAACTTGGATTCTGTAGTTGCTGAGATAGCCAAGATCATGGAAAAGGCTAAGGCGCAGATGGCTGAAAGTGAGGAGACCACTATTACTGCTGAGAAAGAGACCAAAACAGCTGTAGATCCAAATGATGCTCTGAAGATGAAAGTGGAAGCTGAAGAAATGCAAGGCCCTTCGACTGTGGAGGATGAAAATGATTTTATTGTATCTATTTCTTCCATTTTCAATGTGAATGATGTACTTTATAACAAGTTTAACGTAATGAAATCTCATTTTGCTTACTTGTGTGATGTTTATCTTGATAATTCTATGCATGCATTTGAATCACCATCAAGCATATTTAGCATTCATGGCACTGCATTGCATGAAATCAACATAAGTACAAATGAAAACCCTAAAATCGTATTCATTTCACATGAGCTAAAACCCGAGGAAGAGAGAGAACTTGCAAGAATATTGCAAAAACATGTTAAAGCTTTCGCTTGGTCATACGAAGACATGCCAGGTGTAGACACAGAGATAGCAGTTCATAAGATCCCAACTGACCCTAAGTTCAAACCAGTGAAGCAGAAACTGAGAAGGCTGAGGCTAGAGTGGGCTACATTGGTGAAAGAAGAAGTGGCTAAGCAGATAGATGCCAAATTCCTTGAAGTGGTGGAGTATACAGAATGGCTAGCCAATATCATCCCAGTACCTAAAAAGGATGGCAGGGTCAGAGTATGTGTTGACTACAAAGACCTGCACAAAGCATGTCCAAAAGATAACTTCCCATTGCCTCACATCGATGTCTTGGTTGATAGTGCAGCAAAAGCAGTAATGTATTCCTTCATGGATGGGTTTTCAGGGTACAACCAGATCCTGATGGATATGATAGATAAGATGAAGAAATCATTCATCACAGAATAGGGTACTTTCTACTACAGAGTAATGCCCTTCAGATTGAAGAATGCTGGAGCCACTTATCAAAGGGCTGTCACAACTCTGCTGCATGATATGATACACAAAGAAGTCGAAGTGTATGTCGATGATATGCTTGTCAAATCAATGACCCGATAGGAACATCCTGTTATCCTGGATAGATTTCTTACACACATTGGAGAATATAACTTGCGACTCAATCCTAAGAAGTGTATATTCGGGGTTACATCAGGAAAGCTGTTGGGTCATGTAGTCAGCCAGAGGGGAATAGAAATGGACCCAGATAAAATCAAAGCTATTTGAGATATGCCAGCTCTAAAAACAGAGAAGGAAGTCCGCTCATTCTTGGGCTACTTACAGTACGTCAGTCATTTCATAGCACGATTGACCTCCACTTGTGAGCCAATTTTCAAGCTGTTAAAGAAAGATCAGCCAATTGTATGGGATGACAGATGTCAGTTGGCGTTCGAGAAAATCAAAGCTTATCTGGTAAATCCGCCAGTTCTGAGCCCACCAATTCTAGGGAAGCCTTTGATCTTGTATTTGGCCGTTGAAAATTCCTCTGTAGAGGCAATGTTGGCACAAGAACAAGATGACAAGAAGGAGTATCCTATTTACCACCTCAGTAAAAAGCTGCTGGAGTATGAAACCAAGTACACACTGGTTGTGAAGACATGTGTGGCAATGATCTGGTTGACCAAGAAGCTACGCCACTACTTCTAGTCATACAAAGTATAAGCCGTGGCAAAGGTGGACCTAATGAAGTATCTTTATAAAGCACCGGTGTTGGTGGAGAAATTATCTAGATGGCTCTTGCTTTTGTCAAAGTTCGACATTGAATACATCACTAAGAAAACCATCAAAGGCCGAGCTGTAGCAGAATTTCTAGCAAATCAGCCACTAGAATTAGATTACACAAAGAATTTGGAGTTCCCGGGCGAACATTTGGCCATGGTGGAAATTAAGAGATGGGTTATGTGCTTCGATGGTGCCGTGAATAGAAAGGGTGCTGGAATCGGGGTACTCATGGCAACACCGGATGGTGAAATCATTCCTTTGTTAAAGAGCTTGGATTTTCCCATGACCAACAACGGAGCAGAGTATGAAGCATGCTTGTTCGGGATGGAAAATCTATTGACACTAGGGGCAAATGATGTCTTGATCGTTGGAGATTCACTTTTAGTGATTAAACAAGCTCAAGGTGAACAGGAGTTGAAAGAAGAAGCCTTACGGCCCTACTTGGAGCTGCTACAGTACAGAAAAGAGTCATTTGTCCAATATGAATTCAGACATGTCACCAGAGATGAGAATAAGATGGTTGATGTGCTAGCAACACTGTCTTCTATGTGGGAGAATCCAGAGGAAACTCAAGTACAACCACTGGTTATAGCAACTTCCAGACAACCCTGCTTCAAAGTGTACGAAGTGATGGAATTGACAGCTGAAGAAAAGCCATGGTTCTTCGATATTCACCAGTATGTGAAGGAAGGAAAATATCCAAAGGGAGACAGTACCGCTGATAAGGTGTCATTAAGAAAGCTAGCCAGTCAGTTCAAAATTTTTCAAGATAGGCTATACAAGAGAACAACAAATGGGATTCTTCTAAGATGCCTGACAGAACAAGAAGCAGAAACGGTGATGCAGCAGGTGCATGTGAGGTCCTGTGGCCTACATATGAATGGACTTGCTATGGCCAGGAAGATAATGAGACAGAAGTACTTCTGGATGACTATGCAGGCTGATTATATAAGGAAAGTAAAGAGATGTCACTAGTGTCAGATCTATGCTAATATCAGTCATCTGCTGCACTTGAATTATAGAATCCGGCATCCCCTTAGCTGTTATCAGCATGGGGGATAGATATGATTGGTGAAATTCATCCTGCAGCATCTAACGGACACAGATTCATAGTTGTGGTAGTTGACTATTTTTCAAAATGGGTGGTGGCAGAATCCTTCGCTAATGTAACAGCCAAGCAGATGGTTAAGTTCATCCAAAAGAACATCTTCCTTCGATATGGGATTCCCCATCATGTAATGACTGACAACGGAGTGCAATTCTAAGGGGCAACAGCTGAGTTATTTGCAGAACATGGCATTGAGCATCATAAGTCTTCTCCATATAGGCCCCAAGCTAACGGCGCGGTGGAAGCAGCTAATAAGGCAATAAAGAAGATCTTATCGAAAATGGTAACCACTTACAGAGACTGGGCTAATAAATTGCCATATGCCCTTTGGGGTTACAGAACCAGTGTTAGGACACCAACAGGGGAGACTCCATATGCCTTGGCGTATGGTATGGAAGTAGTGTTACCAGTAGAAATATAGCTTAAGTCACTCAGGGTCACCTTGGAAGCTCAGTTACCAAAGACTGAATGGGCTCAAGCTAGATACGAGCAGTTGGCGGTGCTAGATGAAAAGCGGTTGAAAGCACTGGATCACTTATAGATGTACCAACGCAGAATGGCCAGAGCATATAACCAGAATGTGAAGTACCCCAGGTGGTAGTTGAAAGCGGGGGACTTGGTTCTGAAGCAATTGAGACATTCAAATGTCGATGTTAAGGGGAAGTTCAGACCTAACTGCGAAGGACCCTATGTTGTGAAGAAAGTGCTATCGAAAGGTGGTGTCAGCATCATGGATATGGATGGAAATGAGTTCGCAAATCCTGTCAACCATGACCGCTTAAAGCTTTATCATGTCTTAAAAAAAAGTATCTGCTAGGTTGAAAACTCAAAAAGAGCGGCCTAGGCAAATGTTAAGACACGAGAGAAAATGATCAGTCAGAAAATCTGAAAGGGACGACTGGTGACGGATTTTGCCCCTGTGTGGAGTGTATACCATTTTGGGAACCAATCCTTTCAAATGTACTCATTTTGATTTTATCAATAAAGTGAAATTTTTGTTCAAATATATTTGTGTGGTTATCTCAAATGCATAAACAAAGTTATATTGCTTAAACATCCATTTAAGAAAAGCACTTTGCATTTAACTATTTGAACATATCACATTATTTAACAATGGAGATGTACTAAATACATACAATCTGAAATCTTTTATCATCCTCCAAATCTAATTCATCTTTCCAAGGAGCAACAGTGGTTGTCCAAGAACTTGACTATTGAAGAAATCAAGCTGAATAAAGGTTACACTGGCCTGATGAGTTGCTCTTTTCATCTGCTCTCTTGGACTGATTTTGTGAAACCTTATTTCCTACCGTCAATGGCTTCTAACAAGAAATTGAACCCCAATACTGCTACTTACAGCACTTATCTACATTATATCACCACCAAAAGGATGACGGGGCAAGTAGTCATGGTGCTTTTTGCAGGTGATCTTTGTTCATCATAAACTTGTAAAAAAAAAAGAGAGAAGAAGCTCGCTGGGGTGAAAACCGAAAAGGTACCCCAGGCAAAAGTTAGAGCGGCTCGCTGGGCTGAAAACCTACATGGGCAGTCCAGGCAAAATTTAGAGCACTACCAGATTCATAAATCACAGGAGCAGAAGGATACAATCTCTTCACCGTTTCCCCACAGGAATCCTTACAACATTTCCCCAGCAGGATCCTTCACATTACTCCCCAGTGGGACAATTACAAAGGATACTATGATCCTTTCCCTAACAGATGTCACACATCCCCAGCAGTCATCTCATTTCCTCAGCAGTCCTTAGATGCCTCCAACAAGGAAAAGCTTTATGCAAAGAGTGTCTTCTACCAGCCAAGGGCAAAACGTACCTTCCCCAGCAGAAAGGAAAAACATCAACATTAAACTAACAACAAGAAATGCATCCTTTTGGATCCACATGCATATACATCATCTTGCATACATGCACAATATACATAGAGCATTCATCCCCAGCTAGTCTTATATCTTGATCGAATGGGGCAAAAATTTCTTTATCAAAATCTCTCGATTAAGAAATGAAGACTCACTATTTCAAGTACAGGAATTCGTCATCACTATTTCAGACATGGATAAGTCCCCAGTAGATCTGCCTCGGGTAATATAGACCCGGTATCGACCCAGATTGGCTTCATTCTATAATCCCTAGCAGATCCGCCTCGGGTAATATAGATCCGGTATTGGCCCAGATCGGCTTCATTCCATAATCCCCAGCAGATCCACCTCAGGTAATATAGACTCGGTATCAACCCAGATCAGCTTCATTCCATAATCCCCAGCAAATCTGCCTCGGGTAATATAGACCCAGTATCCACCCAGATCGGCTTCATTCCATAATCCCCAGTAGATACGTCTCAGGTAATATAGACTCGGTATCGGCCCAGATTGGCTACATTCCATAATCCCCAGCAGATCCACCTCGGGTAACATAGACCCGGTATCAGCCCAGATCGGCTTCAACAAGTCAGTCGCACGCTTTATTTCTTGCATCCACGGTGCTTCAATCCACGCTCTCAAATTCATCACCCCAGGTATTTTAGCCCTAGAGTAGGGTGTCGAATTTGATCACACGAAGGGCAGCTGTAAGCATCGGAATTTTCCAGACTAAAAAAAAATTATGCCACGACTGTAATTACAGTCGTGGGGCTGTATTACAGTTGTACGATTGTATTATCGGAGCAGGTACAGCAGCCCATACCTTGTGAATTAAAAAATGGGGCTGATTTGATGGGCAATTAATGCTCAGATTCTCAGCAGAAGAAAGCCAGAAATAAAAGGAGAAAGAGAGGAAGAGAAAGGACTTTTTTGGCTCTGGGAAATTTGGGAGGAAATTGAGAGAGAAATTGATAAAGAACAGAGAGAAAAAGGAGGGAAAAAGAAAATCCAACATAAAGCTCAATCTTTTCCTCCTCTTTTTCTTTTGATTCTTAAGTGTTAAAGTTTAAAACTTAATAGAAATCATAGGTTAATAACTTGACACTTAAAACTCAATCAATTTCAGACCTTAAACCTATTGAAATCCGTGACATTTTGGAGATTTTGGAATTAATTTTGGGAACCTTCACTCAAAGGAAAAGAAGCAATTTGGAGGTGATTGGGGCGTTTCCAGTGATCAATCCTACGGTGGATCAGTGCCACAAAGGTAAACATACTTCAAACCTTCATTTTCTTGCTTTTTCTGGGTGATTTGATGTGTTTTTGTGCATAAAAACCCAATTTTTAGGCTTGCTGTTTCTGGAAATCAAGAACAGCCGTACGGCTGTTCTTGTGGTGAAGAACAGTCGTATGACTGTAATTACAGTCGTGCGAGTGTTCTTGATTTCCCGCGGTCTTTAGTTTTATTTGAATAAAATTTTGGCCATTTTCTGCATTTGAATGGATTACAGTCGTACGACTGTAACTTTCGTCTAGAGGTAAAATTTCCAGTTTAATCCCTAAAAATTCATAAAAACCCTAAAAAAATCAGAAAAATCAGAAAATCACCTAAAATGAATTTTGTTGTGTGCATTCATGACCCTAGATTTAATTTTCAGTATAATTGCATTTAGAACAATGCCTTGACGGAGACCCAATTCTCCCGAAAACCGACCCACCTCACATGCTAAATTAAAGTAAACCGGAAAATGAAATGTTTTCAAAATGATTTTTTCACAAAACCAAAAATACAGGGATGTTTCAAAATGTTTTCCAGGTCTAATTGGGCTGGCTAGTCGAGCCGACCCGGTTATCTCCCTAAATGCATGTTCCCAATTTCCAATTTCCTAATTCTATCCTGTTTGAGTCCTATTTGTGGTGTGCTATAAACTGTGCTAACCCTCTGTTTTGCAGCTTTTAGTTTATTTTTATTTTTATTTTGGATGTAATTAATAGTTTAATCCGTATATTTTAGGCGATCGTATTTTTCTAGATAAATCGTGTATTTTAGGTGTTTGTAAGGTGAGGTTGAGAGTTTTTATTTTTATTCGATCGGGTTGTAATAACTTAATTATTTTACTGCTTTCTATTTTATTTTATCTGTGTGTACGCTGCATGCTTTTTATTAATAAAAATGAACTTTAGAATTATAAAATACCATCTATAAACATTGGCCGAATTTTATTTTGATTAGACATGAAATAGGGGACTTGTCCGGACCTAGATTTCTGGATAGTGTAGTGACCTTTCGTCCGGTTTAGCAACACTAAAATTTTCCGGTTGAGCTGAGCCGGGTGGCGACTCCTACACTATTTATCGAGACTTAGATCACGGTTCTTTTATGAAGTAATTAATTTCCCAAAAGTGAATTTTATTATAAAAAAACCCCACGCGAGGGAGGGTTGCCTGATCTCGAGGCTCCCTTTCGAGAGAGTCCGCGTTCCTTCGAAAACGTCATTCGCTCACACTTGCAGAACATATCTCATGTGTGGGGCGAGGTGTGAGGGAGCAGCTGGAAAAAGTGCCTTCTTGAGCTTCTTCATCATCTTGAGGGGCTGGAGTTTAGGTTCAAAGAGATTTGAGAGAAAAAGGGAGGCACAAGAAGAAGGAAATTGCGCTTTATGGGAAAGAAAGCCATCCACCACTATTTTAAAGGTTCTGCCCCTTTCCCACTAGAGCCACGCATATCTAGCAATGTGGCAAGTCACAGCCGCGTGGCTCTTTTACAACTGCACGGCTGTGTCTTGCAAAATTAGAGCTGCACGGCTCTAGCACTTAAGTAAGCAAGTTTTCTCAATTTTTCATGGTTTCCATTCATGCCAATATAATCTCGAGAAGGGTATTTCTTGCCTTTTACAGGCATCCAGGGGCAAAAATAGCCAAGTCATATTTATTCTTGATCGAAGGGGGAAAAAATTTTTGTTTCTAAAATTATCTATCAAGGTATAAATACGCATTCTCAACACAACTTCCAAACCAACGTCCCCTGGGCCGACTTCAAATCAATGCCCCCTGGGCCGACTTCAAACCAATGCCCCCTAGGCTGACTTTAAAATCAACACCCCCTGGGCCGACTTCAAATCAACGCCCCCTGGGCCGACTTCAAACCAATGCCCCCTGGGCCGACTTCAAATCAGCGTCCCCTAGGCTGACTTCAAATCAGCGCCCCCTAAGCTTACTTAAAACCAAGGCTCCCTGGGCCGACTTCAAATCAGCGCCCCCTGGGCAGTCTATAAGCCAACGCCTTTTGGGCCAACTTCAATATCAATGCTCAGAAAGCCGATTTTGATGGTATAGCTACACCACAGTGAGCTGATCTCGACGGTATAGCTCCACCAAATAGAGTCAACTTCAGAGTCAAGGCCAATGTCCCCAGCTAGATGTTGCGCCTATTCCTCGACAAACCAAGACGTCAGGTACATTTTCTTTTCCTTTCACACTGCACTCCTAATCGCGAGACCAAACTCAATCCAGGCTTAACAGCCCAACCACGAATTGACTATGATCCCGCGAGGGGTAGCCTATGTGCACGGGTTTTCCCGACCTATGTAATGAGAGTCCTTTATTACCTGTTAAGCTGAAGGATGTGAATTAGACTTGAGAATGAGCGGGATGCTGCCTAGAATGTCCCGAATGCTCTAAAAACCAAACCATCCTTGATCCGAAACCCCGAGAAAGGTCCTTCGAGGGATTAGAGGGCTTAGAGGTGAGTGTAGGATTTAGGAGAATCAGTCACTGTTATGGTTTGGGCCACATGGCTGTAGTTTCAAAACTACAGCCGTGCAGCTATAGACCAGAGCCGCGTGGCTGTAACCCCTAGAGCCGCGTAGCTCTAACGAGTGGCCAACTTGCTTGCAGAAAATAAAGCAAGTTGGCGGAAAAGGGGGCGAGGCTTAAAAAAAAAACTTCATCCGAAATCCTTGGAAGCAATTTAATACGAATTGACAACAGGGGGCAGGAGGTGGTGGACAAAAAGGAAATTGAGGGATTTCTAGAAAAGGATTTAGAATTTAGAATAAAAAAAAAGGGAAAGAAAAACAGAGAGAAAGAAAAATAGAGAGAGGAGAAAAATAGAGCGAGAAAACCAGAACTTGAGGACCAGAAAACTTCTTAGAAACCGAGATGGAAGGATTCTTGTGTTGGATATGCCCTATTCCCGAGGCATTGGTCCTTGTATTTGTATCATACATTAATTGGATTCATGTATTATACTTATTTGTGTTATTAATAAAGGCATTAATTCATTTATTATATTTACCTGGTGTAATATATTAAATGAAGTATCCTATGGACATATCCATATCCATGATGACCAGTGTCATGCACTTGGCAGTAAGACCATGGATAGGGTAAGCGATATGACCATAAATAGATCCGTAGTCTGTTCCAGTCATGGGAATGAATAGAACAATAGACTATCATTAACCTAGTTGTATGGCGGTGTGTTACTGGTGATTGGACATGGAATGTCAACCAAGTTAATGGGTACGTGCATAAGGGGCATGGTACTAGATAGATCCACTGAACGAGAAATCCACATGGTATAGTATCACAAGTGATTCTCGTGTAGTACTTGTATGGATCCTTTGACCTGACCACATGATGGTGTTGCATGTGAGGTCGCATACTTAGGGGTACGCCTAAAGGGCCTGCAATAGGGTGGCAAGTACGGGTACTTTCGGGTATGTCACTTAGCATGGTGATGCCATGGATATGCAGAAGGGATTTGTCACTCAGTAGTCCACTGGGAAGATATCACCGGCCTCTTGGTGAATGCGACTGATAAGAGTGTGGCCACACCTAAACAAGTGGGAACTTGTTTGTGAACTTCAGTGCATTCGGGATCAAGTTAATGTCCGGACACAAAAGAGGGTGATCAATCCATGCCTCTGTGTTGGACACCGATATCAATGACATGGGATGTACAAGTTTAAACTACAGGGTTATGATATCAGTTGGACTGCCATCTCCATCTTAATTGGGGGCGGCAGTGGCTTGCTAGAGCCCAACTGCAGTCTGTGGGCCAAAGGCCCACTGCCAACATAAAGATGGGCCCATGGGATCGTACACATTAAGAGACTGAACACCGACTTAAGGAATCACATGCATACTTGGAGTATACACTCTGGAGAAAGAGGTATATATATATTAATTACATTATAAAGATCAATTGGATTGATCCTAATAATAAAATTAATATATTTAATTGGCTCATCATAATTAATTTGATTAATTATGAGATTATTTCCTAAGTGGAAATATTAATATGTATAGGTTTACATATGATTTTATTTTGTGAAGATCTAATTTTAATTTGATGGATTAAATTAATTGGTCAAACTAATTTTAATTTAAATGTAAATAATATATTACTTGGTGTAATTTATTAAATACATGGGTATATTAAAGTTGGGCTTCAAATTAATTTAAACCAGATTAATTAAAATAAGATTGGGCCTGAATTAAAAGAAGGAAGCCCACACAAAATGAATGAGCCAAGTTGGGCCTTAATTCCCTTAGGGAATTCGGCCAACCCAGGGTTTTAACCCTAGGAGAATTTGGCCAAAGTGGGTGTAACATACTATAGCCAAAATTTGTCTCTTCTCTTCTCTCCATAGTTCGTGTTTTCCGACGCTAGCACGGGTGGTGTTCGTTAGATGTTCGTGTACGTGAACGAGGAGGGATTCTATATTGATTCCTGCAGTCTGCATCCATCTCTGAAAGAGATATTCCGGGTAAGAGAATTATCTCTTTCTATTAAATTTTTGTTTTTACAATTTCCATTTCAATTGCTCCTGGGCACGGATTCGAGGAAATCATCGCGTTCTTCCGCTTTTATCGGCTGATTTCCGGTGAAAAATCCCAACAGTGGTATCAGAGCGGGCTTTTGATCCGTGAAAATTGTTAAAATTGGTTGAATCCCATGTTTTAAAATTGGAGATTTTTTATTGGGGCTCTTGGTTTGGGTTTAAGATTTTTCCCCATTTGATTTTCATACAATTGAAATTGAATATGCATATTGGTTTGTGTTTGTTTAATTTAATTGTATGTTTTTGGAATTCTTGGTGAATTTCTTGTTGATGGATGCCTTGATTTATTTTTATATTTTTTTTCTGTTTAAAAAAAAATCTGGCTGTTCCCGGGGTGCTGGGCTGCCGGTGGCTGAATCGTCGCGGCCGGCCGCCCCACGCGACGGGAGCAACAGCAACAACCGCTGCTGGGCAGTGGCTGCCACACTGCAGCAGCGGGTAGCCGCTGCTGCCCCTAGCAGTGGCTACTGCTGCTAGGTCAACTTGGTTGCCCTAGCCGCAGCGGGCCGGGCCCAGTGTTTTTTGGATTTGGCGGGTTTTGGGCCCGGGACCCAGTTTTGAAATTTTAATTGGTTTTAAAATTCGTGTGTTTAAATTTATGTAATTTAAATGCATGTGGTTTCTTGAATGAAATTTTATTTTATTCATGTGATATCAATTTTGGAAATTAATATGGTTAATTCAAATTGGTTCGGGTAATTTTGGCACAATTACTTGGACGGCTGAATTGGACCCATGGTTTCCCAATTCCAGTGGGAGCAGTTGGACTACCTGGGCTGGAGGCCCAAAGCTCGTTAAGGGTTAGAACCATGGTGGATTGGCGATTTCTATATAATGGCTTGGACATAATTGAAATGGGCTTAAATCATGCATTATAACATGCTTATGAATTATATGTATTGGATGCATATGGGTGATTAAATATTTTGTATGATTGGATGCTATTGGGCCTTATTCGAGATGGGTTGTATTTTCTTTTTAGGTAAATACGGCCTGTGCGTCGTTTTTCTTTTGATGTAATTTTATTTTATTCAATTATTATAAAATTTGTAAAAGAAGAAGCCCATGGAGTGGTGAGCCCAAGTGGAGGTGCAAGCCCAAAAGGAAGAAGATGGAGGTCCACCTGATATTGTTTTCTAGTATAGGCTTACTAGAATAATATTAGGATGTAATAAAGGCCCATAGCAATCCATTTTACTTATTTATTTAATTATGCTTTATATTTATATGCATGTATGTATGTATGATCCAACCGCATTTCACCCGCCTCATGTATGCAAGCCGTTGTTAATTGAATCTAAACACCAAATGAAATTACTAAGTCGCTTAAAAGTGCTTCCCTCATTCAAAACCGGCTCGAAGTGGGAATAGGCCAGTTGTAGACCATGCCCTCGCAGGATACACTGGAGTATTGTCACTTTGTATTGGGTTAGGGTATGAGATACTCTAACACTTGAATGGAGGGTTTGACTTAGCATGGGTAGTAGGATTCTCCTGGCCCTAAGCACAGATGGGTAAGTGCCAACAAGCCCATCAAATCGAGAGTCCCTAGGTTGGGATTGGATGGCGTTCCTACCTAAATAGTTAGGGTATAGTTGTACCAGGCCCTCGTCTGGCTATATCTTAATGAAATATGGATCTCGGCCCATGAGCCCCACAACTGGGTTTAATTAATAACTTGATTCATTATTAATTTCATATGGGAATAACAAAGTAAAGTCCTTTATTAACACTCTAAATGTTTTTCTGTGTAGAAACTCTAAATGGCAAACAACAATACTTTATCACTGCGATCAATTCTTGAAAGGGACATGCTTTCCGGTCCTAACTTTTTGGACTAGTCTAGGAACTTGAGAATAGTTCTAAGACAGGAGTCCAAAGAGTATGTGCTGGAGAGGCCTGTACTAGCTGCGCGTCAAGGACGTAATCCACCGGCTGCCTAGCTGGAGGAATACGAGGTGCATGTCAAGGATAATAGGGATGTGACATGCCTAATGTTGGCCTGTATGGTCCCCGAACTGCAAAAACAGTTTATGGACCATCAAGCCTTTGCTATGATAACAACTTTAAACGAGATGCTTCAAGAGCAAGCTCGTCAGGAAAGGTACCTGACCAACAAGGCATTCCACTCCTGTAAGATGGGGGCTGGGACATCTGTGAGCGTACACGTGCTCAAGATGAAGGGCTATTTGGACACTTTAGCCCGTCTCGGATCGCCGATCTCTCAGGAGTTGGCGGTGGACACTATCCTAGCATCCTTGTCGGATTCTTATGATCAGTTCATCCTGAACTACAACATGCAAGGGATGAACCGCACTGTCAGTGAGCTACATGGGATGCTTAAGCTTACTGAGCAGTGTATCAAAAAGACTCCGCCGGTGCTGCTGGTCAACAAGGGGAACCCTCCTATTGCCAAGGGTAAGGCCAAGGAAAAGGCCAAGGCCAAGGCCAAGAAGGCCAAGGCCCAACCCAAGGCCCAGCAGAAGGTAGGTCCTGAGGATGTCTGTTTCGGGGTGTAGACAGGCGGGCCATTGGAAGAAATCATGTCCCAAGCTGATAGGAGAGCAAAGAAGGGGCCAAGGTGCGTCCTCCTCAGGTATTTATGCTATAGACATTAACCTTACTGTTTCAACATCCTAGGTATTGGATACTGGATGTGGTTCTCACTTTTGTTGCAATGTATAGGGACTTAAGAACAGAAGGTCACTGGGGTCAGGAGAGGTGGGCTTGCGGGTTGAGAATGGAGCAAGGGTTGCTGCCATAGAGATTGGCGAATACCACCTTGTGATGCCTGGTGGATTGGTTTTAATTTTAGAACAATGTTATTCCGTACCTGCTATGTGCAGGAATATTATTTCAGTTTCTATGTTGGATATTTCTGGATTTTATTTTACTATTTCTAATGGTAGAATTTCGATATCTAGAGAGGGATTATTTTATGGAGATGCTCTATTAAATAATGGCCTGTATATCCTGGACTTAAATGAAACCAATCACGTCTATAACATAAACACAAAAAGGGTTAAGCCAAACGAACTTAATCCTGTCTACCTATGGCATTGTCATCTCAGCCATATAAACGAGAAGTGCATAGCTAGGCTTCACAAAGCTGGAGTCTTAGGGTCATTTGACTTGGAGTCAATTGACACATGCGAATCATGTTTACGAGGCAAGATGACTAAGGCCCCTTTTAGCCAGAAGGCTGAAAGGGCCACTGGCTTATTGGACCTAATACATTCAGATGTATGTGGAACTATGAGCGTAACGACCAGAGGTGGACACTTGTACTTCGTCACGTTCACGGATGATTTCAGCAGATATGGCTATGTCTATCTGATGAAACACAAGTCTGAGACCCTTGATAGGTTCAAGGAATTTAGGAATGAGGTACAGAACCAGCTAGGCAGAAATATCAAAACCCTTCGGTCGGACCGAGGTAGTGAGTATATGAGCCTAGAGTTTGACTCATATTTGAGAGAGCATGGAATAGTTCCACAGCTCACTCCTCCCGGAACACCACAATGGAATGGGGTGTCCCAACGGAGGAATAAGACCCTGTTAGACATGGTTCGCTCAACGATGAGTAAAGCCTCTCTCCCAATTAGTTTCTGGGGACACGCCCTCAAGACAGCAGCTCTTATCTTAAATAATACTCCGACTAAGGCAGTGGAAAAGACCCCATATCAGATATGGACGGGCAAAGAGCCCAATGTGTTTTTCCTAAGGATTTGGGGATGTGAAGCACATGTCAAGAAATTGACTAGTGGCAAGCTGGAGCCCAAAACCGATAAATGCCTGTTTGTGGGCTACCCTAGGGAAACCAAAGGGTATTACTTCTACAACCCCGCCGAGAACAAGGTGTTCGTGGCAAGGAAGGGGGTCTTTCTAGAAAAGGAGCTCCTTTCCAAAAAAGACAGTGGGAGCAATGTTAAACTCAGGGAAGTTCAAGGTCCACAAGCTCCTAAAGAGGATAACTCGGAGGCCCAGGTGGAGCTTCCATAAGAGGAAGCACCGACCCAGGCCGCATAAGGACCTAGAAGGTCTGGTAGGGATCATCGGGAACCAGAGAGGTATGGTTTCCTCATCACCGATGATCAAACTCTTCTCATCTAGGATAAGGAAGAACCCAAAACCTACTAGGAGGCTATAGCAAGCCCACAGTCTGTGAATTAACGCAAAGCCATGGAGGTAGAGATGCAATCTATGTACGATAACCAAGTTTGGAACTTGGTTGATCCACCTTCGGGTGCTAAGGTAATAGGTTGCAAGTGGTGCTACAAGCTAAAGGCCGATAATACCTTCAAGGGGCGTCTGGTTGCGAAAGGTTTCAGACAAGTCCATAGAATAGACTATGATGAAACTTTCTCACCAGTAGCCATGCTCAAATCCATCATGATCTTACTAGCCATAGCGGCATGGTATGACTATAAAGTCTGGCAAATGGATGTCAAAACCGCTTTCCTTAATGGAAAGCTACTCAAGGATGTGTACATGACACAACCTGAGGGTTTTGTCGATCCAGAGTATCCGGGAAGGGTATGCAAGCTTCAAAGGTCCATTTATGGACTGAAGCAAGCATCCCAAAGTTGGAATCTTAGATTCAATGAGGCTATAAAGGAATATGGCTTCATACAGAATCAAGATGAGCCTTGTGTGTATAAGAGGACAAGTGGGAGCATTGTCACATTTTTGGTACTTTATGTGGACGACATCCTACTCATTGGAAGCGACATACCTACACTGCAAGGGGTAGAGCAGTAGCTGAGTAAGTGCTTCGCAATGAAGGACTTAGGTGAAGCTGAGATGATCCTAGGGATCAGGATCTATAGGGATAGATCAAATCGGCTTCTGGGCCTAAGTCAGGCCTCATACATAGACAAAGTTCTGAAAAGGTTCAGCATGGACCAGGCTAAGAAAGGTTTCTTACCAATGGGCCATGGGCTGAAACTTAATAAGAAGCACTATCCTAAGATAAGGGAGGACAGGGAGAACATGAAATTGGTTCCATATGCTTCGGCTATAGGATCAATTATGTACTCCATGTTATGTACGAGACCTGATGTCGCCTTTGCACTGAGTATGACGAGCAGGTACCAGCAGGATCCTGGGGAGGATCACTGGAAAGCTGTCAAGGCAATCCTTAAGTACCTTAACCGGATGAAGGATAGCTTCTTAGTGTATGGTGGTCAGGAAGTGCTATCAGTTACTGGGTACATTGATGCAAGCTTCCAGACTGACCAGGATGAGTACCAGTCACAGTCTGGGTATGTATTTTTGCTAAATGGTGGTGCTGTAAGCTAGAGGAGCTCAAAGCAACCAACCATCGCGGACTCTACAACAGAAGCGGAGTACATCGCTGCGTGTGATACGTCTAAGGAAGCTGTGTGGATGGGGAAGTTTATCAGTGAGTTAGGAGTAGTGCCAACTATCCAGGACCCAGTTGATATCTTCTGTGACAACAATGGGGCCGTTGCACAAGCTAAGGAGCCCCGGTCACACAAGAACACAAAGCACGTGCTCAGAAAGTTTCACGTCATACGAGAGATCGCGGAGAAAGGTGACATTGCATCGCACAGAGTGGACACCAAGGATAATGTCGCAGATCCTTTGACCAAGGCGCTGGCCCAGCCCAAGCACGAGGGTCATACTACATGTATAGGGATTAGGCCCATGCCTAGTTGGAACTAGTGCAAGTGGGAGATTATTGGATATGCCCTAGTCCCGAGGCATTGGTCCTTGTATTTGTATCATGCATTAATTGGATTCATGTATTATACTTATTTATGTTATTAATAAAGGCATTAATTCATTTATTATATTTACCTTGTGCAATATATTAAATGTAGTATCCTATGGACATATCCATATCCATGATGACCAGTGTCATGCACTTGGCAGTAAGACCATGGATAGGGTAAGCGATATGACCATAAATAGATCCGTAGTCTGTTCCAGTCATGGGAATGAATAGAACAAGAGACCATCATTAACCTGGTTGTATGGCGGTGTCTTACCGGTGATTGGACATGGGATGTCAACCAAGTTAATGGGTACGTGCATAAGGGGCATGGTACTGGATAGATCCACTAAACGAGAAATCCACATGATATAGTATCACAAGTGATTCTCGTGTAGTACTTGTATGGATCCTTTGACCTGACCATATGATGGTGTTGCATGTGAGGTCGCATACTTAGGGGTACGCCTAAAGGGCCTGTAATAGGGTGGCAAGTATGGTTACTTTCAAGTATGTCACTTAGCATGGTGATGCCATGGATATGCAGAAGGGATTTGTCACTCAGTAGTCCACTGGAAAGATATCACCGGCCTCTTGGTGAATGCGACTGATAAGAGTGTGGCCACACCCAAACAAGTGGGAACTTATTTATGAGCTTCAGTGCATTCGGGATCAAGTTAATGTCCGGACACAAAAGAGGGTGATCAATCCATGCCTCTGTGTTGGACACCGATATCAATGACATGGGATGTACAAGTTTAAACTACAGGGTTATGATATCAGTTGGACTGCCATCTCCATCTTAATTAGGGGCTGCAGTGGCTTGCTAGAGCCCAACTGCAGTCTGTGGGCCAAAGGCCCACTGCCAACATAAAGATGGGCCCAAGGGATCGTACACATTGAGCGACTGAACACCGACTTAAGGAATCACATATATACTTGGAGTATACACTTTGGAGAAAGAGGTATATATATATTAATTACGTTATAAAGATCAATTGGATTGATCCTAATAATAAAATTAATATATTTAATTGGCTCATCATAATTAATTTGATTAATTATGAGATTATTTCCTAAGTGGAAATATTAATATGTATAGGTTTACATATGATTTTATTTTGTGAAGATCTAATTTTAATTTGATGGATTAAATTAATTGGTCAAACTAATTTTAATTTAAATGTAAATAATATGTTACTTGGTGTAATATATTAAATACATGGGTATATTAAAGTTGGGCTTGAAATTAATTTAAACCAGATTAATTAAAATAAGATTGGGCCTGAATTAAAAGAAGGAAGCCCACACAAAATGAATGAGCCAAGCTGGGCCTTAATTCCCTTAGGGAATTCGGCCAACCCAGGGTTTTAATCCTAGGAGAATTCGGCCAAAGTGGGTGTAACATACTATAGCCGAAATTTGTCTCTTCTCTTCTCTCCATAGTTCGTGTTTTCCGATGCTAGCACTGGTGGTATTCATTAGGCGTTCATGTACATGAACGAGGAGGGATTCTACATTGATTCTTGCAGTCTGCATCCATCTCTGAAAGAGATATTTTGGGCAAGAGAATTATCTCTTTCTATTAAATTTTTGTTTTTACAATTTCCATTTCAATTGCTCCTAGGCACGGATTCGAGGAAATCATCACGTTCTTCCGCTTTTATCGGGTGATTTCCGGTGAAAATCCCAACATCTTGCTCACTTCTCAATCGTCTGAGTCTGTTTCGTATTTGTTTCGAATCGATTCGGGATCCATATTCGGGATTTCAGGATGTTCACAAGATTCTAAGTGCATTCTGACATTTCAATCCACTATCGATCGTCAAATACACTGGAACAACAATAAGGTAAACTCTGATAGGCCTTAAACTTGTGTTTATTGTTTTTATTGTGCATTTCTTCTTTGTTTCATCAATTTCCGGAAAACTGGCTGCCCAACTAGAGCCGTACGACTGTGTTCTCTTTGAATACCGCCGCGCAGCTATAGTTTCTTAGAATACGTCTGTGTTCTCGGTATTACAGCCGCACGGTTGTAGTGGTTAGAGCCGCACGGCTGTAGTCTCCAGAAGAAGACAGAATCACGGGATGATCCACACGGACGTCGTCGCGTGATGCTATCTTCGGAATCAAACTATTTTTGGTGTGTTTATTGTTTTCAGACCCTTGATGTATGTTGAAATTAGGAAACCCGTATGAACAGAACCCCGAGTTCCAGGATAACCGACCCGCTAAAAGGAAGAAATTTGTATGAAACCGAGCCAAATAGCTTTTCAAAACTGTTATCCAGCATAAAACCTACAGGGCGTTTCAAAACCGTTTTCCAGGTCTAGTCGGGCCAACTAGTCGAGTTGACTCGGTTATCCCCTAAATGCATGCCCCCGCTACTAAAATCCCAATTTGGTCCTGTTGTGAGTCTTATTCATGTTTATAATATAACTATACTAACCATCTATTTTGCAGCTTTTAGTTTTTCTTTTTATTATCTTGAATGTGTTTAATAGATTAACTCGTGTATTTTAGGCATTTGTAATTTTTTAGATCTCTGTGTGTCTTGGCGCTTGTAATGTGAGGACGAGAGTTTTCCTTTTTATTCGATTTGGTTGTATAAGCTGGCCTCTATTTCTTTTCATTGTTTGGATGCATGTTTACTTTTCCGTACTTTATTATTCTGCAAATTATTTTTGTCATCTGTATGAGCATGGACTGATAATTAAACATAAAACGTGTAGAGAAAGATAATAAGTGAATGAAATATGGTAATATAAATTAGAAAATGAATGCAAGCTTGAGGTTGAATAGGTAAGTTACCCGAACTCTAAATCTCTGGATTAGGTATAGTAGTCTACCCTTAGTAGGGAGCTGTACTGGAATTTCCAGGAAGAGTTGATCCGGGTGGCGACTCTATCACTGATCTTGAAATTTAAGTTTCGAGGTCTTTTAGTAATAAAATGGGATTTTCTAAAGTGTAAAACCAGTTTGCTAAAATTCACATTTCAATAAAAGGTTTTCTACAAAAGAATTTCCAAACAAATCAATGGTTTTCCTAAAACGAGATATAAACCTGTTTTTCAAAATCAAACTTCCGAAGACTCCAAACCCAGCTGTTTTCCCCGGTTCGTTTTACCACGTTCTGTCTTTCGCTTCAACGAAAGGTCATCCGTCCATAGCATCTCATCATCATTTTACTTTGTTAACTGAGTTTTGGAAGGTGAGTTACCGGCAGAGAGATCGAGGAAGAGATATAGGATGTGGTACAGATTTGGAGAGGTTGGTAGAGATTTTCTACAGGGAGAGAGTCTTTTCATTAGCCGGTTTTTGCGTGAGTGAGGAAGGAAGAGATTGGCACAGTGAAGTGAAAAACTGGCGCCCTTTAGCAAACGACGTCGTCTTTGATTTTGAGGAGCCGGTTTTGAAAAGAGAAGGCATGTATTCTTTCTCTTTCAATAAAGGCTTGGGCTTAAGATTTTGTTTGGCCCACATTTCTTCTTTTCTTACCAAGTTAGTGGACTTAATGGGATTTGGGTCTAATACATGATTTTATATTTCTTAACAAGGTTTATGGACTTAATGCAATTAACATGGCTTTAATTAAATTATTAGAGAATTTTATAATTTTATGCCAATTAATTATGCTCAATAAGAAACATGAATTATATGACAACTTTTCTCATAAATTTTCATAACTTATATTTTATCTATAATCCGATCCAATAGTAAAATTTTGATTAATTTTACGTAATCTATGTTGGGATTTTTCACCGGAAATCACCCGATAAAAGCGGAAGAACGCGGTGATTTCCTCAAATCCAGTCCCAGGAGCAATTGAAGTGGAAATTGAAAAACATAAAATTAAATAGAAAGAGATTAAAATTTCATACCAGAAATATCTCTTTCAGAGACGGATGATGACTGCAGAATTCAAGGTAGAATTCCTCCTCGTTCCCGTACACGAGCGCCTAACGAACACCGCACGTGCTAGCGTCAAAATTCACAAAATTAGAGAGTGAGGGAGGGGAGGAGAATTCAGCCAAGTAGGGGCTAGAGGCTCTAGTTGCTTGGCCGAATTCTCCTTAGGGTTTTTAACCCTAGGGCTTCCAAATTCCCTTGCTGGAATTTGGGCCTAGTCTGGCTTCTTTGTCTGCGTGGGCTTCCTCCTTTTAATTCAGGCCCAAACTTATTTTAATTAGTCTGGTCTAAATCAATATCAAGCCCAATTTTAATTAACCCATGTATTTAATATATTACTCCAAGTAATATATTATTTACATATAAATTAAAATTGGTTTGACTAATTAATTTAATCCATCAAATTAAAATTAAGTCTTCACAAAACAAATTCATATGTAAACCTATACATATGAATATTTCCATCCAGGAAATAATCTCATAATTAATCCAATTAATTATGTGAAGCCAAATATTAATTTCATTATAATGATCAATCCAATTGATCCTCATAATATAATTAATATATATAGTCCTCTCTCTCTAGAGTGTACACTCCAAGTGCAGCTGTGATTCTTTAAATCGGTGTCCAGTCGCTCAATGTGTACGATCCCGTGGGCCCATCTTTATGTTGGCAGCGGGCCTTTAGCCCGCAGACTGCAGTTGGGCTCTAGCAAGCCACTGCAGCCCCCAATTAAGATGGAGATGGCAGTCTAACTGATATCATAACCCTGTAGTTTAAACTTGTACATCCCATGTCATTGATATCGGTGTCCAACACAGAGGCATGGATTGATCACCCTCTTTTGTGTCCGGACATTAACTTGATCCCGAATGTACTGATGATCACAAACAAGTTCCAACTTGTTTGGGTGTGGCCACACTCTTATCAGTCACATTCATCAAGAGGCCGGTGATATCTTCTCAGTTGGTTACTGAGTGACAAATCCCTTCTGCATATCCATAGTGTCACCATGTTCAGTCACATACCCGAAAGCACCCATACTTGGCACCCTATTACAGGCCCTTTAGGCGTACCCCTAAGTATGTGACTTCACATGTAACACCATCATATGGTCAGGTCAAAGGATCTATACAAGTACTACACGAGAATCCATTGTGATACCATACCATGTGGATTACTCGTTTAGTGGATCTATCCAGTACCATGCTCCCAGGCATGTACCCATTAACTTGGTTGACATTCCATGTCCAATGACCAGTAAGACACCGCCATACAACCAGGTTAATGATAGTCTGTTGTTCCATTCATTCCCATGACTGGAACAGACTACGGATCTATTTATGGTCATATCGTTAACCCTATCCATGGTCTTACTGCTAAGTGCATGACACTAGTCGTCATGGATATAGATATGTCCATTGGATACTTCATTTACTATACTGCATAAGATAAATATAATAAATGAATTGATGCCTTTATTAATGACACAAATAAGTACAACACATAAATCCAATAAATGTATAGTACAAATACAAGGACCAATGCCTCGGGACTAGGGCATTTCCAACAATCTCCCACTTGCACTAGTTCCAACTAGGCATGGGCCTAATCCCTATAGATCTAGTATGACCCTCGTGCTTGGGCTGGGCCAGCGCCTTGGTCAATGGATCTGCGACATTATCCTCGGTGTCCACTCTGTGCAATGCAATGTCACCTTTCTCCGCGATTTCTCGTATGAGGTGAAACTTTCTGAGCACGTGCTTTGTGTTCTTATGTGACCGGGGCTCCTTAGCTTGTGCGACGGCCCCATTGTTGTCACAGAAGATATCGACTGGGTCCTGGATAGTTGGCACTACTCCCAACTCAGTGATAAACTTCTTCATCCACACAGCTTCCTTAGCTGCATCACACGCAGCGATGTACTCAGCTTCTGTTGTAGAGTCCGCTATGGTTGGTTGCTTTGAGCTCCTCCAGCTTACAGCACCACCATTCAGCAAGAATACATACCCTAACTGCGATTGGTACTCATCTTGGTCTGTCTGGAAGCTTGCATCAGTATACCCAGTAACTGATAACACTTCCTGACCACCATACACCAAGAAGCTATCCTTAGTCCGGTTAAGGTACTTGAGGATTGCCTTGACAGCTTTCCAGTGATCCTCCCCGGGATCCTGCTGGTATCGGCTCGTCATACTTAGTGCAAAGGCGACATCAGGTCTTGTACACAACATAGAGTACATGATTGATCCAATAGCCGAGGCATATGGAACCAATTTCATGTTCTCCCTGTCCTCCCTTGTTTTAAGACAGTTCTTCTTACTAAGTTTCAGCCCATGGCCCATTGGCAAGAAACCTTTCTTGGCCCGGTCCATGCTGAATCTTTTCAGAACTTTGTCAATGTACGAAGCCTGACTTAGGCCCAGAAGCCGATTTGATCTATCCCTATAGATCCTGATCCCTAGGATCATCTCAGCTTCGCCTAAGTCCTTCATTGCGAAGCACTTACTCAGCCACTGCTTTACCCCTTGCAGTGTAGGTATGTCACTTCCAATGAGTAGGATGTCGTCTACATATAGTACCAAAAATGTGACAATGCTCCCACTAGTCCTCTTATACACACAAGGCTCATCCAGATTCTGTATGAAGCCATATTCCTTTATAGCCTCATTGAATCTTAGATTCCAACTACGGGATGCTTGCTTCAGTCCATAAATGGACCTTTGAAGTTTGCGTACCCTTCCCGGATACTTAGGATCGACAAAACCCTCAGGTTGTGTCATGTACACATCCTCGAGTAGCTTTCCATTAAGGAAAGCGGTTTTGACATCCATCTGCCATACCTCATAGTCATACCATGCGGCTATGGCCAGCAGTATCCTGATGGATTTGAGCATGGCTACTGGTGAGAAAGTTTCATCATAGTCTATTCCATGGACTTGTCTGAAACCTTTTGCAACCAGACGCCCCTTGAAGGTATTATCAGCTTTTAGCTTGTAACACCACTTGCAACCTATTACCTTAGCACCCGGAGGTGGATCAACCAAGTTCCAAACTTGGTTATCGTACATAGATTGCATTTCTGCCTCCATGGCTTTACGCCAATTCGCAGACTGTATGCTAGCCATAGCCTCTTGGTAGGTTTTGGGTTCTTCTTCATCCCAGATGAGAAGAGTTTGATCATCGGTGACGAGGAAACCATACCTCTCCGGTTCCCAACGATCCCTACCAGACCTTCTAGGTTCTTGTGTGGCCTGGGTCGGTGCCTCCATTTGTGGAAGCTCCACCTGGGCCTCCGAGCTGTCCTCTTCAGGAGCTTGTGGACCTTGAACTTCCCTGAGTTCAACGTTGCTCCCACTATCTTTCTTGGAAAGAAACTCCTTCTCCAGAAAGACCCCCTTCCTTGCCACGAACACCTTGTTCTCGGCGGGGTTGTAGAAGTAATACCCTTTGGTTTCCCTAGGGTAGCCCACAAATAGGCATTTATCGGTTTTGGGCTCTAGCTTGACACTAGTCAATTTCTTGACATGTGCTTCGCATCCCCAAATCCTTAGGAAAGACACATTGGGCTCCTTGCCCGTCCATATCTGATATGGGGTCTTTGCCACTGCCTTAGTCGGAGTATTGTTTAAAATGAGAGCTGCTGTCTCGAGGGCGTGTCCCCAGAAACTAATTGGGAGAGTTGCTTGACTCATCATTGAGCGGACCATGTCCAACAAGGTCCTATTCCTCCGTTCGGACACCCCATTCCATTGTGGTGTTCCGGGAGGAGTGAGCTGTGGAACTATTCCATGCTCTCTCAAGTATGAGTCAAACTCTAGGCTCATATACTCACCGCCTCGGTCCGACCGAAGGGCTTTGATATTCCTGCCTAGCTGGTTCTGTACCTCGTTCCTAAATTCCTTGAACCTATCAAGGGTCTCGGACTTGTGTTTCATCAGATAGACGTAGCCGTATCTGCTGAAATCATCCGTGAACGTGACGAAGTACAGATGTCCACCTCTGGTCGCTGCGCTCATAGGTCCACATACATCTGAATGTATTAGGTCCAACAAGCCAGTGGCCCTTTCAGCCCTCTTGCTAAAAGGCGCCTTTGTCATCTTGCCTCTTAAACATGATTCGCATGTATCAATTGACTCCAAGTCAAATGACCCTAGGACTCCAGCTTTGTGAAGCCTAGCTATGCGCTTCTCGTTTATATGGCCAAGACGACAATGCCATAGATAGACTGGATTAAGTTCGTTTGGCTTAACCCTTTTCGTGTTTATGTTATAGATGTGATTGGTTTCATTTAAGTCCAGGACATACAGGCCATTATTCAATAGAGCATCTCCATAAAATAACCCCTCTCTAGATATTGAAATTCGACCATTTATAATAGAAAATTCAAATCCAGACATGTCCAACATTGATACAGAAATAATATTCCTGCACATAGCAGGTACAAAGTAACAATGTTCCAAAATTAAAACCAATCCGTTGGGCATCACTAGGTGGTATTCGCCGATCTCTATGGCAGCAACCCTTGCTCCATTCCCGACCCGCAAGTCCACCTCACCCGATCCCAGCAACCTTCTGTTCTTAAGTCCCTGCACATTGCAACAAATGTGAGAACCACATCAAGTATCCAATACCCAGGATGTTGAAACAGTAAGGTTAATATCTATAACATAAATACCTGAAGAGGACGCACCTTGGCCCCTTCTCTGCTCTCCCATCAGCTTGGGACACAATCTCTTCCAATGGCCCGCCTGTCTGCACCCGAAACAGACGTCCTCAGGACCTGCCTTCTGCTGGCCTTTGGGTTGGGCCTTGGCCTTCTTGGCTTTGGCCTTCTTGGCCTTGGCCTTGGCCTTTTCCTTGGCCTTACCCTTAGCAAGAGGAGCGTTCCCCTTGTTAACCAACAGCACCGGCGGAGTCTTCTTGATCGACTGCTCAGTAAGCTTAAGCATCCCATGCAGCTCACTGACAGTGCGGTTCATCCCTTGCATGTTATAGTTTAGGATGAACTGATCATAAGAATCCGGTAAGGACGCCAGGATAGTGTCCACCGCCAACTCTTGAGAGATAGGCGATCCGAGACGGGCCAAAGTATCCAAATAGCCCTTCATCTTGAGCACGTGAGCACTCACAGATGTCCCGGCCCCCATCTTACAAGAGTGGAATGCCTTATTGGTCAGGTACCTTTCCTGACGAGCTTGCTCCTGAAACATCTCATTGAGAGTTGTTATCATAGCATAGGCTTGATGGTCCATAAACTGTTTTTGCAGTTCGGGGACCATGCACGCCAACATAAGGCACGTCACATCCCGGTTGTCCTTGACGTGCGCCTCGTATTCCGCTAGCTGTGCAGCCGTCGGATTACATCCCTGAGGCGCAGCCGGCACAGGCCTTTCCAGCACATACTCTTTCGACTCTTGTCTTAGAACTATCCTCAAGTTCCTAGACCAGTCTAAAAAGTTAGGACCGGAAAGCTTGTCCTTCGCAAGAATCGATCGCAGTGATAAGGTATTAGTGTTTGCCATTTGGGTGTTTCTACACAGAAAAACATTTAGAGTGTTAATAAAGGGCTTTACTTTGTTGATCCCATATAAAATTAATAATGAATCAAGTTATTAATTTAACCGAGTTGTTGGGCTCATGGGCCGAGATCCATATTTCATTAAGATATAGCCAAACGAGGGTTTGGTACAACTACACCTTAACTATTTAGGTAGGAACGCCGTCCAATCCCAACCTAGGGACTCTCGGTTTGATGGGCTTGTTGGCACTTACCCATCTGTGCTTAGGGCCAGGAGAATCCTACTACCCACGCTAAGTCAAAACCTCCATCCAAGTGTTAGAGTATCCCATACTCTAACCCAGTACAAAATGACAATACTCCAGTGCATCCTGCGAGGGCATGGTCTACAACTGGCCTATTCCCACCTCGATTCGGTTTTGAATGAGGGAAGCACTTTTAAGCGACTTAGTAATTTCCATTTGGTTATTAGATTCAATTATAACGGCTTACATGCATAAAGCGGGTGAATGAGCTAAATGTAACATACATTCATACATGCAAAAGAATATATAAATGATTAAATAAAATAAAATGGACTGCTATGGGCCTATATTACATCCTAATATAATTCTAGTAAACCTATACTAGAAATACATATTCGGTGGGCCTCCTCCTTCTCCTTCTGGGCTTGCATCTCCATTTGGGCTTGCACCTCCATTTGGGCTTGTACCTCGAATTGGGCTCACCACTCCATGGGCTTCTTCTTTTACAAATTTTACAATATTTAACTTAAATAAAATAAAATTACATTAAAAGAAAACGACACGCAGGCCGTATTTACCCAAAAGAAAAATACAACCCATCTCGTAAAAGGCCCAATAGCATCCAATCATACATTCATTCAACCATACATATGCATCCAATACATACAATTCAAAAGCATGTCAAAATGCATGATTTAAGCCCATTTAAATTATGTCAAAGCCATTATTCGGAAATCGCCAATTTTGGCCCACCATGGTTCTAACCCTTAACGGGCTTTGGGCCTCCAGCCCAGGCAGTCCAACTGCTCCCACTGGAATTGGGAAACCATGGGTCCAATTTAGCCATCCGAGTAATTGTGCCAAAATTACCCGAACCAATTTCCATTAACCACATTAATTTCCAAATTAATGTCACATGAACGAAATTAAAATTCATCCAAGAAACCATGCGCATTTAAATTACATAAATTTAAACACACGAATTTTAAAACCAATTAAAATTTCAAAAATGGGCCCCGGACCCAAAACCCCGCAAAATCCAAAAACTGGGCCCGGCCCGCTGCAGCTAGGGCAACAGAGTTGCCCTAGCAGCAGCAGCGGCTGCCCGCTGCTGCCGTGCGGCAGCCACTGCCCAGCAGTGGCTGCCGCCTGCAGCGGCACTGCCGCTGTGCAGTGGCCGCCCAGCGGCCACTGCCCAGTAACGGCTGCTACTGGGGCAGCAGCAGGCAGCGGCTGCTGCCGCGCCTCCCGCCGCGTGCAGCGGCCGCCGGCGGCGATTCCGCCGGGAGGCCGATTTTTTTTTTTTTTTTATAAACAGAATTAAATCAAATAAAAAAAAAAATACCCAATCAATCACCATCCATAGCAATTCACCAAGAATCACAAAATACACAATAAAATTAAACTAACATAAACCTATATGCAAATTTAATTTTCATTGCATAAAACATATGGGAAAAATCATAAAACCCATACCAAGAATCCCAATCAAAAACATCCAATTTCAAAACAGGGATTCAACCAAATTAATCAATTTCCACGGATCAAAAGCCCGCTCTGATACCACTGTTGGGATTTTTCACCGGAAATCACCCGATAAAAGCGGAAGAACGCGGTGATTTCCTCAAATCCAGTCCCAGGAGCAATTGAAGTGGAAATTGAAAAACATAAAATTAAATAGAAAGAGATTAAAATTTCATACCAGAAATATCTCTTTCAGAGACGGATGATGACTGCAGAATTCAAGGTAGAATTCCTCCTCGTTCCCGTACACGAGCGCCTAACGAACACCGCACGTGCTAGCGTCAAAATTCACAAAATTAGAGAGTGAGGGAGGGGAGGAGAATTCGGCCAAGTAGGGGCTAGAGGCTCTAGTTGCTTGGCCGAATTCTCCTTAGGGTTTTTAACCCTAGGGCTTCCAAATTCCGTTGCTGGAATTTGGGCCTAGTCTGGCTTCTTTGTCTGCGTGGGCTTCCTCCTTTTAATTCAGGCCCAAACTTATTTTAATTAGTCTGGTCTAAATCAATATCAAGCCCAATTTTAATTAACCCATGTATTTAATATATTACTCCAAGTAATATATTATTTACATATAAATTAAAATTGGTTCGACTAATTAATTTAATCCATCAAATTAAAATTAAGTCTTCACAAAACAAATTCATATGTAAACCTATACATATGAATATTTCCATCCAGGAAATAATCTCATAATTAATCCAATTAATTATGTGAAGCCAAATATTAATTTCATTATAATGATCAATCCAATTGATCCTCATAATATAATTAATATATATAGTCCTCTCTCTCTAGAGTGTACACTCCAAGTGCAGCTGTGATTCTTTAAATCGGTGTCCAGTCGCTCAATGTGTACGATCCCGTGGGCCCATCTTTATGTTGGCAGCGGGCCTTTAGCCCGCAGACTGCAGTTGGGCTCTAGCAAACCACTGCAGCCCCCAATTAAGATGGAGATGGCAGTCTAACTGATATCATAACCCTGTAGTTTAAACTTGTACATCCCATGTCATTGATATCGGTGTCCAACACGGAGGCATGGATTGATCACCCTCTTTTGTGTCCGGACATTAACTTGATCCCGAATGTACTGATGATCACAAACAAGTTCCAACTTGTTTGGGTGTGGCCACACTCTTATCAGTCACATTCATCAAGAGGCCGGTGATATCTTCTCAGTTGGTTACTGAGTGACAAATCCCTTCTGCATATCCATAGTGTCACCATGTTCAGTCACATACCCGAAAGCACCCATACTTGGCACCCTATTACAGGCCCTTTAGGCGTACCCCTAAGTATGTGACTTCACATGTAACACCATCATATGGTCAGGTCAAAGGATCTATACAAGTACTACACGAGAATCCATTGTGATACCATACCATGTGGATTACTCGTTTAGTGGATCTATCCAGTACCATGCTCCCAGGCATGTACCCATTAACTTGGTTGACATTCCATGTCCAATGACCGGTAAGACACCGCCATACAACCAGGTTAATGATAGTCTGTTGTTCCATTCATTCCCATGACTGGAACAGACTACGGATCTATTTATGGTCATATCGTTAACCCTATCCATGGTCTTACTGCTAAGTGCATGACACTAGTCGTCATGGATATAGATATGTCCATTGGATACTTCATTTACTATACTGCACAAGATAAATATAATAAATGAATTGATGCCTTTATTAATGACACAAATAAGTACAACACATAAATCCAATAAATGTATAGTACAAATACAAGGACCAATGCCTCGGGACTAGGGCATTTCCAACAATCTAGACTTACGATAAAATTTAGCTATAAAAATTTTATTTTGCTTGATTTGTCATTTCCCATTATCATATATTTGTATTGACATACCGATTTTTAACCTTAATTCTCTGAATTTATTTTCACTCAAAGGCTTAGTGAAAATATCAGCTATTTGCTCTTCTGTTGGAACAAATTCTAAATGAATATCAACTTTTTGTGTATGATCCCTTATGAAGTGGTGCTTAATATCAATATGCTTAGTCCTTGAGTGCTAAATAGGATTCTTTGTTAAATTTATGGCACTAGTATTATCACAACTTATCAGTATATGATTATACTGTATTCCATAATCTTCAAGAAGTTGTTTCATCCACAGGATTTGTGCAACACAACTACTTGTAGAAATATATTCAGCTTCAGTTGTTGAGATTGCTACAATTGGCTGCTTTTTGCTGGACCATGATACCAATGCTTCTCTCAAAAATTGGCAAGTACCTGAGGTACATTTTCTATCCAATTTACATCCAGCATGATCAACATCACTGTAACCTATAAGATCAAAGTTTTGACACTTTGGATACCAGATCCCAATTTCTTGAGTACCTTTTAGATACTTAAGAATTTTGATAATAGCCTTTAAGTGAGACTCTTTGGGATTGGCTTGGAATCTTGCACATAGACACACACTGAATTGTATACCAGGTCTACTAGATGTTAAATAGAGTAGAGAACCAATTATACATCGATACTTCTTGGTATCCACACTTTTACCTTTCTTGTCTTCATCTAGAGAGACTGATGTACTCATTGGTGTTCTTACTGGTTTAGAGTTTTCCATTCCATATTTCTTTATAAGTTCTTTAGTGTACTTTGATTGGCATATGAATGTTCCTTTCTTTCATTGCTTGATTTGTAATCCAAGAAAGAAATTTAGTTCGCCCATCATAGACATTTCAAATTCAGTGCTTATTTCTTGTGAGAATTCTTTGCATAGTTTATCGTTAGTAGAACCAAATATAATATCAACAACATATATTTGAACAAGTAATATATGGTTCTTTTCATGATTTATATATAATGTTGTGTCAACTTTTCCATGAATAAAACCTTTAGCCAGTAGGAATGTACTTAACCTTTCATGCCATGCTCTTGGTGCTTGTTTTAGTCCGTACAAGGCTTTAGCAAGCTTGTAGACATAATCAGGATGGTGATAATCCTCAAAGCCTAGAGGTTGCTTTACATAGACTTCTTTATTGATGTATCCATTTAGAAATGCACTCTTCACGTCTATTTGATAGAGTTTGAAGTCTTTATAGCAAGTGAATGAATATAGCATTCTAATGGCTTCTAACCTTGCAACTAGAGCAAATGTTTCATCGTAGTCTATTCCTTCTTGCTGGTTATACCTTTGGACAACTAATCTGGCTTTGTTTCTGACAACATTGCCAAATTCATCCAATTTGTTTCTGAATACCCACTTGGTTCCAATCAGTGATTGATTGTTAGGTTTTGGCACAAGTTTCTAGACATTGTTTCTTTTGAATTGGTCCAACTCTTCTTGCATAGCCATCATCCAACTTTCCTCGGTTTCAGCTTCTTTAAAATTCTTCGGCTCAATCTCAGAAACAAATGCCATATTCATAAAATATTGTTTTAGTTGATTCCTTGTTATTACTTTTTGTGAAGGATTATCAATAATGTTATATTTGGAGTGATATGTGTGGTATCTGAACTCTTTTGGTAGATCATCATGTTGATTTTCTTGTGTTTGTAATTTTTGCACATTGTTTTCATCTTGATCACTAGAGTTATCTTCCTTTAGTAGGACATTCCCATCTGTGTTCTTAACCTGTGGATCAATTATCTCAAGAGTATCCTCAGATTCCTTTTCTGGGAGAGAGTTAGCTTCTTCAAATACTACATGCATGGACTCATCAATGGTAAGAGTTCTTTTGTTAAAGACTCTGTATGCTTTGCTATGTATTGAAAATCCTAAGAAAATACCTTCATCTGACTTAGAGTCAAATTTATTGAGATATTCCTTACTGTTAAAAATAAAACATTTACAGCCAAATGGATGGAAATAACTAATGTTAGGTTTTCTACCATTCCATAACTCATATGGTGTTCTTTTTAAAATGGGTCTTATTAAAGCTCGATTTAAAATATAACAAGCAGTGTTCATAGCTTCAGCCCAAAAATATTTTGGTAAATTATTTTCACTAAGCATGGTTCTTGTCATTTCTTCCATAGTCTTGTTTTTCCTTTCAACAACACCATTTTGTTGAGGAGTTCGAGGAGCTGAGAAATTATGTGAGATACCATGCTTATTGCAAAATTTTTCAAAAAGATGATTTTCAAATTCTTTTCCATGATCACTTCTAATAGCGACAATAGAAGTGTTTTTAAAATTCTAAAGCTTTTTACACAAGGTAGAAAATTGTTCAAAAGCCTCATCTTTTTGACTCAAAAATAATGTCCATGTAAAATTTGAATAATCATCTACTATGACAAATGCATACGTCATGCCTCTTAAACTTGTTGGTTGTATTAGACCAAGCAAGTCTAAATGTAGTAGTTCTAATGGTCTAGAGGTAGAGATAACTCCTTTAGGATTAAAGGACCTTCTGGTTTGCTTCCCTCTTTGACATGCATCACAAATATGAGTTTTATCAAAATTGATTTTAGGTAAACCTTTAACTAGATCCTTCTTTGAAAGTTTTGAAATCATATGCATGCTTGCATGTCCTAGTCTACGATGCCATAGATCGTTAGTAAGAGTACTTGAATTCATAAGATAAATATTTCCAACTCTAGGAACTTCAAGTAAAGTCTTACCACTTTTGGCTTCCACAATTTCACATTTCTTTGAATCAAAGATTACCTTGCGATCCTTGTCACAGAGTTGACTTACACTTAGAAGATTGAATTTTTATCCTTCAACTAGAGATACTTCGTCAATACATAGATTGTTTCCAATTCTTCATTTTCCAATGATTTGTCCTGCTAGATTATCTCCAAATTTTACCGTTCCTCCTTTCACTTTCCTTATGGAAGTGAAGTGTCTTCCATCACCAGTCATATGTCTAGAACAATCGCTATCAATATACCACTTTGAATTTCTAAGAGTGTTTTTTAGACATACCTGCAGAATAAATTAAGTAGACTTCGGTACCCAAATACTATTGGGTCCTTTTGCATTAGAGTCAACATATTTCCATTTAGGGAGCCATATAACTCTTCCTTTGTAGTTTCCTTTCAGAAACTTAGAATCCCTAGTTATATGTCCCATACGGTTGTAGTAATGACATGTAACATTTCTTCTTTTCTTGTATTGAAGTGACTGATATGGTTTTGAAGAAGAGTGATGGTGATAGGAAACATAATTAACCTGATGTGTGTGTTTATGTTTCTGCTTTATCCTATAAGAATAAGACTTTTGAAAGTATGTAGGTGTATATGAGTTTTTGTGAACAATCTTTTGTTGTGAAAGATAATGCTGGCTTGGTGCATATGATTATACGCTTCCTGGTTGGGAAGAATATATCCTTTTTTTGGTTCTTTGGTTGGTATATTGAGCATTAATATTTGGTTTAGTGACAGGTGTCAGAGTTTTACTATGCTTTGGATGTGTAGGTTTGGGGGATCGAGTTTGCATAGTAGAAGTGGAGGAAGAACAGAATACAATTGGCTTTGGTGGACTTTTAGATGATATCTCATTAGTACATGCATAACCAATTCATGTTCTATCATTTGGATTTCTTTAGGAATCTAATAGCATATTTAGCATACTTTCACCATTTGTGAATTTGCTAATTGCAGAGTCTAACTTTTCACATTTTCTTTCAAGATGTGATACTTTATTTTTTAATTCTAGATTGGTGTTTTCTAGAAAGCTTACTTTGCTTTGTAATTCAAGCTTTTCAGATTCTTTCTCGAAAAGCTTGTTTTCGTATTCTTTACACTTAGCAATCATATCAAGCTTAGTATCATGCATCTTAAAGAATTCTTGTATAAGATCATTTTGAGATAAAGTTTACAGGATTACCTCTTCTTCCTCGTTTTGTGACAAACCTTCTGCATTATCATTTGCCATGAAGCATGTTTGAGCTTTTTCTAGTTTTTCATCATCATCATCAGAACTGGATTCATCATTATCACTCCAGGTGGCTATCGTTGCTTTCTTGTATTTGCTTTTAAGCTTTGGACAATCAGCTTTGAAGTGGCCTGGTTTGTTGCATTCAAAACACATAATTTCTTGTTTTGAATCTTTCTTAACTTTGTCAGCTTTGTTGCTATTGGGTTGCTTCCTGAATAATCTTTTATCTCTGTTTTTGCTTCTCAGAAATTTTTTGAATTTTCAAACTAACAGAGATTCTTCATCATCACTTTCTGAAGTGGAAGTGGATTCTTTAGAAGTTGTATTAGCAGCTTTCAGAGCGATAGACCTCTTCTTGTCAGTTTGCTCAGGGTCAGTAGTAGATATAATTTTCATTTCATATGTGAGTAATGAACCAATAAATTCATCATATGAATATGTGGTTAAATCCATTGATTCTTCTATTACTGTGAGCTTGGTATCCCATGAAGTTGGCATTATTCTGATTAATTTCCTAATTAGTTCTTGCCTAGATTCTTTAATTTGTTCACAATAAGTGTGAACTTGTAGTGATGTCTAAAACTGACTCTTTTGCATCCACTTTGAATAGCTCATATTCGATGGTGTAAAGATTTATCTTTCCTTCTTTAACTTGTTTGGCTCCCTCATGAGTTGTCTCGAGTTTGTCCCATATTTGCTTTGCTGTCATGCAACCTGAAACATAATTAAACTCATTAATAACTAAGGCACATTGTAATAAATTAATGGCTTTAGAGTTCAAAGCTCCTTTGGTCCAGTCAGCATTTTCATATTCATATTCTTCTTTAGGGACAGGTTCACCATCAACAATTTTAGTAGGGATATTAGGTCCTCCCTTGATAATTCTCCAGACCTGTATATCCGTAGACTATAGAAAAATCCTCATTCTATTTTTCCAAAAATTGTAATTTTCTCCATTGAAAAGTGGAGGTTTGTTGATGGAGCATCCCTCAAACATAAAAATATTTTGACTACCAGATGTACTAGTTATTTCAGGATCACTCTAAGGATTTTACTCCTTTTGTTGAGAGTTAAGCTCTGATACCAATTGATGGTACCAGATAGGATAGCTACAGTATTAGAGGGGGAGTGAATAGTACTGTATACTGAATAAAAAAAATTTGCAAATAGGTTAGAAAATTCTTTTTGAATAAAAACGATTTTCTTTTAATAAACACAAGTTTAACAAAAATGTAAAATTGATAAAATAATAAAACTTTTGAATATAAATATGCTTAATTAAAATTAAGAGTGTCTTTAAAAAAAAAGCTATTAAATTAAATTGCAAAAATTTAACTTGCAATGAAAAATAAAAAGTGTAAGGATAGAGAGATGAAGACACAAGATTTATACTAGTTTGACCCAACCGGTCTACGTCCAGTCCTCAAACCAACCACTTGAGATTTTCCACTATCTTTTCCATTACAGGTAGGACACAAGCCTATGTTACTTTTTGCGAGTTCAAGTAACAAACTCAATATTTTTGCAGGCTAAGTATCAAACCTTTACCGTTATTTTTTAGAGTTCAAGTAACAAAACTCTTTCGGTGCTTTTAAAAGCTTAACACCAAACTTGCACAAACTTTGCTGATCACTCTATCAACAAAGTAAACCCCCTTCACATAAATCCCTTGTGTGAATAATACAATTCCCCTAAAAAGAATATATGAAAGACTATGTGAACAAAGTGAAGCTCTTCTCTCTTTTTGCATTTGTAGGAATTATTGAAGACTTGAATAGAAGAAGCTTATAATGTATGAAAATTGCTTTTAGTCTCCCATCTTTCTAACTTGATTTTGACTCCTTTATATAGGTGCTGAAGAGGCTCCCAATGAAGAAATGTAGCCATTATTTGTAGTTAACAAGAAGATTATGGCAGTTGAAGACATCTCCTAAACCAGTTATAGTTGTTATATTCAGCTTGTAAGAGAATATGAATGTTGTCTTTGAATCATAAGACAAATGTGGTAGTTGATTTGAACTCCTGAAGTAATATGACAGTTGCTTTCATCTTGTCAGCAAAATATGGTTGTTGAATGTTCTTCATAAGGAAAATTGCAGATCTTGTGTAGCTAAAGGGAGATCTTTGCAACTTGTAAACAAAACTATGTCATATATTGTTTTTAGCTCATAATACTTTTGTGGCTCTTTATATGATATTACTTTCTTTTATTCAACATATTTGAAGTTATTTTACCAATTTAGGAAATTATTTTTCTTTAATGTTAGCTTGTAATTATCAAAACTCAAGTCAACACATATTAACGGAACCAGATGAGGTCATTGTTCGATCCGTCCAAGCTCACCGCACCAAATGATGGATTCGGTAGAAATCCCTCTGTAGATTTGGATCCGGAATAGCTGAGGCAGAATCTGTTTATGTTCCTGCAAAATAGAAAGGATGTGACACCGGTAACCTTTGGGTTATACTCTGATGTCTAAGTCAACCTTGAATATGTCAATCTCTAGCTATATTAGCTTGATTATTGATTTATCTATTCCTTTTTACCTCCACGTTTCCTCCTTTTATAAGGTCAGTAGTAGAGTTTGCTCTAGATTAGGAATGCCCAGAGCCCTTATCTCACTCGGACTAAAAGACTTCCACCTCATGTTCCACAATGGGACACGAGTGCCCCTTTAATCACACCACTAGGTAGAGGTAGACTTGGACAAGGACTCTTCTCCTCCCTTCTGAAAGGCTTCTTTAACACCAAGTAGATGCATCCTGACTCGGATCTGGTCTCCATCAACCGGCCCAGCAACTGCTACATAATCCAGATGACAGATAAGGTATTATGATATCCAAATGTCATCAATACATTAATTTATTAGTTATGACTTCTTGAATGACAATTTAGGGAAAAATGCTTAAAATTCAGAATAATAGATACATAGGTTAGAACCAATTTAAGAGATGTCAAATAAGAGGAAGAATAAAATCTTAAAACCTTATATAGATATATATATATATATATATATATATATATATATATATATATTCTATTACACAAAATATTCACATATCAATGGTAAAAGGTAGATTGAATATTTTTCTAAATCTATATATACTTCTATAAATTTCTTAAGTGGCAATCTTGATTAAAAGTGAAAAAAAAAAAAAAAAAAAAAAAAGAACTTTAACTAACAAAAATTTTCAATTGATAAAAAGTATTGGTAAGAAATGAATTGATGTATTAAAAAGAGACAAATAAATTAATTTTAAAACCAAGGAAGTGAAAAATTGAAACTAATTTATTAGTAAAAAGGTTAAACGGAAATATTAATGACTTATCATGGAATTAAAGTAGTCGTTATAAAATACTTAAAAAGTACTTGAATCAGAATTTGAATTCAATGAATACATGTCTAAGGATTAAAATTACAAATTTATGATATAAATTGAAATTATGAACCTTTAAAATTTAAGTAAAAATTCTCCAAATATTTAAGAATTGATAAAAAAAAATACTCATAATCCTATAAGGAAAATTACACATAGGAGATGTATAAATAATTTGAGTATATATACTTATATATTCTTATATCAGCTAAAAATTAATAATTCACCAAATAGAATTAAATAATAAATTGTATTTAGTAAACTGATGATAAAAAAAAAAAAGAGAAAAATATAAATAGATGTATAAAAGAAATACCAATGAGTATAATACCGAATAAAAAAATTCAAATTAATATGAAATATGCAATGCAAAGATACACAAATTATTAGTCATATATATATATATATATATATATATATTAGTTGATGGAGTTAAAAAAATTTGTCTTGGTTTTGATATTAAATTTTTTTCTATAACTATCAAATGGATCCCAACAACTGTATATAAATATTAAAAAAACAAAATGGACCAACATTTAGAATCTTATCTTTTGTATGAGAGTTTCTTTTGCGTGGTAGTAAAATATTAGAATGACTCTTTTGATGAAATTAATTTTATCAATATAATACTTATATAAAAATTTGAATGCTTCAAAATAGGAAAAAAAAATATTGAAAGCCGTTGAAATAAATCTAAATAACCCCTAAAGAAATTATACAAATGAAAGAAAAACATCTACAAACAAATATTTTTTCTAGAAATACAACAAAAAACGAATCAAATTATATCAGAATTCATATGTAGTAGAGAAATCACTATAATTTTTTTCCCTAAAAAAAAAAAAAAAAAGAAATCACTAAACACTTCTAATATGTAACTTTTCTCTAAATCTCATTTTGAGTTATAATGATCATTAATTTCTCAAATAATAGATATGAGCTTTAAAATAAAATTATTAAATAATTTTTAAAAATATAGAAAATTCTAGAAAATAGAATATTTTGAATGAAAGTTTTTTAGGGATGTCAATTATGAAAGAGAAAAGCTATATACATTAAAAAAAATAATATTAATGTTCAAAAATATAATCAACAAATATTAGAACGCATTACTATTAGAATTATTCCATGCGGTGCAAATGTTAGATGAAATTATTATAACAACCATAAAAGAGGAAAATAATTAAACTTTGAAACTCCACGCACAAAATCGTATTTCAGGGAGAAAGGTTCACACGGTAAACTTTAGAATCATGTACTTGAGGTTGAAGGTTTGGAACAAGAAAACTATAATTTTCTAGAAAACTTAGAGAAGCACAGTGTTTTGGGATCAGAGGATAGTTTTTTTATGTGTGCAAAAATGAAAGCATCAAACTCCTTTTTATAGTGAAATTTCAAAGTAAGTTACAATCATATTAAGAAAGTTACAAAACATTTAAAACTTTGTAATAGCCATTATGAACTTAATGCATTTTTCATAAATGAATTAGTTGGTTATAAAGAGATGATGAATTTATATTATTATATTGAATAATTGAAATTTAAAATTTAAAATGCTAAGAAAAAAGATAAATACCAATGGAAAGATTCTAGAAGGAGAAAGAACCCCCTTAAACCTTGTTTTACAATATATATAGATTTGTGTTTCCTATTTAACTTGTAATTCTTAATCGGATTGGGCTTTGATTAAACTATAGCTTATATAAAGGCATTAGAAGGATTTTTTAGTATGAGATTATTATATGAACATTGAGTCTTATAGAGACTAAATAAAAAGTTCTTAAAAAGAGTTATCGAGCATTCAAAGGGGTTTGGTGAGTGTTCCAACAAAATTTGTAACCTTGTTCTAAAAAATAAAATACTTTTCTCCCGTGGAGGTAGGCATAGTTGCCCGAACCATAAATATTTTTGTGATTGCATGTTAATTTTCTTTCTACATGTCAATCTTGGTTCAATGTTGATTAAAACCAAGATAAAAAAAAATATGGTTTCGTTAATGAAGTTTGATATTGATAAATTTGATAGATCAGTGAATTTCAGTCTATGGCAACTCAAGATGCGAGCATTCCTATTTAGAATGGATAGGAGAAGGCATTGTTTGGATAAGTAAAAAGCCGATGTCGATGACAGGAGAGCAATAGGGAGAATAAGATTAAAAGGCATTTTCGACTATATTTCTTTATTGGTCGAATGAAGTATTGAGGGAAGTCACGAAGGAAACTACTACCACTGATGTTTGGCTCAAGTTAAAGCCGCTCTCTATGACAAAATCAATGACAAATTGATAGTTGTTGGAGAGCAGACTGAAGGAACTTCGCTTGGAAGAAAGTAAATCTGTTAAACCCCATCTAGATGAATTTCATGAGATTATTATAAATCTGCAGAATATTGAAGTTGAGATGGATGGTTAGGATTTGCCAGTAACTTTGCTTTGTTCGTTACTGAGTTCATACAAGAACTTTCATGAGACTATGTTGTATGGACATGAGGAGATATCTCTAAAGGAGATTAAAAGTTTCTTATTTCAATAAGAACTTAATAATGGTCAGTTAGTTAAAGTAGATGAGCCAAAGGGAGAAGGCCTGGTAGTTCATAGTGACAAAGGAAGCTCACAATCTCGATCTAAGTTCAGAAAGAATATTGTGATAAAAAAAGACAAGTGAAAGCTGATTATCGAAATTGGAAGAGATGGAAAAACAAAGAAGAGGAAGAGGATCCAAAACAAGAAAATGTGAAATATGAGAAGGTGCATGTTACATATGTTGAAGGCGATGATAACGCAAATGCATTCACAATTACCACAAAGGAGGAAGAGACTGTTGGATATGCCCTAGTCCCGAGGCATTGGACCTTGTATTTGTATTGTACATTTATTGGATTTATGTATTATGCATTTTGTGTCATTAAATAAAGGCATTAATCTATTTATTATATATCTTGTGCTGTATTTTAAATAGAGTATCCAATGGACATATCCATATCCATGTAGACAAGTGTCATGCACTTGATAGTAAGACCATAGATAGGGAAAACGATATGACCATAAAGAGATCCATAGTCTGTTCCAGTCATGGGAATGAATAGAACTAGAGACTATCATTAACCTGGTTGTATGGCGGTGTCTTACCGGTCATTGGACATGGGATGTCAACCAAGTTAATGGGTACATACAAAAGGGGCATGGTACTAGATAGATCCACTAAACGAGAAATCCACATGGTAAAGTATCACAAATGATTCTCGTGGAGTACTTGTATGAATCCTTTGACCTGACCATATAATGGTGCTGCATGTGAAGTGGCATACTTTGGTGTACGCCTAAAGGGCCTATAAAAGGGTGCAAAGTATGGGTACGTTCGGATATGTCACTGAGCATGGCAATACTATGGATATGCAGAAGGGAAATGTCACTCAGTAGTCCACTAAGAAGATATCACCGGCCTCTTGATGAATGCAACTGATAAGAATGTGGCCACACCCAAACAAGTTGGAACTTGTTTGTGAGCATCAGTTCATTTGGGATAATTAAATGTCTAGACACAAAAGAGGGTGATCAATCCATACCTCTGTGTTGGACACCGATATCAATGACATGGGATATACAAGTTTAAACTACAGGGTTATGATTACAGTTGGACTGCTATCTCCATCTTAATTGGGGACTGCAGTAGCTTGCTAGAGCCCGCCTGTAGTCTGTGGGCCAAAGGCTCACTGCCAACATAAAGATGGACCCACATGATCATACACATTGAATGTCTAAACTCAAACTAAAGGGATCACTAGTATACTTGGAGTATACACACAGGAGAGAGAGGATTGTATTAACTATATTATATAGATCAATTGCATTGATCAAAATAATAAAATTAATATTTGTATTGGCCTTCTCAAAATTAATTCAATGAATTAATTTTTGAGATTATTTCCTAGGTGGAAATAATTTTGCATGTATAGGTTTACATGTATTTGATTTCATGAAAGTCTAATTTAATTTCTCAGTTAAATTAATTGGTCAAATTAATTTTAATTTAAGTGTATGTAATATATTATATGGTATAATATGATAGCATACATATTGAATTGAAATTAGATTTGAAATTAAATCAGATCGAAAGAATTAAATCGGACATGGGCTTAAAGAGGAGAAAAGCCCACATGAAACTAAAAGGAAATTGGGCCTAAAATTCCCTATGGGAATTTCAGGCATCTAGGTCTTATAACATAGAGAAAATATTCGGCCAATAGACATGCAATAGCCGAAAATTGCAACAGCCTCCTTCCTATCTTCCGACCGATTCCGACGCTAACACGGGTTGAGTTCCAAAGCCGTTCGTGTACGGGAATGTGGAGGAAGTCTCCTTTGATTTCCACAGCTATCTCTAGAAGAGATATTCTTGGTAAAAATCGAATCTCTTCTATTTCAATTTTTAGTTTTTTTATTTCCACCTCAATTGCTCTTGGGCACGGATTTGAGGAAATCACCGCGTTCTTCGGCTTTTATCGGGTGATTCCCGATGAAAAATCCCAATAGAGACAAATGATTCAAAGTGGATATTTCACTTAGCTTGTTCCTTGCACATGTGTTCAAAAAGAGAGATGTTTTCAAGCCTAAGCCTTAATGAAGGTGGAGCTATGTTTATGGGCAATTTTGACCTGTGCAAAATCTCTGAAGTTGGATCAATGAAGATAAGGATATGTGACAGAGTGGTGAAAACACTTGTTCAGTACGTTCCAGATTTGAGAAATAATTTGATTTCTTTAGGCACTCTAGTAGAAAAGGGGTGTAGTTTTGTTGGTAGGAAAAAGACCTAAAGGTAATGTAGGGTTCTTCTATTATGATGGTATCTAAGAAAATTGTTGTCTTATTTTTCTTGCTGGGAATAAGTTCCTCATGAAACCAACTAGTTAGCTTGAAAATGCTAGTAAGGAAGGAGAAGGAAGGTTTGAGGAATTTCGAGTCAAGGTGGAGATTGTTGAGGATGACTCCAAATTCTAATTTAATTGGAAGTTTTTAAAGTTAAGAATTAATATCGGATCGAATCATTATGTTGGAGACACAAAAGAGTTTGAATAATTGAAGCACTAAAAGATATCAAAGAAACTAAATTGGAGTTAAGAAATAAGTTTGAATTAATTAGGAAGTCCTAAAAAGGAATTTTTGAAAGGAAATTAATTCATCATTATAGTTTGTGTTTTCTATTTTAACTTGTAATTCTTAATCAGTTTCGGTTTTGATTAAACTGTAGCCTATATAAAGGCATTAGAAGAATATTTTTATAGTGAGATTATTGTATGAACAAAGTTATATTTTTTCATAACGTAAAACAAGACCACTCGCATCTATCTTTGTTATAATGGTTTTATTAGTTTGTCATATAAATGACATGTTATGGCTGATATTTTTATAGTGAGATTATTGTATGAAAAAAAAAAGAGGTTGAAAAGTGCAAATACTCTGAATATTAGTAGATAATTGATTTTGATTTATTCAAAGATATATATTTATTTCACTAAAAATAAATATCAGAATAAAAAAAAAAAAGGTAAATTTATTAGGTGATATATATATATATATATATATATATATATATATATATATATATATATATATATATATATATATATATATATATATATATATAATCGGATATTATGGAGTAGATAAATTTTTAATCGAAATTATCTGGTTGTAAATTTTAATTTCAAGATGACATAAATATATGAGTTGAGAAAGTTGATCTTTGGTGTAAATTCTACTACTACCACTTATTATTATTATTATTATTGGTGCAAAGGACATTAGAGGAGTAAAATTTGATACAATAGAGGAAAATGTGGGTAAGAGAAGGCCCAAAAATTAAGGCATATATTTATATTCATTCATAATCATATGAAGCTTCAACAAAGATATTATCCGAGCATGGTTAAACAAAGGCTCCATTGCCAGTTGGATGGTACATGTATACTTCTCTTCCTTCTAATGCCTGACTCGGTCTCGCATTTGCCTCAAACCCCTGCCAACCCAACATTCTTTCATTCAATTTTACATCTTTGATTCAACCAATTTATTATTGTTTTATCTAATTCCTGTTAATCACAATATTCAGCTTCAATTTTGTACCATTAGTGTTTCTAACAGCACCATTATACTCATCGTTTTTACTCATTTACTAAAATTTTCCCATTTTGAAGAAGCACCCAATATATTGAAATTTTTGAGTAATTTTGTTAATATTTACTTGTAAAATGATCACCTTATTTACCCATAAAATATATTAAAACGAATTATAACATATGAAAAATATTATGAGCTGCTTACATCATGGACAGCATCCCTTAAAGCTCCTACTTGCTCCCTTGAAACTGTCCTCACCTATATAAATAAATACACAACTAAGAAGAGATTATAAATAAGATAAACAAGAAGACAGAGTAATTAATTAAGAACCTTCTTGACTATAGTCCACACAACACCCTCAGTGCATGGAGGAACTGTAAGAGAACCAATATATCTGTAATACTTTCTGCTTCCAAATTTGATGTCTCCTGGGTTCACAATTCCTAAATCTCTCTCTTCTTTATCCACTTTCTTTATATGGTGAAACAGCTGTTTTTAAAATAATCATGATATTTCAATTTTATAATTCAATTTTGAAGATTAATAGTAACTTAATTAATTAATGATTCAGTACCTTTGAAAGGAAAGGATCCGGGCGGCCATATTTGTAAACTATTCCAACAACAGCTATCTCTCCCTTGGAGCTCAAATGGACCATATGAAGCTCTAAATCATACCTTTTAAGCAACAACAGTATATAAAAACAAAAAGATGGAATTAATGAATTGCAAATGGGACTTTACCAATATTTTGCTACAGATATAGCTACCAATTTCTTACACCATAACACGAGATAACCTACTATCTATATACACGGCCCGTTAAATACTATTATCATTTTGACGTTTTTATAGCACGTACAATTATGTAGAATATTATAAGATAATACAATTATGACAAAACTACTCGGATTGTTAAATATGTTCGATTAATATATGTACATCACTAAGTAGAAACAAAAAAATCTTGGACTATGGAAAGTGTCTTTTCAAAGTTGAATGCCAATGCATAACACAAATAAAAGAAGCAATCCTCATAATACACACATAATGACATTTTCGGCCCTTGTCATATTATCCAATTTCCTCTTTAGCTCCTATATTTTAAAGTTATCCTTTTGACCCATATTCTGTGTGAATCCATAACCAACTAGATCATAATTGACCCTTTTTCCCTCTGGATGAGGTAAATGGAAAGGTAAAATGGTCAATTATGGTCCATTTGAATATAATTTGTATAGTTAGGGATCTAAAAGGCAATTGGTTGATAGAATAGGGATTGAAAAGAACATTTTACCTCCTGACATGAACTATTTGATAAGATTATTAGTTTTGTTGCATTTTATAGCATATAGTGGAAAAGAACATATAGAAATCCTAACAGGAATATTACAAGAAAATACGAATGGACAGCAAATATGTTAAAATAATAATAATAATAATAATAATAATAATAATAATAATAATAATAATAATAAAAGAATGTAGGAGACAAAAAGAACCTAGAATGGTTGAAAGTGTGCTCAGAAGGTGAATGCCAATGACATTGATGGAGATTGTAAGCAGTCCCATTGATATAAATTTTTCCTGCATCTCCTTTCCAAATCACCTGATGAAGAGACAAATTCATTTTTTTTTTTAATTAGAAATGAAATTAATAGCTGGTGATTTAATTAAGTGATTAATGAATGCATACAACCTCAATGTCATGTCCTCTATTCTTAATAGAAGCAGGAGCAGGCTTATAATCTCTGTGGAATTTGCCTAGCGTAGAAACAGTTTGCACCCTTTTGTGAAGAAGGTCAATAGGTGACTGCATCTCTCCATTATCACAAACTTGCCATTCTGGGTTAATTTTTCCCCATCTTTTTGGCCCTTTTCCACTCCCTTCTATATATGAAAATGGGGCTTCATTCTCTATTCATTACAAATCACAACAATAAACATTAATACCGTTATATATATATATATATACAAACAAACACACAAGGTTAAAATAAAAACGACCGGAGAATAAAATCTAGTCCTTTATGCGAAAACATTAGCACATGAAAAAAGGGGGAAATAATGTAAGGTGAGTTTTTTCTTTTTAAGAAAGCAAATCATGAATAGTTTTTTTTTAGACAGACAAGGAAAGATTCTAATGCATTCTTTTTTTTTTTTTTATAAAAAATTTTACGTAAGGTAAGTCTATTTATTCCCGAGACTAGGGCAAACTCTAGACTTAATGAGGGTTTATAGTGAAATTTAAATATCGCTCACTAATAAAAGCTAAATTTTTGACAGAATAAGAAATTGAACCCCAAACTTGCGTTTAACTCCTCACCAGCTATTAGTGTCATTCTATGCATTCTTTTATTATAAAACAACAAAACAAAATTAATACATAAAATATCAAAATAATGAAAAAAAAAAAAATCAGTGCAATTTCTATTTTGATTTTCCAGGGAACATTAGAAGTGATCTGTCAACAAAAAAGTAAATTATAAATTGCCTCCTCCTTTACAGATCAAAAACTGTAAAATTGTAGAAATCAAACAAAGACACATAGTGGTTCACAAAACAAAAAAGAATTAATTTTAGCCTCAATCATTGTACAAAGGAGCCGATGTAAAGTATGGTGTAGCTAAATTTGATAATTTTATATTTACCTAAAAAGAAGTAAAACTGGTATGAGGCAACATTGAGAAGTTTGGTAGCAATAAAATTAAAATTTCTCAAGTCAAAACAGTAGAATTGAGCCTTAAAAGAAGAAATGAAAGGGAGAAATAAAAAATCATACCAAGTTCAGAGTTAAGAGCAGCAGAGAGGAGGAGCGAGGAGCAGACAATGAAAAGAGGAAGGAGAGACATAATTGAAACAAGGAAAGAATCGGAGAGAGAGAGAGATTTGTGTGTTGTTGTTGTTGTTAAGGTTTGAATAAGTATTTAAGCTACATTAATAACAAATTACATACATTCTCTTCTCTTCCCTTCCTTTCTGTCTGTCTATCTGTCTGATTTATTTATAAGAATAAAAGGAAACAGAAATAGGCACTTTTTGTTTTCACGCGCCTCCAACGCCCAACACCAAGCATTTTTTTGTTTCCTCCTTTCAACTTTAACAAATTAACTCTTCATAACAACCTAAATTGCACCAACTCCACAGGTTTATGTGTCTGTTGTTACCAGATTCTAATTAGTATCAACCAAGTAACAAAATTTTTATTTCAGTGTTAATACAATCTCTCATTCTAATATATCAAAATCTGACACCAAAAATAATAACGTAACAAATTAATACCAATTTTGAAATACTAATACAATACCATATCAGTTCCAACTAAGTTTGAATTTCAAACATTTTTCATTTTTCCCGTATAGTATTGTACATGTGGGTGTGATATTCGTGACACAAAGTTCATGTAGTGTTGTATTGGTAGATTTGACTTGGTGTACACTTGTCATGTCGTTATTCCAACGCTAAATTTCGACGAATTAAAGTGACAGTAATTTTATTCACATTAAAATAAAAATTAAATGACTTTATTAATACAAATTAAGGTTTAGGACCGTAGACGCACAAACTGCGAATTTCAACGACCGTCAATGCAATTTACCCCTCCATAACATCATGATATGATTAATATGAATATCATATGTACTTAATTCTAGATTTTTTTAAAAATCAGTGCTTAACAAAAATAAAACAAAATGAATTCTTTTCTAATTATAAATTTAAATAAAAATTATTCAAGACTCATTTTTTTTAATATTAATTCAAAGGTTTGAAGAATAATTATAGTTTTAGAATTAGTAGTAGTTTTTAATAGTTTAAGATATTTGTTCTTTCTGTGTTAACATATTTTTCTTCCACATTTTCGAATTTTATAACAGATATACTATTTTTCAAAATATTATTTCTATGAAACATAGTGAACTTAATTGAAATGATTGCTAACTTGTTGCAAATGAGTAAGTTGATTTCTTTTTATTTTGTTGAATATATCATTCATTATTTTTATTTTTTTAATACATTAATTTTATCAAATTCATTTAAAAAACAGATACGTTGTATTGAAATTATTTAATTCCTTACAATTCATTAAATTACTCTTAAAATTTTATTATGAAATAACTGAAATATTTATGACACTATATTAACTCCTCAATTATTGAAATTTTAAGGAACACATTTTTTCTGTCACAATTATTTCAAAAGACTGATAATGTTAAACCAAAACTATATGTTTTACTTGTATTAAGATATTATTAATAGCAAATAACATATCAATAGTATAAATTCTTATATAATTGGTTACATAAGCAAATTATGATAATATGGTAGTATTCATAGGTTTTTTTCTACATGTAGTCAGTTAAACTTACGTTAATGATGTAGTATTGCCAACAAACATGAAAAGTCATAAAAACTAATTTAGTTGAAAATAAGAAAAATACAGTATGTATATCCAGGTATGTTGATATATGAACTATATGTGGGAAATTATAGAATACCTTTGACACATCATGTATGTGATCAATTTTATAGCAATAAGTTTTAATACGTGGAAAAACACAAAAATGAGAAAATAAAAAACAGCTAGCACAGCAATTTCGATGGGAAGGTTTTGTTTTGTAGAATAAGTTTAATTATCATTAACGTTGTAAGGGATATATAAAGCAAGTTACAGCTTACAGCTAACTATATATATATATATATATATATATATATATATATATATATATTGAGGAATTGGAAAGAGTAATTAAATAGTACAAATCATTTTGTGTGTGTGTGTGTGTAAGGGTAATATAAAGCAAGTTACAGCTTACAGCTAACTATATATATATATATATATATATATATATATTGAGGAATTGGAAAGAGTAATTAAATAGTACAAATCATTTTGTGTTTGTGTGTGTTTTCGTCACTGCAAGAAATATAAGATTAGACAATAAAACTACAAGATTTGGTAGTAAAAAGTTTTACTGCCAAACGTATAAATTGTTATCGTAGCTTTTGGCATCTATAAAATAATCGATACATGTTGTTATAAAATTATGATAGCATATGTTTGGAAGCAAAATTTAATATAGCTTTTCTGTTCCTAATATAAATATGGTAGAAACTTTTGAATATTATTACTAAATAAACTTTTTTTGAAGCAAATATTTTTTAGTGTCAAATCTAATATTTCTTGTAGTGGGTATGAGTTAGGTTTATATTTACCTGGTATCATATCATAATCACCTGTGGATTTTTTTCCACATTTCAAATGTCTCAAGACGTGAGGTTAGAGTTTTAAGTATCCTATATTGTGAGGCAATTTTTTAAAAGTAATTTTTTGAATGAGTTACACCTATATTTAGAAAAAGATGTTTTCCCATGATTAACTATTTTGAAAACATCAAGTGGAGTTATGATTTTAAATTTATCATCGGATGGAGTTGTTGAATAAAGTTTTGATAGTGATAATATTAAAAGGAAGAAAGATAAAAATAATAATATAATCTCAAGTAATTAAATCAAGATAAAATAAACAAGGATCTTAATTAAGATTGCATAAGTTATATTATTATAAAGACTTTCATTTTATTGAAGTCAAAAGAAGAAAGAATGAAAGAATAATATATACTCAAGTAATGTAGTTAAGATTAGACAAACAATGATCTTACAAAATTACAAAGAGTATGATATTATTAAAGATGCAGATATATAACAAATATTAAAGACAATCTACAAGAGGATATTGAGTTTGGAGTTACAAAAAGGATTGTTGCAATCACAGAAGGTTATACACCTATAGGAGGCTAAGCATTGTATAACGGTCACCTATAGGAAGCTGAGTACGGTATAACTGTCATCTATAAGAGGTTGTGTACTATATAACAGTCATCTATAGGAGACTATGTACTGTATAGTGGTCACATATAAGAGGCTGAATAAAAATCAACATACTGCTATAGATGGCTATGCATTACATAATAAATTCCTACAGAAGGCAATAGCAATGTAAATTGGCAGCTTCAGAGGCCTGTAAAGTCCTGGAGAAATTTGAACAAAAAGTTCAATCAACCATGCTTGTGAGTAACAGCTATATAACAACTATATTTGCTCCTTCACCTAAGAGAGAAAATCCATCATTTACAAATGGAGAATATATTTAGCAAAATCACATATACAAGCATACAATTAAGAGTCTTTTCCAACAAATATTCAAAGAGTAATTCAAAGAATTAATATTCTTTATCAACAATTCTCAAAATAACAAATTTCATATCTAAAAGGGAAATTGTAATTTACACAAAGGGTTTTGTGTAAAGGAGGGCTTTGTTGTAAATGATTTCAACAAAGCATTGTAAAGTTTCACACTTGAGCTTAAAAAGTATAATGATAGTTTGGGTATTAAGCTTTTGGGTGTTAAGCTTGAAAACAATAGTTATGAAAGTTTAGTGTTTGAGCTTGTAAAAAATACGGGAACAATTATTGTTGAGCTATAAAACAACATATATAAGTTTGATGCTTGAGCTTGTAAAAAGTGTCGGTAGAGATTTTGATACTTTGCCAAGAAAAGTATTGAGGTTATTACTTGAACTCGTAAGAAGTAATATTAGGCTTGGTTTCTGCACGTAAAGAAATCATAGACTTGGTTCCTACCCGTAAAGAAATCACTAGTGGAAAATCTCAAGCCGTGGGCTTAAGGGAGTAGTCTGGTTGGGCCGAACCTATATAAATTCGTTGTATCCTTAATATCTCTAACCTTACTCTCTTTACATTTTATCAAATATTTAAATTAACAGCATTAGTAGTATTAGAGATATTGATTAAACTAATAAAAACATTTATATTTATAACTTTTACTAATTATTTAATTCCGTTTTTTGAAATAAAATTTGTTTTATTGGGCAAAATTGTTTTTTATCGAAAAAGTTTATTAAAAGAATTTTTTATTCGGTGATACACACTATTCACCTCCTCTAGTGTGTTTCTACGGGATTTTGGGACAAAGAAGAGTGTATATAGCCAGAATGCAAATAAAAGACACATCCATGAAGAATACACATAAAGACTTCATTTATTTAGTTGAGATTTTTTACACTTCTTAATTTATAGTTTTTTTAATTACTACAATTTGTAATCTTTGAATCAAAGGAATCAAGCATGATTAGAAAAAAAGATCATGTATTAGTAATAGATGGTAAAAGTTGAAAAAAAAAAGAGAAAACTTGCAACCAAGAATGAAGAAAGAGATAAACTTTTTACAATAAAAATCTTCAAGCAAACATATTTAGATATAAAATTAATTCATTAATATAAGAATAATAATTATTCTAATCAAACGAGAAAGAAAGGTATTTAAGTAAGGTACGAATCTCCCATGGGACAATTGTTAAATTGGCCTTGCATTCATTTCAAACCCCTAAAAAAAAAAAAAAAAAAAAATCCCAATCAAAATCCAAATCAAAGTTGCTATTTTCTCCCTCTATTTTTTTATTATATGATATTTAAGGTTGTTTATTAAGACCAATGAAGTATTAATTAGGTTACTAAAATGATTAGTTTACCCTTAATATTTCTCTCATAAAACTCTATTTTCTATGAAAAAATTCTCTTTTTTCTTAATTATCAAATCTTAATGTAGTATTTTTTTGCATTAAATAATAAATCTATCTCATATTTTAAATAAGGACAAATATGAGAAAACATGGTAAAAAATGTATAGGTAATGTAAAGTGTCAAATAAAAAATAATAAAGTGAAAAACCTAAAACATCACATAATAAAAAACGGAGGGAGTAACATTTATTTATGAGCAAATACTTCATACGGTATGCCAATATCATTAACAATTTACTTAGATGGATAAATACAAATATAATTTAAAATCGTGCTTTAACACTTATATAACTACTTTCTTGAGAATTTTAGGATATGTTTGGTACACCATAATATACGTGTGCTAAGCTAATAAAACTATGTCACGTAATATATTTTAGGTATCATTTATAAATTATAGTTTAAGGTTTATATTTCAAGGTTTAGAATTTTATTTAAATAATTAATTACACATTATCATTTTTCTATTATTTAAAATATGATTTGTCATAATTTTATTGACTTGTCATATGGATAATGTGGTATGCCTGACATATATACCATAAAATTTGCCGTTCCATTATCAAATAAATACAAAATTATTATTATTATTATTATTATTATTATTATTATTATTTACTAGTTTTGAACCAGTGTTTCTGCGCGGAATTGATTTATTGTTCTCTATAAGTACATTCATAAAATTTGATTTTCAATTAATTATCTGATGAGTCTACTGTAGTTGTTTGTATCCTTTTTAATAGATTTCATTAATCTAGTCAGAGAAAAATACCTCCAGAATAGCTTTCATTATTATTATTATACTCAAAAACCACCTTTTAGATGAGAGAAATTATAGAATAAGCCGGTCATAATACGTTATCTATGTATGAATATGATAAAATCATGGCACATATGTTTTTTAGGGTCTAAAGTTTATATTTTAGAGTCTAACATTTTATTTGAATAATCAAACTATAAAATAAATGAATGATAATTATTCTTCCACATTTTTCTATTGTTGATGTGTGAGTTATTATAATTTTATTAGAAGAGAAAACACATGATGCTCTAACACTTCATTTTAATTAAATGCTAGAAAATATGGCATCTAATTGTAGAGTTTGAAATCATTATGGGCTATTTTTTCCAGACATATACACAGTATTGACCGTATTTGCCAAATGTCAATTAAGTAACATCAAATTCAAATACCAAAATTGATAATATTTTCCATTATTTATCTTAAGCCAGATTTCTTACCTCGTTAACATCCATCTATTGTATTAATATTGAAGTTAATGAAATATTATAATTAGATTTCGTCATTTTATTGTAATCTATATTAGCTAATTGGGAATAAGTTATGAATACTGATTTGCTTAATTGATTCACAACTATATTATAATTTCTTGAATTACGGAGACATGTCAAACAATAAACAACAAAAGAGGCATTAAAGAAATATTTTGCTCCATATATTTCCGAAATTTATTTTAATATATATTAACTAAATAGGAATAAGCTATTATTATATATTTAGTTAATTAATCCCATATGATTATAATTTCCTAAATTATAGAGACACACCACACAACAAATAACAAAAGAGGAAGTTAAATAAATATTATAATAAAGTCGGTAATTTATTGTACTACTAATTTAGCTAATTAATAATAAGCTATTATGTCTGATTTGGTTAATTAATTTACTGAGTTAATAATAATTTCCTAAATTATGGACATACAATACACAATAAACAACAAAATAGGAATTCGTGAAAGAATGCATAGACAGCTGATTGGGAAAAATATCATATTAATATATCCTTTCTCTCCCTAACTTAGGTATCGGAATGGATCCCCCAGATTACCCAGTGTTTTCGTTTTCTTCAGGGCAGCCCACGTGGCCATTTCAATAGAAAGTTACATCCAGAAGTTTATTTAGAGGCGGAACTCACTGCGTGGAAGTCACATCGCTAGAAACATCATTGGTGCGGTTACAACATGGTCTCTTCGAGTAACAATGTCATCGGGATCGATCACTTCAGATATTATTTTAGCAGTTATTCCTCCTCAAAGAGGAATTCTCCCCTTTTCAGAGGTGGCAACACCATCGCCATTAATGGCTACAACTACGGCTTGATCATGTATTATTGCTACAACCCCTATGGGAGAAGGCAACAGGTCTGCTGGACCTGTGTTTGATTGAATTGTTAAGAGTTATGGGATTAGTCCATCCAACCAGAATGACTTTAGACGAGGGATTTTGCAGATGCAGGAGTAAGGCATGGTGGATTCCACGATAAGCAGCAACACCCCTTTGTCAATGGTAAAAACTTTTTCAAAGATTATCTCTAATGCAGGAATGGTTAGAGCACTATTTCCAGTATTAGGGGTCGGAATAGTGGCATCAAGATCTGAGAGGTTTGTGCAAAACACGTCGATATCACCAATCCTGGGTGCGGGTGATGGAACTAGTTTTGGCGGATTCTCGGCGGGTCACACCCAGCCCACTTGTAGCTGGATACCCATACCAGGAGTTGGGCAACTTTCAACGTTGTAGGTCACTTAATTTATAGTGGTCCTTGGAAGCAGTAGTTTTGCAGCACCCACCCCAGGCGGTTACTATGGCCAGCCGGCATCATATCTACCTCATCTCAACTCAAATCAACCCCATCCATTCCAGGTACACATAATGTCCCAATCGCCTAGACCTTTTACCCCACATGTTCTTTATAATGCTACACCCATGCCTTTTTCTGCCCCTTCTCCTGTCCCGTCGCTCACAAATCCTGGGCCCACTTGACCCTAAATTCAAGGCCATGTTTAAAAAAGCATTAAGCACATTCACCATAGCTATTAGGGTGACACAAATCCTTAAGTCCATGCGTGAAATTTTAAAAACCGGATGGATATCACAAGAGCAAGCGAGGGATTGGTTTGCCACTTGTTCCCCATAGCCCTGATATGGGCAGTTACTTATTGGTTTAAATCCCTGGATCCGAGGACAATTGATGGTTAGGACCAACTTTGATAAGAGTTTTGCAAGAACTTTATGGGCTCTATACCGACTGGAGTAGCCAATCGCACTTTTCACGAGGTAGTCCAGAAGCCAAGGGAATCGTTGCAATCTTTCATTGACCGATTCAATTTGGCATGCCTGGAGGTCCGGAATTTAGACTTCAGCACAGCAAAAGAAGTAATGATAAAAAAAACACAACTAATGAAAGGCTTCATGGAGAAGCAATCACAAGGAAGCCTAGGGAGTTAACACAAATGATTGTGCTTGCAAAAAGCATGGTGGAGATCGATAAGATCGATGCACCTATTAGAAGCAAAAGGCATAATGACAGGGAAAAATCCAATTAATCTGATGATAGGCACAAAAGACACGATCACCAAGATCGATCTGGTGACCGGCCTTGATTCATACCTTTAAATGCTCCGCTCAGAGAAGTCTTGGTGGCTATACAAAGAAGTTCAGATGCAAAGAGTATCCGATACCCAAACACCAAACCTAATCAAGTTATGGGAAAAGATAAAGAGGCCTACTACAAGTTCCGCAAAGTCAAAGGTCATCTCACAGATAGTTGCCGAGTACTAGTAGCTGAGGTAGATCTCTTAATCAAAGGGGGTGAATTCAGTAGTTTTGTTGATGGGATAACAAAGGGCACGGATCAAGACAAGGAACACGTCAATATCACTAATCCTGGGTGCGGGTGGTGGAACAAGTTTTGGCGGATTCTCGGCGGGTCACACCTAGCCAACTTGTAGCTGGATACCCATACCAGGAGTTGGGCAACTTCCGACGTTGTAGGTCACCTCATCTATAGTGGTCCTAGGAAGTAGTAGTTTTGCAACACCCACCCCAGGCGGTTACTATGGCTAGCCGGCATCATATCTACCTCACCTCAACTCAAATCAACCCCATCCATTCCAGGTACACATAATGTCCCAATCGCTTAGACCTTTTACCCCACATGTTCTTTGTAATGCTACACCCATGCCTTTTTTTGCCCCTTCTCCTGTCGCGTCGCCCACAAATCCTAGGCCCACTAATGACCCTAAATTCAAGGCCATGTTTAAAAAAGCATTAAGCACATTCACCATAGCTATTAGGGTGACATAGATCCTTACGTCCATGCATGAAATTTTAAAAACCGGATGGATATCATAAGAGCAAGTGAGGGATTGGTTTGCCATTTGTTCCCCACAGCCCTGATATGGGTAGCTACTTATTGGTTTGAATCCTTGGATCCGGGGATAATTGATGGTTAGGACCAGCTTTGATAAGAGTTTTGCAAGAACTTTATGGGCTCCATACCGACTGGAGTAGCCAATCGCACTTTTCACGAGGTAGTCCAGAAGCCAAGGGAATCGTTGCGATCTTTCATTGACCGATTCAATTTGGCATGCCTGGAGGTCCGGAATTTAGACTTCAGCACAGCAAAAGAAGTTGACGTGTGTCGAATCCGTCAAAAATAAAATAATTCTCAACCTATTCTTTGCAAAAATTAATTTGTAGACAGAGTAAGTGGAGGTCGAACCCAAGGGAATTAATTACTTAATTTAATTAAAGATTATGACCTAATAAAGACAAATAAAAAAAAGGGGGAATTTGATGTTATGAAATTAAAAATAAAACAATTGATAGAAAATAAAACCAGCAATTAAACTAAATGTGTGATTGATGGAGAGAAAACTTCAGCTAAGGGAATTTAGTACGGCAATTCATACCATATTGATCATTGACAGAAATTGTGACTTCCAATTAATTATATCGGATTGGTTTGGGATATTCTTCCTTAATGATGAATTAATCAAGCAAGACTGTAACTAATTCCTAATTGACGGATAACCTCGCCTTCGCGGTAGAGATTCAATCAATCAAAAGCATGAAGATTTAGAAGAACCCAATCTTAGCCAACCGATTCAAGCGAATTCGATTCAGAAACCAAATTATTTATTCATTCAACATTATACATCTCCTAATCCTTATATTAATGTCACGGTGGAATTAACCCGAATTTGTCAGAAACTGATTAATTTCCCAACATAAAGAAAATTCAAAATATAACTATTGGTTACTACCTCCAATTGGTTCAATTAAGATTACGATTAATTTCCCCAAATAGCAAACTTGTTAAATAATTCTAAGAACAAGCCATTATCATTCAAAGATTAAATAACATAATTAAATCTCTATGAATAAATAAACGATAAATTAAAAGGAGTAATTAAAGTGAAACGATCTCACAATATGGATGAATAAACCTTGTAGATTAATCCCTTAGCCGAAATTAAAAGTTTAGCTACACATAGCTAAAAGAAAATAATACATGAAAAAAATAATGTTAAAGAACTAGCAAGAGAAGAGAAACACGTTGCAGATAAAAAATAATAGATGGAAGATGGAGCTTGACTCCTAAAAACAACTCTTAAATACTAACCTAATGAAAACCTACTTTGGAACTAACTCTAATTAGGAGAAATAACAAGACTCCTAAATAAGAAATATAACTAATTTAGAAAATAATCAACTATCCTAAACTGATCCACGTCCAAACTTCCTAAATAAATGCTGGAAATTAGCTTCCATGATAAGCCTTTTTCCTTAATTTCAGCTCTTTCTTCGTTTGCAAAATAAATCCTGTCGCAGCTCCCTTAGCCTTGGGCAAGGCTAATTATGGCTCAGCTCCAAAAGACCCCGAATTCTCCACATTTTATCTCCTTTTCTTCAAAACATCCTGAAAACGCACAATTTACTGAAAGCAAGTAAAAGGGCCCAAAATTGTGGATTTAAAGATCAAAATGAAACAAATTTAATAGCAAAATATCAATATAAAAACGAGTTATCAAAATTCCCCCACACTAACTCCATACTTGTCCTCAAGTATGAATCAAAACAAAGCCACAACCCTCTCTAATGTCATTCACCCAAGATCGAGCTTCTCAACTTCACTAAGTTACATAACTTCTTTAGGCAACCTCCACACTCAAGTCACTTTAGTAAAATCTAAGCAAAATGGCTTTTACAATATTTTCATTCAAACCAAAGCAATTGAGTTCAATTAATTATTTAAAGCACACATAATTAAGTTACCACTTTGAGATTTTAATCTTGTATTTATGGAATTCTCAACCAAGACTAAACAAAATACCTCATCAAAATCACACGACCACTTGATTAAAGAGGACAGAAAATAATTGGGACAATTAATCTTTGAAACCGTTTCGTCTCATTTTTTTCTTTCTCTTTTTTTTTCTTTCGGGGATGCGAATATCCGTTCCTATTAGAGCATTCTCGGTTGCGAGCCGAGTACCCCTAATCATAGTAAATATTGCAATCCTTAACCTTACTTTGGGACACAAATATCTGTTCCTATTAGAGCATTCCCGGTTGCGAGCCGAGTACCCCTAATCATAGTAGATATTGCAATCCCTAGTGGCTACTAGCACGGCCCATAACCACTTTCGTGGACAGCGGGACCTATGAGACAATAAATATGAGACTTATTATTACCAAGAAAATAAATTTATCCATCCCTTTGACCAAACAATTCATGGATTTAACAAAGCAGTAAGTTAGCTCAATTAGAATTTTCATAATACAAGAAAGATTAAGAGCATGCAATAACTTTTAATTCCATCCAAATTTGAACTCAAAACACTTAATCATTTGAATTATCTTCTTGCTTAGCCTGTTTACTCAAATTAATTTTAGTGATAGAGATGGGGTATCCTTTGTAAGTCATGCTGATCAAATAAAGAATCAAAAATCTTCTTGGACAAATACAATCTCCTAGGGTTGTAAATTCAGCAGTGATTCAGAGGACAAGTATGGCAATACTATGTTCAAATGCAATCAGCCCAAATTGAATCAGAGAAAATAAATCAGCAGCTTCAAAAAAAAAAAAAAAAAAAAAAAATTCACTTATCAAGTGCAGAACCAATTCACCAATTTACAGCAAATATACCACTCAATTAATGGTTCATCATTTGAAGATCAAAAAAAATCAATTCTCAACAAATATAATCAATTCCCAATTCGCCAATTCACAGCAAATATGCCACTCCCCCACACTAAAAAAACTTGTCCACAAGTTTAAAATAGAAGAAAATCAGCACATAAGAGACAAGAAAAAGAAAGAAATTACCCGGAATTGATGATTAGACGGTGATTATTGCTGGTACTGGCGATGGCCGTAGAGGTGCTGCTCGTTTGGACTCCGGTAAGTGATGAGGTGGAGGCAGACACGTGAGGAGCAGTAGAAACATGTTGGTATACCGTGGTCAGTGGCGTCATCGTGGGTTGCAGGGGGCGGTGAAGAGGTAGTGGAGAAAAGGGAATATGGGGTGCGGCTGATGAATGGAAAGTAGGTGAGGCTGATGAATAGAGATTAGGTGAGGTAGGTAAAAAGGTGGCCTATATTAAAAGCAGAATATTTAAAACAAGTGGTTCTCCTTTAAAGCCCATGAACCCATTCTGCAATAACAAGAGCTGAAGCCCAAAAGCCATGAAGCCTTCCTCCATGAACAAGCCCAAACCTGCAAATTATAACAGATCAGTAAAAAAATTCAAGGAAGAAGATGACAGGTAAATCAATTATTTTAAAGAAATAAAAATAAAAAAAAAAATTGAAACAAGAACGGGGTTAGCCTTGCCCAAGGCTGACCACGGGTTGCCTCCCGTCCAGCCCCTCTATTTACTGTCTATGGCCAGACATAGAATCTTTGCAGGGTTCATGCCAAGATCAGATCGATGCTCTCAGTGCTTCCAACTTCTGCATTTTCGAAATATGGTTTGAGCCGGTGGCCATTGACAAGTTGTGTTTTCCCACTTTCCAAACTCTGAATTTCAATTGCTCCATGGGAGAGTATTTTAGTGACTAAAAATGGACCAATCCATCGTGAGCGGAGTTTACCAGGAAATAACTTTAGTCTAGAATGGTAGAGCAACACCTTCTGACCAATCTGAAAATTCTTCTGGTATATTGAGTCATCATGGAACTTCTTCATTTTGAGCTTGTAAATTTTAGAGCTTTCGTATGCATTGTATCTCAATTCTTCCAGCTCTTGAATTTGCAATTTCCGCTGTTCTCCTGCCTCATCAAAATTCATGTTGCACCTTTTTATTGCCCAAAAGGCCTTGTGTTCTAATTCAACTGGCAGGTGACAAGCTTTGCCGTATACCAAGCGATATGGAGTCATGCCAATCGGGGATTTGTAAGCCGTACGGTACGCCCATAATGCATCATCCAGTTTCACGCTCCAATCCTTTCGAGTGAAATTCACCGTCTTTTCCAGTATGGATTTTATCTCCCTGTTGGACACTTCTGCTTGGCCGTTTGTCTGTGGATGGTAAGCTGTAGACGTTCGGTGGTGTACGCCGTACTTCTTCAGAAGATTCATCATCAATTTATTGCAAAAATGTGTACCTCTATCACTGATGAGAACTCTAGGCGTGCCAAATCTGCAAAAAATATTAGCCTGCACAAATTTTGTTACGGTTTTAGCATCATCAGCCCGTGTGGCTTTAGCTTCAACCCATTTCGATACATAATCAACAGCTAACAGGATGTATAAATTTCCGAAAGAATTTGGGAACGGACCCATAAAATCTATACCCCACACATCGAATATTTCGCAAGCGACGATCGATGTAAGTGGCATTTGATTTCTTTTACCAATATTTCCTGTTTTTTGACAATTCACACAACTTTTACAAAAAACATATGAGTCACGGAATAAACTAGGCCAGAATAAACCACTCTCAAGAACCTTACGAGCTGTTCTTTCTGGACCAAAGTGTCCTCCACATGCTCCTGAATGACAAAATTCCAGCACTGAATTTATTTCATGATTGGGAATGCATCGGCGGATGATTTGATCGGAGCAATGTTTCCATAAATATGGTTCATCCCACACGAAATATTTTGATTCGGCTCTTAATTTATCCTTCTCATGTCTGCTATACTCTGCTGGTATGGTACCTGTCACCAAAAAATTCACCAAATCAGCGTACCAAGGTGTAAGAGTTTCTAATCTAAACAAACCTTCATCGGGAAAGTCATCTTTGACAGGTAACGCTTCTTGACTATTCGGTAGGCGACTGAGATGGTCAGCTACCAAATTTTCTGAACCCTTTTTATCCCGAATTTCTATATCAAACTCTTGCATCAGCATTATCCACCGTATCAGTCTCGGCTTAGATTCCTTCTTCGTCATTAAGTACCGGAGGGCTGCATGATCGGAGTGTACCACCACCTTAGTTCCTAGTAAGTATGATCTGAATTTTTCTAAGGCGAAGATTACGGCTAGCAATTCTTTCTCCGTGGTGGAATAATTCTTTTGAGCACGATCCAAGGTCCTTGAGGCGTAGTACATCACGTGATGATTCTTGCCAATTTTCTGACCTAACACAGCTCCCACGGCATGATTGCTGGCGTCACACATAATTTCGAATGGAAAGTTCCAATCGGGGGGTTGAATTATAGGTGCTGTCACCAATTTTTCCTTCAATGTATCAAATGCAATCTTACATTCTTGGTTGAAATCAAATAGCACATCATTTTGCAACAGCCGACATAAAGGTTGAGTGATGTATGAAAAATCTTTAATAAATCGTCTGTAAAAACCTGCATGACCAAGAAAAGAGCGAACTTCCCGTATATTGACGGGGTAAGAAAGAGTTTGAATTACATCAATCTTTGCCTTATCTACCTCAATCCCTTTAGATGACACAATATGTCCTAGAATCAAACCTTGTTCAACCATAAAATGGCATTTTTCATAATTTAAAACAAGGTTAGATTCTAAGCAACGATTTAGAATTTTTGTGAGATTAGATAAGCAATGGTGAAAGGAATCTCCATACACGGTAAAATCATCCATAAAAACCTCAATTATGTGCTCCACATATTCAGAAAAGATACTTACCATACACCGTTGAAATGTGGCTGGGGCATTGCATAGCCCGAATGGCATCCTTCGGTAAGCGAAAGTTCCGAATGGACAGGTAAAGGTAGTTTTTTCCTGATCATCCGGAGCGACTGGGATTTGGTAAAACCCTGTATAACCATCGAGACAACAATAGTAACTCTTACCTGCCAATCTTTCCAACATTTGGTCTATAAATGGAAGGGGAAAGTGATCTTTTCTTGTTGCAGCGTTGAGCTTCCGATAATCGATGCAAACGCGCCACCCATTTTGCACTCGTGTTGGAACCGACTCCCCATTCTCGTTCTTAATTACTGTAATGCCCGTTTTCTTGGGTACCACTTGGACCGGGCTTACCCACTCACTATCCGATATGGGGAATATAACACCAGCATCTAGCATCTTTTGAATTTCTTTTTTTACCACTTCCATCATTGGTGGATTTAATCTCCTTTGAGCTTCACGCCTTGGTTTAACACCGTCCTCCATGTGAATTCGGTGCATACACACGGCTGGACTGATGCCTTTAATATCTGCTATGGTCCACCCGATAGCCTCCTTGTGAGCCTTCAATGCTTCAATCAGCTTCTCTTCTTCTTGCGGCTTTAATTTGTTTGAGATAATTACTGGAAGTGTTTCGTTGCTGCCTAAGAATGCATACTTCAAATGGTTGGGCAGCTCCTTCAATTCCAATTTCGGTGCCTGCACAATAGAAGGTAAAAGTCGGTGGTCAGTTTGAGATATAGATTTTACAGAATTTTCATGCTTTTGTCTCAAGGCTGCCAGCTCATGCATAACATCAATTATTCCTTCTTCTAGCTGAAAATCAGCCTCATTTTCCAGAGTTTCCAGCGTAATATTATTACGCATCACCACCTGCAATTTATCTTCGTTTGACAGCTCAAATACTCGTTCTATTAGTGGATCAATAACATCAATGCTACACACGGAAGACACATCGTTAGGAAATTTCATCGCATCATATACATTAAATTGAATTGTTTTACCGTCGAACTCCATGGTTAGTGTTCCTTTATGAACATCAATTTTTGTTCGAGCGGTAGTTAGAAAGGGCCTTCCTAACAAAATTTCCGATGATTCTTTAGAGCTTTCACCGTGTTCCATATCAATGATGTAAAAATCTGCTGGAAAGATTAATTCACCCACCTGCACTAAAACATCTTCCAACAATCCTTCAGGGTAAACAATGGACCTGTTAGCAAGTTGAATTACTACTCCTGTTTCTTCTAAGGGACCAGCATTTAAAGATAAATAAATAGATTTAGGCATAACATTAATAGATGCACCCAAATCACACATTGCCTTATTAATGCTAGTTTTTCCGATTTGACAAGGAATAGCAAACATACCTCTATCTTTACATTTTTGTGGCATACTACCTTGAAGGACAGCAGAAACGTTAGCGCCCATAGTTATCTTTTCATATCCAATTGTTTTAACTTTGTTAGCACATAACTCTTTCAAGAACTTAGCATAACGAGGTATTTGACGAATAGCATCAATTAAAGGAATATTTACCTCGATTTTTCGAAAAACCTCAAAAATATCCCTATCCTCTTTCTCTTTTTTAGATTTATCAAATCGAGAAGGAAAAGGAGGAGGGATAGTGATATTTTTGGATGAGGACTTACCTGTAACTGGAAGAGGCAGCAGCTGTTCGCCCTCTTTTTCAACGCTTTCTTCGTGTTTACCTTGCTGATTCTCCTTTACTGTTTGCTCAACCATCTTGCCACTTCTTAATGTAATGGCACTGGCATTCTGTTTTGGATTTACCTCCGGTTGGGAGGGTAATTTCCCTTGTGATTGGATCGAGCTTAAAGCATTAGCCAACTGCCCAATATGCTTCTTGATCTCTATGATTTCAGCATCTTTCTTTTCTGAATTTGCCAACAACGTTTGAAGCATCTCTTCCATTTGTCTGTTTGGATTTACACCAGCATAATTTGGTCTAGGCTGGAAGTTCGGTTGCCTTGGTGTATAGCTGAAATTTGGATGTTGACGCCACCCCGGGTTATATGTATTTGAATAGGGATCATTCAATTTAGGAGCTTGTCCTTGAAATCCACCGAGAGCGTTCAACTGTTCCGAACTATCTTCTTGCAACATTGGGCAAGCTTCCGTGTGATGAACCGTAGCGGCACAAATTCCGCACTTCTTAACGGGAGCCATTTGTCCCATAGCTAAAGTCTGCACAAGATCAGTTAGTTTATTCAATTTATCTTCAATATTAGATTCTCGTACCTCATAAGCTTTTCGCGGGATCTCTTGTTGCCTTCCGAATTGTTGAGAAGTTTCAGCCATAGCTCGAATCAATTCTTTTGCAGCTGTAGGTGTTTTGTCCAGAAAACTTCCGCCGCTTGCAGCATTCACCATCTTCTTTTCCATGGTCAACATTCCTTCGTAGAAATATTGAATCAAAGAATTTTCAGCAATTCCATGTTGTGGACAGCTTCCACACAACTTTTTAAAGCGTTCCCAATAATCATGAAGGTTCTCTACATCTCTCTGCTTGATTCCGCTGATCTCTCTTCGAATGTCAGCAGCTCGGGAAGCCGGAAAATATTTTTCCAAGAATAATTGCACCATGTCGGGCCATGTTGTAACTGTTCCGGATGGTAAATTGAGTAACCATTCCTTTGCCGAATCCTCCAATGAGAATGGAAAAGCTCTCAATTTGACTTGCTCTTCGGTTATGCCATGAGGACACATACCCGAACATACTACATGAAATTCTTTGAGATGCTTGTGTGGGTTTTCGTTTTCCAACCCGTGGAACTTAGGAAGTAGATGAATCAGTCCCGATTTGAGCTCAAATGCAGCATTTAGGTTCGGATAAAGAATGCACAGGGGCTGGTTGTTTGTTTCTGGTGTATTCAACTGCCTCAATGTTCGTTCAGCCATTGTCGCTTGTGCTGGAACCCTTTTTTCTGGTTCGTTGCTGCTGTTCCCTTCTTCCTCGCTATCACTTTGGGAAAATTCTTCAATTAATTCCTCTTCGTTGGGGACTAAAGATGAGGCAGCTTGTGCCTTTCGCAATTTTTCCTCTTTCCGGAGCTTCTTTGCTGTCTTCTCAATTTCTGAATCAAAAAGAATGGGCTCCGAAATATTGCTCCTGGTCATATAAAAAAAAATTAAATCAAGTTAGAATAAATCCCCGGCAACGGCGCCAAAATTTGACGTGTGTCGAATCCGTCAAAAATAAAATAATTCTCAACCTATTCTTTGCAAAAATTAATTTGTAGACAGAGTAAGTGGAGGTCGAACCCAAGGGAATTAATTACTTAATTTAATTAAAGATTATGACCTAATAAAGACAAATAAAAAAAAGGGGGAATTTGATGTTATGAAATTAAAAATAAAACAATTGATAGAAAATAAAACCAGCAATTAAACTAAATGTGTGATTGATGGAGAGAAAACTTCAGCTAAGGGAATTTAGTACGGCAATTCATACCATATTGATCATTGACAGAAATTGTGACTTCCAATTAATTATATCGGATTGGTTTGGGATATTCTTCCTTAATGATGAATTAATCAAGCAAGACTGTAACTAATTCCTAATTGACGGATAACCTCGCCTTCGCGGTAGAGATTCAATCAATCAAAAGCATGAAGATTTAGAAGAACCCAATCTTAGCCAACCGATTCAAGCGAATTCGATTCAGAAACCAAATTATTTATTCATTCAACATTATACATCTCCTAATCCTTATATTAATGTCACGGTGGAATTAACCCGAATTTGTCAGAAACTGATTAATTTCCCAACATAAAGAAAATTCAAAATATAACTATTGGTTACTACCTCCAATTGGTTCAATTAAGATTACGATTAATTTCCCCAAATAGCAAACTTGTTAAATAATTCTAAGAACAAGCCATTATCATTCAAAGATTAAATAACATAATTAAATCTCTATGAATAAATAAACGATAAATTAAAAGGAGTAATTAAAGTGAAACGATCTCACAATATGGATGAATAAACCTTGTAGATTAATCCCTTAGCCGAAATTAAAAGTTTAGCTACACATAGCTAAAAGAAAATAATACATGAAAAAAATAATGTTAAAGAACTAGCAAGAGAAGAGAAACACGTTGCAGATAAAAAATAATAGATGGAAGATGGAGCTTGACTCCTAAAAACAACTCTTAAATACTAACCTAATGAAAACCTACTTTGGAACTAACTCTAATTAGGAGAAATAACAAGACTCCTAAATAAGAAATATAACTAATTTATAAAATAATCAACTATCCTAAACTGATCCACGTCCAAACTTCCTAAATAAATGCTGGAAATTAGCTTCCATGATAAGCCTTTTTCCTTAATTTCAGCTCTTTCTTCGTTTGCAAAATAAATCCTGTCGCAGCTCCCTTAGCCTTGGGCAAGGCTAATTATGGCTCAGCTCCAAAAGACCCCGAATTCTCCACATTTTATCTCCTTTTCTTCAAAACATCCTGAAAACGCACAATTTACTGAAAGCAAGTAAAAGGGCCCAAAATTGTGGATTTAAAGATCAAAATGAAACAAATTTAATAGCAAAATATCAATATAAAAACGAGTTATCAGAAGTAATGATAAAAAAAAACACAACTAATGAAAGGCTTCATGGAGAAGCAATCACAAGGAAGCCTAGGGAGTTAACACAAATGATTGTGCTTACAAAAAGCATGGTGGAGATCGATGAGATCGATGCACCTATTAGAAGCAAAAGGCATAATGACAGGGAAAAATCCAATTAATCTGATGATAGGCACAAGAGACACGATCACCAAGATCGATCTGGTGACCGGCCTTGATTCATACCTTTAAATGCTCCGCTCAGAGAAGTCTTAGTGGCTATACAAAGAAGTTCAGATGCAAAGAGTATTCGACACCCAAACACCAAACCTAATCAGGTTATGGGAAAAGATAAGGAGGCCTACTACAAGTTCCGCAAAGTCAAAGGTCATCTCACAGATAGTTGCCAAGTACTAGTAGTTGAGGTAGATCTTTTAATCGAAGGGGGTAAATTCAGTAGTTTTGTTGATGGGATAACAAAGGGCACGGATCATGACAAGGAGCACAGGGATAAGAAGGATGAGGATGAAAGGCCAGCTAACAAACCAAAGGGGTCGTTATGGTTATAGCAGTTGGACTCGAGTTTGAACCACCTAGCAAAAGGCTAGGTCCTCGACCCATTAAGAAGCTAATACCAAGAAGCATGATGAGTTGAATTTCTCATGTTCGATTGCTAGCGAAGTACATGCATAGCAGAAAGATGCTTTAGTCATTGAAGCCATTATGGATGGTTACATAGTAAGAAGAATTTCGGTGGATACAGGTAGTTCGGTAAACATTATCACCAAGGAGGTGGCACAACAGCTAGAAATACATCACAGTAGAGTTCAACCAGTGTATTCACCACTGGTAGGCTTGAGGGGTTACTCGGTTGCGGTGATAGGACATGCGACATTGAGTATTGAAGTTGATGATGATAAGTACACCTAGAGATCAGAAGTGGAGTTTGTTATTCTTGATACCTCCTTGGCATACAACATTATATGGGAAGGCCTTTCCTGGTTGAATCCAAGGCGGTACTTTCCATTCGGTACTTAGCCTTGCAAATACCGACTACATCTGGGGTAGCAATAGCAAGAGGAAGCCAACACCAAAAATCAAACCAATCATACTGGAAGCCGATTCAGATTTTCTAGAATCCGTGTTCTAGGAACTTATGAAGACAAAATCAAAATCAAAATAAAGAAAGAAAAAGATTCGATCTCACCTTACAAGTCTCTTCTAAACACGGCTATAGAAATTAAATGAGATTCCCTTGACGCTCACGTATACGGAATGCCTATAAAACGAGCACCCATGCTAGCGTCAGATCAAAACTTGAGAGAAAAGAGGGAGGAGGCCGAAATTTTGATGCTAAAAATTAGTTCTGGGGTTTTCTCTCTTAAGTGAGTTTATATACTCATTAAACCCTAGGCCTTAATTAATTACCTAAGGGTATAATTTAATTCCAAATTTAATTTAATTATACATGTATGAACAAATATTAAACCATATAATATGATTCATAGCATGTCAATTAAATTTAATTCTTCTAATTAAATTAACCCACAATTAATTAGACACTGCTCAAGGGAAAATACATATAAACCTCTATATGTATAAATCATATTTCCTTCAGGAAATAAATACATAAAATTGATTTACTAAATTAATTCTATGAAACCCAATGATTTATTAATTATATTATTTTGATCAACCCACTTAATATATAATTTAATTAATAAAGTTCTCCTCTTCAGTAAGTATACTCCAAGTATACAGCTGACCCGTTAAGTGCTGGCTCAGATGTTCAATATGTACGATCCTGTGGGCCTATCTTTATATTGGCAGTGGGCCCCACAGACTGTAGTTGGGCTCTAGCAAGCCATTACAACCCCTAATTAAGATGGAGACTGTAGTCTAATGGAAGTCATAACCCTGTAGTATAACTTATATGTCCCATGTCATCGATATTGATTCTAACACAGAGGCATGGTATTATCACCCTCTTTTTTGTCCGGGTATTCACTTGATACGGAGTCAACTGATGCTTGCAAATAAGCTCTAACTTATTTGGGTGTGGCCACACTCTTATCAGTTGCACTCATAAAGGGACCAACGATATCTTCTCAATGAATCATTGAGTGACTTATCCCTTCTACATATTTATGGCTTTGCCATGCTCACTAGCACGCCCAATCATACCCATACTCGGTGCCTTGTTACAAGCCCTTTAGGCGCACATCAAAGTGTGTGAGTTCACATGCAACTCCATAATATGGTCAGGTCGAAGGATCCAATATAAGTACTACACGAGAATCACTTGTGATACTATACCATGTGGATTTCTCGTAAGTGGATCTATCTAGTACCATGTCCCATTACATATACCCAAATACCTGATTGACAATCTATGTACTATGGCCTGTAAGACACCGCCATACAATCAAGGTCATGCTAGTCTTTTGTTCCATTTATTCCCATGACTGGAACAGACTATGGATAACTTTATGGTTATATCGTTTCCCTATTCATGGTCTCACTGCCAAGTGCATGACATTTAACAATATGGATATAGATATCACCATTAGATACTCTATTTACATTTATTGTACAAGATATAAACCAAATAGATTATGCCTTTATATATAAAAACAAGTGTATAATACATCAATCCATAAATGGTTTAAGAATGTGTGATACAAAACAAGGACCAATGCCTTAGGACTAGGGCATTCCCAACAATCTCCCACTTGCACTAGTTCTGTAATGACCCAAAATTTAGAATTCTCAAATAATATTATTTGAACTCGTAAACAATATAATTAGAGATAAGTTTTGGGTTGAAACAATATTATAGAAGTAATAATTAAGGGTTAAGGTTATGGGTGAGATAAAAATGAGACAAGTTTGAGACCTAAAATTTCTCAATTAAATATATGAGGAAGTGTGATGGCATAATTTATGGTGGAAATTATGTTTATAATATGTATTGTTCGTTTACGGAGTTAAAATATGAGAAAAGGTAACGAATTAAGTTATGACGAGTGTTATGATAATTAATTTTTTTTAAGGACTGAAGTGTAATTTTTACAACCCAATCACAAATATCCTATATTTTCTTCTACCACATACATCCATTTGAGCTCTTGTTCTTTAACTTCTTCTTTCTCTTCATCTTCTTCATCTTCTTCATCTTCAAAAAACTCCATAAGCCATAGAACTTCATTTTCCTTAAATCCAATGTCAAATTCTTGTTAGAAATTGATGATTAAGCTCTCTATGCTCATCAATTTCACCTATTAAGTCAAGAAAAGAGGGATTTACAGAAGTTAGGGTTCTTGGTGAATAGTAACCTGAATTTGAGGTAAGTAGAAATAGATGAAATTAAAGCTTTTATGTTAGGATTTAAGGTTAGTTAAGCATGTTTTAAGCATTTAATGGCTTATTTATGTGTTATATACATTGAACCAATTGTGGTTATTTGTAGAGGAACCTAATTCAAGTAAAGGAAAAGAAAAAGAGGTAGAAGAAGGCAAGTGAGGGCCTTGAAAGGTTTGTGTACACTAATTTAATTTCCTTATGTTTTTGTTGTAAATTTCAGATTTGAACACTCTTTGTTGTTTGTGACTTTTCTTGTGTTTTACAGCTCCGATTTTGGTTATTCAAGTTTTTGTGGATTTTTAAGAAATAGACCAAGTTATGTTTAGAAGAAATTTTTGTCAAATTCATGTGTTTTCTAGCTCGAATTTGTGGTTAAAGTTGGGTGACAAAATCTATTTCTGGGTAGAAATTGATTAAGTGTGATGTGTTTGTGTGGCTATAACTTGGTGTATATAGCTTGGAATTTCATGATTCGAAATTCCTAGTAAATTTAAGATACAGGGGAATATTTTTGTGAAGTTTCTTTTGGATGTTTGGGCTGGTTAAAGGTTTAAATTTGGGTTTTAAAGTTGTTATTGAAAGCTGTCCAGTTTTTGGAATGAATAATTTTGTTTTGTGTTATGGAGTAAATTATAGAATTGTTTTGTTAAATTGGTTTGTGTTGTGATTTTTGGGCTGTTTATATTATGAAAATTGAGTTCTAACTCTTGTTTAATTTATATGAGATAAATTTTATTGCCCTTAGTATTCAAGTAAAGAATGGGTCGGGTAGATTGGCACCAATAAAGGGGGGTACAGTACTGCACAAACAATTGAAACTTTTACTTCGAGCTTTCGTCGATATTATGATATTGTTGAGATTGTGAATAATTTATTTTGAAGCTTCGGCTTCGGGCTTGTCTAATAATTATGTATATTTGATATTGAAGCTTTGGCTTCGGGCTTGACCGATATTATTGTTATTGGAGCTTCGGCTTCGGACTTGACTGATATTATTGTTATTGGAGCTTCGACTTCAGGCTTGTCCACCCCCGTATCCAATTCATGTTTATATTTTATTTGAATTACTTTGGGCAATAATATCTGATAATATTTTGAGATATTTGGATAAATAAAAGTTATGACATTTTTATGGAGCTATATATGGTTTTTGAGTCAATTTTATTTATTTATATTTTTATATATTTGAGTGATGTTTTTAAAGGAAAAAAATTGAGTGACTGAATTTTGTAAAATAAAGTTAATGTACACCACTAAGCAAATTTGCTTAGCTTATAGTTTATTTTTCCACACGCAGTTTTGGAGCACAGTAGATAGTCTGGACTAGTGGTAAAGTGGATCAAGTGTGCAGTACAGAAAGTGGAAGCATGTTAAGGTGGATATTTTGTAGAAATGTATTGGTGAATTTTGTAATAGTATGGTATGTACTAAATGGATAAATGTTTAATTTGAAGTTTAATTTGGAGTATTTTAATTAAAGAATCGGAGTTATGAATATTTATCCTAAGTATTATAAATTTTGGCAATATATAAGAAGTATGGAAAAATGTTGCATGAGTTAAATTAATAGGTATTATTGGAGTTTAGCATGTTATTATAAATATAAGGTGATGATCTTATGACACCCTCGACTAAACTAAATGTGTCACGCATGTTTAGTTTTATTCAAAGGGGGTGTTACAAGTTCCAACTAGGCATAGACCTAATCCCTATAGATCTAGTATGACCCTCGTGCTTTGGCTGGGCCAACACCTTGGTCAAAGGATCTGCGATATTGTCCTCGGCGTCTACTCTACATAATAAAATGTCACCCCTTTCCACGATCTCACGTATGAGGTGAAACTTCCTGAACATGTGCTTTATGTTCTTGTGTGACCGAGGCTCCTTAGTTTGTGCCACAGCCCCGTTGTTGTCACAAAAGATATCAACTAGATCCTGGATAGTTAGTACTATTCCCAATTTAGTGATAAACTTCCTCATCCACATAGCTTCCTGTTGGGATTTTTCACCAGAAATCACCCGATTAAAACAAAAGAACGCGGAGATTTCCTCAAATCCGTGCCCAAGAGCAATTGAGATGGAAATTGGAAAAACAAAATTTAATAGAAAGAGATAAAATTCTTACCAGGAATATCTCTTTCAAGAGATGGATGCAGACTGTAGGAATCAAACTAGAAACCCTCCTCGTTCACGTACACGAACGCCTAATGAACACCACCCGTGCTAGCGTCGGAAAACACGAACTTTGGAGTGGGAGGCTAGGAAGAATTTCGGCTATCACTGTATTTATTAGTTGGCCGAAATTCCTAGGGTTGATAAACCCTAGGTTGGCCGAAATTCCTTAAGGAATTTTGGCCCAACTTGGCTCTTTCATTGTGTGGGCTTCCTTCTCTTAATTCAGGCCCAATCTTATTTTAATTAGTCTGGTTTAAATTAATTTCAAGCCCAACTTTAATTTACTCATGTATTTAATATATTACACCAAGTAATATATTATTTACATTTAAATTAAAATTAGTTTGACTAATTAATTTAATCCATCAAATTAAAATTACATCTTCACAAAGTAAAATTATATATAAACCTATACATATGAATATTTCCACCTAGGAAATAATATCATAATTAATCCAATTAATTATGAGGAGCCAATTAAATATATATTAATTTCATTATTATGATCAATCCAATTGATCTTTATAATATAATTAATGTATATACATCTCTCTCCAAAGTGTATACTCCAAGTATACATGTGATTCCTTAAGTCGGTGTTTAGTCGCTCAATGTGTACGATCCCGTGGACCCATCTTTATGTTGGCAGTGGGCCTGTGGCCCACAGACTACAGTTGGCTAGATTAAAGGTAGAAGTTTATTTCCTAATTACTTTATAAGAACAATAAAAATATGGAAACTGACAGCAGTTTGCTGATTGAAATATTAGTGATAATCATAGCTTCCTTGAGATTACTTTCATTGGGGTTGATGTATGATTTGCATAAACAGGGGTAACTATCAGGCATATGAGGTATTTATAAGCATTTAACAGAGGAAGGTTACTACATAACCTATTCATTGTTCATCTTTGTAGAAGCATATTTTTCTCTGTTTAAATTAGGAAAAAAATGCTCAATTTATCTTGGTCATATAATAGTCTAGCCACTACGACTCAAATTAAATTCAGCTAATTTCATTTGTCGATGTTTTTCAGTTTTGTGTTTGAGGTAAGACTGCTTACTTTTGTGCTAGCTTATTCTATTTTTTTTTCTGGGTACAGTGTTCAGCGATTGCATGATCTGGGTGATGAATCTAAATTACTTCCTCTTTGGAGACAGGTAACCCTTTACATTTGAAAATTATCATGCTTCTCTATCTTCCTATATCTGTTTTCTTTCTCATGATTTTTACAGTGAATGATTTCTGGTTTCGTTATTAAAAAAAAAAAAAAAAAAAAAAAAAAAAAAGAAACCTCTTTCTTTTCCCATCTTTTAGCAACTCTGTTGCTTGCACATATAGGTTCTTATTGCATGATCTTTAAGTCTTTTCAGTGTACTCTTTGACTAAATTTCAAATGGATTACAAGTTTTGCTTATGTCACCAAACATTTGTTACAGGCAGAACCCAGGTTTCTTTGGAACAATTATATGTTGGAATTAGGGCTGTTCAATGAATAGCCCAATAGTATTTGAATGATAACCCAACCCAACCCAATCATAAAAGCAATCCATGGGTTGGTTGTTAAAAATCTACCCAACCCATGAATACTCACACAGGATTGGGTTGGGTTGAATATTATTCATACAATTACATAGTTTACCAGATGGAATAAGATACATGCTTCCCTACTTTGAATTCATCAAATAATACATGAAAATAATAATTGTATCACAAATTTGAACTTTTTTTTACTGTTCTCACAATTTTTTTTTATTATTATTTAAAATTCATCAAATAATAATTGGTACACAAATAACAAATAATTCATGGATTAAGAAAAAATGATAAATTATATGATCAACGTAATCCACGTGGATTTTTCTAATGAAAAACTAATACATAAATGTTTTTCATTTTCTCAATGCTCATGTTACTTACGTGTTATTGTTTTATTAGAACGGTCTACTATGAGATTTCTCAAAATTTAGAGATGATATTGCTTGATAATTTTTTCTTTGTAATTCCTTTTTTATTATTTTTGTCCATATTAATTGTTAATTATTTGTTAATACATGTACCAATTGTTCAAAATAATAACTGTATCACAAATTTCAATTTTTTTTACTGTTCTCACAAATTTTTATTTTATTATTTAAAATTCATCAAATAATATAAATTATTTTTATTTGACCATTGATCTATCCATAATATTTTTTGATGATATGTAAATTATAGATTTACAACATTTAGCTCATGAGCTATTATAATCAAGAATCTCACATCTAATTTAGCCAGTATTTTATAACACATCATGTTTTCTTTGAAAAAAAAAAAACTCAACTAAACATTTTTGTTTGTAATTGGAGAGATAAAGCCGAATCCAATTCTGTACATATACAATTAGATAAAATTCCAAGTAACTCATGTGTAAGAAATTTTGTTTCATGTAATTTCTTTATAAATTAATCTCGACAGTTGAAATTTGATCATATAATATATATATATATATAAGTCAACCAAATAAATATATTAAAAACAAGAGGGTTGATATTTTCCTAATTTCTTTCATCACTATTATCGATGTTATCACTTAATTAAATGGATAGTGCAATGTTTTTAATTGAATATTAATGAAAAATAGTACAAAAAAGTGAAAATATTAATAGTTTATTATATATATATAACTGTAAAATTTTATCAAAAACACTTTAATAGATTTCTGTTAATAAAAGTTAGTTGTGTAATACTATCATGTCTTTAAATGAATATCTGTTTAAGTTTAAGCGACTTGACCATTCAAGCCGAAATTAATTACTAGTGCATTTTTTATTTCTTTTTTTTTTTTCTCATAGTCCATGCAGTGAAATGCTTAAAAGAAATAAAAGTTATCAAAATAATACAAGTAATTAAAGTAATAATTAATAAAATAAAAAATTTTAATATGTATGTGTATAATTTTAATATAATTAAGAGAGATTAGGAAGGAGGGCCCGTTTAAGAAAAATTAAGGAAGGCACTATATAAAGTATCTTAACTAATTAAAACTATTCCTAAACCCTAAAAACAAATGCAAACCCTAACCCTCAATTTCTTTGTAGACAATTGTTGCATCAGTTGATGGATCTTCTATTTTAGATGTTGGAGAATGAGGATTTGCCCATCAATGGCAATCCTCATCCCCTCGCATCTTATGATAGAAGGTCCGTCAACTAATACAAACAACGTCTACAGTTCCATTGGCAGCTTCAGGTCGGTAGGTAATTTTAAGTTTGATAAATGAATCCAACTTCAAGAGTTTACGTGTCCATTAATGGGTTAATGAATTATTTGGATCAAGACTTTTTGTAATTTTCTTGACTAACTTCTTAACAACTCATGGTTCTATGTTTTTGTAATTTGTTTTTAGTAAGTTAATGCAATTCTTTTTCAAACTGTGACTGAAATAAATGAATAAACTGATAAAATCCGATTAACAAAAAGAAATCATATTACTCATTATGGTAATTTCCCGGCAAGTGGAGATGATGACATAAAGAAATAACAATGGCTAATAAGAGTTCAACAAAATAAAACAAAAAAGGGCAAAATCTCGTCATGCTGGTTTTACAAAATAAAACAAAATAAAGCTTGATTCATATCTGCTTCCTGTTATCCAAGGGAGTATCCTTATCAAATTTTTTATGTTTGAAACTAAAACAAGCTTACTATATATGACACTCACACTGCCAATATATTAGTGTTTTTCGATTTAAGTTCATCCTTAACTGATGCTTAGGCTATCACAACTTCCAAGCTGCCATAGGGAAAGATATAATTGAGGTTACTCTGATTGCTAGGAGATGCACAAGGAGAAATGGTAATTAAGACGTTCATTTAATCCTGTTGGAATATTTTTTTTTTTTCAGTTCACAATTCTTTGTCATTCTATTGAAATTCAATAAAATATATCCTGAACCAGGGATTTAATGCACGAGCTATATAGGGGTGTTGGATCACTTCTAAATGATGTGAGTTATAAATGAAAGCAAAAAGCCAAATGAAATTAAAAATTATCATAAAAGTAATTAATGGGAGGTATTTATCTCGCTTTTGATTTTGTATGGAGTTCTCAATTATAAATGTTCAATCCTAGTGGATTCTGAAGGAAGCATGAAGAACAATTGAATATTTTTCCATTACATTCTTCAAAATATGTTCAAGGCTTTGTGGATGTCCATTTGGCTATAGATGCAAAATTATGATGAAATAAAATGATATTGAGAATAATCTGACAATTAGTGTTTATTAGCATCAATTTGTGGAAGAAGAACATGTTTTAATGTATTTAAATAACAACACTTCAATCCAAATATTAAGAAAAACACCAACAGCTATCCTATAGAAACAAACAGTTGCTCTGATTCCAACAGTTTGATAAGTAGTTTATGTTCTTCTGTTCCAATCACTTTTTTAGTGTAATCTTGTATGGCCTTTTTCTGCAGTTCTATATGATATGAAGCACTTGTTCTTCTCAATAATGTGGGCAAGCCTTGCTGTTGGAATTGCAACTTTTGTGAGGGCTAACGGACGGATCTTCTGCAACCGGCCTCCTCTGCATAAACCTCGCCATTGATTTACAGATTCAGAATGCTCCACTCCAACAAACATAAATTTTTTTTGTGAAATCATTTGGTACATTATTTTTTTGTCTTTACATTTTTCCACATGCTTTAGTTTTTGTAATTTTGTTGATTGGCCTGAATGCCATTATTTTTTGTTTTCTTTCTATGCAAAACCATACTTCCAGTCCACCTTATTCATAAAATATATAAACACTAAGATGTTTTTTTAAGTGAGATATATATATATATATATATATATATTAAATTTGTATATATTAATTTAATCAAAGATTAAGAACATGTTATTTTGATACAATCTACGTAGATGAAACTAGAATTTCAAATAATTTTTGTGCACTTATGAAGTCACTATTTAATGAAAATAATAATTTGGAGTGTATAATAATTATTTTTAAATTATCTAATTATCTAATTATTTTTACTAATATTTATGTAATAGTTTTGTTTTTGTATTATTATTGTATAATGATGTAAAAAATGTTTATATTAGTCTTTTTATATTTTAATAGCAACAACTGATAAAAATTTACCAAACACTATCAATTGATTATCTAATAGTTTACTGCTGTAGCAAATAGCTACCATGAATATCAACAGCTATTAGCTAACAGCTAAACCAAACAGACCCTGAATACAAATTTAGTTTGGTTTTTTGTATTATTCAGTAGATGTTTAGTTTTAATTTTTAGGTACGTTATAATTATGTAGATTATGTTTTTGGGAAGAAACAATGTAGCTTCTATATCAAGTTTACGATCATGATTCATGAGGTTGAAATAGAATTAGAGTTTCTACCATGGGACCAGTATGGTATTGTGTGATTTTGTATGATAAGGATAAAATTGGGCCAATTTTGAGAGTAGTATTGCTTGAACAAATTAAGGGCAATATTGGGCCACTTCTGGCTACGGGCGGACGTATCGAGAGCAACATTGGGGTGCTCCTAAGCTAATGGGCCAACAATGGATATTCTTTTTCTTCGAAAATATTGGAAGCAGGATTGTAGTTTAACCCTTTTAATTATCAAATTTTTGTTTAAATTTCAAGTTTAAAATTTTGATTAACCAAAACTGATGTCAACATTTTGTTTTTCATCTTCCTTTGATATTTGTTTCAATTTGGTCCCAAGTATTTATTGATTTTTTTTTTTTTTTATTGGCTGATCATTTTATAATCTACAAACAATAAAAGCATACCACAACCGGTGAAGAAGAGCAACACTATGTTTACATGACCTGATACAATGGAGCAAATTCACTATAGCATTCTATAGGATAATTTGGACCACGAATTGAAATGGCAAATTGATGATGATGACCACGACGGCAATAATAATAATAATAATAATAATAATGATGTTGGGTTTATGGACCCAATCCGCCCGTATCAGTCAGACCCAGTATTGAGAAACTAATAAGTTGTGGCTTATAAGTTGAGAATATATATATGTATGTGATATCAATGAGTTGATATCAAGCTAATAAAGTCATGTAAATGAGTTGACATCTAGCTAATAAAGTCATATCAATGAGTTAACATCTAGCTAATAAGGTCATGTCAATAAATAGTAACTTATTAGTTAAAGATTTTATATATACATATATATGTATAAGAAAGGAAGAAAGATGAGGTGGGAAGGAGAAGAAATTTGTTTTCTTCCTTTCTCTTCCTCTCAAGCTTATCTCTCCCTCCATCTCTGTTACTTTAGTTCGTGGACTACACGAATTCTTCCTGAATACGTCGGTGTGGGTTTCCCGTTAACCAGTAATACGCAATCGGCTCGAAGATCCTTCCGTTGCGTTCATCCTTGTGGATTCTGCGCTACAAGAGGTCACCCGTTTCCACAACCCGATCATATGAGTGTGTATTCCTTTCATTGGTATCAGAGCATGATTTTGCGTATTCTGTCAATTTGAGCATGATTTATACGTATGAATATGTATATTGATGGAGAAAAAATTATATTTGGTGAAAAAATAATTTTTTTACGAGAGAAAATTGTTTTTTGTGGAAAACAATTTAGTTGGGAGAAAATTATTTTTAGTGAAAAATAATTTTTTGGGTGGTTGTATTTTAGTGATTTTGTGAAAACCGGACAAATCTTTGAGAAAATCAGACCTTGTTGGTGGAAATATGAGTTTTTCCATTTTTTCCGGTGAAAACCCAAGGTTTTCCATTTTTTCCGGCGAAACACAAGGTTTTCGACTAGAAAACATGGTTTTCCGGTTAGGTTTTCAGGTTTTCTAGTTTGGTTTTTTGGTTTTCAGGTCTGAAACGAGTTTCAGTCTTACCATTGGAAGTTTGAATGTCAAACTTATTGTTCCGATTGTCAAATGGACAAACCGACACCACCACCGTGACCGGAGACCCTAAAAACCCTAAGACAGATGGAATTTCGCGGCTTGGAAAAGCCAGGAAGGCGGCGCGTGGCGTGCACACGCCACGCGCCAGCGTAGAGGCGCTGACGCTGGATGCCACGGGGCACGCACGGATTGGTCCGCGTAAGCCACGTGGCAGCCGACAGTCCAATCCGTGCGCGCCACGTGGCATGTGTATGCCAAGCGTGCCAACGCGTTGGTGGTGCGTGCTGGCGCGTGCAGTGTCATCCCGGTGGTGTTCTATCCCTGTTTTCTGGGAGATTGGCTTTTTACGATTTTACTGATTTTTTGGTAAATTTTATTTAAATTTTTAGTGAACAGAAAATATTATTTTGAATTTTTAATATTTGAAAATTATTTTAAAATTATTTTCTATGTGTGAAAAATTCCAGAAAATAAATAAAATTTTTTAGAAAATCCAGAAAACCAGTGGGGTAATGTTTATGTGACATGAATAAATTGAAATGTGTTTCAATTATTAAAGAGAATGTATAAGTACATTAATCTTTATTTTGTTTATTATAATGTGTTATAATAATGATTCGAGTTATATAAATTACCCGATGTCCTAAGAAATATCAAAATCTCAAAATTAGCTGGGTTGTACGGTGATAATAAGAAAAATGTTCCTTACATTATCATATTGCAAGAGTGCATTTGGGCAAGAGGCCCATGTAGAGGTTTTTAAGAGTAATGTCATAAGGACATTTTCGGTCTAAAAATTTTTTTTTTTTTGGAGAATTAGTTTTCTCTATTTGAACTATATGAGATGGTTCAAATTGATAATTATAGAAAATGAATTTGTTCTATTTTTCTATAATTGATTATTGGCTGGTTATTATTTATTTATGTTGGTGAAATAAATATTTGAGGATGTTTATTTGATTTTATTGTTTTGGGTAATGATAAAATTAAATCAACATAAATAATAATAATTTTTCTCATGAAAGAGTTATGAGATTAAAACCATTAATCGAGTTCATTACGCATATATATATTTTATTAGTAAAGTTGAACGTTAGAACTTAAAGGGTAATTAGAGCCTTTACGGTCTCTTTTTCGAATTGAATTCTAGTGTAAGACTTTGCTAATAGGATATTGGTTGTGCAATGAATATTCGTGTATTGTGTTAACTTCTAATAAGTCGTGCTACTACATATGTTGTAGATCAAAGTACACAAAATGGTAGCTGTTAGCAAATCGATTGTGGCCGATTTAAATAAAGATCTCAGATTGAACGGAGACAATTATGAGATCTGGAGCATAAGGATCCAATATGTGCTAGAGGATCAAGATCTTCTAGATTCCCTGGTGATGGTTATGACCGAACCCGAAGAAGGGAATACTGCTCAACATAGGCTGGACAAGGAAGCTTTTGAAGCTTGGAAAAATAGAAATTCCACTGCCTGTCTCATCCTGTTGAGTGCAATGGATGATGACATCGCTAAGCAGTTTCGTAAGTATGAGAACGTGAGCGATTTGCGGAAAGCTCTAAAAGAAAAGTTCAGAGGTGTGTTTCTGACAAAGCTTCGTTCTTTGACGATTAAGTTCGACACTTACAAGAAACATCCTGATTATACAATGAAAAGACATTTAAGAGAAATGCCTAATATGATCAGTGAGCTTAGCGATGCAGGTCATAAGTTGACCGAAGAGCAGAAAGTTCAAGCTGTTATTCGCTCTTTGCCTAATAGTTGGGAGCATATGAAGATGCACCTAACTCATACCGAAAGTATTAAGACTTTCGATGATGTTGTTCGCCACCTTGAATTGGAGGAGGATTGCCTAGCATCGATTAAGTTCAACGCTGAGGCTAACTATACATCTGCTAGAAATAGTTCTGGCAAGAAGCATAAGCGCTTCTACGACAAAGGCAAAGAGCAGGCTGGTAAGCCCAAGAAAGCTGAAAAGAAAGGGAAAAATAAAAACAAAGCTAGAAAAGTGAACATTTCAAGAGTGAAATACTTCAATTGCCAGGAAAGAGGGCATTATACCAAAGACTGCAGGTCTGAGGCTAAGGTACATATTAAAAACTCATGTATGAGTAAATTATATATATTTAGTACGTTAATCTAACTGAATATGATCATATGTGGATTGTTGATTCAGGTGCAACGGACCATGTGACAAGGGATCGAGGTTCCTTCATTGAGTTCCGTCGAATCCCATCAGGATCAAAGTGGATCTATATTGGAAACAACTCGAGAGTTGAAGTCCAAGGGATTGGCACATGTAGATTAATTCTGATAGGTGGTCAGACCCTTCTCCTGCATGATGTTTTATTTGTTCCTGAAATTTGACGGAATTTAATTTCTGTTTCAGCTTTAATAAATATGGGATTCAATTTGTTCTTGGATAATAACAGTTTGCATTTGTGTTTGGCTAAAACCTTTTATGGTTCGAGACATATTTTAAATGGTTTGCTTGTTTCGGATATTGTTCCAATAAATAATGCATTTTTCTTACAATATGCTTGTAATTCGATACGCGATAGAGATAGTGAAGATGTAATTTGGCATGCCAGGTTAAACCATATTGGCCAAGACCGAATAAGTCGGTTAGCTAAATTAGGTTCATTGGGAAATTTAACTAAGGTTGAATTACCTCCCTGTAAAGTATGTCTTAAAGGAAAAACGTGTAAGAAACCATCTGGAAAGGCAACTAGGGTTGAGTTCCCTTTACAATTAATCCATTCTAAAGTATGTGGTCCAATGACTGTGAGGGCAAGGCATGGGGCCTATTATTTCATCACTTTTATTGATGACTATACTAGTTATGGTCATACTTATTTGATGTCTCACAAATCGGAAGCATTAAGTTGCTTTAAGAAATTTATGAACCTTGTTGAGAATCAATTAAATGTCAAAATCAAAGCTTTGAGAACCAACCATGGTCAGGAATTTCTATCGGATGAATTCAAAGCTTTGTGTGATGAAAAATGAATTATGCATCAGTTGTCGATTCCTTACCCTCCGCAACAAAATAGTGTTGTCGAGAGGAGAAATAGAACTCTTCTTGATATGGTTAGATCTATGATGGCTGCAGCAAATTTTCCTATCTCCTATTAGGGAGATGCGTTGCTTACAGTCGCATACGTTTTCAACCAAGTGCCCTCTAAATCTATCACGTCCACTCCTTATGAGCTTTGGACAGGTCAAAAACTAGACTTAAGTAACCTCAAACCATGGGGTTGCACTGTTTTCGCCTATGATACCTCGAGTAAGTTTGGGAAACTAGGCTCGAGAAGCAAAAAGTGCATCTTTATAAGGTATCCAGATGTATCAAAAGGATATGTCTTAGTAGGTGAAACAGAAGACTGAAAAGTGATAGAGTTTGAATCATATGACGTCATTTTCTTAGAGAATGAGCTCCCTAAGATAGGTGAGGTGGACCATGATTTGCCACTTTATGAGGAATTGGAATCTAACAGAGCTCTCCATTCGAGTGGGAGAAATTTTAAGGAAAATGAATATGTTCATGAATCTCAAAACGTTACAAATGATCAAGATCAAGCTCTAAATCAAACTCCAATTCCTAGTAAGCATGTGGATCTAGACTTCAGTGGGAGTATGGAACATGATCCAAGTGGGAGCATACCGAATTATGATGAATATATAAGACATGTTTATCAGGATTCGGTACCGCGTAAATCTAAAAGACAAAAAGTCGAATGCCGATGATTTAGTATCGAAAGCATGGCTCTTTTAGTTGTCCCACAAGATGATGATGAGCATAGAAATTACAATGAAGCTCTTTCGTGCCCTGCAAGAATGAATGGATTAAGGCTATAGAAGAAGAAATGGCTTCCATGAGATCTAACAAAGTTTGGAACTTGTTGATCTGGCAAATGGAAGAAAAGCTATTGGGAACAAGTGGGCTCTCAAAATCAAGCGTAAGGCTGATGGCAGTATCGAAAGATGCAAGGCCCGCCTAGTTGCTAAGGGATATACACAACAGGAAGGGATAGATTATGAGGAAACTTTCTCACCTATTGTGAGGTTCACGTCCATTAGTATAATCCTGGCAATTGTTGCAAATCTAGACCTAGAGCTACATCAAATGGATGTAAAGACTGCTTTTCTCAATGGAGAATTGGACGAAGAAATCTACATGGATCAAACTGTAGGTTTCATCGTAAAAGGCAGCGAACAAAAGGTTTGCAAATTGAAAAGATCAATTTATGGCCTTAAACAGTCTTCTAGACAATGGTACCTTCGATTTCATAATGTGATGACATCGAATGGCTTCATGGTGATTGAAGAAGATCATTGTGTCTATAAGAAAAGCTCTGGAAGTAGATTTATGATTATATCATTATATGTTGATGACATTCTGATTGCAGGAAATGACATGGAATATGTGAATCAAATCAAAGCTTGGTTAACCTCAAGTTTTGAGATGAAAGATATGGGTGAAGATGCTTTTATCCTTGGAGTTAAGATTTCAAGGGATCATTTAAAGAAATTGCCAGCATTGTCTCAAAAGACATATATTAATAAGGTTCTTGAACGTTTCAATATGAGCAACTGTAAACCCGTAAATAGCTCGATGTCTTAGGGAGTGACCTTTGGTACTGATATGTGTCCCAAAACACAAATAGAAATGGATTGGATGAAAAATGTTCCTTATGCGAGTGCTGTGGGCAGCCTCATGTATGCCATGATGTGTACTAAATGTGATATATGTCATGCAGTTGGCATGATGAGTAGATATCAGTCAAATCCTGGACAAGCATATTGGACATCGGTAAAGAGGATACTGAGGTATCTCAAAGCCAATGTGGATTACTCTCTATGTTAGCTAGGCAAGGATCTGCAATTAAGAGGATATATAGATGCAGATTGGGCAGGAGATGTGGATGAGAGAAAATCCACTTCTGGTTTTGTTTTCTTGCTTAGTAATGGTGCAGTATCATGGAGAAGTAAGAAACAAACCTGTCTGTATTGCCCTATCCATGATGAAAGCAGAGTATGTGTCATACTCGTCCGCAGTTCAAGAGGGAGTATGGTTGAACAGGTTTATGAACCATTTATGTATTACTTGCTCAAATGCTCTAGTGGTGATAAACAGTGATAGTCAGTCTGCTATTGTGTTTGCTAAGGATCAGAGGTTCCATAGCAAGTTAAAGCATATAAAGATTAAGTATCACTTTGTCAGGGACTTAATAGCACGCAAAGAAGTTAATTTGAAATATGTATCGACTCATGACATGGTAGCAGATCCATTAACGAAACCTGTCACGAGAGATGTTTTTGTGAAACATGTTAGATCCCATGGTTTACAGAGGATCTGAAATACATATTTCTGTATGTTTGAGAACATATTATTCAATAAAGTTTGAATTACTATACACGAGTGCAAATGTTAATTTGTTAATATTTGCTGTTATATTTTGATATGCATGTTGGACAGAAAAGAAGCTCACTCACACGAGCGGTTACCCTTATTTTGTCATTAGTTGACAAATGTAAAGGATGAGGCTGTTTTTGAACAAATGAGAGCTTGTTCAATAATAGAAGCCGTTTCGCTTATATTATGGAAAAGAGTTTCCATTAAGTGCAAAATTCATATACATGCAAAAGGCAAGTATATAAGAGATTATGTGTAATCTAAGAGGCTTGTTGTAAGTAACAAGAGCCTGTTCTGTCTTTGTAGCCGGAAGTAGTCTATAAGTAGACTAAGGTTGGATGTTTTGGCATGTCTAACCGATGCTTTTGTATGATGTTAATGTAGACATGCACTTCTTTCATAAGGAAAGAAGAGAACATCGTAACACATGTTTCATACCATGTGTGCTTGGCGACCCTGAGATGGAAAAGTGTTGATCTCAACTTTTCCTAGTGTGAGACTCAAGCAACGAAACAAATGTTATGTTAAGTTAACTATCCTTATAACTTATTATGGAAGTATAGTCTAATGTGGCTGTTTTGGAAGGATACTTTGAAGGGGTCAAGTATGATTCGACCTTGGATAAGCCCGACCGGACAAGCGAGTTAGATTATGATGGAAAGAACAAAGTAAAAGGGGAATATCACCATGTGTTCACATCTTGAGTTTCTATACATTACTACCCGGGTAGTTATGCATGTGTGCATGACTGTAATGATAGAAAATTGTAGAGATTAAGAGGATTACAATGGATGTGATTTGGGATCTAGGAGAGGGCATACAGCATTTCAACATTTTCATCGAGCTTCTATATATCTCCAACGAGTGTATAGCATTAAAGCTCTCAAGGTATGCTGGTTGCACAAACTATTTGCGAGTATGAAAGAGATGATGTAGTGGATCTGTTCTGTTACGTGCGAGTGGGAGATGTTGGGTTATGGACCCAATCCGTCCGTATCAGTCAAACCCAGTATTAAAAAGCTAATAAGCTGTGGCTCATATATATATATATATATATATATATATATATATATATATATATATATATATATATATTTGTGATATCAATGAGTTGATATCAAGCTAATAAAGCCATATCAATGAGTTGACATCAAGCTAATAAAGCCATATCAATGAGTTGACATCTAGCTAATAAAGTCATGTCAATGAGTTGACATCTAGCTAATAAGGTCATGTCGATGAATAGTAACTTATTAGTTAAAGATATATATATATATATATCTTTAAGAAAGGAAGAAAGATGAGGTGGGAAGGAGAAGAAAATTTGTTTTCTTCCCTTCTCTTCCTCTCAAGCTTTTCTCTCTCTCTCCATCTTTGTTGCTTTAGTTCGTGGACTACACAGATTCCTCCAGAATACGTCGGTGTGGGTTTCCCGTTGACCAGTAATATGCAATCGGCTCGAAGATCCTTCCGCTTTGTTCATCCTTGTGGATTATGAGCTACAAGAGGTAACCTGTTTCCACAATCCGGATACATATGAGTATGTATTCCTTTCAAATAACAACAACAACAACAACAACAACAACAATAATAATAATAATAAAAGCAATTATCGATTCATATTTATCATGTTAAACTTTTGGATTAAATATTAGTGTTTTAAATTCAGGATACATGAACTTTGTCCGCATACAGAGGCCAATAAATATGAAATTCTATCTTGTAGACAATGGTAATAGCGGCGAGATCCATCCGGGAAGTTGTGACATACCCTTGAGCAAACATGAAATCATCGGTGCCTCCAACTACCAGATGATCAGCCGATTTATCATTATGCGTACCTCCTACGACCAAAATCGACTCTTTGTGATGCTCCAACTGGAGGGTAATCTTGCCAATAGAAATACTTGTAAGTCCATCCAGACTGGACATTATAGAAGTTCTTCCTGCAACTCCAACAACTTTGGAGGTGCAGTTAGAAGTAACAGTCATAGGATCCTTGAACATAAAGATAGTACCAAAAGGCGTTGTAGTTTGCCTAACATTTGGTCCTGCAACGCCAGGAACTATGATGTAACCAGTATTGTTGATTGTTTCATGTTGGTAGAGCGTAAGAAGTAGAGTTTGAGTCTATTATTTTGGTGGTGATGAGCAGTAGAAGTGGCCTTGAATGAAAGAATTAGAAGTGAAATTGCAACAGCATAAGGCCACAAAAATTGAGCCATAAGCAGCTTTTTAAGGTCTTGTTGGAGTTGGCACTTTGTGCTTGTGCATACAATAAGAGGTTCATTCGTAGACGCTTATATATATTTTATAAATTTGTATTAAATTTTTTTAAAAAAAATATTAACTTCAAATTGGAAACGCAAGACCAAATTAGTGCTGAAGTTTTAGGGGGAAAAAAAACCAACTCTCACCTTGCAATTTCATCCATTTATTACAGCAGTCAGGGTGAAGTTGGTGAGGTAATGACCAATTTATGGCCATTTGGAAAAGAAATTACAAGTTTTGGGGTTGATTAGAAATAATCTACAACTTTGGGGTGGTGTGACGGGTAAAAGGGGAAATTTCACGGGTTTAACTGGCGGACTTCAACGGAAAAGAAAAGAAAAGAAAAGAAAAAGACAAATTAATTTATATATATATATATATATGAAATTTGTCCACCATTAAAAATGGACACATTTAAAACAATATCCCCATTCTAAACTCATTATTATTATTATTATTATTATTATTATTATTATTATTATTATTATTAATTTAGCCTATGTTTGGAACTAAATTTATATATTAAAAAAATCATACCTTTTACTGAAATTTAATCCAATTAAATTGTTAAGTTATTTTCTTAAAAATAAAAGTTTCATGAAAAGAAATTCAATTAGCAATTTAATAGATTAACCCATATATACTTCCATTAATATCTTTACTAAATAGGAAAAATGGAAATGAAATAAAAGAAGCATGAGGTTGATAATATATTAATAATTGCAAGGAAATTAATTGGATTCATTCAAAATCACAATACATTTTTATGGTTTGCAATTCTCGTATATCAAGTCATGATATAAAAGAATTAAAAATTTTCCACTACTTATCTGAATTGAATTCCTTCTAAATTAAGAGTTTCAAACACATTATGATAGACTCAGATCACATAAATACCTAAAAATTCCAAATGCGTTACCATTTTATTTCTGTTTCTATTTCTTTTTAAATAAAAAATAGAATTTGATTAATATAAATAGAGCTTAAGTAGTTATATTCTAAAAATATACATACAATTAATGTTTATAAAAGATATACTTACAATAGTATATCATACATATTATATAGCTCTAAATATAAACATTTTTTTAACTTATATATATATATATATTGGTAAAGTAAAAATAATTATAAATCTTTTTAAAAATAAGTTAAAATCTAAAGTGATAATAATAAGGTGAGGAGACTTAAAATTTTTATGCTTTCTTTTTTCTCAGCTAAAACTTTTCAGACAGTCAAACCCGTAGATTGTCCCCTTTGATCCGTTAGACCACCCCAAAATTGTACATTATTTCTAGGGCAAATTACACAAAAAAAAAAAAAAAAAAAAAAAATCCCTGTGGTTTCACTTTTTTGCAAATAAAAGACTGTGGTTTTTTTTTTGTTTAAAAAAAAGGATTGTGTTTTAAAATATTGACAAAAAAAGGATAACTAACATTTTTCGGTTAAAAATGATGATATAGTGGAGGGTATTTTTAGTTATTTAACATACTAATAATTTATGTATATTATTTAAGAATTTTACATCAAAATTTGAATATTTTTCAAAGATTTTTCAATTTGTTATGATTTTTTTTTTAAATCTATTATCATTATTTAATTTATAAAAATATCTGCGCTTTTCAAAAATTTTCAAAATTTATCATTCATGTATATTGTATTTTTATTAACCAACTTGAAAATTTTGAGTTCAAAATGAACAAGAATATCCTACGTAATGTCATGATTTAATTTTAGTTATCCTTTTTTTGTTAACATTTTAAAACACAATCCTCTCACAGTCTTTTATTTGCAAAAAAGTAAAACCACAAGTTTTTTTTTTTTGTAATTTGCCCTTATTTCTAATCAACCCCTATTTTAGTAATATCTTTATAAAATGACCATAAATTGGTCATTCCCTCTGAAGCTGGTCCAACTTTTTCATTTCATGGGCTAAATTGAGCTTGGTGTTTGTCAAATTGGTGTCTAATGTTATTATATTTGGGTGAAATTAGCCATCACTGCTAGTTAAATTGATTTTTTTTTATGTTCTAGTTTGGCCCCACATTTCCATTTCATGAGTGCCAAGTTGATATTTAATTCAAAAGTCTTTTCTTGACAAAATAAGCTTGGAATTGAGGTGGAAACAAAGGACTATTTTTTATAATTCAACAAAGAAGCTGAACCAGTCCAAATAGAAAAGGGTAAAATAGGAGCCAAGTCATATGAATAAAATATATAGTTGAAGTGTTTGAATAGTTGTATATAGGTGACATTTCATTATCAAACATAATACATGTTTAGACCTGTAAACGAGTAAAAAGTAAGCAGCAGGTGAGATTCAAAAGAAACCCATTTGCATTTATCTTGTTTATATCATTTGTAATGAATATGATTCTGATTGGAAAGTCCATATTGTACATACCACCTAAAATATAGCTATTCGTAATTTACCTGAGGTTCATGATTAATAGAAAATAGTTACACTTAAATTCGAGAAGAGTTCAATTCACCTGTGACAATCAGGTAATGATTTTGAATAAATGTTAGGTTAAAGGTAAAAGATAATGTCTTTTTTTAGAGAATAAATTTGATCTCAAACTTAAACAAAATCATACAATTTTGACCTTATAATTTGCAAAAGAAGTAATTTAACCTTAAAATTTGTAACAAGACGTAATTTCAACCATCATTAACAACAATATCGAAAAAAGTGAATGATAACTCATATTCAATCAATTTAAACTTATTGCATAGGCTTATACTTTTTGGCCCATATTCTATCTACCAAACCAATTGTTCTTTTACCCTTTGTGCTTTTGATGTTTCTTTTTTTGCTCTGCACCAATAAAATCCGGGTAAATGTGACCCAAAGTTAACAGAAAATAGCGTGTGACTCTACAATATTGTTGACGGAAGCTACTTTACATAAACTCTGGTATGACATTGATCCGAATTTTAATAGCCTAAGAGTCAAAAAGGAAATATTAATAGGACCAAGACCAAAAGAGCAAACCGTTGAATGTCAGGGCCAAAAGGTCTTCAAGCCTTTTGCATAAGTTGGTATTGCATGATCACAGCTACGGAAATCCCTACTGGAGTACTGGGTAATAGACTGCTATTGTAGCAAAATATTATATCTACTTTCCTTTCTTAAAATCTTTGCTAGATGATTCAGACATTAATTTCGTGTCTCCTTTAAGAAAAGTTATCAAGAATAATCTACAAATAATCCTAACTAGCCTGTCTGGCTGTTTTTGCTAGTTGAACATTACGATAGGAAAACACATTCAAAAATGTACACAAGTATTCAAATTCTGAGAGCTATCACCCCAATTCAACTAGATGTTTGAATCTCAATAAAGACAAATAAGCTTCATATGAACTTAATAGTTAACTGCCCTAAATTTCATGCCAAAGCATCAAAACTGACCCAGGTATGAAAGTTTAAGTTCCTAAGTTCCTAAGACACACAGTCGCATATTTGAAGTTCCTAGTTCTCAGAAGAATATATCAGTGAATGCACAATAATCACATAATATGATGCATGTACCAGATTCATTCATTCAACTACCATCAAGTTTTAGAATTGCTTCCTATTCTTTTCCAAATAAGAATGGTTATGTTGGAAGTTTACCACTGTCCACAGCAAGTGCCACAAACCAATTTCAGGCCACAATGCATTTGGGGAGTATAGCAGGCAATTGCTCGACTGCCAAAGTAGGAAGTTGCTTAGTCGGGTCTCTCCAGAACTTCTAATCAAGATGTCCGGCTCAGGAGCTACCGACATGTACATGTGTTTCTCAATGTCTACAGCGTTTATGACCCAATGATTCTCCTGCATATTCTCACTCTCTTCATAGGATCTTTGAAGAGAAATCATAATCAAACCTTCAGATTCATCAGTATCATCAATCTGGGATCCTTGAAAACTGTTATTAGTGACACAGTCTCGTTTATTGCCTTCCCCGACTTCGTCAGTACAGACGGTATTAGCTTTACAAAAGTTCAATGGTTGAATTTCTGTCAATTTACTCATACAAGATTCTCCAACTGCATGTACAATCTCATCACGTGAAGTATATGCTATGCAGATTAAAAGAGTACACTTGGTGTTATTAGCAGTAGCCATCATAACCTTTTCTACTGCAATCCTTACCGGTTCACTAAGAAGTTTCAAATTACCTATAAAATACACCTTGATTCCATATTGGTGCACAATGCTTTCTTCCCGAAGCAACTCTTCAGCTTTTTCTAGTATAAGGTCCATAAGTTCTTTGACTTCATCAGCACGTCTTTTAAAGTTGTCTATGCTAAAGGCATAAACAGTTACATACTTAACTCCTAATTCATAACAGTACTTAAGTATGGATATGAGGGATGAAAATCCAGCCCTGTGACCAGCCCCTTCTTTGAAGTTTTTCTTCTTAGCATACCTTCGATTTCCATCCATGATGAATGCAATATGATCGGGGATAGGCCCCGTAGATAGAACGCGAAACATGCCAATCCTTATAAAACTACACAAACTTTGATACAACTCGCTCAATCTACCACTGCTACGTACTCCCATTTTAAGAAAAACCACATAGGCAGTGCCAAACTAACCTGTTAAAGGCAGCCAAAAAAAAAAAAAAAAGGGAAGAAAACAGTTACATCATTGATCGAATCAGTACTCCAAGACTAACAATAGTGTACTTTCACATTAGAAAATGTATGACATGTATATATAGCTGTGGTAAGACCAAAGATCTCCGATATAATTGTACTTGTATGAAAAGTGTGCAATGCAAAAATAGGATACCAGGGTTATGCTGTTCGAAATATAGAGTTTATTTTCCAAAACTAAACAAAATGGCTTTCCAATCCATTTACATCATTTGCAAAACTAGATATCTCCCATTTGCATCATTTAGAGGAGTAAAATTCATGATATTTGATTAATTTCAGTGTACGATGTAAAAGATGATAAAGGGTAGCATTTAGTCCGAGAAGAGCCTGTTGGAGGCCATGATGGAGAAACCTGTGAATGTTGGGATAAAGACTTGTAAAGCGTAAACCAGGTGCAAGAAGACAGTTAGGTGAGCTGTGTACTGGTCGGGCTGAGGGTGGTAAGGGAATATAGGAAGAAAGGGTAGGAGTTTGTCAGTGGTGGTGTTATTTTCTGCATCCCGTTGCAGAGGTTCTTCTGTTGTAGCAGAGAGGGAGTGAGGGTTCATTCTTGCAGGGCATTGAGGTTGTCTAGCCGGTTTGTTATCATTGTTTCTTTTCGCCTTAGTGTTCTGTGTGTTATCATCAGTAAATAATCAACAAAAATCTTCATTCATCCCATTTGTTTTTGTTGTTTGTGACTATATTTGTTATTCTCTATCAGGCCAATTATCCTATGCCCCAAAAATCCGAAAAGACTATGGAAGGAGATAAAGAGTGTTCATTTTGTAGTTTTTCCCTGAACAATTGTCTAGAGGATTATTTTGAGAACTACTCAATTTAATCAATACAATACTACTGTTCATCATCTAATCTCTACTCCTAACTATTCTACTGTGTGAGTTTGATGTATTTGTAGCAATGGAATTCTGGTTTCCTATCGGAAAAACCAAAGAATGAAACAGCCAATGAACCACAACTTATATCAGCTAACATGAAAACTAGACGTATTCATTGTTCTTGTTATGAAGTAGTAACAACTCAATATAGCAACGGTATTGATATGATTACTCCCTTTGTATCCTAATCATATATCATAGTACACAAGAAGCAGTTAACTTCAGCAATGAAACAGCAGGTCGTGAGGATGAACAAATCAACACAATTCTCAAGCTGAAATCTAAAACTGAAGGACGGAGGGAGGGGGGCCTTGGGGGGCCGGTGCCCCTCCAGCCGCCAGGAAAAACCCCTACTAGAGGTGTTTAGCCGGCGGTTTTCGCCCCTTGAATTAGGGATTTGGGGGGAGCATTTTGCCCCCCAAAATCAGAGAGATGAAGCCCTTATGCAGGAACGAACCTGCTGGATGCCGGCAAGCCATAAAAATCGGCTTTCCTTGGCCCTTTGGTTCCTGCTATTGAATGGCGGAGCGGTAGCGTTGTTGTTGAGCTGTAGGTTTTGGCGAAGAAGATGAACCCTTCTTTCTCTTTGCTTTGAGGCTTTATCCTATCATGCAAAAGATGGCCGGTGTGTTGTAGTATTTGATAGAAAATTAAAAATTGAAGTAAAACCATGTTCGGGAAAAGGGGAGATTTTTTAAAGTAGCGTTAAACATAATAATTACTTAAATAGTTTTTAAAAATAAAAAAAGAATTTGAATAATAGAAAATTACAGGGTCAAATTTGTAAACTCATTATTTTATAGTCCATAATTCCTCAAAAACCACCAAATTGGTGGAATTGAAAAATGAGGGAAACAAAAGTTTTTGGAGAATTATGATCTATCACTAAATCTCATCTCCTTCCTTTGTTCTTTCTCCCAAGTATGGATCAATATATACCATATCCTAGAAAACCATTTCAAAACTTCATCCAACCAAAGCCTTAGTTAAACAACTCCATTTGGGAAAAGGATAAAAGATTAGAAAACTTAGGAAGTCCAAGTATCCTTTTTACTTTTGTTTTTCTTTTTCTGTCCCGGTCTTTTTATTTCTTTAAAAAAGCAATCTATTTATCAAATATTAATTTTATTTAAGATTTTTATTTTTTTATAAAGTATTAATTAATCAGAATTTACAATTGTTTTCATTTAATATTATCCATTTTACTTAAATAAATATTTATTTAATTATTATTCATTAATTTAATAAATTAGGGTTTGTAATTTGGGTTTAGCTATTCATTTGTTTTATACCAAAAAGAATTGCTAAATTACTGAAATTTGACAAATTCATACTTGAATTAAGTTAATTTGTAATCAATATCTTTAATTTGATTTAATTTATATGTACTTTAGATTGAAATTGAATTAATTATTTAATTATAAAGTTAATTATTGAATTACTTAATTTGTATTATAACTTGGATTAAAATTGGAGATTATGAATTTAAACTTATGTTTAATATTTTGTTTGTGTTTTTATTTTAGGAATTAGAGATATAATTGAGTTTGTTACTAGAACTAAGATAAATATGATAACGATTCTTGAAAATAATCCTAGTAAGGGTGTTTGTCGGCCTTGAAAACACTTTTCGGTCCGCGGCAAACAGTCGTCATCCTTTTTTTTTTATCTCCCCAAAAAGTTAGGTCCTACCTTTACCATTGAGTAGAGGTGCATAAGAGTGCATAAAAAATAGGCATAAAAATAGAATTTGGTGGGCGGGATGGATTTTGTGCGAAGAAAATAGAAAGTAAGAGAGAAATTTATGGGGCAAAGGTTTTGATAGTGTTTAAGGAAAGACAGAGAATGATACTTAATTGATGAAAAAATGAGAAATTTTGAAAAATTCTTCAAATGCTTGATCATAATTTTTGTCTCTAGAATGGATTAAGTGTGCAAGAGAGAAACGGTTTACATGATTCTACATCTGATTTCAGTGGTCTTCTCTCCTCAATGAAGAAATTATGAGTGAAAAGAATGCCATGGATTATGTAGCATCTATCTACCCAAAACGACGTATTAGTTTTTTTTTTTTTTTTAATCCATGGCTGAAAATATTCTCCACAAAAATTACCTAAAGTAAAAATTTGTAATAAAGGATATTGTTATAAAACTTATTTGATATTGGTAAAAAATTTAAATTTCATATCTGAACAAATTAATAAGCCTTCGTGATTTATATAATTTATCACGCTGTAATTTGCTCTTTTCAACAGGAGGTTTTTCTGAGTTGAGTTTCTTCAAACAAAAGTTTTCGACAATTTCTGGGGTCATCACACTGGGGTCATAATTATCCCAAAATTTTATTCTGAATTCTCGATATAAAAGTGGTAATGGGGTTTCCTTTTCATAATGATATGTCCAGGAAAGGATCCATAGAACGGAGAAGATACTGGCGAATCTTATCAATTTGTCTGATTCAGCATTATTATAAAATTCTAAAAATTTATTATAGCTTTTAGTGACCAAGGTAGGGAAGATCTCAGGGATCGGACCATAATACTTAGCCCATCTTACAAACCAATTTGGAAAAACACCATTGAAATCTTTATGAAAATAGAAAAACCAAGAATGATTAAAAAATCTTAATAAAAAGGCTTTATACCAAGCTTCTTGATATTCATAATAGTTATAAGTCTTATAAGGGTTGGTAGTTAAAATTTGGGAAGTAAAAGCTTTTTTATTCCAATCATTTAAAGAAATAACTTTGACAATTTTGACTTTACTGTAATTAACTTTAATATTGTCTTGAATATGTTCGATTTCAACAAAACCAGATAACACAAGGATTGACTCATAATACTCTCTATTTTTAGAAGGGTCTGACTCAATGTAATGAAAATTTTGAGGAAATATTTCAGGAATAAGTTTAGAAAAATCAAAGTTTTCAAGCAAAAATACTTCTTCAGGTTCTAAAACTTTAATAAACTGTCTAAGCGGATTTGGAATATACTGACTAACGGTTTTCTTTATGTTTGAGGAAGTAGAAGCAGCTGAAGGTTTTGCCAAAACAGAAGAAAAAGAAGGTAAAGGACTTTATGGACGAAAATTTGAATAAGGAGCTATGGGTCGAGTTGGAACAAGAGGAGAAAATCTATTTGGAGAAAGAATTGGATTTTGATTATTTTGATTATTTTCCAAAGAGGCTTTTGTCAAAACTTTCTTCATGATCCCTGTAAAAATTCACGGGATAAAAAATCAGGTAAACTATTAGCCTCCCCTTTGATATACTCAATCTCAAAGTCAAAATTACTTAATAGAGCTTGCCATCGTGCAAATATTTGTTTAGAAACCAGATTTTTAACATCCTTTTCTAACACGTATTTAGCAGATAAACAATCAATTCTTAATAGAAATTTTTTCATATATAAGTCGTCTTCAAACTTCATAATACATAAAACAATACTTAAAACTTCCTTTTTAATGGTTGAATAATTTTTTTGAGCAGGATTCCAATTTCCAGAATAAAATCTAACTAAATCTTCTCTGTCTTTATTGGGTTCTTTTTGCTTTAAAATTCCCCCAAATCCAATTTCACTTGCATCTGTTTCTACAATTAAAAATGCATCAGGATGTGGAATGTTTAAACAAGGTAAACTCTTAATTTTTTCTTTAATTAATCTAACTATTCTTGTATGTTCTTCTGTCCAAGGTTTAGGATTCTTCTTTAACCTATCATATAATGGTGTACAAAGTTTTCCTAAATCTTTGAAAAAATCATGTACATAATTTAAACATCCTAAAAATCTCTGTAATTGTTTTTTCTCTTTTATTTCATCCGGAAATTTTGAAGTAAATTCTAGACTTCTATTTATAGGCTTAATTGTACCTTTGTCTATGTCATAGCCCAAAAATCTCACCTTTGTCTGAAATAATTTCATTTTTGTTGCCGAAACTACTAAACCATTAGTATGAATATTGTTCAATAGATTCTGAATATACCAAGACATCATCAATATAGACAATTGAATAATTACTTATTGGCTTAAGAATATCATTCATAACATTTTGAAATTCAGAATGAGCATTTTTCAAACCAAAGGGCATAACATTCCATTCATAATGACCGAAAGGTACATTAAAACCAGTTTTATATCTATCTTGTTCATTAATACCTATTCGCCAAAACCCAGATTTCATATCAAATTTTGAATAAATTTTTGCATTATATAATTTTTTTAACAAGTCTCGTTTATTGGGTATTGGATATCTAATCCATTGTAATACTTTATTTAAAGGTTTATAATTTATAACCAACCTGGGAGTTCCTCTCTCAATTTCTGCAGAATTCATAACATAAAAAGCCGAACATGACCATGGTGATTTTGAGTCTCTACTTAATCCTTTTTCTTTTAAGTCTTGTATTTCTTTTCTATAAGTTTTTTCTAATTCTTCAGACATATGAATAGATTTTGCCTTTGTGGGAATATCCTTTTCATTAAAATCTTTAATATAAGGTAAATTAACTATATGTTGTTTTCTATTCCAAAAAGCATTAGGAATGGTAGCACAAACATTTTTTGTAAACATCTCTTCAATCTCTTTTATTTTGAGTTTAATATCATTATTCTGTAACTGTTCTTCTATTCTTTTTTCAGTTATTTCATCAATTAAAAATTTTATTTGTTTATGCTTATTTTCTATTAAGTTAATATTATTTTCTATACTCCCTATTCCTTTTGGAATAATAAGGAATACAAATTCAAATAAAATTGTTTTTCCCAAAATTTGAGTTTGAATACCATTATCACAGACAGTAAATGGGTATAACATTGTAATAAAAGGTGTTCCCAATATTACTCCTGAATTCAAATTTTTTACCAATATCAAATAAGTTTTATAACAATATCCTTTATTACAAATTTTTACTTTAGGTAATTTGTAATGTATAATTAATTTTGATCCATTTGCAGCACTTAATTTTTCAGAAGTTTTTTGATAATATTTTGTGGGTATTAATCCTTCTTGAATACAATTTTGATCAGCACCAGTATCAATTAAAGCCAAAGTAGTAAAATGAAATTCATCTTCTATTACAATATCTAATTTTACTAACCATTTTTTATAATTAACTTTATTAATTAGATTAACATATTCTTCATCATCTTGTTCTTTGATAATAATTCCTTTATTTTTATTATTAGTATGTGAATTATTTTGGTGTACTGTATTATTTAATTGAATCTTAAAAGTTTCTTCTTCAAGAATAGTTATTCTATTTTCCAAGTTTTTTAATTGTGTAATTTCTTTATGTAAAGTTTTTATTTCCTCTTGTAATTCTTTAATAGATACTTCTCTTGATGTATTAAATCTATCATATATTTCTTTAACATTATATGGAGTATAATTCTTGGGTTCTCTGTTTCCTATCATATCTTTTAATTTTTGTAAATAAATTCTTTTATCTTCAGGATTATCAATTTTTTCAATTAAATCAAATAGAAATTCTTGTTCATTTGTTAGCATATTTATTTTTTCACAATTACAAGTTCCTATGCATTCACAACTATCTGACTCAGTTTCACTATCACTATTACTAATAATATTTAAATCATTTTCTAAATAGTCTGAGATTTCTGATTCTGAATCTGTTGACTCATTTATTAAAATTTTCATAATTTTATCTTTTAGGTCATCTGAAATATCTAAATTGTTTATTTTTTGTTTTGCTTTACAATTTTTTGAATAATGTCCCTGTTTTCCACAAGTATAGCAGATGACTATATCTTTTTTACCTTTTCTAAAATTTTTTCTTCTCTTTTTAAAAGTATTTTTAACAACTGGTTGTGCTTCTTTAAATTTGTTTTCTTTTTGATTATACCTTTTGTAATATTTTTTCTTATAGCCAAATTTTTTCTTTCTAGATTTTCCTTTATATTTTGATGATGGGACTTTTATTGTTTCATAATCATATTGTTGACAAAAAGATCCCAATTCTTTTCTTCCTACTATATTATCTTTCTTTAATTTAGATTGAAATTTCATATCTGAACAAATTAATAAGCCATCGTGATTTATAGAATTTATCAATTGTCCATAAGTTAAATCAGGATAAGGAATAATACCGTTGAACTCTGCCCTCAACTTTTCTCTAATTCTATCAGCAAGTAATTTAGGTAAACCAGCAATAAATCTTTCTTTCCAATAAGGATTATTACAGTCTTCTCTAATCATTACTTTGGTTAAAAATAAATCTTTATACCAACGAAAATCTTGCAATTTAGGACAAGTTAAATTTTGTAATATTTCAGAGTTTCTGTCTTGATAAATTCTAGGGTCTCCTACAAATCCTTTTAATATAGCAAAAAGTAAAGTTGGAATAATATCATCTTCTTCAGTTTGTAGTCTTTGATTATTTTCTTCTTTAATAACAATTTTCTTGGCGTTTACTATTTTATTTTTATCTTCTTGGGTTACGTAATAATCCCACCAACCTTTTAATTGACCGGTAAAGCCTGCTACTAGTACTTGTAATACTTGCAATTCAGAATTATTTTTTGATCATGCTGTAGTAGCTGCCATAGACATTTCTTGTAATAAATTTATTATTTGATATTCAGCTAAACCATCTATATTCCATTCACAGACAGATTCACCATCATATCTAGCCTGCAGTATATCTTTTCTTTCTTCAAATTGTGTATCAGGGGGTGTTGGTCTTGGATAATAATTTTTTGTTCTAGGCAAAGGAGTGTATGCATTAAATTTAATTTTTTGAATAAATTGTTCGTCTTTATTTTGATCAAATTGATGTACCAAATTTTCAATATCGCTTATTTCAGTTTCTGCATCAGAATCTTTATTTATTACTAAAATTTGTTTGTTTTTCATATCATCTAAAATATTTAATTGTGCTAATCTAGATTCAATTTTGTCCAATACAGAATCTTCCTTTTTGAGATTAATTTTAATTCCAGGTTCACAAGGTTTAAATATTGGTGTTTCTATTTTAGATGTTGAAGCTTGATTAGTTTTTGGTATTATTTTTTGTGGAGATTGTACTACACATTCAACTCTGTTAAGTTGTTCAGAAATAGTATTTAATACTTGATTGGAATAATTGTTTTGACAAATGACTTGCATTATCTCTTTAGTTGGATTATTTTCATTCATATCTATTTTTCTAAATAGTGTTCCAATAAATGTTTCATCATTATTATTTATTATTATACTATCTAAAGGTGGATGAATAGATACAACAGATTTATTGTTTGTAGTTTTCCAAAGTTTTGCAACTTTATTAGTAACATTAATTTCTCTGAAGGGATATTCAATATTATTTTGTCTACAATAAAATTCAAACCAAGTAAATAAAGGAATATCTACCTGTAAATTTTTCATCTTCTTATACCAAGAGTTCTAAATTCATTCAATTGTTCTTTTGTAAAATTATTAAAATACCAATTACGTTTATCATCATTATAATTTGCATATAAATCTTGTTTTAAAAATTCTTTATTAATTGCAAAATTTTCCATAATTAATTTTATTCAAGTATTATTATTGTTATTTAATACAGAAAATGTTTCCATTTGGGTCCTTGTTGGACTTAAAGTATTATCATCCCTTATTTCTTCATAAATTGGTCTTGGAATATTTTCACTAAAATCAACACTTGATAAATTAAAATTTCGTTCAAAACTAGATAGAGGTAAAGTATTATTACTTGACGATGGCCTATTATTCAAATAAACAGATGTTCGAGCAGGTTGACTTAAACTAGATGTAAAATCTATTCTAACAGTACCATTACTGTGTTCAATAATTCTAGATGTTTGATTATTTATTTCTAAAGGTCTAGGTTCACAAATTTCTGTTAAATCCCAAGTTCCTGATCTACTTATTTCATTCCAATTTAATCTTTTAGGTATTTGAATATTAGAGTGTGCTCTATTTGCTTCAAATAATAAAGTCTCATTTCTTTTAAAATTTCTTTTCGATCTAGGATTAAGAGTAGTGGTCATAACCTTATAATAAATTCTATACATAATAGCAACAGATCTCACGTTTTCCTTAAATTCCAAATTTTTTGTCTTAACAGTCAAGGTTAAAGTATCTAAAATATTTGGATCAAATAAACTAATAGAAAATCCAGGATAACAATTAAAATAGACAGGTCCATTTGCCAAATTTGTTTCAGCCATGGCAAGCAAAGAATTAGTAAAATTAATATGCCTTCCATCACGCAAACACATCAAAACAGGAATATCAAGTCCTAATCGAAACAAAGGCTTTATAGCAATTTGTACAGAACCAATATGTAAAAATTTATATTTTTTCAATTTATGTTCATTTATTGTTTTTTCTGAAAATAATTGGATATTCTCATGCTCTTGGTTTATAGCAACAGTTTGCTCAGCTGTTTTAATAGCATAATCAGTTAAAAATTCAAATGTTCCAACAGAATAAATAGTACTAATATCTTGCTTTGGTATTGTCCAATCCGTCAAGTCATTCTCTATTTTACTAATATTAATTTCCATTGAATTAATTTCTTCTTCAATATTATTACTATTCCTGGAAGTAGAACCTAGTTCACGATTAGAAAATATTCTTGTTAATCTATTTATTTTAAATCTTATACTTGTTAAATTTATTCTCAGAAATAAGATAATGCAATTAGAACCTGTTGATGAATAACGGGACCACCCAGCGTATTGGGACCACCTGGCTCTACTGGCTCTTACGGCTGACCAACGCTACGCCTCCAGGGCTGACCAACGTTTCATCATCAACCGGACCAACCTTCACTATCAAATTTCTTTGTATAAACTTAACAAACATAAGAGCTAAAAGGATTAGTTCTACAAAAATATCTCCTAATACCCCCACCGGGCTCTGATACCAAAAACAACAGGACCTTTTAAAATTTGAGGAGATCATGTTATAGACTGATTAACAATCTAAAATTGCATCAAATGGTACAGTATAAGATTTAAAAATTCCAATAATACATTTAGTCAAAGTTTTAATGACTCTCAATTTTCGGGTTATTCTTAAAAATTCATTTTCATCAAAATTTCTATTTCTAATTTTTAATTTGGTTTCATAAAACTGAATTAACAAAGTTAGTTTTCCCAAAAGTAAACTCAGTTCTTGCATGTTGGCCAAATCTAGTTGATTAATAGCATTAATCAAATTATCAGATACTTGATTATTTTGTAGTTCAACAGGAAACATGCTTAATTTAAGTAAAAATTAATAAATTGTAACAAAACCATGATAAAATGACGTTTTCTTTGAAAATCTAAACAATTGCACCAACCTTCAATATGAAAATCAGTATGTTCTGTATATATTTTTTCTTCAAAATCGAGTAATTCATTTTTGAAATATAATAATTCTGCAGGATTAGATAAATCTAAAAGTTCAAAATTTAAAATAATCTTATCGATATGGCGACGCATAATTGATCAAAAATTTGAATTACCTTTATTAAACAAAGTTTTACAAGGATTTGAAGTTTGAATACATAAGTCTGATTCCTGAGACTTGGAACAAGAAGTTTGAACAAGAGGTAAAGTAGACTCTAGTTGGTTTGAGATACATATACAAGGGTTAAATAATAACTGTAAGTGTAAGGTTCTTTTACAAAGGGCTGTAGAGATGATTAAAGGTTTTTTATTTTCTGAAATGATGATAATTGTTGTGTGTGTAGCTTCGCCTTCTCCTTCTCCAAGACGCTCTTAAATAAAAAAAGAGTAAAATATCTTCTGCTGTGACTACTGTGACAAGTTGTTGCGTTGTCCCAGCTGTTGCGGAGTTGATCAAGCTGATGAGTTGTCCAAATTGTTGCTGAGTTGATCCAATTATGCTGACGAATTGTCTGTTGCTGAGTCGATCCAATAATGTTGATGAGTTGTCCAAGGAAGAAAGTTGTTTTGTCTGGCAAAATAAAAAGATGAAGCCAAAAGTGTTTTCTGCCAAGATGCTTTGAAGACTGATGACAAAACGTTTTCATGTGAGACACGTGAGTTTATTCAAAATTATTTTTCTGAAAAGATGCTTGTCTGTGACGTCATTGCTTACGAAGTTTACCATTTGCCAAGATATTTTAAGTCTGAACAATGCATTTGAATGATTTGCCTTAAATTTTTCTTGAGATAAAAGATCTCAACAGGCTTTTTTACTCTTTTTTTTTTTTTAGTTACTACCTTTATTGTTGCCTGGACTATTGCAGAATTAGTCCAGCAGGTAGACTATTGCCCTAAGTTTTGCCTAAGCTGCCACAAAGGGTTTTCAGCTTAGCGGGCTTATTTTAGTTTACATTTTGATTACACTCTAATTATTACATTTAGAACAATTTTACATTTTACAAATCAATATCACCAAATGGGTCTTGACTATCTTGAAATAATTTGGAAATTACTTTTTTCTTGTAGTTGACAAACTTGATTCTGATTCAGAGTCACTTGATGTTGAACTAGCTTTTGCCAAGATATCGGCAACTTCTTCTTCAGTCTTTGCTTCTGAAATAAGTTTGATCAAATTTTCCTTGTCACGCTATAATTTGCTCTTTTCAACAGGAGGTTTTTCTGAGTTGAGTTTCTTCAAACAAAAGTTTTCGACAATTTCTGGGGTCATCACACTGGGGTCATAATTATCCCAAAATTTTATTCTGAATTCTCGATATAAAAGTGGTAATGGGGTTTCCTTTTCATAATGATATGTCCAGGAAAGGATCCATGGAACGGAGAAGATACTGGCGAATCTTATCAATTTGTCTGATTCAGCATTATTATAAAATTCTAAAAATTTATTATAGCTTTTAGTGACCAAGGTAGGGAAGATCTCAGGGATCGGACCATAATACTTAGCCCATCTTACAAACCAATTTGGAAAAACACCATTGAAATCTTTATGAAAATAGAAAAACCAAGAATGATTAAAAAATCTTAATAAAAAGGCTTTATACCAAGCTTCTTGATATTCATAATAGTTATAAGTCTTATAAGGGTTGGTAGTTAAAATTTGGGAAGTAAAAGCTTTTTTATTCCAATCATTTAAAGAAATAACTTTGACAATTTTGACTTTACTGTAATTAACTTTAATATTGTCTTGAATATGTTCGATTTCAACAGAACCAGATAACACAAGGATTGACTCATAATACCCTCTATTTTTAGAAGGGTCTGACTCAATGTAATGAAAATTTTGAGGAAATATTTCAGGAATAAGTTTAGAAAAATCAAAGTTTTCAAGCAAAAATACTTCTTCAGGTTCTAAAACTTTAATAAACTGTCTAAGAGGATTTGGAATATACTGACTAACGGTTTTCTTTATGTTTAAGGAAGTAGAAGCAGCTGAAGGTTTTGCCAAAACAGAAGAAAAAGAAGGTAAAGGACTTTGTGGACGAAAATTTGAATAAGGAGCTCTGGGTCGAGTTGGAACAAGAGGAGAAAATCTATTTGGAGAAAGAATTCGATTTTGATTATTTTGATTATTTTTCAAAGAGGCTTTTGTCAAAACTTTCTTCATGATCCCTGTAAAAATTCACGGGATAAAAAACTAAACAGGACCTTTTAAAATTCGAGGAGATCATGTTATAGACTAATTAACAATCTAAAATTGCATCAAATGGTACAGTACAAGATTTAAAAATTCCAATAATACATTTAGTCAAAGTTTTAATGACTCTCAATTTTCGGGTTATTCTTAAAAATTCATTTTCATCAAAATTTCTATTTCTAATTTTTAATTTGGTTTCATAAAACTGAATTAACAAAGTTAGTTTTCCCAAAAGTAAACTCAGTTCTTGCATGTTGGCCAAATCTAGTTGATTAATAGCATTAATCAAATTATCAGATACTTGATTATTTTGTAGTTCAACAGGAAACATACTTAATTTAAGTAAAAATTAATAAATTGTAACAAAACCATGATAAAATGACGTTTTCTTTGAAAATCTAAACAATTGCACCAACCTTCAATATGAAAATCAGTATGTTCTGTATATATTTTTTTCTTCAAAATCGAGTAATTCATTTTTGAAATATAATAATTCTGCAGGATTAGATAAATCTAAAAGTTCAAAATTTAAAATAATCTTATCGATATGGCGACGCATAATTGATCAAAAATTTGAATTACCTTTATTAAACAAAGTTTTACAAGGATTTGAAGTTTGAATACATAAGTCTGATTCCTGAGACTTGGAACAAGAAGTTTGAACAAGAGGTAAAGTAGACTCTGGTTGGTTTGAGATACATATACAAGGGTTAAATAATAACTGTAATTCTAAGGTTCTTTTACAAAGGGCTGTAGAGATGATCAAAGGTTTTTTATTTTCTGAAATGATGATAATTGTTGTGTGTGTAGCTTCCATAGACAATTCTTGTAATAAATTTATTATTTGATATTCAGCTAAACCATCTATATTCCATTCACTGACAGATTCACCATCATATCTAGCCTGCAGTATATCTTTTCTTTCTTCAAATTGTGTATCAGGGGGTGTTGGTCTTGGATAATAATTTTTTGTTCTAGGCAAAGGAGTGTATGTATTAAATTTAATTTTTTGAATAAATTGTTCGTCTCTATTTTGATCAAATTGATGTACCAAATTTTCAATATCACTTATTTCAGTTTCTGTATCAGAATCTTTATTTATTACTAAAATTTGTTTGTTTTTCATATCATCTAAAATATTTAATTGTGCTAATCTAGCTTCAATTTTGTCCAATACAGAATCTTCCTTTTTGAGATTAATTTTAATTCCAGGTTCGCAAGGTTTAAATATTGGTGTTTCTATTTTAGATGTTGAAGCTTGATTAGTTTTTGGTATTATTTTTTGTGGAGATTGTACTACACATTCAACTCTGTTAAGTTGTTCAGAAATGGTATTTAATACTTGATTGGAATAATTGTTTTGACAAATGACTTGCATTATCTCTTTAGTTGGATTATTTTCATTCATATCTATTTTTCTAAATGGTGTTCCAATAAATGTTTCATCATTATTATTTATTATTATACTATCTAAAGGTGGATGAATAGATACAACAGATTCATTGTTTGTAGTTTTCCAAAGTTTTGCAACTTTATTAGTAACATTAATTTCTCTGAAGGGATATTCAATATTATTTTGTCTACAATAAAATTCAAACCAAGTAAATAAAGGAATATCTACCTGTAAATTTTTCATCTTCTTATACCAAAGAGTTCTAAATTCATTCAATTGTTCTTTTGTAAAATTATTAAAATACCAATTACGTTTATCATCATTATAATTTGCATATAAATCTTGTTTTAAAAATTCTTTATTAATTGCAAAATTTTCCATAATTAATTTTATTCAAGTATTATTATTATTATTTAATACAGAAAATGTTTCCATTTGGGTCCTTGTTGGACTTAAAGTATTATCATCCCTTATTTCTTCATAAATTGGTCTTGGAATATTTTCACTAAAATCAACACTTGATAAATTAAAATTTCGTTCAAAACTAGACAGAGGTAAAGTATTAATACTTGACGATGGCCTATTATTCGAATAAACAGATGTTCGAGCAGGTTGACTTAAACTAGATGTAAAATCTATTCTAACAGTACCATTACTGTGTTCAATAATTCTAGATGTTTGATTATTTATTTCTAAAGGTCTAGGTTCACAAATTTCTGTTAAATCCCAAGTTCCTGATCTACTTATTTCATTCCAATTTAATCTTTTAGGTATTTGAATATTAGAGTGTGCTCTATTTGCTTCAAATAATAAAGTCTCATTTCTTTTAAAATTTCTTTTCGATCTAGGATTAAGAGTAGTGGTCATAACCTTATAATAAATTCTATATATAATAACAACAGATCTCACGTTTTCCTTAAATTCCAAATTTTTTGTCTTAACAGTCAAGATTAATGTATCTAAAATATTTGGATCAAATAAACTAATAGAAAATCCAGGATAACAATTAAAATAGACAGGTCCATTTGCCAAATTTGTTTCAGCCATGGCAAGCAAAGAATTAGTAAAATTAATATGCCTTCCATCACGCAAACACATCAAAACAGGAATATCAAGTCCTAATCGAAACAAAAGCTCTATAGCAATTTGTACAGAACCAATATGTAAAAATTTATATTTTTTCAATTTATGTTCATTTATTGTTTTTTCTGAAAATAATTAGATATTCTCATGCTCTTGGTTTATAGCAACAGTTTGCTCAGCTGTTTTAATAGCATAATCAGTTAAAAATTCAAATGTTCCAACAGAATAAATAGTACTAATATCTTGCTTTGGTATTGTCCAATCCATCAAGTCTTTCTCTATTTTACTAATATTAATTTCCATTGAATTAATTTCTTCTTCAATATTATTACTATTCCTGGAAGTAGAACCTAGTTCACGATTAGAAAATATTCTTGTTAATCTATTCATTTTAAATCTTATACTTGTTAAATTTATTCGCAAAAATAAGATAATGCAATTAGAACCTGTTGATGAATAACGGGACCACCCAGCGTATTGGGACCACCTGGCTCTACTGGCTCTTACGGCTGACCAACGCTACGCCTCCAGGGCTGACCAACGTTTCATCATCAACCGGACCAACTTTCACTATCAAATTTCTTTGTATAAACTTAACAAACATAAGAGCAAAAAAGATTAGTTCAACAAAAATATCTCCTATTTGTTGAACTAATCCTTTTAGCTCTTATGTTTGTTAAGTTTATACAAAGAAATTTGATAGTGAAGGTTGGTCCGGTTGATAATGAAACGTTGGTCAGCCCTGGAGGCGTAGCGTTAGTCAGCCGTAAGAGCCAGTAGAGCAAGGTGGTCCCGATACGCTGGGTGGTCCCGTTATTCATCAACAGGTTCTAATTGCATTATCTTATTTCTGAGAATAAATTTAACAAGTATAAGATTTAAAATGAATAGATTAACAAGAATATTTTCTAATCGTGAACTAGGTTCTACTTCTAGGAATAGTAATAATATTGAAGAAGAAATTAATTCAATGGAAATTAATATTAGTAAAATAGAGAATGACTTGATGGATTGGACAATACCAAAGCAAGATATTAGTACTATTTATTCTGTTGGAACATTTGAATTTTTAACTGATTATGCTATTAAAACAGCTGAGCAAACTGTTGCTATAAACCAAGAGCATGAGAATATCCAATTATTTTCAGAAAAAATAATAAATGAACATAAATTGAAAAAATATAAATTTTTACATATTGGTTCTGTACAAATTGCAATAAAGCCTTTGTTTCGATTAGGACTTGATATTCCTGTTTTGATGTGTTTGCGTGATGGAAGGCATATTAATTTTACTAATTCTTTGCTTGCCATGGCTGAAACAAATTTGGCAAATGGACCTGTCTATTTTAATTGTTATCCTGGATTTTCTATTAGTTTATTTGATCCAAATATTTTAGATACATTAACCTTGACTGTTAAGACAAAAAATTTGGAATTTAAGGAAAACGTGAGATCTGTTGCTATTATATGTAGAATTTATTATAAGGTTATGACCACTACTCTTAATCCTAGATCGAAAAGAAATTTTAAAAAAAATGAGACTTTATTATTTGAAGCAAATAGAGCACACTCTAATATTCAAATACCTAAAAGATTAAATTGGAATGAAATAAGTAGATCAGGAACTTGGGATTTAACAGAAATTTGTGAACCTAGACCTTTAGAAATAAATAATCAAACATCTAGAATTATTGAACACAGTAATGGTACTGTTAGAATAGATTTTACATCTAGTTTAAGTCAACCTGCTCGAACATCTGTTTATTCGAATAATAGGCCATCGTCAAGTAATAATACTTTACCTCTGTCTAGTTTTGAACGAAATTTTAATTTATCAAGTGTTGATTTTAGTGAAAATATTCCAAGACCAATTTATGAAGAAATAAGGGATTATAATACTTTAAGTCCAACAAGGACCCAAATGGAAACATTTTCTGTATTAAATAATAATAATAATACTTGAATAAAATTAATTATGGAAAATTTTGCAATTAATAAAGAATTTTTAAAACAAGATTTATATGCAAATTATAATGATGATAAACGTAATTGGTATTTTAATAATTTTACAAAAGAACAATTGAATGAATTTAGAACTCTTGGTATAAGAAGATGAAAAATTTACAGGTAGATATTCCTTTATTTACTTGGTTTGAATTTTATTGTAGACAAAATAATATTGAATATCCCTTCAGAGAAATTAATGTTACTAATAAAGTTGCAAAACTTTGGAAAACTACAAACAATGAATCTGTTGTATCTATTCATCCACCTTTAGATAGTATAATAATAAATAATAATGATGAAACATTTATTGGAACACCATTTAGAAAAATAGATATGAATGAAAATAATCCAACTAAAGAGATAATGCAAGTCATTTGTCAAAACAATTATTCCAATCAAGTATTAAATACTATTTCTGAACAACTTAACAGAGTTGAATGTGTAGTACAATCTCCACAAAAAATAATACCAAAAACTAATCAAGCTTCAACATCTAAAATAGAAACACCAATATTTAAACCTTGCGAACCTGGAATTAAAATTAATCTCAAAAAGGAAGATTCTGTATTGGACAAAATTGAAGCTAGATTAGCACAATTAAATATTTTAGATGATATGAAAAACAAACAAATTTTAGTAATAAATAAAGATTCTGATATAGAAACTGAAATAAGCGATATTGAAAATTTGGTACATCAATTTGATCAAAATAGAGACGAACAATTTATTCAAAAAATTAAATTTAATACATACACTCCTTTGCCTAGAACAAAAAATTATTATCCAAGACCAACACCCCCTGATACACAATTTGAAGAAAGAAAAGATATACTGCAGGCTAGATATGATGGTGAATCTGTCAGTGAATGGAATATAGATGGTTTAGCTGAATATCAAATAATAAATTTATTACAAGAAATGTCTATGGAAGCTACACACACAACAATTATCATCATTTCAGAAAATAAAAAACTTTTGATCATCTCTACAGCCCTTTGTAAAAGAACCTTAGACTTACAGTTATTATTTAACCCTTGTACATGTATCTCAAACCAACCAGAGTCTACTTTGCCTCTTGTTCAAACTTCTTGTTCCAAGTCTCAGGAATCAGACTTATGTATTCAAACTTCAAATCCTTGTAAAACTTTGTTTAATAAAGGTAATTCAAATTTTTGATCAATTATGCGTCGCCATATCGATAAGATTATTTTAAATTTTGAACTTTTAGATTTATCTAATCCTGCAGAATTATTATATTTCAAAAATGAATTACTCGATTTTGAAGAAAAAATATATACAGAACATACTGATTTTCATATTGAAGGTTGGTGCAATTGTTTAGATTTTCAAAGAAAACGTCATTTTATCATGGTTTTGTTACAATTTATTAATTTTTACTTAAATTAAGCATGTTTCCTATTGAACTACAAAATAATCAAGTATCTGATAATTTGATTAATGCTATTAATCAACTAGATTTGGCCAACATGCAAGAACTGAGTTTACTTTTGGGAAAACTAACTTTGTTAATTCAGTTTTATGAAACCAAATTAAAAATTAGAAATAGAAATTTTGATGAAAATGAATTTTTAAGAACAACCCGAAAATTGAGAGTCATTAAAACTTTGACTAAATGTATTATTGGAATTTTTAAATCTTATACTGTACCATTTGATGCAATTTTAGATTGTTAATCAGTCTATAACATGATCTCCTCGAATTTTAAAAGGTCCTGTTGTTTTTGGTATCAGAGCCCGGTGGGGGTATTAGGAGATATTTTTGTTGAACTAATCCTTTTATTGTTGCCTGGACTATTGCAGAATTAGTCCAACAGGTAGACTATTGCCCTAAGTTTTGCCTAAGCTGCTACAAAGGGTTTTCAACCAAGATGCTTTGAAGACTGATGCCAAAACGTTTTCATGTGAGACACGTGAGTTTATTCAAAATTATTTTTCTGAAAAGATGCTTGTCTGTGACGTCATTGCTTACGAAGTTTACATTTTGATTACACTCTAATTATTACATTTAGAACAATTTTACATTTTACAAATCAATATCACCAAATGGGTCTTGACTATCTTGAAATAATTTGGAAATTACTTTTTTCTTTGTAGTTGACAAACTTGATTCTGATTCAGAGTCACTTGAGATTGAGTATATCAAAGGGGAGGCTAATAGTTTACCTGATTTTTTATCCTGTGAATTTTTATAGGGATCATGAAGAAAGTTTTGACAAAAGCCTCTTTGGAAAATAATCAAAATAATCAAAATCCAATTCTTTCTCCAAATAGATTTTCTCCTCTTGTTCCAACTCGACCCAGAGCTCCTTATTCAAATTTTCGTCCACAAAGTCCTTTACCTTCTTTTTCTTCTGTTTTGGCAAAACCTTCAGCTGCTTCTACTTCCTCAAACATAAGGAAACCCCATTACCACTTTTATATCGAGAATTCAGAATAAAATTTTGGGATAATTATGACCCCAGTGTGATGACTCCAGAAATTGTCGAAAACTTTTGTTTGAAGAAACTCAACTCAGAAAAACCTCCTGTTGAAAAGAGCAAATTACAGCGTGACAAGGAAAATTTGATCAAACTTATTTCAGAAGCAAAGACTGAAGAAGAAGTTGCCGATATCTTGGCAAAGGATTAGTTCAACAAAAATATCTCCTAATACCCCCACCGGGCTCTGATACCAAAAACAACAGGACCTTTTAAAATTCGAGGAGATCATGTTATAGACTGATTAACAATCTAAAATTGCATCAAATGGTACAGTATAAGATTTATATAATTTATCAATTGTCCATAAGTTAAATCAGGATAAGGAATAATACCGTTGAACTCTGCCCTCAACTTTTCTCTAATTCTATCAGCAAATAATTTAGGTAAACCAGCAATAAATCTTTCTTTCCAATAAGGATTATTACAGTCTTCTCTAGTCATTACTTTGGTTAAAAATAAATCTTTATACCAACAAAAATCTTGCAATTTAGGACAAGTTAAATTTTGTAATATTTCAGAGTTTCGTTCTTGATAAATTCTAGGGTCTCCTACATATCCTTTTAATATAGCAAAAAGTAAAGTTGGAATAATATCATCTTCTTCAGTTTGTAGTCTTTGATTATTTTCTTCTTTAATAACAATTTTCTTGGCGTTTACTATTTTATTTTTATCTTCTTGGGTTACGTAATAATCCCACCAACCTTTTAATTGACTGGTAAAGCCTGCTACTAGTACTTGTAATACTTGCAATTCAGAATCAGTAGCTGCCATCGTGCAAATATTTGTTTAGAAACCAGATTTTTAACATCCTTTTCTAACACGTATTTAGCAGATAAACAATCAATTCTTAATAGAAATTTTTTCATATATAAGTCGTCTTCAAACTTCATAATACATAAAACAATACTTAAAACTTCCTTTTTAATGGTTGAATAATTTTTTTGAGCAGGATTCCAATTTCCAGAATAAAATCTAACTAAATCGTCTCTGTCTTTATTGGGTTCTTTTTGCTTTAAAATTCCCCCAAATCCAATTTCACTTGCATCTGTTTCTACAATTAAAAATGCATCAGGATGTGGAATGTTTAAACAAGGTAAACTCTTAATTTTTTCTTTAATTAATCTAACTATTCTTGTATGTTCTTCTGTCCAAGTTTTAGGATTCTTCTTTAACCTATCAGATAATGGTGTACAAAGTTTTCCTAAATCTTTGAAAAAATCATGTACATAATTTAAACATCCTAAAAATCTCTGTAATTGTTTTTTCTCTTTTATTTCATCCGGAAATTTTGAAGTAAATTCTAGACTTCTATTTATAGGCTTAATCGTACCTTTGTCTATGTCATAGCCCAAAAATCTCACCTTTGTCTGAAATAATTTCATTTTTGTTGCCGAAACTACTAAACCATTAGTATGAATAATGTTATAAAACTTTTTTAAATGACTAATATGTTGTTCAATAGATTCTGAATATACCAAGACATCATCAATATAGACAATTGAATAATTACTTATTGGCTTAAGAATATCATTCATAACATTTTGAAATTCAGAAGGAGCATTTTTCAAACCAAAGGGCATAACATTCCATTCATAATGACCGAAAGGTACATTAAAACCAGTTTTATATCTATCTTGTTCATTAATACCTATTTGCCAAAACCCAGATTTCATATCAAATTTTGAATAAATTTTTGCATTATATAATTTTTTTAACAAGTCTCGTTTTTTGGGTATTGGATATCTAATCTATTGTAATACTTTATTTAAAGGTTTATAATTTATAACCAACCTGGGAGTTCCTCTCTCAATTTCTGCAGAATTCATAACATAAAAAGCCGAACATGACCATGGTGATTTTGAGTCTCTAATTAATCCTTTTTCTTTTAAGTCTTGTATTTCTTTTCTACAAGTTTTTTCTAATTCTTCAGACATATGAATAGATTTTGCCTTTGTGGGAATATCCTTTTCATTAAAATCTTTAATATAAGGTAAATTAACTATATGTTGTTTTCTATTCCAAAAAGCATTAGGAATGGTAGCACAAACATTTTTTGTAAACATCTCTTCAATCTCTTTTATTTTGAGTTTAATATCATTATTCTGTAATTGTTCTTCTATTCTTTTTTCAGTTATTTCATCAATTAAAAATTTTATTTGTTTATGCTTATTTTCTATTAAGTTAATATTATTTTCTATACTCCCTATTCCTTTTGGAATAATAGGGAATACAAATTCAAATAAAATTGTTTTTCCCAAAATTTGAGTTTGAATACCATTATCACAGACAGTAAATGGGTATAACATTGTAATAAAAGGTGTTTCCAATATTACTCCGGAATTCAAATTTTTTACCAATATCAAATAAGTTTTATAACAATATCCTTTATTACAAATTTTTACTTTAGGTAATTTGTAATGTATAATTAATTTTGATCCATTTGCAGAACTTAATTTTTCAGAAGTTTTTTGATAATATTTTGTGGGTATTAATCCTTCTTGAATACAATTTTGATCAGCACCAGTATCAATTAAAGCCAAAGTAGTAAAATGAAATTCATCTTCTATTACAATATCTAATTTTACTAACCATTTTTGATAATTAACTTTATTAATTAGATTAACATATTCTTCATCATCTTGTTCTTTGATAATAATTCCTTTATTTTTATTATTAGTATGTGAATTATTTTGGTGTACTGTATTATTTAATCGAATTTTAAAAGGTCCTGTTTTAAAAGGTCCTGTTGTTTTTCTATATTTATTATTAAAAGAAAATTAAATCAAATTATAAAAAGAAAGAGAAGATACATGAGATACTTACACCCTAACTCAATCGAACTAATTAAAGGTGAGAAAAATTTTAAGATAACAAAACACTGAATTGAAATTGAACTGACAAAAATTTTAGATCAGTTATTTATCTATTATTGTTTAGTTTGCTCTTTTTTTTTTTAATTCAGTAATTGACTGGTGGTTCAGATTTACCGAAAAAGTTCGATTATACCAAAATCAAACCGAATTTACTATATATATATATATATATATATCTTATTTTACAACTTTACCAACATACTACATTTAAAAATAGAATCGCGAATATTATACTTAAGGAATATAAATGATTCATAAATATGGATCGTATTTATGACCGTTATAATAGGTATCTATATCTGTTAAACGCCTCAAAGATTAAAATACTTCGACAATTTTCTTAAATTAGGATCCAACATAAATATATTGTCAAATTTATATGAAAAAAAAGTATAAATATCGAATTTCATATAAAAAAATTCAATTGTTAAAATGGATAAACTATAGAACCTAACTTGCACATATGGCCTTGTATAAAGTAAAAGAGTTCCTGTTGAGAAAATTATCCTAAGAATTGACGTTCTGCCGTTCAATTTCCTTAAATTAATGTTTTTGAGGTGGTTAAACGGATAAAATGGGTATCTATATCTGTAATATTCCGAAAATTCAATAATTATTTATATTTATAAGTGAAATTATAATTTGAGGATTTTTGTGGAATAGAGTTTAGCGGTGAAATGTATTTATATTTGAGAATATATTGTCATGGGTCGCCTCAAAATTTGCCCAAATTTGATGCAAGAATTATTTTCCATAGACCCATGAATGCAAGGAAGAGCACTAAAAATGACCACAAGAGTCAAAAAGCACCAAACACAAAGCCCTTAGGTCATAAATAATAGTTGGGCCAAAGAAGGAATGGGTATGCAGCAAAAGTTGAAGAAAAATGGTGATTGGGCAGAGAACAGGCCCAGCCCGCGTGCAGGCAGTCCAGCCCAGCACACAATGCCTTAGTGACGGAAATTTTGTAGCTGTTTCGGTCCCAGAAGCTGCCAAAAGTTTCCAGCAACGCTCAGTCCGTTCCAGATCCGTAGGTAAACCACCTCAAGTGTCTGTAGAAGCTTGTAAATTGCCTTTAGGAGATATTTTGTACATTATTGAGTGGAATATGCTTGAATATTCTAAATTAATATCAACCACACGTTAAGGAGGTGGAATACCTATAAATAGGCCTCACCCCTTCATTTGTAAATAAATCCAAGAATTGTAAGCATTCTTTGAGTATAATAAAAAGCTCTATTTAGTTATAAACTTTGTTCTTTTTACTCACTTTGCCATTTAACTTGCTTAAGCATTCTTGCTTAGCATTTGGAAGGCTGACTAGCATAGCAATAAAGATTTTACTCGCTAATGCCGCACGTCTCAACTAGGAAAGAGTTGTGCAGGTAACAATATTTATGGGGTGAAATATTGAGAAAATGTAAAAATAGAAAATTCCGGGAGTAAAAATTATATGTACAGTAAGGATGATTATGAAAGAATTAAAAGTTTGAGGTCAAAAATAATATGAATGGTAAAATCGTAATTCTGATAAGAAAATTTTATATAAAAAGAAAGAAGAAGGGTTTGGATGGGGGGGTGGGGGGGAGGCGTTTGGGCGTTTAAGGAAATAAAAGAAAAATAAGAGAAAAATGGAAAATTTAATTTTTGACCGTTAGATTTTAATGAAATTATATGTCCGTGTTTATAATTAAGTGTTCTTTAGTTTAACGATTGAGATTTTATTTTGAGGTTTATATGAAGGTGTATTTGAAAATGAAATTTTGGAGCATTTTTATAGATTAATTCAAAATATGAAGTGATATGAGAATAAAATTGGTATTTCTGAACTCCTAGCAGTGCTATGAATCTAGTTGTATTCTCCGTCGGAATTATAAGTACTATTCCAGTTATTGGAATATTTTCCGGCGAGTTTCTGTTAGTTTAATATTTTTAAATTGATTTATGAATTATTTGGAGCAATATTAATTCTTGGAGTTTTTGATGATTTTGAACGGATTATTTTATATGAATTATTGAAGTATCTTGAGTTAAATTAATTATATTATTTGTTGGAAAATTAGTTTAAATGATACTTATATGTGGAGAAAATATGAAAAATTTCTAAAAGTGCATTTGGAGAAATATATGATGTTTTGGGTGATTTTGGATAATTTGGTGAATTGTGATATACCGTATATGTGAATAGTTATATTATGTATTTATGAACAATGACGTATATATGAATAGTGACCGTATATCTGAACAGTGATGGGGTGATATATTATATGGAATAAGTTATATAAGAATGATAATTAAATTATTTTAAGATTAGGAGAACTTCGTGACTTTGGTTCCCAAATTGGAATTTATTGGGATACGTAGCAAGCTTGATATTAAGTTAATATCAAGTCCAAACCAAATAGATAGATAAAATTATATAGATTACATCGGTAATATGAGATTACATGATAATAGAATCAGAGATGAGATGCTAGTTAAGATGATTTTTAGAGATGTTCTAGAAGATAGTACGAATAGTACAAGTCGCCAATAAGAAGAATTAGAGATTAATTTGTAAATATATGATTTATATGAATTATATGTGATTATTCGATGATATGGGTCATATGATTTGTTTAAAACAAATGTATATGAATTATATATATATATTATATGAGAAATTGTATATTATTGTATTTGAACATTTGTGAATTACATGTTACATATATATATGATAAACGTACTTACACATGACATATGGTATATGTATAATTGATATATGAACATATGTAAATTACTTGACATGAATTATATGATATATGTAATTGTACATGGATACATAAAACATAAAGGGACGTTGTGGCATACCTATCTGAACACTGCAATCACATGTATTATCTAATTATCTGGACCTTTATGGTCATCCACATGGATTATATGATACATGGACCGCAAGATCAACTACTTGTTATCTGGATTGAAAGGTCAAACACATGTTATATGAGCTGGCCAGCTAAATCAACTGTTATATGTTACATGATCCCGGGACAGTCGTTTAGCTAGTTATGTCACAACAAATAAAAGAAATGGTTCATTCATTTATGTATGGATGACTGTATGCTGACATGTGTACATGTGACTGTTTATGATTGTTGTATTTGTTGATGTTTGTATTTTCTGTTTAGTAACTCATTAGGCCGCAGTTGCTATTTAAACAAATGAGATAAAGTGATAAGGAATAGAATTATAAAGTTTTTATCATAAAAGTATTAGTTAAATACTTGTATAGCAAAAGTTTAAGGATGTTACGTTATCTTTATCATAACACATAACTTAGACCCATCACTCACCTAACCCTAAAAGAATCTTTAACTAAATTTATTTTAAGTCCCATTTTTCCTCTCATCTCAATTCTAATTTGCGGACTTATCGATTATCAATTTGTAGATTTTTTAAAATTTTATTATTTTTTATTTACTTTTATTTATTTATTTAATGGTTACTTTATGTGTTAAGATACTTAATTGGTACTAGCTACTCAGTATGAGACGGGAATAAGATTGATTTTTTCAATACCAACAGATAATACGACGAGACAGATAGAAAAATTTGTAAATGAGAATAAGTCGGGTATATCGGTTAGCCGCGGGTAGAGGTGGCCAAATTGGACCTGAACCGATCGAACCAGATAGGACCGGATCGAGTCAAAACCGGTCAAATCCTGAACACCGAACCGGAACCGAACCGGTGGTTTATAAGAAAAAATGTTAAGGTTCAGGGTTATTCATCCTGTGAACCTTTGAACCACCGGTTAACCGATAGTTTGACTCATTTTTTTTTTTTAACTTTTCCTCTCTATAAATACCTTATCACTCTTTTAATTTTTTCATACAATTCTTTACACTCTCTATTATATCCAATTTTTTCACACTTTCATTTACATTTTACAAGTTATTTTAATATTCTACATTATATTATTTACTAGTTAATTTGTTTATTTACATTTTTTTACAAATCATATTAAATGTGTAAGAAAAATAAATGGTTTATTTCTACAAGTTATATTTTTGTAATAATCTTTATATTATGTAAATTATTAATTGTAAAATAAAAAATATAAATTGTTTTTCATATTTGAGAAATTATATTATTTTGTTACGTATATTAATAATTTATTGAGAAATGTCTACATCGAAATCACACGTAAATTAAATTTTAAATGTTTATTTAAAAGGGTTGAACTAGAACCGGACCAAACCTGAACCTTATCAAACCTTGATCAAACCCTGATCAAAATCTTATCAAACCTTTAACCTTAACCAAACGGTCCATGAACCGTGGCCACCTCTAACCGCCCGCGGGTACCCCACTTGCCATCCCTAAATCCAAACACTCCACACCACGCCACGCACACCACAACACACTGAGTACTGCATTCGCACTCTTACCGCTTTCCCATAGATAAAAGAAATCAATCACAGCTGCAGATTTTGATTTGTTGAAGAAAATGGAGACGAAGCCAACTGAGATCGCCAGCTCTAAGATGTTTGGAGGCTACAACAAGAGATTCAAGCATTTCAGTCCAACTCTCGGCTGCTCAATGACTTTCCACATCTATTTTCCCCCTTCTCCTTCCCCTACTCATAGATTCCCGGTATACTATTCTTCTTCCTTTTGATTAACTGTTTGAGACCTCTTCACAATCTTGCTACTCGCCTACTTAGTGATCTATTTCATGTATGGTTAACTCAGAACATGAAATCATATATTTTTATTATTGCAATTAGATAATAATTCTGTTCAATTTTTGTTGCTGTTGTTTTTGTTTATTGAAACCCCTGATTTTTTGTTGAAGATTTTATCCATTTCAACGGCGTTCCTGTTGCTCATTTGTCATCCAATGTTCCAACTCTCTAAATCACTAGTTTAGAATTTTTTCACTCCACAGTGCCCATAATTGACTAGATGAACTATGGCTCCCTTAATCTCACTCTTGATGGAATTTATCTATTTATCTTCTTTTTTCTTTTTTTTGGGCCTTGGTATGGTATTTGTGAAACATGCATGCCTAAATAATATTGTTTCATTGTTGAACAGGTCCTTTACTGGCTCTCAGGTCTTACTTGCACGGACGAGAACTTCGTTGTTAAGTCAGGAGCTCAACGTGTTGCTTCAGCTGAAGGTGTTGCACTGATTGCCCCTGATACATCTCCAAGTAAGATCACAAGTCCTCTTCAAAACAACTATTGTAATGCTTTTTTCCTTTGCTTTGTATGTTTTGGACACTTATATTGGGGTTCATTATTCTATTACCTTTTCACTTCGCTTTTCCATATTGTGTTGAACTTGTTGAATTCTTTATTAAAGTGTAGAACTTTAACTATGAATTGATTCGAGTTTTTTTAGCAATATTCTAGAATCACCCCTTGATTTTGAATTATTAGAACACGATGAATTTACACTCTTCAATAAAGGAGCCTAACAAGGATGTTATCAGTTTAGAGGGTTTTGTTGGTGTCAGCTGATATTGTTAACTAACAGATAGTCATTAAACATTGGCAACTGGTAACTGTTTGGACAGTGAATTATCCTTAATTTTCTATGCTCTCTTTGCTATAGGCACCAGTTTTAGCTGATCGAGGGTAGTTCCTGTCAAAAGTTTTGAATTTCCCTCCAGATATTGAATGGACCCAGAAATGCTTTTGGTTTGCTATGTATTTGCTTAGATGACCCCTGTGATACTACTAAACCCAGATTTATTTGTTATCTGTTGATTGTGGGAAATAGACCATTAAAAGGGCAACCTTTGTGATAGACCATGCAATATTAATTATTCTCCGAGAAAAACCTTCTGACTTTTTGTTGACTTTGTGCTATGGGGTGAGCTTTAATGTCTTTTCGTGTGATGATCTTGTCATTTCGTACCATATGAGACATGTTCTTTTGAATTGAAAAGCTGACTGTGTTACACGTTATATTCCAGTTCATGTGTACTAATGAAATGTTATTTCTTCTGCTATGCAGGAGGCCTGAATGTGGAAGGAGAGGCAGACAGCTGGGATTTTGGTGTAGGTATGAGGCTAGGACTGATAATTATTCTCTTATGAAGTATTTGCAAATTGTGAGTGCATATGCATATAAAAATAAGGTACATGTGGACAATGCATCCAAAATGTTTTGTTTAGACTCTTTTTTTTAATCTATTTATTTTACCTTTCTTACAAAATTTCCTTTTGATTTAAGAGTTATACAAAGCCATGATGGTCATTGAGTAGGAAGGAGGACTGGCCAGTAAATGGTTAAGGGTTTTATCATTAACTTTGTAATGTATTAAACCATTCAGCCCATTTACATTGTCATAATTACTCTTTGAAAGAGTGTCGAATATCTTAGTTAAAGCATTGGCATCCTTCATAGCTTTGTGGAATTCTTAACTGTTATAAAAATGACTCCAAGAATCAAATTCATTTTCTTATTTCTAGACTAGAGAAATATAATGGAGCCATGCACTACTTGTTTGCAATATATACTGATCGGGTTAAATGTTATCTCCTAATGCTAAATTAGATTTTCATATACACTTGCCAAAAGAAGCTCTAACAACAAAATCATAGTATTGGACCTTCAACTTTTAATGTGCATGGTACCACTAGTTACTAATTTTTGTCTAATCCTTCTTAACTAGGTGCTGGATTTTATCTTAATGCTACTCAAGAGAAGTGGAAAAATTGGCGTATGTATGACTACGTTGTCGAGGAACTTCCAAAACTTTTAAGTGACAATTTTTCGCAGCTTGATACATCAAGAGCATCAATTTCTGGACATTCAATGGGTGGCCATGGTGCTTTAACAATATACCTGAAGAACCTTGACAAATACAAGGTAGTTTGTCAGAATGTTTATTTTGCTAAGTGCTTAAAGTTTATGGGTTGGTGCAAACCAGAATCACCCACGAACAAATATTTATTTCTTTCTTTTTCCGACTTTTTGATATTTTTATGTCCGTGACCCCCAAAACATTCAGGTAACGGCTTTACCTTCAGCTTAAGATATGATTGGATGTGATTCATAAGATGAACCAATTTTAGTCACTTTGTTCCTGATTTCTTTTCACTTGTTTCTTTACCTCTCTACTTCCCAGTCGGTTTCTGCCTTTTCACCAATTACAAATCCTATAAATTGTCCCTGGGGCCAGAAAGCTTTAACAAATTATCTCGGTTGCAACAAAGCTGATTGGGAGGTAAATCACCTGAAAAATATATATCTTGATATATACTCTTGAAGTTTCCTTAATATAAATTTAGAAGATCAAAATTGCAGGAATATGATGCTACTTGTCTAGTTTCAAAGTTCCATAATGCATCTGCCACCATTTTGATTGATCAGGTAAAAGTTGTCTTATTTTTATTAAATCCATCTTTGTTTAGAGGAGTCTGAAAACTTGCATTATATTTAGGTTCCGTTAATTTTGTAATATTCTTCCAGAAAATAATGTTTAATGTCCTTATTTTGTAATTTTTTTGACTCAAACGGATTTTAAGTCAAAAGAAAATATTTTCCTAGTCAAAGTAAAATCTATCGAATGGGAAAATAACTTCCCAATTACAAAGGGTAAGTTATTTTACAAGAAAGAGAAAATATCAATCTAATATTAATTTCTCTTTATTCCTTATGAAGCACTCTATAATGACTATAGACAATGAGAGCGAAATACAAGCAATACTGAACGTCTAGATTTCCATTTTTTATGCACATGTAATGCGTTTCTGCTTTTATCATTGACTTGATCACTTTAGGTTTTTTTTTTTTTTTGTTTGGCTTATGCTGTAGTTTAATTTTTGATCAGGGGGAGGATGACAAATTCTTGCATGATCAGTTGCTGCCTCATAAGTTTGAGGAGGCATGCAGAAGTGCTAATGTTCCGCTTTTGTTGCGAATGCAACCTGGTTATGATCATTCCTACTATTTTATCGCTACTTTCATTGATGATCATATCCGCCACCATGCCCAAGCTCTTAATCTGTCATCTCTCTAAAATGGCAAGTGGTTGCTCTTCTGAATGGTGATAGGTGATATCCATAAATAAACATTATGTTTCGGGTTCTTAACTCAATATCTGTACTTAATTGACTTGGAACTTTTGGTGTAACGGAGTTGATGTTTGAATACTAGTGTGCAAACTGTTTCGGGTTGCTGGTGATGTTGTTTACAACGGAGAACTTTAATTCTTTGATGTGTAGCCTTAGGCAAAATGCAATCCCCTGAAATTAATCTCTTTTTTCCCCGTGACCTTTATTTATTTATTTATTATTTTTTTTTTTTTTTTTCAATTTCGGTACGTGTAAGTATTTTTTTTTTTTTTAAGTATTGCATGGCTTCAGCCCGCGGAACTTGATTGAACTGTTAGGGCCCTGAATCTTCTTCAACGGATTCATGTATTTAGGGACTGCAGCATCTCTAACCGGTATTCAATCCATGATCAAATGTAAGATTACAGATAAGTATTGCATTAGAGTTTAATAGAAAATAAACATTACATAAGAATGCAATATATTATTGGTCAAAATTGGCTATGATATTTTCGGTGAGAATGTGATCTTCATGCGTTGGGTTGTCTTTACAAATGATCGTCTTGAGGTAAAGTGTTGTTGAAGTGACCGTGTGCACTGTATAAAAGAAAGTGAAAATACCGGATGATCAGAGGGATTCACTCTGATACTTAAATCAAAAAGAGTAGTGAAATAAGAATAAAATGAGAGGAGAAAATTGTGGTGTACCTTTTTTGACTATTATGCTTCTCTATTTATACTCACCTAGGATGTTGCCATCATGTTGTTATGAACAGTTCCCTTTTGATTGGCTTGGCATGGCACCCTTCTGTTTGCATCTCCACGTGTATACAAGCTTGGTAGCTCCGTACCTTTCTCCAATTTGCAGAATAAGATGCAAAATCCTTCCCTTGCACGTGTGCGTATGAGATGAACTCGACTCATGCTTACGCCTTTTCCCGACGTGGATCCTTTTGATCATGTGATGTCTGCGTGACAACTCTAATGTTTGGACTCGACCCTTCTGGTCTCCCTCATTTGTCCTATTATGGGGTTTTGCACTCAGTCTCTATTACTTTACCCATTAGAGGGCAGGGCTCTAAGGACTGTGACGAGAACTTTTTCGTATCATGTGAAGCACTTGGCAACATAGATGACACTATGTTGTCAAAAGTCCCCCCCACAAGTCTTGCCAACCATTTTAAAGGTTTTTTTTATGGTTGATTTACTCCAATCGAGGCAATCCTCAAGCTCCACGCCGCTTATATCAAAGTGACATGTGTCCCAAAACCATTAAGGTGTTGTCAGAACGCGTCTTTTCATCTTTCACCTTCTTCTTCCTATTTAAACCATCAGCCTATTTACTTCAAACACTTTTGCAACGATTTTCTTATTGCTTTTAGAATTCTGAACCTTCAAAGCAGCTTCTCCGCTTTGTGATTGTCAATCAAATCTTTGATCTTTCATTTTTACCAGTAAGTCTTTTGCCCTATTCGCTATCTTTATTCCTTACTTGGGTGATTTTGGTCTTGCCATCTATTTTGATTTTGCCTTTTACTGAATTGACTATTCATTCTCCTAGTGCTAGTTGATTTTCTGCTTTTGATTTTATTGTCTGTTCGTTTTCTAGTTTTTGCATTTGTTCACCATTTTCGAATTATGAGTTCTGAGTTGACCCTTAGCGATCAGGCTTCCTCGGATAGCAGGGAATTTAAGGAAGTGATGAATTCGACTAACCGCCTTAGGGCTTCTACATATGTGAAAAGGGTTAGGATTAATAAGGCGGCCAATAAATGTTCTTACCATCCTATTAACCCTGAAAACTCTGAAGGTTATGTGGAATTTGCCACTCATAGCTTACCAGGTCCACCCCCTGCGTCTGATAACAAAAACCTGCCTTTGTCTTCTCAAAAATTTGATTCTTCTATGCATGTGTCCCCTGATGACGTTGTGGCCTTGAGTGATTCTAATACTTAGGAAAATACGGGTGAGGATGTTAAACCGAGTGATGAAACAATTAGCGTTTCACAGGGTGGATCGCCTAGAACCTCTTCGGTTTCTGCAAGTGTGACTCTGAATGCTCGTACAGGTATCATTCCACCCGGTCCTTCTCCAACCGGTAATCGGAAAGTAAAAGCCAAAAAGCTAACGCCTCGCATAGAGGATATGGTTTCTAAAATTCATCCCGGGCATATTGAGCTCTTCTGGGAGTTCTATCCTTGGCTTCGTTGATGTAAAATTATCCTCCTTTCTTCTTGCGAACAGGTCCGTTGACCTCCACCAGGCTGTTTTGTAGTTTATCTAGATTAGGTGAGATCTAGCTTACCTATCCCTTACTATTCGGTGTAGACATTCTTCAAAAATGGGAATTTCGTCCTACTCAAAACCATCCCAACTCATGGGGAGACATTTGTGCAACCTACTGGTTGTGTGAGAACGTCGGTTTTCAATTAAATGTCGCTTTCTTGCACAAGCCAGCTTCTCCAAAATTAAACTCCAAGGAGGATCACTATTAGCTTTCCAAGAAAGGGATCTTCGATTGTTTTGAAAGTCAAATTGCCTCCTTTAAACATTTCAAAGAATTTCTCTTCTATATTGAAGTTCAAAAAGTTCTTGAAAGTTTTCCCACCAAGTGGTCCACCAGCAAGACGGGTTGAGTTCGCCGTTTGCTTCACCTAGAGGAGGATGCTCATCTTGAAGACTTCAAGTCTTTAGCTCCGTATAAATGGACTTGGCATGTGGCAGTTGAGGATTATATTATGAGGATGAGGCTTGTAGAGCCTGATCCGGTAGGGAGTGGCTTTATTTACCACCTGGGTCTCGTTCCTTGACAAGGTACCTTTTTTAACCTTTCTCGATTACTTATTGTTCTCAAGGTATGAACCCCACTGACGCCCTTTCAAAAATTCTTCAAGCTCACTGCAAGAAGAATTTGCTAAAAGAATCACGTGCCAATCCTTAAGTGCTTGCATCAACATTGGATGTTTCCAGGAAGCCTCCAGCCACGTCTAGGCCTAATAAAAGGAGGAAAACTAACTTTGCACCCGGCTTAAGCCTGGGGCCTTCTCCTCGTATGGTGTTGAATTGTTCCTTCACTTTTCTTTTGTTGTTGCTTTTATGTCTATGTTTATTGACCTTTATTACTTTGTTTATTTCTTGGGACTCGACTACTGCTACTACCACTTCGAGGCAGTCCATTGAGACCTGCATCCTCCCTTGCCACTGGACCAAAGGGAAAGGAGAGAAGGCCCGGATTAGGAATCCAAGTATTCAATTGGAGTTTCAATCCAATTTTCTTCTTCTTACCGATGAGGAGGATTACAATAAACTAACTGATCAAGAAGCAAACTCAACGTGTCTCATGGATTTGACCTCGGTAAGGACTTTTTCCAGTGCTTTTATTCTCGCTATTTGACTAGGTGCTTGACCCTGTTATTTTCTTCTCAAAGGGGGTTTCCTGTGCTGTCGACATCATCAACTGTTTGTCCAATACTTATAAATTGTCTAAGGATAAAGATGCAGCTCAGAAGAAAGCTAAAAAAGCCACATCCGAGCTTCCTACAAAAAAGAATACGGCCTCCGATCTTGAGAAGAAGATTGCTTCCTTGGAGAAGGAGCTAGAGAAGAAGAAAGAACGGTTGGTGGATGAGAAGGCAGCTCATTAGCAGAGCGATGAGAATCGCAATGCTGCTTTCATGCAATCAACGAGCAAATTATTTCGCATGGGGAAGATGTATGGTCAACGGGTCCTTCCAACATGGCAAGAGGCTTATGAAGATTTGACGCTCAACCTAGATACCATAGACTTTCCCTGGTATAATGAGCTGCCTCCTGAGAGTCCGAATGTGATGCTACAAAATCACAAGGTAATGATCAAGTCGGTGCGACAAAAATAGTACTAGGTGGGAACTGAACAGAGGAGGCAGAAGGAGCGCCAGAAACAGGAATAAAGACCTATTTAGCCCCTATGCTATCACCAGTTTGCCCCTTTAGCCCCTGTGCTATTGAACTTTCCCTTTTAACCCCCTGTGGTATGCAAAAAAGTTCCAAATTGACACCTACAAAGCATATTCCGTCAGATTCCGTTGATAAAATTGTTAACAGAATCTGACGGAATCTAACGGAATATGCTTTCTAGGCGTCAATTTGAAACGTTTTTGCATACCACAGGGGGCAAAAAGGAAATTTCAATAGCACAGGGGCTAAAGGGGCAAACTGGTGATAGCACATGGGCTAAATAGGTCTTTAATCCCGCCAGAAACATGATTTTTATGTTTTTTCTTTGTAATTATTGAACTTTCATCTGGTATTTATGTTTGTGGATTTTGTGAACACAGCTTTTTTCGAGCTTTCTATTGACGAGTATCTTCATCTGGGTTTATGTTCATTTTATACGCATTTATTCTCCAAGTTTGTATATCTTTCATTTTACCTTACAATCTTTTTTTTTTTTAAGTGTTTTTCAATAGTGGCATTACCTATTTACTTTAGGTATCACCACTGTATTCACTAAAATTTTACTGAAATAATGAGATTTTTGATATCATGGTATCTCATCAATTTCACGCAAGTACCACCACCATTTTCACCAAAACAATGAAATACATTCAAAAACAACATAAACCTAATTAAAACAAGGTAAACAAAAGATACAAAAATACATATACTAAAATCCCATTTAACTTTCAACAATGTATCCCAAGATATCATCAATGCACTCGACTTTTATTGCCCTATATTTAGAACAATTTATTTTATTGCCTTGTCAAGTTTGGGTAATTTAAAAAATTTATGATACCAGTATTTTATATTTTTGAAAGATTTTCCATTAACTTCATTTCCTTATAATAAATCACAAACACTACAAAATGAGAAACATATTTTCTGAAAAAATATTTTGCTCAAAACAATTGGAACCTTAATTAAAAATATTAAATAATGTCAAACAATTTATAATAATCAACACTATGTTTATGGTAAGAAAACAAATTGAATTAGTTCTCGGGTCTGTACTGCGATTGAAGAGTTAACAAGATTAATAAAAGAAATGTAAAACCGTAATGAAAGGTAAAATTATTTATACAAACAGAAGCAAATTACAAAATTATACTAGTAGCATTAGCTGTCAGTCAACTAGGCCTGTGCTCCAAGAGAAAAATTTGGATGGGTAAGGCATACATCTGGGTGCTTTAGCTCAAATTTTCGCACATTATGGTACATTAAGCATGGGTAATGTTTACACTTCACTTTACATCCAAAATCAAAAGCATTTACCCTATGCAATGTTATTTGTATAAATACAAGTTATTCCTAGCTAAATGAATTAAATCTCCATGTCATGATTTCACATAAAGATTTTGGGAAAGGGCAATTACCGGTCTCGAATCTACAACATTTTCTGATTGAGGGACAAAGCTCTAAAAGACCTGTAATATATATACCACAATAATAGGAACAGAGCAATTTTGCCTGTACACACCCGATCTATCTGCTGATTTAGGCTATATAACTGAAACCCCCCCAAAAAATTATATATACATTTTACAGCAGAGGTAAAGCTTTGCTTTCTCTGATCCTCTGCTTTCAACAAAATGAAGTGCTAAAAGCGGAAACATGGTCCCACTATGCAGAACAATCCACCAAGACAGACTTGCAGCTCCATCAATAAAATATTTACCTTTGTTAACTCTGTCATGCCATTAAGTCAAGGTATTTACATGTGCAGGACCATACTCATTAGTAACTGGATATTGAGCTGAATCAACTATGGGTGTAGCAGTAAATGCTGGTTCAAGATTTTCATTTACACTCTTCTTTGGCCTCTTTGGTCTCTTGGGTCTGAGCAATGGAGGCTCAGTACCAGGAAAAGTATCATCCAACTCATAATCCAAAGTGCTATTTGATTCGTTCATCTTCAACGAATTTCTTGGTTTTGGTTGAGTCTGCTTCTCAGCAGTGACTTTCCTCTGTTAACAAAGTTTAAATACGTAACTTTTCGTTATTCAAAACATGAATTAATTGCATTTAGATCCAGCACACAATGTTTCAATTGCTGTGAAACTTGAAACACACTTTAGCTGAATTTACAACACTGACTAATGCCACCAAAACTAATTATTTAAGCTTATACTTCATGTACCATAAACAGTTTTTGCCAGGATCTAAGATCTTACTTTAGTCATTATGTTTGGCCATCAGTCCATTTTATTCATTGTCAAATTGGTCTAGTTACTAAATATATATATATATATTGACCCAAAAAAAAGAGAGATAGGTAGACAAACTGAAAATTAGAACTATTACTAGGAAGGTAAAGCATTAATATATGTGCCTGAAAACCTATTTATTAAGTCGAGTACCTTCTTGTTACTGGATTTTGCCTTCTCTGCTTCCTGTGGCTGCTCATGCGCAGCAGCTTGAGCCCCACTTTCTATCAAATCTTCAAGGGTAGCATCACCTTCAGCATCAAGACGTATGGCCTTGGTTGCTTTTTTATTTTGTCTATCTTTGGCCTGAGAACAGTGAATGATTTAAAGACATTGAAAATTTGGAATAGATTTTGTAGCTGTTAAATTCACTGCTTTTCTAATGTTTGGTAGTGCCAGAAGTTGCAGTAAGGGAAACCAGCAATTGACGAAAATGGGCAATTAAAATATATCCAGATGTAAACTGCCTACCTGCAAGGGAACTTCTCTTAGTTTCTGCTCCAACTGAGCATCATCCAGCAGTAGTGACACAACATCCTCAGGGGCCAACAAATCACCCTGAACATGTCCACCTGTCATGACAAGCTGCTGGACTGTATTCTTCTGACTTGCTCTTTGCAGAATCTTCTCCTCAACAGTTTCTTTACAAATGAGCCGGTAGACAGTAACCTGCGATATCAGAAAGTGCTTCAGCAGCTGTATCTAGTAACATATCAGATCACACTAAGCGGATGATGCTATTTGTTCACTACACACATTTAGCAGATGGATGCCGTGTGAACAATTGACATCATGCTAGGCTGTAAAAAAACTATGGCTTTGTCAAAGTGAATGAATGAAAAGAATAATAAAAAGGGAACTAACATCCTTTGTCTGACCCAGCCGATGAGCTCTATCCATTGCCTGCAAATCTAAGGTTGGATTCCAATCACTTTCGTAGAATATCACAGTATCAGCTGCAGTTAAATTTATACCCAGTCCACCAGCTCTGGTGCTTAGCAAGAACACAAATATATCACTCCTGCAACCAAGGTTAAAATTTCAAAAAAATGAGCTGAAATCATATCAAATTACAAATTTCTACTGGTACAAGAAATCCATTTCACAGATGATCTTGAACAAAGACTATATGCCAAAGAAATCACTACCTGTGCTGGAAGTCTCTGACCATATCCCTTCTATCTACAATGGTGGAGGACCCATCAAGTCTAAGATATCTATACTTCCGATAATTCATGAAGTCCTGCAATTGTACATGACTATTTCAAAGAAAAAAAAAAAAAAAAAAAAAAAGAAGAAAGAAAGATAGAAGCTTTCCAATAAAAAAGATATGCCAAGTATAGAACTTAGCATATCTTTAAACACAAAACGGACACTGCCTAGTTTAACTGCCTAAAGTCATGTTTTCACTTGATGTTTAGGAGATTGATCTTCTTCTGTTAGTCCAATTCATGTATGCAATTTCAAGGTATTAAAAGATTAATATGGAAAGCACCTCAAGAATATTCAGCATTTTCGTCATTTGAGCAAATACTAGAACACGGTGGTTATTAGCACGTAAGCGTTTCAACAATATATCTAGAGTTTGAAGCTTCCCAGAGTCCTACAAGAAAATAAATGGAATCCCAAGGTAAGTTGTTTATGTCAAATAAACATGCAAATAATAGCTGTTGTCTGATTATTTAAGATATAAGAAAAAACAGGATTCATACTGTGAGCAACTTTGCTGGGTCAAAGCTTTGCATGGGAGGACAAGACCCAAATATGTCGTATGTCAATTGAAGAGCAGGTTGTGAAACAGGTATTTCAGAATCAATCTCTTGAATTAAAGGATGAGGACGATCTGGCATTCTGGGTCCATTATATTCAGAAGTTCGAGCAAATCCCAGTAATAACCTCTTAAGCCAGGGTTGATGCAGCTCTTCAACCATTTTGTAAGAAAAGTTCCTATTCGAGCAGTGGACACCAATCTACCAGGGAAGAAAACAAAAACACAGTATATCAGTAACTTGTTATGTATTAACCAACCAGTCCTCAATAATAAAAACAAAAGATGACTTTCTAGATCAAATTATACCGGTGGAGCTCTAGCACGTGGGATGAATGTATATATTGAATGGAGAAGCTTGATGTTGGACAGTAGCCTGCAGTAATGGGAGGTAACTAAAGCTTCAAATGGAGCATCAGCAGGTCCTGTTGCAAATCTCCCCCTTAACACATTTCTCTCAGATCGAGATGGCATCAACAACATCCGAGAAATGGCTCTTACTTTTCCCCTCTCAAAATCATTATAATCAGGGTCGTCATGAATGTCTTCCATGAGCAAGTCCAAGATTCCATCCAAAAATTTCCGATCCCACCTTAAAATAGAAAACAAAAGCCTCTCCATCAATGATCCAGTTGCCAAAAATGCAACCTCTCCAGGTGATATATCCATCAAACGTGTAAAACCAAAGGTCCCACTCTTAACAAGAGAACTGTCTGAGTTGCCCTCTTGTGTGAATAAAGACCTATAGACATTTCCAGGGGAATATACATTAAAATATTTCTGAAATGATTCTCTGCAGACACCATGCCGAACGGACAAACAAAGGGCTCCAAATGTCATCTCATTGTGCACTAGTTTTGGTATCTGGGATGGGGGGAAAGAATCTTTAGCATAGAAACAAAGAGTAAAATTTCAAAATTGAATACTGTATAAGCCAAACCACAGACCCTTAACTTTTTATAAGTTGCACTGACAAAAACATACATGTTTTGTTGTAACGCAGGTAAGAAACTCATGAAAATACCTTATACATAATAGGATTTTGACCACCTGAATAGTGTACATCCTCCAACTCCCCAAAGGGAGGGGGAAGAAGAGAATTTGGAATCTCTCCAAAATGAAGATATGTGCTTCCCTCGTTCCTTTCAAACAGTTCTGGATGGTTACATACCTAAATTAGAAGCCAAAAATAATGAACTGAGAACTGAAAATTAATATGAGACGCAAAAATAACAAAATTTATATCACTAATATTAAATTTACGTGGGAAAGTAAAACCCAAAACAAACAAATCAATAAAATAATGGCCCACCTTCCTCAACTGAATGACTATATTCATCAGATTCATAATTTTCTTCTCATTAAGATGCCCACGATTGCCATCAAACAACTCAGCAAGAGATATCTTATTCTTAATAGCTTGATAGAAAGCTTGCTGCCGAGAACTCAACTTGCAGTGTACTGTAACCTCTGTTTTCTTGGTCAACTCAGAAACCACGTCTTTTTTTACTCGCCGTAGCATGAAGGGCTTTAAAATTGCATGCTGTAAAGAAAAAGGACAAACTAAAGCGCCAACTGAAAAAATAAAATTAAACTAAAACAAACTAGGCTCCAGTATAGTTTCACAAAGGGCTAGGACTAGGTTTAGATAAACAATCTTATACGCAAAGGATGCTGATCTTAGCAACTATTTGACAGGTACATGTAGGCAACACATTGACTTATCTTTATGCGAACAGTCTCAGTACTGTGCTAACTGCCAGATCCAATTTCCAGTTTCATCACAAATTATAAATGTGGCAAATTGACCTATAACTAATTGCCCCCATATCACTACACAAAACAGGATTATTCACCTCTACCTTAAATGTAAAATTGTCAATCTTTAGGTTGGGAAATTTGACAATTAGCTTACTTCATGCAGTTTCTTTTGACTTGATATATACTCTGAATTGAGCAATCAATTAATGAAATAACAAAGAGTTAAAATCTCATTATCTTCCGCTCAGCTATCCTCTAATGCTGTTAATATATACAAATATGAAATAACAATTTGTTCTCATTCGTAGTCAGGATGCACCAAAGAAATCAGTCACAACAAACAACCGTCTCACCAGATCTTCAGAGACATTGATTTAGTTCTCATCTCACTTTAGGCATACAGCCACAGCAATTATTGAATTAGAAAAACATTTGACGATTGCAAAATTATTATTGGATTTCTTCGTTTCTTCACATGTATGTAAATCTAATTAGAAAAGTTACAACTTAGCTTATATATTTTTTCAAATAAATATTATTAGTTAGCAATATTTACAAAAATAATCTTCTCTCCTCTTTTAATTTGATAAATCCTCAAATTATTTGATTAAAAAAACCAAATCATTAGTCGTCCAAAACTTATTTTTCACTTTTTTTCTTAAATTCATCCTTAGTAAACTCATCATATCAAGCCAATGGGTGAATATACCTCTCAAACAATTTGTAGAAAAGGTCTGATGAATTCCATGCATTTCCCTATGACGACCAACCATAAGAACCGCAACCACTAACCATTATAGTCCAATGAACACTACTTTCCATACTATCTATGCATGGGCACTATAAACGGTCTTGTCTGTTCGCTCAATTAAAATTGCAAGAGACTGGGTGAATTTATTTGGCAAAGTAAAATATTCTTTCCAATTACCACACATCAGTTTTACATTTACTAATTTACTACAAAGAATTCCAGACACCAACCAACTAATTATCAATCGTGCTGACAATAAAACTCTGTATATAAACTCACCAACCGGTTAAGCTGGTGCTCATTCAAAGTTCCCCCATGCTCTGCATGATTCTCAATTCTGATAACAAACAGTGAAAGGTTAATATCAGATGCACCACCTTTCAGAATTAAAGATGGACCTACAGAATACATACCCTTTGGAAAACCACTCATTGAACTGTTCATGGCTATCAAATAATGTTGGCATAATGAAATGTAAAAGGGCCCACAGCTCAGCCATATTATTCTGGATTGGTGTACCAGTCAGAAGCAAGCGATTTCGACAGTTGAAACTGAGCAGTGTCTTCCATCTTATGCTGCCAACCATATTTTATTCGTATGAGAATATATAGGATCAACAAGAAAATCCATTTGCAAATATACCACTGCCTCACTTTATCTAGTCAACATTCATGCATAAATTCCAAGGTTATCCATAAACCAGTTCATTAAAATATTCATGGATATACACTGCACTACCAAGAGCCATTATAGAGACATCATTACTCATATATTGATAAAAGAGAAAGTGTCTGGAAATTAGTTTTTTTTTTTTCTTTCTTAACCATTCTTTTACATGCATGGCATACAGGTAGCCACAGACTATAACCTTTTATTGAGGCAATAGTAAAGTATAATCTATTAAGCAAACTAAGACATAAAAAGAGAAGGAGAAAAAAAAGGTTACTTGTACAAATATTGTACGTTACAAAACACTGACAAGGTAGAAACTAGAAACCAACAAGTCACCAAACAGTACTAAGGAGAATACAACCTATACAACCTACCTACAAAGTGAAACACTTCTTTGTCAAAGTTAATGAGAAGTATAGTTGGTGAAGTATCTGCTGCAAAGAACCATGCAAAAAAGAAAAAAAAAACGGGAGGGGGGGTGGGCAGGGGCAATTCTTTCTTCTCCGAACACAATGGTAGATAGGCAAAAACAGTGATGTCCTCTTACACCATTCAGGCTAGAAGACAGCAGCTCTAGCTGAGGCTCTTGTCATAGTTTGTGTTGAAGATCTTCCATGGTGGTACATTCCTAACTAGTTAAGGAACATGCCAGCGATCCAACTGTCTATAACTAAAGCATCCTAGCGAGGAGTACAAATTATTAAAGGTTGGGACAAAGTAGTTTCGCAAAGACACATTTTAAGATTTCTTCAGTTCGAAATGACAATCAGTAGAAAGAAGTTTCTTACATAACTCAGCAACTTTAAAGATAGAGTTAAAACCTGGTGGAACTTTTGATTGCTTGAGCTTCATCCAATACCATGTATTGCCATTTCACTCGGCGAAAATACTTCTCATCAGACACCAAAAGTTGGTAGCTGGTAATGAGTATGTGGAATCCTGCCTCCCTAACAACAAAGTTGGTAGCAAGCAAATTCAGAATATATACAAGTAATGTTAACAAAATCACTCACAGATTAAATTTTTCATGATGCAAACTAAGGGAACATGTATAGTCAAGATTATTTTGAAGGATATTAGCCAAATCACCCAAGCCTTTAAAGCTTTTAGATTTCCTTCAAAGATTGAGCTACCATGTGTTATGTTCATTGTTATCTGGTTGTAGAAAATTAGTCCTCCAAGTTGTCAATCAGTCGATGCCCTAATGGGTTAATATGTTTGAGAAACTGATGCTTTAACAGTCTTGCATTTGAAACTATCAAATACAAAATTCTTGACAACTAGTCAACTAGAAACACACTGTATCTGCTACTAGTCGCTATGACCAAATGATTTTTTCTATTATGTATTTGACAGCATCAATTAAACCTTTGTCAAAAATAATTTTAGTATTTTCAGGAAGATAAAAAAACCAGCAATTGGCCACCAGAAAAAGTAGCAATTATCATCAATTCTAATAACAAAAAACCAATGGAACAAAGGTATCAGGAAACTACCTTCGATAAAGACGCTTAGGATTGATGTTTTTCCTTAATATCATGCGCTCATTAAGGCCACCCCAATATGGAAGAGTTTTCAAGTCCGGGCAGAATCGACTGATTTCATCAGCCCAGTTATTTAAAACAGAAGCAGGTGCAACAACCAGAAAAGGTCCCCATATATTTTTCTCCTGAGAGAGAAAATCATTAAGCTACAAGAAGAAATGTCAAAATAAAAAAATATAAAATGCTATTTAGAATAATTACCTCGGCCAAATGCGCCAAGAATGCCATGGCTTGGATAGTCTTTCCAAGGCCCATCTCATCAGCAAGTATACCGTTTAAACCCTGAAATGCAATAAAACAAAATCATACAAAGCAGCTAGGAGAGGAATAAGTATACGTGTTTTGAGTGCTGTAGAACCTGTTCATAACAATTAACCAGCCACTGGAGACCCTTCAGTTGGTACTCTTTAAGGCTTCCTTTAAACAACTCTGGTGTCTGAACAGTTGATGTAACAGGCATGGTGGAACTACATAAATGGGAAAATAAGAACATAAAGTTTTCCTATGAGAGCTTAAATTTATTGAAGAGTGAAAAATGTTTACGGGTTATGGAGATCTATGTCACTGGATCCTGCAACAGAAGCATCAAGATCAGCAGCTTGACGGAGCTTTGTGCATTCAGAATCAAAGTCACTTGTTAACTTTTTCTGCTTAGAGACAGCATCTTGAGCAGCTTTCAAAGCATCTTCTCTCAACTTAGCATCCTCAGGGTCTTCTACATCAGTAGGTCCAGTTGCCAAACTGCTAAAAGGCATTTCCTTATCTAATATTGCATCTTCCACAGGCATAGCTTGAGAGGACTGCGAGCTTGACTTATTTTGCATGAAATGACTATAAAGTTCAGTTTGTTGAATGAGAAAATTGAGCCTATGCTGCTGCCTCTTTGCTTCTCTAAGTTCTTGTTCACGCTTTAATGCCTCAGCGGCTTCTCTCTCCTCTCTTTTTCGCACTTCAGCCTGCAGTGAAAGAGATCCAGTATTTCAGATTTCCTAGGTCCAAGTTCCTTTTATAAAATGAAAAAATATATATACAATGTAAAAAAAGCAGTTAACAATGGCATCAAACAACATAATTCATTCATTTTATGCATGGGTTCCATAGTTCATACGCTAGATAAATATCAATCACTGAGCTTGGTATGCATGTTCTTATACATATCTTTACTATATTTAGTAAAGCTGATTACCAATGTTGTTTTATTTTTAGATTACCCTTAATATCCTCAAAATTTTACCTTATCCTCCTTGTCAATAGAAACTTAAAAGAATAGTAATGCAACTTTCAGTCTTTACCACAATCTGAAAAGTTACACATGTATTCTTTCAATCAGACTTGTAGGTATTGTCAATCACTTTTCTCCAGAATCCATATTGGAAGAGCAATAGGCATCATATATCAGGCTTCACATGGACTATGATACAAATCTACGCACAAGAGATGTGTATATATTTTACTAAATAAGAACTGAGAAATTTAAACTATGGTCAAGTTTCAATGTTGTTTAACTGTCTAAATTGCTATACTTAGACAACAAAACCAGTACATCGATGTTCTCTTTTGCTTCTTGAATTCAAATTTTCCATGTTTAACTAGATAAAAGATAGATGCACATGTAAAATTGAGAATAGATAAACAGCAACTTCATTAACATATTATTGTTGAGCTTTCTGTGCAGGACACAATTCAGGCAGATGATGACTTTCGTGTTCTAATTCCCATAATAGAATAGGTTACGTTGGTAGTATTTGATAATTACAATTCCCTCTATTTCATATTTGCTAAATCGATTGATATTCAGTATATAAGGACATATTCGCATTTGTGATTCAGAAAGGATCATCCACAACACATGACACTAGCACACAGTTATTTTACTAAAATCATAATTAGCTTAAATATCCAAATTCCCTATGACAAGATATTTTAATAAACATAAGTCTAGGTTACACACACATAGGCCCAGCCTTTTTGTGAAAAAACAAAAGGACAGCAAGAAAAGAAAGATGTTGGTTGCTCTAAGTCAATTATAAAATCTTCAAAATCTGAGCAAGAAAACAGAATGTTACCATCTCTTTATCCAGTCGTTTCCAAAAGAGCAGCATATCTCTAGACAACTTCCTCGTGCGTATTGGAGCAGACCTCAACAGCTTATGTGATCTACTAATCTTCATTTTTACCTGGAAAAAAAAAAAGAAATAGAACATACATAACACCATGACTGCTAACAGAAAGATATCACATCGCTAAATGCTTTGCTCCACAGGTAAAATTATGAAGGTCAAAACTACATAGCACACCTCTCTTTGACAGATCTCTGAGAACCTCTTTGCATCAACAAATTGCTTCCTGTGTAAGGTGGTGAAAACTCTATGATGCTTAGGGATGTCTCTTCTTACAATGTTCACCCAAATCTTACCAATCTTCTCCATTTCCTCTCTTTCAATGACAGCAGGATCTTTCTTTACCTTTGGTTTCTTGGGTAGACTTCGCTCTATGATCTGCACCTCAGGAACAAAACAAGAGAAAAATATTCCATGACCTGCTCCACAATGAATGTTGAGCGACATAGTAAAAAAACAAATTAAAAGTTGTAGTTCAAAGTGGACACAAACCTCATATGTGTCTCCTTTCTCCAAAACCTTCACATAGTAAATCTGCAATACACCACCCTCTGACAAAATTGACCGCTGTATATTTCCAGCTGCCCCCTCTGGTACGGAAGAACTCAAAGCAGCATCAGATATCTTAAGACTAAACTTCTGCGCTGAGGTAGAACCTTCCAAGGCCTTCAATCTTGCCTGAAGTGATTCATATTGGGGACGGGGCTCTCCCATCCCTGCTCGCATTCTAGGTCCAAACCTTCTATCATTGGCCATCATTTCTGCCAATGACCCTAAATCCAGGGTGCCCTTCAAGTAAAATTCTTCCACCCTGATATCTGAGAAGCTTGGCAAGTTCAATGATGCTGCCAACTTATCATAAGAGGGAGGTATCCTGTAAGTTATACCCTCTCCAATATCCAAATAAGCAGGTTCATAGGATGTTCTGCCAAATATTGAATATCACATGCAATGAATGAATTTTAATACAGAGAAATAGCTGAACTCATATTTCAATATATATATGTATTAATGCTTATTGCTACAACTTACTTGGGTGTATAATCTGGTTCAACATAATGCTTTGGGGGAGTAACATCATTAAGCCATTCAGATGTGTTTTCCGTATCATATAACCCCCCTCGCTGCTCATTACCCAATTTCCTGGTCTTTGAACTACCCAAACCGCTCTTTGAAGTGGGAATCCTGACTCTCGAAGGATGCGGTGCAGGACTTACTGAGGAATCCTTATACCTCCTCTTGTATTTCTGAATGTGCTCACCCAGCATTGATCGATACCGTTCCTCTGTGATGCGAGTTGTGTAGTATCTGTCTCCCTCCTCGCCGTCACTGTTCTTTGACTGCTTCTTTCTCTTACCCAAGCTCAAATCCCTCTCTGAAATTCTCCCATTTCCAAAACTTTCCATTGCACCACCTGTATATAACGAACCAAAGAGCAAAAGCTATTTATCCATACGTAATTATACCCCTACAGCATAATTTCCATTAAAAAAAAAAATCTACAATGCACAGTTACCAGAAAATGGAAATACAAAGAAAGAAAATGAATTAAAGCAATTATCTATATGAAGGAGTACGAAATCCCCAATGAGTCCATGTAAAGTCGAGAAGAAAAGGGGGGGACAAAAAATACAAGGAGTACCTTGGCTACCTCTGCTCTCATCCTGACTACTATTCCCATAATAATCAAAATCATCATCCGGTTGTGGAACTTTGAAGTTCATCAAAGACTAAAAAGCCAAAAAACAAATTAAATAAAATAAAAAACTCATAATAAAATCCACACTAGCAAATGTACATAACGAGAAAACTGAAAACGCAAAAAATTATAGCACAATTCACTGAATTAACAAAACCCGAACACGAAAACCACAATTTCTGACAAAGTAGTATAAGAAAAACCAGAAGTACTTCATAGAAGCAAATAGATAAGTTGAATCGAAACTGCAGACGCACCTCAAGATTGAAGAGATTCGAAAAGGAGAAGGAATCCTTCGACTGTTTTCTGTGTTCCATGAAGCAGAAAACACGAAGATAATAGCGCGAAGCAACAGCCTTCGGTCTTGAAAAGCATATAGAGAGCTGACGCAAGAACAATAGGAAAACCTAGCAAGGGTTAATGAAAATTCTGAGCGAAAAGTGGAAAGGAAGGTTAGGGTGCGTAGGATAACACAAGGGGAGAGAAAGAGATGGACCAAAGGTGACACAGTGAGTGTCGGAAACATCGCTAGTGACTACAATACGCCAGGTAGGCGCCATTTTGTTAATGTGCGTTGTTTTTTCATTTATCGGGTTTTAGAAGAAAAAATCTAGTAACGGAATCTATTGAATTATTTTGGACAAACACATCATGTGGTCCTTTCAACTTTAATTTTTAAGCCGTTTGGTCCTCTTAACTATTTTAACGACCTATCTAACCGCTTATCTAAAAACCTAATACATATATATCCTCTTCAACTTTTATTTTTGAGCCGCTTGGCCCCCTCAACTATTTTAGCGACCTATCTAACCCCTCATCTATTTTAAAGTGGTATTTTTAGACATTTGAATGCTAATGTGCCGTATTTCTTTCTCCTCTTGAGTTTAATTAATTGCTGGAAAATATTCACTTTATAATAGTTTGTAATATTAATTAGATAGAAGATAGTTTCCAACTTGTGTCCTACATGTTTTTAGTGTCAGACGCGTATAATGCATAGTACTCTGTTGTATCTGGTTATGTTCACTCAAAGGTTTAAAAATACCACTTTAAAATAGATGAGGGGTTAGATAGGTTGCTAAAATAGTTGAGGGGGCCAAACGGCTCAAAAATAAAAATTGAAGGGGCTACGTATGTATTTTACCTTTAAATGGGGGTTAAATAAATTGCTAAAATAGTTGAGGGGGCCAAGCGGCTCAAAAATTAAAGTTGAAGGAGCCGCGTATGTATTTAGCCAATTATATTCGCTAACTATATAAATACAAACCAATAAAAAGTTTTTATGGTTATTGAAGTTTCTTATTTTTTGTTGCAATAGTAATTTAAGTAAACTTTCGCTAAAGTCGCTAAAGTATCGTTCTTATTCCATTAAAATCATTTCAGTTAGTTCTCATAATTAACTGCTGATGTAGCAAGTCAAAGTTGATATCCAAATGCTAGACCGAATCAAACTGTTATTATGTCGATACATGGACGATTAAGTTTGTTTAATTTTTTTGCTAGGCTAGAGTAATTTTTTTATAATTTTCAAAAGTTACAAGTGACAAAATCGTGATTATCCACATGTTATACATATGTGGATTTAATAACGCTTTGATTTGACATGGCATCAAGCTAGCATTTGGATCGCAGTTTGGACTTATTACATCAGCAGTGAGGCTGGAAAATTGACGAATGACTTTATTTGAGTCGAGACAATACTTTGATGACCTTATTAGCCGAATTCACTGAAATAATCATTGCGACAAAAATTAGGAATTTCAATAGTCATGGAAACTTTTTACCCAAATACAAACTTATAAAAATTTCATAAAGAAAAGAGATAAATTGAAAATTAAGACTGCCAAAATTTTGTGATATTCAAAAATACAAAACGAAACATATTGTAAAACTAAAAGATTCTTAATACAATTAAGATTGATTTAGGTGATTGAGAATTTATAATATATTGTATTAATTAAGAAGTAAAAACAGATATATCAATATCAATACGAGGACGAATAACAGAAGGAATATCCTCCAACAAAATAATTGGTTGCAAAGAATTAGCTCCCCACTTTGCTAGGCTATGAACTACACCATTGGCAGTATGACGTTCATGAGCAAAGCTGACTTTCTCAAAGAAACCCACTTGCGATTGAATGCGAGAGACAACAACCCCCAAGTAATTAGGACGTGAGGAATTGGACTCACGATATTCAATAGCACTAACACTGTCATTTGCAATCAAAAGAGCACAAAACCCCACTTCCTAAGCAAAAGATAAATCCACCAAAATACCCCTAAGCTCTACATGCAGCACTGAGAAGCACCCATCTAAACGCTGACAACTTGACATCAACACCTCCCCTACAGAATTGTGAACCATAAGGCTCATTGTATAATCCATCAAGTCCCATCTATAGCAACATCTACATTAAGTTTATACTGATCGGAGGATGGAAATTTCCACCGTTGATCTAACCGAGCATCAGACTGTCTCACCATTACTCATGCAAGACAACAAAATTAACAACTGTGGAAGCAATATCCACTTTTGGCACTCCCAAGCTATGCTTTACATGCCCTACTTGATTATTATCAATCCATATGGCCCAAATATTGTTGCTGAACAATCGCTAGTTGCTTTGATTTAACATTGAAAACACATTTGAGAACCATTAGAGATAAGAATCTCCAAAAAAATCGGATACATCAAAACTCAAAGTGCATTAAAGGTCATTAAAATTTCTCAATCTCCTCTTACCTTTCACAAACATCCCCAGTCGCATTTTGCATTTTGACAATTGCATTATCTAGTTGCTTAGCTATTGGCCTATCTAGTTATAGTTTGGTAGTAAAAGTATCTCTCCCTAACTGGAAGGTCCAGGGTTTGAGTGTCATTGAAACCAGATATTGCACTCTTAATAAAGAATGAGAATAATGAGAAAAAGAAAAGTTACTTGGCTATTAAACATGCAGATATCCAGATCTTTGTATACAGTCACTTATTTTATTCTTTTTAGGTTTCTAAGTGCTATATTATTTGAGCTGTAGGATTCACTAGTGGATATTTCCTTCAACTTCATGTTGTAGATTTGATATTATAAATTACAGAGAAGCTACAAGTACAATTGGTAAAATTAAGGAAAGAATTTAGTTTTTTTTTAGGAAAGAATTTAGTTAATTAGGCAGTGAAAAAGTCAATTTTTGTTGTATTTTTCTTCCTTTTTAATTCCTTTTTTCCCTTTTCACCAATCTTTTCTTGTTAGTTTTTCCTATTACCTTCTTTTTCTGGATTGCTTCAAGTAATTTTCTTAATTCACACAAAATCTTTGTGTTGCATTGAAGTTGCTTATGTCCTGTAGTTATGGCTGAACCAATGGTAATTTTGATCCATTTTCTTTTAAGAATTTTAATTTAATTTATCAATGTCTAGAGATTTATATAACGAGTCACCAATATTATTTTCTTATTTCACATGTATAGAGGGGCACCTCGAATTATTAGATTAGCAAACGTTGGTATTTAAACTCAAGTATTGGGTTCAATTATATTTATATATTTATAATGGATTGATCATGCTTATGATGTCTTTATTTTGTATAATTTCATTGTTTCCCAAATTACACTAGGGATTTTATTTGTAAATTCTACTTTTGAATCAATTTTGCAACCTTATTTCATTATACTCAATTCATTAGAAACGATTTATGAAATGATGATACAAGCTATTTATTTCAATATCATGCACTTGCTTATTGATTGCTTTATTTTTTATATTCATTTTCTTTCCTTTAGTATTTTTCTCTAGCTCCATTTTAATTTAACTTTCCCTTTTTTCTATTATTTTAATATTTAGTTCTTATATTTAATAATTATTCTTGTTTTAACATGTGGGCCCCAGATCTTTTATTGTATGAGGAAATTATTTGTTGTATTGCCACTTTTTTTTAATGGGGATTTTACACAAATATCTTTATTTTGGTCACTTCTTTCTTTTTTACTGTGAATATGAAATTTTTGTCAAAATCCCTTTAAAACTTTTCAAAATTACTCAAATACATGATTCTATTTTGTCCACATTTCTCTCTGCTCTTTTCATAATTTTAATCTAATTTCGCATTTCTCTCAATCTCTTTTTTTTTTGTTATGCGACTTTAGAATTTTTTTTTTTCTCTTCAAAACAAGATACATATGTATATTTTTTTTCGACACGTTTTTTCACTAAGATATAACTAAGATAGAATTAAAATGCAAAGTCTATGATAAGTCCATTTCACCAGCTTCCCATTATACAATCTGCATGTCTCCACTGTACCCAGTAGAGAATTCAATTACAAACTTTTTCACACTAATTAGACTTTGATTTTATGAGTAGGAATGATTTATGTGTTAATTACATATGAAAGAGATTTGTTTAATTGGTTGTTTGTGATTGACAGAAAAATTAGTTGTTGACTTTCATCCAGCATAAATTTTGGGTGAAGCATCAGTATATGTGCAGAATCTGAAACTTTAAGCAATTTGGCATTCGTTTCTGCTAGAAATAGTTTCATGAAATATATGAACATCAATCGATCATCACCTTCTTAATTAATTCTCTGTTTTAATATATTATGCATCAGTACATCTCCTTTAATAATTCTAGTACTCTTTGCTAGCTAATATATCCAAATCAAGAACTTAAATTAGGGAACAAAGTCAATCACTATTGCTTTTCAAACAAATCCAAAAATAAATTATACCTTAGTTATACCTTTAACTAGTGTATAATTATTGTAATAGTGTATTTTAAGGTATAACTAAGGTATAATCACTGTAATAGTTTATCTTAAAGTATAATCACTGTAATAGTGTATCTTAAGGTATAACTATTGTATAAAACCTTAGTTATACCTTAGTTAAGCCAATATCATAATAATCATGAGCTTAATTCCTTAAATTCTTATGAGATATAATGAAACTTAGTGGAAACCCATGTTTTCGAAAACATTTTATCCAATGTATGACTTGGTTTGTTGCAATGAGTGCAAATTAATTAATTAATGGGAACCTTTATTCTCTTTCTTAACCTTTTATTGCCATATATTTTGGTGACTTATATAATTAGTACTTTCTCAAATGACAAATGATCGAGCACTTAGGCTTGGAGAAGAGCAGAGCATAGTGCCCTTTGGAATAATGCATCAGATGGTCATTATTGCATCATAATCTTAGAGGTAATCACATGGTCAGAAATGTATGGAAGAATCTAGAATAGTGAAGAGAGGTTTAGCATATAAAGCCATACATATACAGATCACATTTGGAATATAAGAATTACTCAATTACTTGATCATTTTCATTTTCATTTTTGTACTTGTTCTCCTCAAATGATAGATTAAAACGACTACGGTCCATTTATGACTAAGAATTTACGGAATTAAGATCATGATTATTATGATGTTGGTATAACTAAAGTATAATCACTATAATGGTATATCTTAAGGTATAACATTATACCTTTTGATACCATGTAATTGATACATTTGAAAAAAAAAATGAAAAAATATATATACATATGGATCTCATTTCGAAGAAAAACAAACTTTCTAAAGTCGCATGACAAGAAAATAAATGGATTGAGATATAATGCTCGATTAAAATTACAAAAAGATGAGAGAGAAATGTGGATAAAGTAGAATCATGCATTTGAGTAATTTTGAAAATTTAAAAAGGATTTTTGCAAGAAAAACATGTATAAAAGATATAAATTCAGAAAAAAAGATAATTCAACAATTATGAAAGCAAAAAAAGTAGAAAAGTAATTTTGAAAAGCTAGAGTCCAAAATAACCTAAAACAGAGGTATTTTTGACAATTTCCTTTTTTTAATCTTTCTTTTTCTATTTACAATTAAGCATGTCCTTACTTCTTTATTTTTCGTATTGTATAGACTTATTCTAACATTCAAAGTTTAGCTTCTCATCCCCTAGAGCTGCAGAAGAATTGTTTGAGCAACAATGTGAAGCACCTGAAGATAATTTATTCCAAGATGATTTATTATGTTTTTTGTTGATGCATTTCTTTTTATTATTTTGTTTTTGTATTATCTTTCTCTAAAGATTGTCTTAGTTTGGTGGTACTAATATTCTTTATGGTTTATTTAGATATGTCTGTTTAATTCTGCTATTGTCATTTATTGTTGTTGGTAGTTATTTTTCGTTTGTTAAATAATAATTAGTGTTGAGTAAAAGTATAATGTAATTTTGTTTATTCAGATGTAAAATGACTAATATAGACATCTTTTTATATTAATTAATAAATTAATTATAAAAATGTTGTGACACCCTAACCCGATCGTACCATATCAAGGTTTTTTTTAAAACTTTCTTATTTCCATATTTCACATTTACTTCCGCAAATTAAGTCTAGTTAATTTGCAAGCAAATGTTTTTATCCTTTTGGGCCAGATCTTTAGATTTCACCATTTGTAACAAACTTTATAAATCTTTAATTATTCTCTTACATAGAATTTAATCCAGTTAGACCTATAAGCGTCGTTTCACACACTCAATACTCGATCTGGTTAGGTTTTCCCTTATTTTATCATATGATATTTATTAGAGAACTTATACCATAAGTCATGATTCATTTCCATTCTAAACAAGTCTCACTAGTGTTTGAAGTATTTTAACCAAATCAGTTTATTAGCTATTTATCAATGTCTTTTGAAATCAAATCTGCATCACAAACATTGCCCTTAGAATTATTATTGGTATTTTGTCATCTAATCGGATCTCAATACCGAATCTCATTCATCAATTTGTCTCCGGGCCTATTCATCCAAGGTGATAATCCTCTGTATGGTTTTAACCTTGAACCCTACACAAAAAATAGTCTTAGTGTTTTGGCCGTGCATGCTACACGTGACATGATCCTTTTGGGTCCATTGTTATGTGCGGCCTCCTAGCTTCATTAGGTATCCTCCATCGGATATCAATAAATTTGGATCACTAATTAGTTCCTTCTATATGAGATTACTCACAAGCTCACTCTCATAGTGATCTGTCTATCACAAATATAAGGTTTTCTCCGACACACTACCCAAAAACAATAACCTCAAGGCTAACCAACTCGGTCAACGAGAGCTGTTTACTAAGTCTTCACTCGTCCATTAAACATTCAATCAAACTTATCAAGTTAATTCTCTACAAATACATCAATAAGATTCGTTTATAATCAATTCAATGGTTATATTAAACCAAGTCTTCATAGTTTATTACAATCGCATCTCCATTAATACCCTTAACCAATACTATTTAAAGTATTACCATGCAACATGCTCTTTTCCAAATAACAAATTTCAGAATCTCAACTATAATCAAATAACTTAATATATTAAATTATATATCTATAAATCCTCAAAAATTAATATAAAATCATACATTTAGAATTTTCTCTAACTCTAAGAATTAAAGTTACTTAGAATAATTTATAGACTAATATAATTATAACTTTCAATTGAAATACTCTTATATGAATATTTCCGCTTACCATAATAGTAGTTAGAATTAATTAAAACCGGCGTGATTCATTGGATGTGACACCATCAGACAGGTGACATCGTAGAAGTCCATTAACATCAATTTTATCTTCAAATTTTTTTTATCCTTTGTCCGTAAACTACAAAAATTCCTTATATTTTCTCCACCAAATACATGAAATATTATACCTTCAATCAAGAAGCCAACTATACATATTGAAATATACTAAGTACAAAAATCGTACTTGAAAAATCATCCAAATCAGACGACAAAACATTGAGTTATCAATTTTTTTTTATTATCTTTTTCTTATTTTGCTCTAGACGAAATGTCTAGGGCCTTCATCTCCCTATGTTGCAGGAGATGATATTAACTTTATATCTACCAAAATTACTATTTTGTCTTTACTATTTCAACAGTAAAGTTACTAATTTTAACAGTACCATATTTTTAATTTTTACTTTCATCTACATAACTTATAATTCCTTTCAATTATACCCTTACTGTTCATATTATTTTCATTCAATAAACTTTTTGTTATTATATTATTCCTAGAACATATTTTAAACTTATAATTATTTAAACAATATATGTACTTTTACCAAAAGTTTATACTTTTAGAAAATTCAGAATATTACATGGAGTTATATTTACTCCTATTTATGTAGCCTATCTTCTTTATTTAATGAGATATTTTTATAAAAAAAAGTAGAAAATTGAATTACAAACCTAATAATTACTAGTTGTTAGTTTTAGGCCGTCCATGACATTTTGGAATGGCATGGACTAAACTGTAATTTGTGGTAAATTACAGGAACCAAATGTGTAATTTGGATTAACCCTATAAATAGATGGAAGTTGCATATTTCCTCTCTACATAGAGAAGTTGTTTCTCTGATTCATTTACGTGTTAGAGAAGAAAACCGCTCTAGAGAGAAAACACGAAACGAAAGCATACTTCTTTCGATCGTCGAGAGAATTCATGGAAAAAGCCTGTACTCTGTGTATTCGTACATACATAGGAAAAGCAACCAGAATGATCTAGCTTCTTGTGTTGATCAAATTCACTTCGTAGACAAATTTCCGATGCATATAAACTGTAAGTTCATTTATTTATGTTGTTTACAAAATCTGTACATCAGTTGTACAGTCAGTTTAATACAATATGATTTCATTGGTATCAGAGCCAAGAGGTTCAAAGATTGATGTGTTCAAATCTTTAATTCTGGTTATCCATGAATAAAATATGTTTTTGTTTGATTTGATATGGTTTTATGTTGATTTCCATGTCGATTTGATACCATATATGCTCCAACAATATAAAAGTGTCAAAAAAAAATTTTTGTCAGATTTTCGCAAATCTGATCACACCACTAAAATTAGCATAAAAAATCGAGTCGGAATCTCAAATTTCACAGCCAATAGAGCCCTGGAAGGAAGCGAGTGGAGCACACGCGCCACCACTGCTGCTGTAATTGGTCGCAGAACAGTTAAAGGGAATGAGGATCGAGAGACACATGGCGCATAATGATTAAATGGTTTTCGACGGTTGAAAAGTCAAACTGCTTGAACCACCAATCATATGTCACCACGTGGATTAGGTCATCCGTTTTTAAAACCGTCAAACTCGACATGTGGCAACCACGTGTGTCCACATGGACCAATATGGTGATGACACATGGCAGAGCAGTTGTCTACGTGACATGTCATCATCGGGAACCAATCAGGTGATGACACATGGCATGTGTGCCACGTCATCGCTAATCATATGTCGCCATGTGTCACGTGAGTCAGCAAAACTCTAAGGGCGCGTGATGGCACGGGGATGCGCATGGCGAAGTGTGGCAGAACTTCCAACGATGTGTGTCGGTGCGTGGGGGCATTTTTGGCATCCAAATTTCGTCAAATTTTTTCCAAAATTAAAATTCATATTTTTCTTGAATTTTTGGTATATTTTGATGAATTTTTGAAATTCATTTGATATTTTAATTCATTTTTAAACTAAATTTAATAGTATTTATTGTATATAAATGCTTTATTTATGTTTAAAAATTTCAAGAAAATTTAGTATATTTATTGTGTATTTATATACTATTTATTGTTGATCATTGACAAGTTTTTGTTATTTCTATATGTGTTATAGAAATGGCAACTTTCGTGAAACGGCGAAGGAGATCTAGTCTCAGGAGGAGGCGAGGATGATACAAAAACTTAAAGATGAGCTTTTCTCTAAACGATATCCTCCATTGGAGAAAGAGGATATTGTTGGAGTTATGGAAGGGTTTAATGCGTTAAACCGAGAGATCTAAGAGCTTGTCTAGAAAGGAGGATTTTCTTATGGCACTGATCAACTTAAAATGTTAAAGTTTGCAAAAAAGGCTTTTCGTGAAAAGCATTTTAATAAATTCTGGTATAGAGAAAACTCTGCATTTGACGAAGTGATGGACTCCATTGAAGGCTTAGTTTTTGAAAGGGAGTATAAGTACCAATGCAAAGTGTTTGTGTTGAATTTGGCTGAAATGGGAGCTAAATTACCTCATAACCTTAAAACCATATTACGTAGAAGTAATAAATTGGTTCATTGTCCTTGCCTGGATGCTGCTTTTGAGGGTGTTACGAACATGCCTATGGATCTCTACCATAAGTTCGTAGAGATGATCCCAGTCACCTTAAAGGAGATTGAGGTTATTGAGCTAGATGAAGAAGAAGAAGTGGAGATCGAAACTAGTGTCGAAGATGATCCCATGACTCCTGAACATTACCACAGTGTGGAGTATTGGGCTGGAAATTAAGATTGAGTTCTTCAGTTTCCTAATTTAGAACACTCTTTCTCTTGTTGATTTCATTTTTTAATTTTGTATTGAATGGCTTCGTGCTAAGAATTTTTTAAGTGGTTGTAATTTTGATTAATGTTGAATTTTTTTTTAATATATCGTATAATAAAATGTTTATTCATTAAGCATTGCTATTCTAGTTAGCTGTTTTAGTTATTCTAATTTATTTATTTTGAAGACTATAACTAAGTGTTATACTATTCATTAGTTTTATACTTAAGAAAGTATAAATGTTAAATAAATTAGAATGAAATTTAAAGCAAAACAAAAGAGAAATATTTATTATTAGAAATTTAAACCTAAAATAGTGTTTGTATTAGCTCGTGCAAATGGTGACTCTATATTGCGTATAGTGTTCGATTTTATGTGAACCAAAAACTATTTTTTAGTTTTAAATGATCTTATAATAAATATGGTGTGTCGCTTACTTATTTATGCTACTTTGTCTTTATAGTTTTCAATGGCTGCTTCAAAATCAATAGTTGCTGAACTAAATAAGGAACTTTATTTGAATGGGGACAATTATAAAGTTTGGGCTACAAAAGTCCAATACATAATTGAAGAGCAAGAGGCTTTAGACACTCTAGAGAGGATTATGGATCCTTCAGAAGAGGGTAACACCACTCAAGCAAGGAGGGACCTCGAGGCTTATCAAGCCTGGAAGAGGAAAAACTCGACTGCCCGCATCATCATGCATAGTGCTATGGATGATGACATAGTGAAAAGGTTTCACGTATACAACATAGCTAAGGAACTATGGGATGCTCTGAAAGAGAACTTTGGAGGTGTCTCCATAGCTAAACTCTGATCTTTAAGCATGAAGTTTGATACTTATAAGAAAAGAGCAGACCATACAATGAAGAGGCATTTGAGGGAAATGTATAACATGATAACTGAGCTTCATGATGTTGGTCATAAGTTGATCGAGGAGCAAAAAGTTCAAGCTGTGATACGTTCTCTGCCAAATGGGTAGGAACATATGAAGTTGCATGTCACTCATGCTAGTGACATCATGACCTTTGATGATGCAGTTCGTCATCTTGAGCTGGAAGAGGACCGTTTGGCCTCTCTTAGTGTGAAATCTGAAGTTCACATGGCCAGTTCAAGTTCTGGTCTGAAGTCTAAGTTGAAGAACAAGAGGTTCTTCAAGAAAAAGGAGAAGGGAACAACGGGCAGTGTTCCGGTTCAAAAGAAGGGTAAGAAGAAAGTTAACATTTCTAGGGTGAGATGTTATAATTGCAGACAGAAGGGGCATTTTGCAAGAGACTGCAAAGCTCTTAAGGTAAATGTTATCGAATTATATAAGTGTTATACATTTTTTTCAAGTTTCGTTTTCCTAATTGAATCTCGTCCTTTGTGGATTATAGACTCAAGAGCCACAGACCATATAACAAAGGATCAAGATTCCTTTGTAGAGTTCCAAAGTGTTCCACGGGGAACAAAATGGATATACGTGGGAAGCAATTCTAGAGAGGAAGTCTTGGGGATTGGCTGTTGCCAGCTGGTCTTAAATGGTGGTGGACCACTGTTGCTTGAAGATGTCCTCTATGCTCCTGAGATTCGAAGGAACTTAATATCTATTTTTGCCCTTATGAATTTGGGATTCATCTTATCTTTTGAATTAAACAATTTTAGTTCTTTATGAACAATATTTACTTTGGTGGTTTGGATTTAGATCCCAATTATATGTGTAATAATAGTTTGTCCTTTTCTCTTAACTCGTCTGTGGATAATGTTAACATTTCAAAATGTGGCATGCAAGATTAGTCACATCGGTCAACATCGTTTAGCAAGACTGGACAAAGTAGGTTTGTTGGCTGATCTATCAAAAGTAGATCTCCTAACTTGTGAGAGCTGCTTAAAAGGAAAAATGACAAGAAAACCATTTGTTATAGCTACACGAGCTAACCAACCATTACAACTAATCCATTCTGACATATGTGGCCCAATGAATGTTAGGGCAAGGCATGGTGCGTATTATTTCATTACATTCATAGATAACTATACGAGGTATGGTCATGTCTATTTGATTGAACATAAATCTGAAGCATTAGCATGTTTCAAATGATTTATGGCTCTGGTTCAAAATCAACTAGATAAGAGAATCAAAGCTTTAAGGATCGATCGGGGAAGAGAGTACCTCTCTGAGGAATTTAAAGTTTTATATGATGAAAGAGGTATTGAACATTAGTTGTCCATACCAAGAACTCCACAATGAAATAGAGTCGCAGAAAGAAGAAACCAAACCCTCTTAAAGATGGTGAGGTCTATAATGGCTGAAGCAAATTTGCCTATCTCCTTTTCGGGAGATGTATTATTGACTGCCACATATGTACTTAATAGAGTACCTTCTAAATCTGCTGAAACCACGCCTTATAAATTATGGACAAGCTGCAAGCCTAATTTGAACTATTTACGACCATGGGGATGTGCTACCTATGTTCATGACACATCTAGCAAGCATAGCAAACTAGGCCCAAGAGGCAAGAAAGGTATCTTTATAAGATATCCTTATCTCTCGAAAGGATATGTTCTAGTGGGAGAGAATGAAAATGATTAAATAACAGAATTTGAGTCACGAGATGTCACATTCTTAGAGAATGAATTTCCTAAGCTGGGAGAGGTGGATAAAGAATTCACTTTCTTTGAAACTCAAGAGTCTGAAACTTCAGGATCACTTAATCCGAGTGGGAGGAATGAAGTTGAAGACGTAAGGGAAAGGGAAGAAAATGATGTTTTTCAACCTTCATAAGTGGATTTGGGTAATCCTGACCCTAACTTGAATGGTCTTGATTTGAGTGGGAGTCTTGTTCAAAATTCAAGTGTGAATATGGATATAGATCCCAGTGGGAGCGGTCCCAGTGGGAGTTCTTCCCAAAGTCTTGATGAATATATGAGATTTGTTTATCAAGATGCAAAACCTTCGAGGCGATCAAAGAGAGGAAATGTTCCGCGACGCTGTCATTTAGTTGATAGCGAAGCTTTCTCGATTGTAGCTCAAATTGAAGACATTCCCACTAACATGAGAGAGTTATTGGCATCTCTAGCAATGGAAGAGTGGATAAAAGCAATGGAAAGTGAGATGAAGTCAATGAGGGTCAACAAATTTTGGGAACTAGTTGATTTACCTAAAGGGCATAAAGCCATTTGGAATAAGTGGGCACATATTATTAAGCGATCAGTGGATGGGAAGCCTTCTAGACTAAGAGTCGGCTCGTTACGAAGGCGTTCACACAACATAAGGGAATTGACTATCAGGAGACTTTTTCACCTGTTGTCCGTTTTGCATCTATTAGAATAGTACTTGCTTTTGTAGCATGTACTGACCTTAAATTACATCAAATGGATGTAAAGATTGTGTTCTTAAATGGTGAACTGAACAAAGAAATCTATATGGTTCAACCTGAAGGTTTCATTATCCAGGGTCAAGAACATAAGGTTTGTAAGTTGAAAAGATCAATTTATGGCCTTAAGCAGTCTTCAAGACAACGGTATTTTCGTTTCCATGAAGCGATTATATCAATGCAATTTAAGGTGATTAATGCAGACTCGTGTGTCTACATTAAGCATGAAAATGGAGGGAAGTTTATCATTCTAACATTATACGTTGACGATATTTTGTTAGCAGGAAATGACATTTCCTTACTGAAGAAAGTAAAGACTTAGTTGTCTTCTAACTTTGAGATGAAGGATCTAGGAGAATCTCATTACATTCTTGGGGTTAAAATCTCAAGAAAATGATCTAAGAGATTATTGGCTCTTTCACAAGAGACGTATATCAATAAGATCTTAGAACAGTTTGGTATGGCTAACTGTGATCCTGATCCAACCCCTATTGCTAAAGGTACAGAACTGAATGCAAGTATGTGTCCTATGACTTCAGAAGAGACTAAAAAGATGGAGAGAATTCCTTATAGGTGTGCAATTGTTAGCTTGATGTATGTTATGATTTGTACACAACCTGATATAGGTTTTGCGGTTGGTCTCATAAGTCGATATCAGGTAAATCCAAGTTTCAAGCATTGGATAGCAGTGAAAAGGATATTGAGATATTTGAAGGGGACTTCAAATTATTCTCTTTGTTGCCAAGGAAAGGATCTGCAGTTAAAGGGATACACAGATGCTGATCATGGAACTCATAAAGATGGGAGGAAGTCCACGTCTGGGTATATTTTCACTCTAGGAAATGGTGCAATTTCCTGGTGTAGCAAGAAATAAACTTGCAGGACATTATCGACTATGGAGTCAGAATACGTAGCTACAGTAACTGCAGCACAAGAAGCTGTTTGGTTAAAAAGCTTCATAGATCTTTTGGATCTATTACCTAAAGGGAAATGTACTACTATCTATTCCGACAGCACTGCATCGATAGCTTATTCCAAGAATCCTTGTTATCATGGAAAAGGCAAGCATATCGATATAAAATATCATTTTGTTAAAGACAAAGTAGCACAGGGTGAAATAAGTTTAGTGCATGTTCTAACTGGAGATAAGATTGCAAATTCATTAACGAAGCCAATAGCACCAAATGTTTTTAGTAAACACATTTTGGAATTTGGTCTTTGTATGTTATAGGAACATGTTGTTTTTGAACTATTATAATAACTTTGGTAAATTCTATTGGAATAGAATGTGAGTTATTTTTGTTGTGTTCAAATTCATTCACTATTTAAAGCGATACACATAGAGCTATTGAGTATAGTTCAGTATGTTGACGAAATGCATCTACTCACATAGATGAATCTTTTACTATGAGCAGTGAATTCATAGGTAAAAGTATAGATGGAGATGTGAGAAACTCCATATGTGATATGTGTAATATCATAATTTCGTTTATACCGAAAGCTGTCCTGTAAAAGGCTTAAATGTGGACTAAAGGTAATGATGCATCAATTGCATTTAGAGACTGAATGCTTTCACATAGTGTTGATAAAACATACGTCCTAAGTGGATTAACACTGTGTCATATTTTAGTAATATGTGTAAAAGCCGACCAAGGGATGGAAAAAGGAAAATTGATCTCAACTTTCCTAATGTGAGATGGAAATGAAACTATAAGTTTCAATTCACCCTTGAGGACTCTTGTAAATAGCAAGAAGGGTATGTTAAATTGATTATCTTGATTGGAACACCAAACCAGGCTGCATTAGCAATGAACAGGCATATAGGGACCTTTCAGATAAACATTAGATATATGATGGAAGGTTATTTATAAAGAGGAAGTACATTTTTTGTAACATGTCACTTGTTAATCATATAACACTCGAGCTTAATACTTTTTCCTGGAAAAGGTATGTAGTGTGTATGGATGTTTTCGTGAGATTGAAAGTGAGTCAAAAACTAGTGATCATGGAAAATGAACTAGGGGAAAGTCACGTTAAGCTAAAGGTGGAACGATGAAGGAGAACTTCAAAGGTCTAGCCGTTACGTTAATTCGTCACGTGAATTCGTCGAATAAGAATTGAAAGAAGTATGTGTGTACAATCACAATGAAAGTGTGTCTTGTCATATGCAAGTGGGAGATGTTGGTTTTAGGTCGACCCATGACATTTTAGAATGGCAAGGACTAAACTGTAATTTATGATAAATTACAGGACCAAAATTGTAATTTGGATTAACCTTATAAATAAATGGAAGTTGGGTATTTCCTCTATATATAGAGAAGTTGTTTCTCTGATTCATTTACGCGTTAGAAAAGAAAACCACTCCAGAGAGAAAACTCGAAACGAAAGCATACTTCTTTCGATAGTGGAGAGAATTCACGGAAAGAGCCCATACTCTGTGTATTCGTACATACATAGGAAAGGTAATTAGAATGATCTGGCTTCTTGTGTTGATCAGATTCACTTCATAGACAAACTTCTGCTTCATATAATCTGTAAGTCTGTTTATTTATGTTGTTTACGAAATCTGTATATCAGTTGTACGGTCGGTTTAATACAATGTGATTTCACTAGTGATATCAATTACTTATAAGTTGAATCAGTATTTTTATTAATACCTTAGAAATATGAATATAAAATCCTTCATGTCCTCACAAGAGAGACATTCTTTTGAATTTTCCATTTTTATTTCTTAGGGGTGTCATCCATAATATATATTTTATTAGTCCAATAAATACATTATAGCCTCAAAATCTATTTGATAATAAGAAAACAATATATATTATAAAAAAGAAAGAAAACAATAAATATTACTCTTTGTTGCATAACAAATATAAATACTTATTTTTTCCACATATATCAGAAAAATGATTTCTTAATTTAATTATTCATTTTGTTTTTAAAAGCAAATGCTTTTGGATAAGGATGAAATAGCGGTACCCACAAAAATAAAAATAGAATAAGCTCAAGGAAGCCCAATACCCCTTGATTTGTAGTAAATCATAATTTAGCTTGAAAAAAGTCACCAATTAATGGCTGCCAGCGCCAGCGTTGCACCCATGAAAAACTCAGCTTCCAATTTTAATTTGTTATGAACATGATCTCGTATGGTACCTCTAGTCCAACACATTCGAATCCCATAAAAAAATTTATTAGAAGGGAAGCTGTCACAAGTATATTCGTTTTGGGCTTTTATTTTTAGGCCTACGTTTTCATATTTACTTAAATACGTTTTTTTTTATTACGTTTTGCGGTTACTCTTTTATTTTCTACGTTTTTTTATTTTGTTTGTCTTTTTGAATTCTTTCAATTATTCTTTATTTCTGCTTAGTGGTAATCATGTCTTTCAGTTTTCTTATTCATACTTTAGTCGTTCTCCCTGGTTTCATGGTTTTTCATCATTTTTTTCTTTTGCGGTTCGTGTTTCTTCCTGCTTTCATGGTTTTTTTATTTGCGGTTCATCGTTTTCTCGTTTTTTTTTTTTTTGCATTCGTTTAGGTTTTGTTTGTTTGTTTTGTGAGTTTTGTAGTATTGTTTTGCAATATTATATTTGTATAAAATGGTGAAGGGTTCTAAAAACTCGGATTCTCAGAAGGGTAAGAGTGTATTTGTTAAGAAGTCGCTTACCATTTTCAAGGGGAAGATGAAGGATGCTGCTGTTAAAGGAAAAGCTAGAGATGAGATTGTTTCTAAAAAGCTTTTGGTAAGATTTTGTGTTATTTAGGATTTTGCAGTTTTATCCAGCATGTACAGTTTGTGCATATTTATTTGTTGTTATTCTGGGTGTTTTAAGCTACTGATATTTTGATTAACAAAAAAAAAGGTATAAATAAGGTATGAATATAGTTATACTTTTTTTATACACTAATTATACCTTAATAATACCTTGTGATACACCGTTTATACCTTAGTTATACCTTAGTTATACCTTAAGGTACACTATACAGTGATTATACCTTAGTTATACCTTTAGATACAACATTACATTTATTATACCTTAATTATATCTTAAGATACACTGTTAAAGTGATTATACACTTATTATACCGTAATTATACCTTAAGATACATTTTTACAGTGATTATACTTTAGTTATACCTTATTTATACCCTAATTATACCTTAATAATTATTCTATCAGTGTATAACTAAGGTATAATCATTGTATTAGTGTACCTTAATGTATAAACAAGGTATAATTAATGTATAACTAAGGTAAGGTATAATCAATGTAATAGTGTATTTTAAGGTATAACTAAAGTATAATCATTTGTAATAGTGTATCTAAGTTACACTTAGTTATATCTAAGGTATAACTAAACTATTACAGTGATTATACACTTTATTATACTTTTTATACACTGATTATACACTTATTATACCTTAGTTATACATTTTATACTCATATTATACATTTTTTAGACCTTTGTACTATTGTTATACCTTAATTATACTTCAGTTATACCTTAGTTATACTTTAAATAAGGTATGAACATAGTTATACTTTTTTTATACACTGATTATACCTTAATAATACCTTGTGATACACCATTTACATATTAGTTATACCTTAGTTATACCTTAATTGTACTTTAGTTATATCTTAAGGTACACTATATAGTGATTATATCTTAGTTATACCTTTAGATACATCATTACATTTATTATACCTTAATTATACCTTAAGATACACTGTTATAGTAATTATACACTCATTATACCTTAATTATACCTTAAAATACATTATTACAGTGATTATACCTTAGTTATATCTTAATCATACCCTAATTATACCTTAATAAATATTCTATTAGTATATAACTAAGGTATAATAAAGGTATAATCATTTGTAATAGTGTATCTAAGTTATACATTAGTTATATCTAAGGTATAACTAAACTATTACAGTGATTATACACTTTATTATACTTTTTATACACTTATTATACCTTAGTTATACATTTTATACTCATTTTATGCATTTTTTAGACCTTTGTACTATTTTATACCTTAATTATACTTCAGTAATACCTTAGTTATACTTTAAATAAGGTATGAACATAGTTATTGTAAGCACCAGAATTTTCCGTCCTTAAAAAAAAAAAGCAGCGGTGTCACATGACTGTAACATACAGTCGTGTGACTATCGTTACAGTCATGTGACTGTAATTAAATTACAGTCGTACGACTGTAACCTCGGAGCAGGTGCAAAAGCCCATACCTCTGCAGCAAGAAAAAAGAGAACAAAAAGAAGGAGCATTAATTACTCCGTTCTGGCAGCAAGACAACCAGCAATGAAAGGAGAAAAAGAAGAAAAGATAGCGTCTTTTGGCTCCAAGCTTAAGAAGATCAGAGAGAAAGAAATTTGAGAGAAAAAAGAGAGGAAAATAAGGAAGAAAGAAACTCACAAAAACTCAAGCTTTCCTTCTTCTTTTTCTTTTGATTCTTGAGTGTTAATGTCTAAAACCGGATAGAAATCATAGGTTAACGACTTAAAACTTAAACTCAATCAATTTCGGACTCTAATTTCACTCAAATCCGTGACATTTTGGAGATTTTGGACCAAACTTCTCAACCCCAACTTAAGGAGGAAAGAAGCAATTTGGTGTGGATTGGTGTGACGCTAGGGGTCATTCCTACGGTAGATTAGTGCCTAAGAGGTAAACATACTTCAATCTCTCTTTTTCTCGTGCTTTTTGGGTGAATTGGTGCGTTTTTGTGCATTTTTTTTATGTTTTCTGTTTCTAGAAATCAAGAACAGCTGTACGACTGTTCTTGAGTTGATGAATAGTCGTACGAGTGTTCTTGATTTCCAGCTGTTTTCTTTCAGTTTTATTTCAAATGATTTTGGCGAAATTCTGAAATAGGATTGATTTATAGTTGCACGACTATAGTTACAGTCGCACGACTGTAGTGCTAGTCCAAGAGCAAAATTTCCAAAATAATCCCTAAAAATTTCTAAAAATCCATAAAAATTCAGAAAATCAGAAAATCACCAAAAATGAATTTTGTTATGTGCATTCACTACCTTAGATTTAATTTTCAGTATAATTGCATTTAGAACAATACAACGACGGAGACTCGATTCTCCCGAAAACCGACCCACCTCACATGTTAAATTCATGTAAACCGGAAAATAAATTGTTTTCAAAATGATTTTCTCATAAAACCAAAATACAGGGACGTTTCAACAGGTTTTCCAAGTCTGATCGGGCCGGCTGGCCGAGCCGACCCGGTTATCCCCCTAAATGCATGCCCCTGATCTCTAAAATTCCCAATTCTGTCATTTTTTAGTCCTATTTGTGGTATGTCGTAAACTGTGCTAACCCTTTATTTTGCAGCTTTTAATTTCTTTTATTTTTATTTTAGATGTAATTTAATATATTAATTCGTGTATTTAGGCGATTGTAAATTTTTAGATTATCATGTATTTCAGGCGTTTGTAAAGTGAGGTTGAGAGTTTTCCATTTTTTATTCAATTGGGTTGTATAATCGGCCTCTATTGTTCTTTTGTATATTTTGAATGTATGTTTTATTTCTCGCAATTAATTTCCTGCATTTTGTTTTAGCATCGGATAATTAAAATAAACAAATTGGAGTTAGAGAAAGATAATAAAGCGAATTAAATATGGTAATATAAACTATAAAGTGAAAGCAAGCTAGAGGTTAAGTAAGTTACTTGCCCAAACCCTAAATCTCTGGATTAGGTACAACAGTTTGTCCTCGGTAGGGAGCTGTACCGAAATTCCCGGATGAACTGATCCGGGTGGTGACTCTGTCACTGATCTTGGGATTTAAGTTAAAAACGGGAAAGTGTTTTCTACAAAAGAATTTCCCAGTTAAATCCACAATTTTCTAACTCAAGATAAACAAAACCCGTTTTCCAAAATAATATAATCTATAATAATCATCATTTTCCCCGGTTCGTTTTGCCGCGTCCCTTTTTTAAAAAGGTTGTCCGCTCACAGTGGCGACTCAGCTAGGGAGATAGTTCTTAAAAAAGTTTTCATAAAAAATTAAGGAACTTAGGCAACTACTGAAATAAAACCTCGCTTGCAGTCACTTCACTAGTTCATATTACCATATTTATTTGCACATTGCATATCATGACATTTTCTTTTTCTCAATCCCTCCAACACACTTATCAACCCCGGTTTATCCAAGAAGGTGGACTACCTCTTCCGCCAGGATTAGAGACACCCGACGGGGTAAATCACTCATAGCTCCGCATGACCTTACATCGTGTTCTACGGTGGGGAAGTGTATACTCACTATGGGAACCTATACGACCCTTGGTTTTGACTTTGGTCCACATGTAATGGCTTAGTACCTTTCCCTTAGGATTACCAAAACTTAAATTCAAAATGAACATTGAGCGTACGCCTTTGGTATCCCCCGTTGATGCTAAAGAGACCCAACACCTAGGAAGAATGCAAGACCAACCGAAAGCAGAAATAAGGTCGGAAGGGAGTGCATATTTTTGCGTGTGCTAACGTTTGTTCTATGTTGTTTTCCATTTTGACTTTTCACAAAGGATCAAACATGCCTAGCTTTCGTGTGCCATTCTGACCACATCTTTATGCATCCATTTTTTCGAACATTGACATTTTGCCATACTAACCCATATTTTTATGCAGCCATTTGCATTTTATTTTCGTGTGAACACATTAATCATCCGTGTGACATTCACACTAACCATTTCTTTTGCAGCCATAACATTGCATTTATGTGATAGCATTTTCATCAATCACACACAATATCATTATGTATGCCATGCATCCTAACCCATGTTTTTGTACAACCATTTGCATTTTGTGTGTCATAAGCATTCATGACATATCACCTAAATAGAATTAGGGGCATTTCAAGGACGTCTATCATGACCATCTCATTTTATAACATATCAGGTATCCCAAAATTACCCGTGTTCTGCCAATGCACTGGATTGCATTTGGCCATTTCACCAAATCATTTCATTCGATAGAGATCCCAATGGTCTTAGGTCCATTTTCGTGTGACAATTTACACGATGCATTTCATAACATCATGCTCATTTATCATAAACATCATATAATACCATGGCCCATATTGGCCCATTTCATGACATTATTATATCATTCAAGGCGCTCCCCGAATGCCTGATTAGTACACATGTAGGGATAGTTCATAACATCCCAAATCATAAAAGGCATTCCCCGAACGCTGAGCCTCTGTCCGTGTTCCTTGTTACGCGTGGCTTTCTTACAACATCATTTCATATCATATACTCAAAAGCATCAGAACCCTGTCCATGGGGCAGCCTCATACGACCATTTCATATTATCATATAGACCTACAAAGTGTCGAAACTCTATCCGTGTGTCGGCACACACGCGACCATATCATAAAAATCACTAGGTGCCCTAAAGGCGCCGAACCCTTGTCTGTGTGACGGTTCACACGTGACCTTTTTTGCATAGCATTAGGCGTTCTTAGGATGTCTGAAATAGAGGATTCGTGCCCATTATCATTTTCATTCATAAAATATCAAATGCACGCAATCATCTATATGTCATTCTGATTGTGCCTTTGCACGACTGTTTTCAAGATATCGACATTTGTATGACATTGACATTAACCACATTTTTATACATCTATTTTCGAACATCAGCATATGCGTGACACTAATCACATCTTTGTGTAGCCACGATATTTTGTTTGTGTGCCATTTACATTTCATGTACAATACCCCATAAAGCATACATGACATCATTCTGCGTGTCATACATCTAACCATATTTTCACGCAGCCACTTACATCTTCATACGACATGCATATCCACATCATATCATGCCACTCAATAAAGGATGATTCCAAGTGTGCCCCTCACAATCGTTTCATTACATGACATATCAGGTATCCCAAAACTACCCGTGTTCTACCTGCTCATCGGATTGCATGTGGCCATTTCACAAAATATCATATCATTCAATAGTAGACCACAATGGTCCTAGACTTGTCTTCGTGTGACAGTTCACACGATCTCATCACATGATATCACAATCATTCATTATAGGTATCCCGGTGATGCGAAGTCCTGTTTGCGCTTTATGGTTCACATCAAACCATTTCATAACATGGTGAAATCATTCGAGGTGCTCCCTGAGTACCAGATTAGAATACATAAAGGGCATTTCATAACATTATCAAATCATGTAAGGTGTTCCACGAATGCCAAACTTTTATCCGTGTCTCGAGTAGCACGAAACTCTCGTGTCACATCATCTCATGTCGCACTGCTTCAAAAGCATCAGAACTCTATCCGTGGGGTGGTCCCTATGCAACCATTTCACTTCACGACATCAACCTACAGAGCATTGAAACTCTGCCCGTGTGTCGACCCACACACATCCATTTCATGACAACTCATCAAGTGGCCCGAAAGTGCCAAGCATATACCCCGAATGACGGTTCACATGCGGTCTTATTTGCATTATTTTTTGCATAGCATGGGGTACTCTTGGAATGTCCAAAGTCAAAAGAATAAAAACAAGGGAATCATTCTCATTATCTCACGATGTACATCTCACTCATCCGTCAAATGTTCAAGCACTCCATAAGTGCCAAGGACTTTACCACATGCACTGAGTCATTTAGGTGTTCCAAAAATGCTAGAAATTTCATCAAACCCTTAGGTCTTCCGTAATCATTAGAAACCCCTTTCAGGCATTGATGTTTTGCGAATATCAGAAAGTGTCATTCCGTATCATAGTATGAAAACTAGAGGTGTCCTGAGCATCGAAACCATATCCATGTGTCCCGCGCACATAGACGAAACCTCTTCCTGTGTAAGATCCGCTCTACACGTGCCGCTCTAAACATTAAACCTCTTCCCGTGTAAGATCCGCTCTACACGTACAGCTCTAAACATTAAACCTCCTCCCGTGTAAGATCCGCTCTACACGTACCCCTGTAAACATTAAACCACTTCCCCTGTAAGATCCGCTCTACACGTACCACTCTAAACATTAAACCTCCTCCCTTGTAAGATCCGCTCTACACGTACCGCTCTAAACATTAAACCTCCTCTCATGTAAGATCCGCTCTACACGTACCGCTCTAAACATTAAACCTCCTCCCGTGTAAGATCCGCTCTACACGTACCACTCTAAACATTAAACCTCCTCCCCTATAAGATCTGCTCTACACGTACTGCTCTAAACGTTAAACCTCTTCCCGTGTAAGATCAACTCTACACGTACTGCTTTAAACATTAAACCTCTTCCCGTGTAAGATCCGCTCTACACGTACCACTCTAAACATTAAACCTAATCCTATGTAAGATTCGCTCTACACATACCACTCTAAACATTAAACCTCCTCCCATGTAAGATCCGCTCTACACGTATCGCTCTAAACATTAAACCTCTTCCCGTGTAAGATCTGCTCTACACGTACCGCTCTAAACATCAAACTTCTTCCCATGTAAGATCCGCTCTACACGTACCGCTCTACATGTAGATCTAACCCCTGTATAAGATCCGCCCTATATGTATAAGCGCTTTGCAAGTATCACCTTGCTTTGATCTGTGGACACCCTGCGTGTCATTTTATCCATGTGGTGTATATTTATACGCCACACTCTATTTCAGCATATAGCTTCATCAACAGCATTCATTGCATTTTGCATGTTTCCGTTCTTGGCTTTGTGTGCACTTGACTAGCTTAGAATTGCATAACATGACATGGCATCACATGACATCACTGTTCATACATGCATGCATCACATCACGCACTCATGCCTACATCATCCCTTGACTTGGCATTCTTCGTGCGCATGTCCCAGTCAATGCTAACAAGTGTTTTTATCAGGGGAGAAAGGGAAGGAGTCTCGAGAATGGCTGGCCCAATGAACTTCAACACCATAACAGATGTCGTAGATGATTATGTTGCTTCATCACGATTTCGAAAGACGGTTAAGGAAGAGGCAGCGGTAATGTTGAAGGAGATGCTAGGAGGTGATCTTAATAGGATAGAAAAGCTGATGACAAGGTGCTCTGAATTGGAGGCACGTGTGATTGAGCTTGAGGGAGTCATAAGAAGGCTGACTGGTGAAGCAGAATCGAAAGTGCCCCTCAATACCAATACTGACCTTGTTCCGTGACAAACTAGGAATCCATTCCCCAAGGGTGATAGAAAAGGCATATCCCCGTGGCCTATTTCGTTAAGCCAATTATTTGCCAAATGTAGAAAGTAGGGGCTACTGTAGAGCGTCAAGCCGTATGTAGAGCCGACACCGGATCCAAAGAACAACTTCTGCAACTATCATGTGGTGATAGGTCATCGAACCAACATCTGCTATGTTTTAAGGAAGGAGATCCAAAAGTTAGTTGATGAGGGAAGGTTAAAGCTGCCATCCGCTACTAATGAGCGATTGGGGGCAAGCACGGAGACTGGTAAGGAAATTCCTCAAACCTCCCAGGGAGAAGAATATGATGAAGAGCTCCAAAGTCTGGTCTGATGAGAGCCGGCGGTGACGCTTAAGCTAAGGCACTGGCTGGACGAGGAATGGTCGGGCACTATGAGATCAATAACCTTAGAGGCTCCTCCTTGTAGGGAACTTATTTTTTTTGTAAAAGTGTATTGAACTTGTTTTGAATGTAATGCATCTTGTTATTTTCTTACTTATGTGGTGATTACATGTACATGGTGTTAAGCATGCATTTGATCATCTGAAACGACATGTCCATCACGCATAACATTAAGATGCATAACATCAATCTGAGTGTTGTAGGGAATCTAAGGGTGAACCTAACTCTGATTGAACCTTTTCTTAAAAAAAAAGAAGGGGTCCGCGAAAAAAATAATGGGATAGCGCCACTTCCACCAAGTTATTCATTGACCTAAATCAATGATCCTTACAAATCACAATCTAAAACGCTGTTGGCTTTACCCTAAAGTCTTAATTTGAGCAGCCCGCGATACACCCAAATCATTCCAAACCAAAAGCTATTCAGAGCTGATTCCCAAAACGAAACTTCAAATCTAATTCCATGCCCGAGAAAACATCTCGCAGCCAAAAAACCCAAACTCCCCCAACGTACCAAGCCCTAAGAAATCCAAATGACCTACGCCACCCACTATGTAGTAAAACTCTGAAACGGATACTAATTGTAGTGTATATATAATCTTGTCTGTATGACATTCATATGCACATGACATTACGCATGCATTGTTCATCCAAAAGACATATGAAACACACATGACATACATGAATTTGAATGCAGTAGGAAAATCAGCAGGTGGCTGTGGCTTAGATTTAGCTTCTTAAAAAAAAGGGTGCAGATGGAAGGCTCCTTCTCTCCTTTACAGTGAGGTTTTTGCTCCAAACTTACAGGTTTGCTCTCTTCCTTTATAGATATATGACCTTGCCAATCTCAGCATGGTTTTGCAACAATGGTGGCTCAAACAAGGTTAAACTCGAAAACAATTGAATTCTTCCTGATCGATTACAAATTAACCTGTCAACCTAACATCAATCCTCTTCTTTCTTTGCTTCCACTACCAAATTCCAACCCCTACATCTGCTACGCCATTTCTATATCTTATTCTCATCCTTCCTTGTTTGTACAGTGTTCCAATTCTTCCTACCCAAACACTGAGACCCTAACAAACCCTATTGAGTGCTTGATGAATTCGGGGTTGACCTGCCTGTTGCATGAAATGCTAGGATTGGCGAGCCAAGACGATGGGGAAAGAGAGCGAAGAAAGATCGGTGCAGACAGAAGTCTTCCTTCCTCTCATACGTGGTTGCTATAGCTAATACTGGAGTGTCTCATAGCATTAAAATGATGTAAGGAAACAACAGTGGTTGCCCAAGAACCTAACCATTGGAAAGCCCAAGCCAAATAAAAAGAAGATCAATGCTAACTTCAGTGGGAAAACAAGCCTGATGATCAGAAATCTAACAAATCAGTCTCAAAGACATAATTTGCTGCAAGTGCTGGTCAAGCATTGTCTGGAGGGAAGCAAAGATGGATCCAAAGGGATGACCACTCTTCATTTCCCCTATTTGCCTATCTATTTCAAGACTGGAGGGAATTTTGGTTGTGCATACGTGAACTTCACCAACAGTGTTGGAACAACCAGGTTTTACAAAGTTTTCAACAATCATGAAGGGGACGATGCCATCAACAGGAAAGCTTACAAAGTCTGCTGTGCTAATATTCAAGGGAAAAGTTGCATTTGCCAACCATTTCAAGAATTCAGTCTTTAGTTGCAACAGAAGTGAATGCTTACCAATGATCCTTTCACCTCCGGAAGGTGGTGTAATTTGCTATAGGATCATTGTGAGTGGCAGGCATGTGAGAACCAAGATCAACTCAAGTCATCCCGGATCAGGCCACCCATTTGAGGGCTGGAAGCTGTGTCCATCTTTGGGAACTATGCCTGAATTGGAATTTAAGGTGATTTGAAAGCATGAATACGACACCAGACCTCAGAAGAGAATCCAGTGGTTAATTGAATCCATCTCAGGTTGTCCATCCATAGTGGCAACTCTATTCAGTGTTCAGCTATATAAAAAAAAATCTCTCCAATGTGTAAAACTGAGAAGGGCATATTGGAGATTTGAAGGGGCATCAATTAAAACCAAAGCCACATTTTAGATTTTCCTAATGCATCCGCATTCATTATGTCATGAATGTTTTGTATTTAATTTTGGTGGTCAATATGCATTTGTCATGTCATTGCATGTCAATATTTTCATATGAACTACATCACGCAGCAAACCTTGTCTGTGGAAGTGTTTTACTCCCTAAACACAAATCTCTGATACCAGGGGCAAAGGAAAAGGCCGAACCATTGGATATAGTCAACAATGATGTTCTCACAATTTTCGATGAAAATATCAAGGTACATTTTCTAATCCCAAGACAAACTATTGCAAAAAGGGATCAACGCAGACGAAATGCCCATCACCAAATTTTTGGCCCAAAAAAAAAATTCTGACACTGAAAACCGAAATGACGTGTCGGCAACAGGAGAGGGGTGATATATAAAGTCAGAGTCACTGTTATATTCCATATTATACTCCTTCTGATGTCATCATTGCGATATTATGTATGTTTGGATTTCTAATCAGATGTTCATCTTGCATCCATCGTGCCATTACATATAAACATCCATTAGTAGGACATTGCATGCAAGCTCTTGATAATACCACAGGAGCTATTGTTATACACACCGATACCAGATTGGAGCATTGTATAGTACAGGGATGCAATATCTCGTCCTTATCCTCTTGATCGATCAAATGGACCATCCATCAGCACGGCCTATCATCCTCATCCACTGAGCCTGATAACACTTCAGGATGTGCAAAGGATAAAGTGGAAAGTCACTCAGGAGGGCTAACTCCTTTAATACCTAGATCAGCATAATGGTTGGTCGATCAGAAAATGTCGAAACAATCGGACTGGATCAGTATGTTGCAAAAACATGCTTAGAGTCAGGAAGAAGCACCCGTCTGTTTCAATGAGATTAAACCATATCGGTGTGGTGCTGCAAGTCATCTAGGTTACCATTGAGGCTAATCGCGAGCCATGAATTCCATCCCCGGGCTCGCATGGATACCAAGAACAAAGCATAAGCCACATGTCGAATGCATGCATACATTTAGAACCATACATGCATCCGTACATATATGCATACATTTAAAGTAAACACACACGATTCACATGCATATATACATCTCAACCAATCCAGGTACGGGTACTCGCCACCATCGTCGGGTCATCCCGGATCAAGACACTCTCAAAGCATAAATAGTACAACACTTGGGCATTCACTAGGTCGTAAGAGACAAGTCAAAGCCGTGCGGGCCTAAGCCTCAACACCTCGAGTTCCCAGGGGCAAAGTAATCTAGCCGTATTTATTCTTAATCGAACGGACAAAAATTTTTTCTTCCAAAATTATCGATCAAGGAATAAATACTTATTCTCAACCTGATTCCAAAATTATCACTCTTAAACTTCCACCACTCAAGCTAGATTTCGAATCCTTGAACTTCTTCAAATATGATTCCCAATCCTTGCAGATTTCCCAAGCATGATTTTGAATCCTTGAAATTTCTTCAAGCCAGATTCTTAATCCTTGATAAACACCTCTCCAAGCTAGATTTCGAATCCTTGAAACTTCTTCAAGCATGATTCCCAATCCTTGCAGACCTCTCAAGCTTGATTTTGAATCCTTGAATTTCTTCATGCATGATTCCCTATCCTTGCAGATTCCCTAAGCATGATTTTGAATCCTTGAACTCCTTCAAGCCTAATTCTTAATCCTTGAAAATCTCTCCAAGCTAGATTTTGAATCCTTGAATTCCCTCAAGCCTAGTTCACAATCTTTGATAAACCTTCTCAAGCTAGATTTTGAATCCTTGAACTCCTTCAAGCCTGATTCTTAATCCTTGAAAACCTCTTCAAGCTAGATTTTGAATCCTTGAATTCCTTCAAGCTTGGTTCATAATCCTTGATAAACCTTCTCAAGCTAGATTTTGAATCCTTGAACTCCTTCAAGCCTAATTCTTAATCCTTGAAAACCGTCCAAGTCGGATTTCGGATTCTTAAAAATCAATTCAAGCAAGATCCTAGATCTTTGAAGCCAATTCAAATCTCCAGCATTGCCTCGGGTAATATAGACCTGGTATCGGTTTATTCCATCTGATCAATTCAACACATCACCATGGCAGTAAGGCTTCAGCAACTCAGTTGCATGTTTTATTCCTTGTGTCTGCGGCACTTTGATTCGCGTTCTCAAATTCATCACCTCAACTATTCTAGACCCAGATCGGGTGATAAATTTGATCACGTGAGGGGCAGCTGTAAGAGCCGAAATTTTCCGTCCTTAAAAAAAAGCAGCGGTGTCACACGACTGTAACATACAGTCATGCGACTGTCGTTACAGTTATGTGACTGTAATTAAATTACAGTCGTACGATTGTAACCTCAGAGCAGGTGCAGAAGCCCATACCTCTGCAGCATAAAAAAAGAGAAGAAAAAGAAGGAGCATTAATTACTCTGTTCTGGCAGCAAGACAACCATCAATAAAAGGAAAAAAAGAAGAAAAGATAGGGACTTTTGGCTCTAAGCTTAAGAAGCTCAGAGAGAAAGAAATTTGAGAGAGAAAAGAGAGGAAAAGGAGGAAGAAAGAAACTCACAAAAACTCACGCTTTCCTTCTTCTTTTTCTTTTGATTCTTGAGTGTTAATGTCTAAAACGGGATAGAAATCATAGGTTAACGACTTAACACTTAAACTCAATCAATTTCGAACTCTAATTTCACTCAAATCCGTAACATTTTGGAGATTTTGGACCAAACTTCTCAACCCCAACTTAAGGAGGAAAAAAGTAATTTGGTGTGGATTGGTGCGATGCCAGGGGTCATTCCTACGATGGATTAGCGCCTAAGAGGTAAACATACTTCAATCTCTCTTTTTCTCGTGTTTTCTGGGTGAATTGGTGCATTTTTATGCATTTTTGTTCACTTTTTTTACGTTTTCTGTTTCTGGAAATCAAGAACAGCCGTATGACTGTTCTTGAGTTGATGAATAGTCGTACGACTGTAATTACAGTCGTACGAGTCTTTTTGATTTCCAACTGTTTTCTTTCAGTTTTATTTCAAATTACAGTCGTACGAGTGTTTTTGATTTCCAGCTGTTTTCTTGCAATTTTATTTCAAATGATTTTGGCAAAATTCTGAAGTCGGATTGATTTACAGTCGCACGACTGTAGTGCTCGTCCAAGAGTAGAATTTCCAGAATAATCCCTAAAAATGTCTAAAAATCCATAAAAATTCAGAAAATCAGAAAATCACTAAAAATGAATTTTGTTATATGCATTCACTACCTTAGATTTAATTTTCAGTATAATTGCATTTAGAACAATACAACGACGGAGACCCGATTCTCCCGAAAACCGACCCACTTCACATGTTAAATTCATGTAAACCGGAAAATAAATTGTTTTCAAAATGATTTTCTCATAAAACCAAAATACAGGGAGGTTTCAAAAGGTTTTCCAGGTCTAATCGGACCGGCTGCCCGAGCCGACTCGGTTATCCCCCTAGATACATGCCCTCGATCTCTAAAATTCCCAATTCTGTCATGTTTGAGTCCTATTTGTGGTGTGTCGTAAACTGTGTTAACCCTTTGTTTTGTAGCTTTTAATTTCTTTTATTTTTATTTTTGATGTAATTTAATAGATTAATTCGTGTATTTAAGCGATTGTAAATTTTTAGATTATCGTGTATTTCAGGCGTTTGTAAAGTGAGTTTGAGAGTTTTCCATTTTTTATTCAATTGGGTTGTATAATCGGCTTCTATTGTTCTTTTGTATATTTTGAATGTATGATTTTATTTCTCGCAATTAATTTCCTCCATTTTGTTTTAGCATCGGATAATTAAAATAAATAAATTGGAGTTAGAGAAAGATAATCAAGCGAATTAAATATGGTAATATAAACTGTAAAGTGAAAGCAAGCTAGAGGTTAAGTAAGTTATTTGCCCGAACTCTAAATCTCTGGATTAGGTACAGCAGTCTGTCCTCTGTAGGGAGCTGTACCGGAATTCCCGGATGAGCTGATCCGGGTGGCGACTCTATCACTGATCTCGGGATTTAAGTTTTAAGGTCTTTAAGTTAAAAACGGGAAAGTGTTTTCTACAAAAGAATTTCCAAGTTAAATCCACAATTTTCTAACTCAAGATAAACAAAAGCCGTTTTCCAAAATAATCTAATCTATAATAATCATCATTTTCCCCGGTTCGCTTCGCCGCGTCCCTTTTTTAAAATGGCCGTCCGCTCACAGTTATACTTTTTTTATACACTGATTATACCTTAATAATACCTTGTGATACACCATTTATACCTTAGTTATACTTTAATTATACTTTAGTTATACCTTAAAGTATACTATACAGTGATTATACCTTAGTTATACCTTTAGATACATCATTACATTTATTATACCTTAATTATACCTTAAGATACACTGTTACAGTAATTATACACTTATTATACCTTAATTATACCTTAACATACATTATTACAGTGATTATCCCTTAGTTATACCCTAATTATACCTTAATAATTATTCTATTAGTGTATAACTAAGGTATAATTAATGTATAACTAAGGTATAATCATTGTATTAATGTATCTTAATGTATCAATAAGGTATAATTAATGTATAACTAAGATATAATCAATGTAATAGTGTATTTTAAGGTATAACTAAGTAATAATTAAGTTATAACTAAGGTATAATCATTTGCAATAGTGTATCTAAGTTACACCTTAGTTATATATTTTTTTATACTCCACGTATACACTATTATATTGATTATACATTAGTTTTACATTTTTTATACTTTACTTATACCTTTTTTTTGTTATTTTTGTTAATGATACACTGTTTATACAGTTTTTATACCTTTTATATATAATGAATATACCTTAGTTATCCCTTCTGGTGTAGTGATTATAACTAAACTATAACTAATTTATAATCACTACACCAGAAGGGATAACTAAGGTATAATCAGTGTATATATATTGTTTATATCCTACTTATACCTTAGTTCTTATTTTGTTAATGTTATTTATTTTTGTCTTATTGTTTATATATTTTTGATACATTTTCTAATATATGTTTATTTACATTTTCAGGGTGGTAGACCTATATATAAGAAAAAAAGTATTGGGGAAGTCGTGTTTGCATTTTTCTGATTATGACTTGTTAACATTCTTGAAAATAAATCTTCCTGAGTAAGTGATTAAGCTGTTTAAGGAAACTATATTTGGCTATTTCTTAGATTTGCCAATTTTAAGGGTTACAAAGCAATTGATCCATTCTTTATTGCTACGAGAAATTTATCAAGAGGAAGAAAATGATTCTATTGTTCTTGAGGTTGCTGGGAATCAGTTGAGGTTTGGTGTTGAAGATTTTCTGTTGATTTCTGGTTTGAAGTCATTTGCTGATGATGACTTTGTTCTTTGTTCTACTGGTGTGGGTTCATGATTGCTTGCCCGTTATTTTCCTAATAAGAGTGAGGTGAAGAAGAGAGATGTTGAAGAAGTTCTGAAGAAAGATTCCAATGTTTTTAACTTTGATTCTACCGAAGATTGTCTGAAGATTGCACTAGCATATTTTATCAGTTTCTACCTAATAGGGATAGATTTTTCGAAACCTATTCCTAGTTACTATTTTGATGTGGTAGAGTCGGGTGATTATGTGAAGGCTGCATGGGTTGTAAGTCTTATGATGCGACCATTTTTTCTCTAAAAAAGACTGGAATTTCTAGATTAAAGCCTAAGTCTTATCGAATTGAGGGTTGTCCAATTTTTTTCCAGCTCTGGTTTTATGAGGTTTGTCCTGCATGCCGCGGATTAATATGTGACAGAGTTATTAGTCAGAAGGGTGCAAATTTTCTTCCAAGGGTCTTCAATTGGCGGACTTATGTTGAGGATTTCCGCAAAGAAAAATTAGACAAATTTATATTTAACAAGTCGTCCAAAACTGTATGTTATTTCTCTCTTATACATGAATTATATATTTGTTATACCTTTTTTATAACTTAACTGACAATATTACATTGATTATACCTTAGTTATATCTTAATTATACCTGAAGATAAACTTTTACAGTGATTATACATTACTTATACCTTAATTACACATTAAGATACATTATTACAGTGATTATACCTTAGTTATACTTTAATTATACCTTAAGATAAACTTTTATAGTGGTTATACCTTAATTATACCTTAAGATACACTATTACATTGATTATACCTTAGTTATACATTTGTTATACTTTTTTGTATACCTTAATATACACTATTACATTGATTATACCTTAGTTATATCTTAATCATACTTTAAGATACACTATTATAGTGATTATACCTTAGTTATACCTTAATTATACCTTACTTATACCTTAAGCTACACTATTACAATGATTATACCTTAGTTATACTTTTGTTATACTTTTTGTATGCCCTAACAAACACTGTTACATTGATTATACGTTAGTTATACTTTAATTATACCTTAGTTATACATTAGTTTTACTTTAAGATACACTTTTACAGTAATTATACCTTTGTTATACCTTAATTATACCTTTGTTATACCTTAATTATACCTTAAGATACACTGTTTCATTGATTATATTTTATTTACACCTTAGTTATACCTTAATTATACTTTAATATACACTATTACAATGATTATACCTTAGTTATACATTAATTATACTTTAAGATACACTGTTCATTGAGTGTACCTTGTTTATACCTTAGTTATACCTTAAAATGTACTCTGAAAGTAATTATACCTTAGTTGTACCTTAATTATACTTTACCATACACTATTAAAGTGATTATATCTTAGTTATATGTTTGTTATACCTTAAGATACATTATTTCATTGATTATACCTCATTTATACCTTAGTTGTACCTTAAGATGTACTCTTAAAGTAATTATACCTTAGTTATAACTTAATTATACTTTAAAATACACACTATTACAGTGATTATACCTTTGTTATACTTTTTGTATATCTTAATAGTCACTTTCACATTGATTATACGTTAGTTATACCTTTGGAAACACTTTTTATACTTTAGTTATAGTTTGTGATACAATTATTATACTTTTTTTCTTTTTCCTTTTTTAGTTAGGATTGAAAAATATCTATGCTACTGATGAGGAGATTGAAGAGCTCTCATTGGGAAATTTTTTTGTGAAAAGGAAGCTTTCTTTGCAAGATTTGAATTTAATAGATGAAGTTGATGGTGATAATGATGATAAGCATGTGGAGGCTGATAATGAAGAAAGTGATGATGAGCATGTACAGGATGATATTGAAGAAAGTGATGGTGATGATTTGAAAGGTTCTTTTTATCAATCTCAGGCTTCTAGTCAAGAAGCTGTTTTATCTGAGATTACATCATTGAGGAAATATGTTGAGCAATCATTTGGCATAGTTATTCAGAAGTTGGATAATATTAGTAGCCGTGTTGATAAACTAGTATTTTTTATGTTTAATTATGCTATATATATATATATATTTTTTTTTTCTATTTTTTTAACTTTTGTTTTTTTATTTTTCATTTTTTGTTAGGAAATTGCTAGGGACAATTTGAATAAGGTTTGTTTTTGTTGTTATTCTTTGATTATACCTTCCTTATACAGTTATTATATCTGATATTATTTTTTGGTTATAGAGTTTTTGATCATATCTTTTTTTTATTAACCTTTTTTTTCTAGGCTATTTTTAATTATGATGTCAATGAAACAAGTGATGCAAGTGATGGGATTAAGGATGAAGTTGATGTATCTGATGAGGATAATATTATGAATGATTTTGATGAGGTTAGTCAATCTGAGTATACCTTAGTTGTAGACTAGTTTTAGTTTGTGATATACTGTTTATACCTTAGTTATACTTAGTTAAACACGGTTTTATACATTAGTTATATATTGTAATTCACTGTTTATGATTTTTTATTTTTGTTACTGATAGACTTATTATAGCTTAGTTACAGTTGTGTTTATACATTAGTTGTAATTCACTATTTTATGTTTTTGGAACGCTGCTTATACCTTTTGTTAAATTTGAGATTTTAGTTTTACTTATTTATACACTTATTATACGCTTATTATACATTATTTGTACATTAAAATACACTAATATAATTATTATACCTTATTTATACATTAAGACATAATAATATAGTTATTATACTTTAGTTATACATTAGGATACTCTGTTTATACATTAGTTATACTTTGTATAAAACCATTATACCTGAGTTATATATTTTTTTATACCTTTAAATTTTTGTTTATACATTTGTTTTTTTTTTTTTTTTATCTTTTGCAGTATGTAGATACTCAAGGAAAGGAGGATAAGGTTGAGAATAATAGTAAGGATGATGTTGATATAGTTGACCATGTTGTCACTATAGAAGAGAAACAGGAAGTTGGTGACAATGTTGTTATGGAAGAGGATGTGAAGAGCGATGGTATGGATTTTGTTGTTAAAAAGGATATTAATGAAGATAGTTTCACTTTTGACAAGGTGGTTACTGAGAGGGCAACATTTTTGTATAAACCTCCTGTTTTTCCAGCAATAACAATGAATAATCCTGAATTTTATTGTGCCAAGTATTTTAACTTTGATGCTATAACTGCTATTGCTGATGAAGTTATGTTATCTTTGAGTGATAATTTAGAGATTCTTGTCGTTGTTCATAAGGAGAATATTGGTGAGGAGAGTAAGCAAGAAGGTAATGGTGTTAGTTTAGACATTCCTCATGTTAGTAAGGACAGTTCTGTTAAGGAGGTTTCTGTTGAGAGTAAGAAAGTAGCTGCTGTTCAAAAACTTGATTTTGTGGAAGATGATAAGGCTGACAGAGTAGCTGCTGGAAGTAATAAGAGAGAGCATAAAGCTGTTGTTGCTTATGAAAAGCTGAAACAGGCTGTGTGTTTTTTGTTTTTAAGATTTTTTGTTTTTTTATTTTTTTGTGCTTTGTATTAATTGCTTTTATACTTTGATTATATCTTGTATTTTTAAACTGTTACATTAATTATACATTATCTAAACCATCTTATACTTTGAATATATTGATTATCTTTCTGACTTTACTATTACATATTATAGGGGATTGGTTCTATGTGTTTCTTACACTTTATTGATCTTGATATTTTGGATCAACTTGAAGTTGAGAGTTATAAGAGAGTATATTCTATCAAAGAAGGGCGTATGTGTTTTTTGTTTGTTGTTGTTCTTAATGTGGTGTTTATCTTTCTTATTTTATGGTTGCTTTTTTAGGATGATGATATTATGGTGGTTGAGGATGAAAATATGAAGAAGGGCATTTATAAAAGGAGGAAGAGGGTTGGTGGTCGTGCGGTTTCTTCACCATATATTATGAAATTTGGATCTGATCAGAAGGTTGCTTTCAAGTCTGTTCGTGGATCATTTGTTTTAGATGATTTGTGTGAGTTAGGGGAGTATCCTAGTGATTATGAACTTACTACTGATTTCATTCGTTTTATTAACAAGAATAAATATCAAGCTAAGAAGTAATTTTCTTCTTCCTTTCTTTTTTCTTTTTTAAGTTGTTTTTCTTCTTTGTATTTTTGTTTTATGTTGTTTCCTTTGTTTTTGTTTTTTTTTTCTAGTTCAAGGAACAACTAATATGCTCCCAAGAATAATTTGATAAGTCCACCTTTCCGTTATGGTGTTGCTTCAGTTAATTCAAAGACTTTCTTTCTTGAATTGTATACTCCTGAGGAGTATTTATGTAGCACTGTAAGTATTTGTTTCTTATATCTTGTTTATATTTTGTGATACATTGATGTCAAGATGAAAATAAGTTTATATTTTGCAATGTTTGATGTTAAGATGTTGTATCTGTTGTTTGTTGAGTGTACGCTGCTCCATTTGTCAAACCCAACTTGTTGAAGGTACGTTGGGATTTTTTATTGATATTTTCCAGTTCAGTCATGTACTTATTGAACTCCTCTATTATGTATGCTCTTGTTGCTTTGTTGAAGTACTTCTTCATGTCTTTTGTGTTGCTTTTGTATTTGATTTTGAGGTTTTACAGCAGATGGAATGCACAAACATAATGTGGAGCATCTGGTAGCACCGTTTTTGAAGCTTTTTCTATGCTCTTATGTCTATCTGAAACTATAACCATTTCTTTGTCTATATGCGTTTTTGAATTGTTTGAAAAACCATGATTCATCATTTTCTCTGTCAACTACTGCAAATGCCAGTGGAAGATCATCTCTGCATTTGTCAGTTTGTTGTATATTAGTATAATATTTTGTTTATTATTTTATACCATAATTATACTTTAGTTGTACACTGTTACAGTATTTATAACTTAGTTATTAGTTACTGTTGAGTTCAGTTTTGATGATCACAATTGACATTTTTAAAATAATGAGTTTCACAAGGTAAAATATTTTTATACTTGGTTTATAAGTTAAAAAGCAACTCATGAGCATTCCTTTTATCAAAAAGAGAAAAAGAAAGTACCATTTGGATATAAAGAGCATATGAGATAATTATAGCTTGTGACATCCCTAACTTTCTTAGCATGCAATGGCGGAAAAACATTACATAAAGTCTAGGACATCATTATAAAAGAAACTTCCAATTATGCCTCTGATTAATACTACACGTGTTCATAAAATACGTACTCCAAAATTTAATTCTAAGTGATAAATAATAATTCAATACGAATAATACTTCAATGACAAAAACCTGAAAGTTTAGAAAATTTGAAAATCTCAATTCTAAAATGTTTATAACAACTATTTAATATCTACTCAAAGCAATCCCTCCACACAATCCCAAGGACAGGCGTCAGGCATCATTCAATCATCACCGGCATAATCTGAAATATCAACAGCGCCACTTAGTGACGAGTAACTAATAAATCCCAAACATCAATTCAAAGTTCACATAGGAAGATAACAGATCATAAATTTCATATTACATTACTTAAGTATACTTCATCATGATTAATAGAAAGCAAATTTATCAATTTATACAAGCATGCATAATTCTCATAGTAACAATCATGTGTCAGGGATCTTACCCTTATTTGTTAGCTGCATCACATACAACATATAAAGTTCAAGTTCAGCATATCACATAATTATCTATTTCAAATAATAGTACAAAACATTCCAAGTGGATAATCAATATCATCAAAATTCAGATTTCCAAGATAAGTCATGTACATACAAATACATACCAACATCCCAAATCAAAGTACTTCATCACAAACTTGACATCAACTCAATTATACCTTAACCTTTATTAATTTTGTGGTATACGCGTATAAATCATTTGTATTGACCTATACACCTATGTCCTTAGAGAGTTCGGCTCAGACGCTTCGGGGAACCACAACGGGACTTACCCCCTTATCAATAAGAAAAGAGTACCACGAAGGGATTTACCTCAGAGTGCCAACGAAGGGACTTACCTCACAGAGTGCCAACGAAGGGACTTACCTCAAAAATAAAATAAATTAGAGTACCACGAAGGGATTTACCTCTCTGAGTGCCAACGAAGGGACTTACCTCGAAACAAAGGGTGCTGTCCTAGTGTCAACCAATCAAACATGGAAAACACTTAGCCAAACTAACCAAGACACCAGAGTATATGCCACTACAAACACCAATTTAATTATCATAATTATATCAATATTCAAAAGGTGCCTTTAACATAGGACTTATCCCAACCAATTCAATAACCATAAGGTGCCATTAAAATAGGACTTACCCCAAAACATAATCTGATACATCAATAAACACATGGTGCCATAAAAAAAATAGGACTTACCCCAAACTCGATTTCATAATTCCAACATGTATTAAATTTACCAAACCATATATGTAATTATTACATTTCATGTCAAGAGTTCTAGCATAAATTCCTAGAATCAAATTATGCTTTGCACACATTAAAAAAATCAGTTCAAGGCCTAAGGTGAAAATTTCAGAATTCATAGTTCATGCCTCAACTTGCATATAATATTCCAGTAGGTTAGACTCAGAATTCAGCATGGCAATACAAAGGTAAATTTAGCCTTACATCTTAGGAACACACGCCAACTTAAATCATGCAATTCGGATTCCTATAGCAAAAGATATTAAGGAAACACTAAAAACATGCAATCTGTAAATTCACTTCAGATCACTGCACATAGTCTGACTTCAACAGACAAAACAGATGTGTTACTCACTGATTTAGCAAAAATAATATAAAGCAACATTGAACATCAGAATTTCAGGAATACATAGAATTTTGTTTCATGGCAAACGGAGCTACAGAGAGAAAATAAAGCCATAATCAACACAAACTGTACAAACTGAAATTCAGCAGTTCCAGGAAATCGGTACAGTGCACATAAGGCAGTTTCAACAGGGAATACGAGCACTTTACTCACAGAATTTGCCAAAATAGTATAAAACAACCTTGTACATTTATGTCTCAGGAAAACACAGAAAGTTGAATCATGCCAATCGGAGTTATATAACGAAAATAAAGCTAAAATTATCACAACCTGTACAATCTGAAATTCAGCAGTTCAAGAAAAATCGGCACAATGCACATAAGGCAGTTTCAATAGGGAATATGAGCACTTTACTCACGGAATTTTCCAAAATAATGTAAAACAACCTTGTACACCTATATCTCAGGAAAACACAGAAAGTTGAATTATGCCAATCGGAGTTATATAACGGAAGTTATGCCATAATTACCATAAACAGTCAATTCTGAAAATACAGCAGCTTACCAATTTCGACTCAATCACATGTATTTTCATATTTCTACCAATCTTTTAACCTAAAAGCAATTTCTTACACCAATATCATATACATTCATGTCTCAACAATAATTTCAGTAATAATACAACCTAGGATCAAATTCATCTACCATACATCCTATATAAATTTCGAACCGACATTTAGGGTTTAGTTGTTACCTCGATTGCAGTGAGATCGGTCACTAGAATAAAAACAGAAATTAGGAGAGGGTGCTCCTCGATTTAGGTCACGAACTTAATCCGATGATTCCCAAAGAGAAGAAACTTCAGAAAATTACAGAAAAGAACAAAGTTCTTAGCAAGTTTCTAAGGAGTTAAAAGATGGAATAAAACCGATTGGGATTCCTTACCTTCAGAAAGATGAATGATTTCCTCAACTGAGACAATGGAATTTCGGAATTCACAAGAATGATGCAAGGCTGGTTTAAGTGAAAGAGAGAGGAAGAGAAAGAACAAATTTCGGCTAGGGTTAGAGGAATTCTGAAATTTGTAGTGTTAAATAGGAAATAGAAGTTGATTTGATGGAGGAAAGGTAAGTGGGCGAGATTTGCTCCACTAAGTTGGTAGTTTCTGATTTGAATTGGTCAAACTAAATAAAAAGGGATATATGCAATAATAAATTTCGGATTTTATGTCTCCCAAACAAAAATATAAATCCTAAAAAAAAATAACCAAATTAAGCTAAGTTGGGTTCGAACTCTAGACCTCTAGTTATTAAACACATCTCTCTACCATTAGGCCAAAGCCTACTAATTGTTATAAGCATACAAAACATCGGTTAAATGCAAAAATGCTCACTCATATGCACACATCACAACATAACTAAGTCAACTTATATCTGGGGCATTACAATCCTCCCCACTAACAAAAAGTTTCGCCCTCGAAACTCAAGGACAAAAGAGTAAGCTAGGTTCTAACCTTGATTAGTTGCAAACAATTCCGGATATTTGGATCTCATGGTCTCTTCTAGCTCCCAAGTAGCCTCTTCAAACTTCTGGCTACGCCAAAGCACCTTTACCAAAGGCATCTCTTTTCTCCTGAGTTTGCGAACCTGACGGTCGAGGATCTGAACAGGCTTCTCCTCATATGTCAAATTGGGTTCCACCTCCACCGAATCCACAGCAATAACGTGAGAAGGGTCGCTCACATATCTTCGTAGCTGTGAAACATGGAATACATTATGAACTTTTGCCAATTCCGGTGGTAGAGCCAACCGATATGCAACTTCCCCAATCCTTTCAAGCACTTCATATGGACCAATATACTTGGGACTGAGCTTGCCTCTCTTGCCGAACCTCATCACTCCCTTCATAGGAGATACTTTCAGCAATACCTTGCTACCGACTTCGAAGGTAAGAGGTCTTCTCTTGAGATCTGCATAAGACTTCTGACGATCCTGGGCAGCCTTCATATTCGCCTGAATCACTTTCACCTTCTCAACTGTATCCTGAATCAATTCCGGACCCAACACCAATGTGTCACTAATGTCGTTCCAACATGTCGGACTACGACATTTCCTCCCATAGAGGGCTTTATACGGGGCCATACGGATACTAGCGTGATAGCTATTGTTATAGGAGAACTCTACCAAACTCAGACATTTCACCCAAGATTTCTGGAAGTCAAGAGCACATGACCGCAACATATCCTCTAAGGTTTGAATTGTCCTCTCCGTCTGTCCATCTGTAGCAGCATGGAAAGCTGTACTCAACTTCAACCTAGTGCCCAAAGCTTCTTGCAATGATGTCCAAAAATGTGACAAGAACCGTGGGTCACGATCTGACACAATCTCCCTAGGCACACCATGTAGCCTTATAATTTCACTCGCATATGCCTCAGCTAACTGCTCCATAGACCAGGTCTTCTTCATAGGAATAAACCGAGCCACCTTGGTCAAACGATCTATAATAACCCACACTGTGTCTAAACCATTAGCAACCTTTGGTAAACCTGACACAAAGTCCATAGAAACCGAGTCAAACTTCCATGCTGGAATAGCCAAGGGCTGCAATAATCCCCCAGGCCTCTGATGCTCAATTTTCACCTTTTGACAAGTCAAGCACCGGGCCACAAACTCAGCTACCTCTTTCTTCATTCTAGGCCACCAAAACTGCATCTTCAAATCTTTGTACAATTTCGCACCTCCCGGATGCACAGAGTAGGGAGTGCAATGAGCTTCACTTAAGATCTGCTCTTTCAACATTGAATCATTAGGCACACACCATCGGCCTTTAAATTTCATACTCCCATCTGCAAGAATCTCGAAATCTACAGCATTACCCTGCTCCTTCGCTGCACGAATCTTCTGAAGTACAGGATCACTCAACTGCTTCTCTTTCAATTCTACAAACAATACTGGTTCCACACTGATTGCATTTAAACTCGCCCGAACCACTCCTCTCGGGACCACTTCAATTTCCAACTTGCTAAACTCCTTGCAAAGATCAATAGGAAGTCTTTTCATGAAGTTCACCGAATGGATGCTCTTTCTGCTCAATGCATCTGCGACTCTGTTGGCCTTTCCTTCCTTATACTCCAAGGTCAAGTCATAATCCTTGATAAGCTCTAACCAACGTCTCTGTCGCATGTTTAGTTCTTTCTGGGTGAAAATATATTTGAGGCTCTTATGATCGGTGTATATCTTGCACGGCACACCATACAAATAATGGCGCCAAATATTAAGAGCAAACACCACTGCAGCTAACTCCAAATCATGAGTCGGGTAGTTCCTTTCATGAACCCTCAATTGCCTCGAAGCATAGGCAATCACCTTACCCAATTGCATAAGCACACACCCAAGCCCATATTTAGAAGCATCACTGAACACTTCATACTCTACTCCATCAGTCGGTAATGCTAGAACTGGGGCTGAAGTAAGTCTCTCTTTCAACTCTTGGAATGCTTCCTCACAATCTGTAGTCCACCGAAACCTACAATCCTTTTTCATCAACTGAGTCAAAGGTCGAGCGATGGTTGAAAAGTTGTGTACAAACCTCCGGTAGTATCCAGCAAGACCAAGAAAACTTCAGACTTCGGTCACATTAGTAGGACTGGACCATTCAAGAACGGCTTTGATCTTTGCCGGGTCCACCTTCACACCCTCCTTTGTAATCACATGGCCTAGGAATGCCACTTCTTCTAGCCAAAACTCACATTTTGAGAACTTGGCATACCATTTTTGCTCCCTTAACACATCCAATACCATCTTAAGATGCTTCACTTGCTCATCTTCATCCTTCGAATACACCAAGATGTCATCGATAAAGACCACCACACATACATCAAGAAGTTTGTGAAAGGATCTATTCATCTGGTCCATGAACACTGCTGGTGCATTAGTAAGTCCGAAAAGCATCACCTCAAATTCATAGTGTCCATATCTCGTCCGAAAAGCAGTTTTCGGAATGTCATCCTTCTTCACCGGAATTTGGTAATACCCAGATCTCAAATCGATTTTTGAAAATACTCCTGCACCCCTAAGCTGATCAAAGAGATCCTCAATCCGCGGTAATGGGTATTTATTTTTGATGGTCACCTTATTCAACTCGCGGTAATCAATGCACAACCGCATGCTCCCATCTTTCTTTTTAACAAAGAGCACTGGAGCACCCCAAGGTGACACACTGGGCCGAATGAAACCCTTATCAACAAGTTCTTGCAACTGCATCTTCAACTCTTGCATTTCCGAAGGGGCCATACGGTACGGGGCTTTAGAAATTGGTGCAGACCCCGGGATCAAGTCGATGGCGAACTCCACATCTCTTTCTGGCGGAATCCCAGGTAGTTTCATCAGGGAACACATCCGCATACTCACGGACAACTGGAATGTCCTCAAGCCTCACTTCCACCGAGGTATCCTTCACCCGACACAGGAATACTTCCTCACCCTTCATCGCCATTTTCTTCAACTTCATGGCCGAGACCATCTTCACTCCCGGTTTCAATTTAATACTTGAATAGGAAACCATTCTCCCTTCCTGGTTCCTTAGCACCACCGGGTCGGAAGATCCTTCATAAGTTGGGGGTCGATGACGAGCAATGCGATCGAAGACAGTTTGGTTATTTGGACTTCTTTAAGCCATAGCGAGCACGGCATCTTCCAACAGCCGCATACGTCGCTGAGGAGAGTCATCGCGAACGGAATCTCTACGCGGAGGCATTCTAAAATTTTGGTTCTAGGTTGGATCTAATCATGTTATACATATAGCAAGTAATAGAAAACAAACAATTCAAAGCAGATAAACCCATTCTACCTACCCATGCATCTCACTTCTACGTTCAAAAATCTCTATCCTAGGATTCTGAGTTTTGGTTCCAAGTGACTTATGCTACCAAAGCCTCGGAACCAACGCGGGCTCTGATACCAACTGTGACATCCCTAACTTTCTTAGCATGCAATGGCGGAAAAACATTACATAAAGTCTAGGACATCATTATAAAAGAAACTTCCAATTATGCCTCTGATTAATACTACACGTGTTCATAAAATACGTACTCCAAAATTTAATTCTAAGTGATAAATAATAATTCAATACGAATAATACTTCAATGACAAAAACCTAAAAGTTTAGAAAATCTGAAAATCTCAATTCTAAAATGTTTATAACAACTATTTAATATCTACTCAAAGCAATCCCTCCACACAATCCCAAGGACAGGCGTCAGGCATCATTCAATCATCACCGGCATAATCTGAAATATCAACAGCGCCACTTAGTGACGAGTAACTAATAAATCCCAAACATCAATTCAAAGTTCACATAGGAAGATGACAGATCATAAATTTCATATTACATTACTTAAGTATACTTCATCATGATTAATAGAAAGCAAATTTATCAATTTATACAAGCATGCATAATTCTCATAGTAACAATCATGTGTCAGGGATCTTACCCTTATTTGTTAGCTGCATCACATACAACATATAAAGTTCAAGTTCAGCATATCACATAATTATCTATTTCAAATAATAGTACAAAACATTCCAAGTGGATAATCAATATCATCAAAATTCAGATTTCCAAGATAAGTCATGTACATACAAATACATACCAACATCCCAAATCAAAGTACTTCATCACAAACTTGACATCAACTCAATTATACCTTAACCTTTATTAATTTTGTGGTATACGCGTATAAATCATTTGTATTGACCTATACACCTATGTCCTTAGAGAGTTCGGCTCAGACGCTTCGGGGAACCACAACGGGACTTACCCCCTTATCAATAAGAAAAGAGTACCACGAAGGGATTTACCTCAGAGTGCCAACGAAGGGACTTACCTCACAGAGTGCCAACGAAGGGACTTACCTCAAAAATAAAATAAATTAGAGTACCACGAAGGGATTTACCTCTCTGAGTGCCAACGAAGGGACTTACCTCGAAACAAAGGGTGCTGTCCTAGTGTCAACCAATCAAACATGGAAAACACTTAGCCAAACTAACCAAGACACCAGAGTATATGCCACTACAAACACCAATTTAATTATCATAATTATATCAATATTCAAAAGGTGCCTTTAACATAGGACTTATCCCAACCAATTCAATAACCATAAGGTGCCATTAAAATAGGACTTACCCCAAAACATAATCTGATACATCAATAAACACATGGTGCCATAAAAAAAATAGGACTTACCCCAAACTCGATTTCATAATTCCAACATGTATTAAATTTACCAAACCATATATGTAATTATTAGATTTCATGTCAAGAGTTCTAGCATAAATTCCTAGAATCAAATTATGCTTTGCACACATTAAAAAAATCAGTTCAAGGCCTAAGGTGAAAATTTCAGAATTCATAGTTCATGCCTCAACTTGCATATAATATTCCAGTAGGTTAGACTCAGAATTCAGCATGGCAATACAAAGGTAAATTTAGCCTTACATCTTAGGAACACACGCCAACTTAAATCATGCAATTCGGATTCCTATAGCAAAAGATATTAAGGAAACACTAAAAACATGCAATCTGTAAATTCACTTCAGATCACTGCACATAGTCTGACTTCAACAGACAAAACAGATGTGTTACTCACTGATTTAGCAAAAATAATATAAAGCAACATTGAACATCAGAATTTCAGGAATACATAGAATTTTGTTTCATGGCAAACGGAGCTACAGAGAGAAAATAAAGCCATAATCAACACAAACTGTACAAACTGAAATTCAGCAGTTCCAGGAAATCGGTACAGTGCACATAAGGCAGTTTCAACAGGGAATACGAGCACTTTACTCACAGAATTTGCCAAAATAGTATAAAACAACCTTGTACATTTATGTCTCAGGAAAACACAGAAAGTTGAATCATGCCAATCGGAGTTATATAACGAAAATAAAGCTAAAATTATCACAACCTGTACAATCTGAAATTCAGCAGTTCAAGAAAAATCGGCACAATGCACATAAGGCAGTTTCAATAGGGAATATGAGCACTTTACTCACGGAATTTTCCAAAATAATGTAAAACAACCTTGTACACCTATATCTCAGGAAAACACAGAAAGTTGAATTATGCCAATCGGAGTTATATAACGGAAGTTATGCCATAATTACCATAAACAGTCAATTCTGAAAATACAGCAGCTTACCAATTTCGACTCAATCACATGTATTTTCATATTTCTACCAATCTTTTAACCTAAAAGCAATTTCTTACACCAATATCATATACATTCATGTCTCAACAATAATTTCAGTAATAATACAACCTAGGATCAAATTCATCTACCATACATCCTATATAAATTTCGAACCGACATTTAGGGTTTAGTTGTTACCTCGATTGCAGTGAGATCGGTCACTAGAATAAAAACAGAAATTAGGAGAGGGTGCTCCTCGATTTAGGTCACGAACTTAATCCGATGATTCCCAAAGAGAAGAAACTTCAGAAAATTACAGAAAAGAACAAAGTTCTTAGCAAGTTTCTAAGGAGTTAAAAGATGGAATAAAACCGATTGGGATTCCTTACCTTCAGAAAGATGAATGATTTCCTCAACTGAGACAATGGAATTTCGGAATTCACAAGAATGATGCAAGGCTGGTTTAAGTGAAAGAGAGAGGAAGAGAAAGAACAAATTTCGGCTAGGGTTAGAGGAATTCTGAAATTTGTAGTGTTAAATAGGAAATAGAAGTTGATTTGATGGAGGAAAGGTAAGTGGGCGAGATTTGCTCCACTAAGTTGGTAGTTTCTGATTTGAATTGGTCAAACTAAATAAAAAGGGATATATGCAATAATAAATTTCGGATTTTATGTCTCCCAAACAAAAATATAAATCCTAAAAAAAAATAACCAAATTAAGCTAAGTTGGGTTCGAACTCTAGACCTCTAGTTATTAAACACATCTCTCTACCATTAGGCCAAAGCCTACTAATTGTTATAAGCATACAAAACATCGGTTAAATGCAAAAATGCTCACTCATATGCACACATCAAAACATAACTAAGTCAACTTATATCTGGGGCGTTACATAGCTTAATCCTTTTTTTGGTCATCTTAAATGGCTTATGACTTGAAAGTTTTTATATATATATATATATAGTTCGGCCACTTTCATACTTATATTTTTATATGCCTTAAAGTTGACCTAAGGTTGGTTTATGACTTGAGAAAATTAATGTTGACCTAAGGTGTGTTTATGACTTGAGATAATTGAGAACTTTTGGCATATATCTATATATTTACCAAGTTGACTTCATATTCATTTATAAGGTAAAATGTTGACCACGAGATAGAATATCTTGAGATAATTTTCAGCTACATGGGCATATTCTCTTTGATCTCTCTTTTGATTTCTTGAACATATCAACTTTGAGCTCATATTTGATCATGAGGTAAGTTATTTTTTTTAAGATCATACTTTGACCTTACTTTGACTTATAAGTGGTAATGCTTAAAGAATTATTTCGTCCACTTTATGTACTGGCATCATGTGATATCTTTTACCTTAGTTTGCAACCTTAGCTAAGGAATTCTTAAATTTATGATCACATGAAATCTTAAGGTCAAACCTTACCTTAAGAAAAAAGTCTCTCTTCACTCCATATCTTATAGCTACGGTTTACACCTAAGGATGCCCTTGTTCCTCATTTTGTCACATGCCTTTATGAAGAAAAAAATCCACCTATACTTTGGATATGGCCTAAGGACAAATGACTATGAAAACATGTGATGACAAACGGCTATATTCTTTGCTTTGATTATCACTTGAAGACAATTCACAATTCATCCTCCAATGGCCACATTACTTGACATCAACGACCATATTTTGTGTCAAACGGCCATATTCTCACATTGCTATAAAAAGGAAGAAGAAGAAAGTGTGAAGGTGTGGAAGATATTTCAAGATACATTCTTATACAAGCTTTCAAGTTATAAAGTCTTTCATATTCCCAAAGAGCACAAAGAGAAGAGAGAAAAATATTATTCATTCATATATTCACATATTTTAGGAATTGTATTTTCACACAAGGTCGTGTAAAAAGGGTATTACTTTGTTGGTGGTTGATCAACAAAGGTTGTAAAATTTTGGTGTTTGAGCTTCGAAAAAGCACTGGTTGATTTTGTTACTTAAGCTCCAAAAAGTAACGAGATAGGTTTGATACTGAGCCTGTAAAAATATTGAGTTTGTTACTTGAACTCGGAAAAAGTAACATAGGCTTGTTTCCTGCCCGTAAAGGAAACGTTAGTGGAAATCTCAAGCGGTTGACTTGGGGACTGGACGTAGACCGGTTGGGTCGACCAGGATAAAATTCTATGTTTGCATTTTCTCTGTCCCTACTCTCTTTATTTTATGTAATTTAATTTCTTGCACTTTATTTTAAATGCTTTAGTACTTAAAGTTATTTTTTTTTCAAAAGCATTTTATATTTTGAAGTTTTATTATAGTTCATAATTCTGCAATTTTTAATAAAACTTGTTTTTGAAAAAGATGTCTACGAAAATTTTTATTCGCCCTACAGTACGATTCACCCCCCCTCTAGTACTGTAACTAGCCATTTGGGACCGTCAATTGGTATCAGAGCCTGACTCTATCAAAAGAAGTAAAATTCTTAGAGTGATCTTGATATGGCTAGTACCTCTAGAAATCCAAATGTTTTTATGTCTGAGGGATGTTCCATCAACAAGCCTCCACTTTTTAATGGAGAGAATTATAGTTTTTGGAAAAACCGAATGAGAATATTATTACAGTCCACGGATATTCAGGTTTGGAAAATTGTTAAAGAAGGACCTAGTATTCCGACAAAAATTGTTGATGGAGAAGCTGTTCCGAAGAGGAAAGTGAATATGAAAGTGCAGATTGGAATAGAGAAGCTTCAAACTCTAAAGCTATTAATTTATTACAGTGTGCATTGGACATTAATGAATTTAATCGTATTTCAGGTTGCACTACTGCAAAGCAAATATGGGATACTCATGAAGGAACCAAACAAGTGAAGGATGGAAAGATTAATCTTTACATCACGGAATACGAGTTATTCAAAGTTGATGCAAAGGAATCTGTTGCGGAAATCAACCCAAGGTTCACTCTTATTGTGAACAAATTAAAGAATCTTGGCAAGAACTTTACTGATGAAGAACTGATTAGGAAATTAATCAGAACGATGCCAACATCATGGGATGCAAAGCTCACAGCCATTGAAGAGTCAAAAGATTTAAGTTCATACTTATATGAAGAATTTATCGGTTCATTACTCACATATGAAATGAAAGTTAAATCCACTACTGATCGTGAGCAAACCGACAAAAGAAAGTCTATTGCTTTAAAAGCTTCAAATCCCATTCCTGAAGAATCCACCTCCGGTTTTGAAAATGATGAAAATGAAGATGGTGATGAAGCTCTGTTGGTGCGAAAATTCAGAAAATTCCTAAGGAACAAAAACAGAGGTAAATCATCTTACAGGAGGTAATTCAACATCAGCAAGGCTGATAAGGCAAATAAAGATTTAAAATAGGAAATTAAATGCTTTGAATGTAATAAGCCTGGTCATTTCAAAATTGATTATCCAAAGCTGAAAAATAAATTCAAGAAAAAGGACAAGAAAGCTATGATAGCAACATGGAGCGACAGCGATGAATCCAGCTCCGATGATGATAAGGATCAGAAGCAAGAAAAAGCCCAGATAGGCTTCATGGCCAACAATGATCCAACAACATCATCACATCAAGATCAAAATGAGGATGATGAGGTAATTCTGCAAACTCTGTCTCATAATGATCTCATACAAGAATTTTTTAGAATGCATGATAATAAGCTTGAGATAGTTGCTAAGTGTAAAGAATATGAGAATAGGCTCTTAGAAAAAGAATCTGAAAATCTTAAACTAAAAAGCAAAGTGAGTTTTCTAGAAAACTCCAATCTTGCGCTTATTAGCAAGATATCTAATTTAGAAAAGAAATGTGAAAAGCTTGATTGCACTATTTGTAAGTTTACTAATGGTGAAAATTTGCTGAATGTGATTTTGGATTCTCAAAGAAATCCAAATGATAAGTCTGGTATTGGTTATAATGATAGGATATCTCCACAAAATTCTCAGAAACCTATCATATTTTGCCCTACCTCCACTTCTACTATGCAATTCATATCCCCTGAACCTACACTTTTAAAGCATAGTAAAAGTCACAAGCCAAACTAGAAAAATTTACAACACTCACATTTCTCCAAGCCAAATAAAGTGCAGTTTGTGAACCCAAACCGAAAATATCCTTCCCAACAAAAGATTGCACACAAAAACCCCCCACGGCCTACACACTCCTAAAAAGTTCACATACATAAGCAACAACATAGTTACAAACCTAAACGATTACATCATGATGACTATGTTTCTTATCATCAAAATCATCCTTTGAGACATAATCAATCATATCAATTTAAGAAAAAGAAAGGATGTTACATGTTTCCATTGCAACCATAAGGGATATGTAATTAGTGATTGCATTTTCAGAAAAGGAAAATATAAAGGGAAAACTATTTGGGTTCCCAAGGATAAAAATGCTTCTAACCCTAAAGGACCGAACAATATTTGGGTACCTAAAAATACTTAACTTGTTTTGCAGGTATGTCTAAAGAACACTCTCGGAGATTCAAAGTGGTGCATTAACAGTGGGTGCTCTAGACATATGACTAGTGATGAAAGATACTTTACTTCCATAAAGCAAGTTAAAGGAGGAACTGTAAAGTTTAAAGATAATCTAGCAGGAAAGATTTTCAGGAAGGCAAAGATTGGAAACAATCCATGCATTGATGATAGTTGATGGATCGAAATTTAATCTTCTCAGTGTGATTCAACTCTGCGACAAAAACCAAAAGGTAATCTTTGTAACTAAAAAATGTGAAATTATGGAAGCTGATAGTGGTAAGACTTTACTTGAAGTTCCTAGAATTGGAAATATTTATCTTTTGAATTCAAGTACTTTTACTAATGATCATTGCTTAATTTCACAAGAGGAAGAGAGTTGGTTAAGGCATGGTATGTTGGGAATTAATCGCACAAAACAAAATATGCGCAGCGGAAAAACGGATTAATCCCCACCAGGGACCCATGTACATTGCATTGAATTGAAAAGAGGGTTAAAGAATTACCTTAATTCTTTGAAGGTTGAATCAATAGGAACCAAAAATTGCTTCCCTCTACGGTTGATCCACACGGAGCAATACGTCCACCGCGTGCTAGCGCCGGGATAGAAGAAACGCTTTCTTCGAATCGAGAGAAGAGCAAGATTTCGAAAACTCTTGGAAGGAGAAGAAGAGGAGGTCGGCTGCTCTTAGCCTTTTTTTTTTTTTTTTGGTGGCTGGCCGAAATCTCTTGTATTATTAGTGTAGCCAGTGATTAGGTTTAGGTTAATTGTTTCCTTAAATAATTAACCTAAATAGTTAATTATAATTATAACCTAATACACCTATTAGTTATAATTATATATTAACCCACACAATTTAATATTAATTCTCAATTAACATTAAATCAAATCAATTCTCCATAATACATATATGTATATATAATATTATAATTAATTATATCTCCATATAATTTAATTATAATATGTAGCATACTTTATGCAATATTAATCACATTAATATTTATATATACATACATAAATATATATCACTATATATATTTATTCTCTTTCTCATTCATAAATTATTATCCAATAATAATTTATACCCAATAAGATGAACTTCATTTCGCTCTTTGTGTGTGACCCCATAGGTTCATATTAATTGGCAATAAGGAAATTACCATAATGTCCTTATAGATCACAAGCGGACTCTAGCAAGCCATTACGACTACCCAATTAATATGATTGGAATGATCCAATACCTATTTATAGAATGTCATATTCCCTTTTGTCTCTTTGATATCAAGATTAATTATAAGACATGGTACACTTGTCAATCTTATATAATTAATCATATGCTTTCTCGATCTCAAAGTAAACTGTTCAGACAAATCAATTGATACTCTTATCAATTATTTGAGCACGGCCATGCATTTTAACAGTCTTACTTATCGAGGGGCCCAGTGATATCGCTCGCTTGTTAGAGAGGGACAAAATCCCATATCTGTCACTCACATCCCTAAGCATGAGTCATATTGTACCCAACCACAGCCTTTATAACTACTCTGTTACAAGCAGCGTTTGACTGCGTCAAAGCACAACATGAATTCATCCCGGAATCCATGGTGACCTCAGGTCAAAGGAATCAGCTGATGACACTACTATAATCAAGATCAGTTGTGACACGTGACCATGAACTTGATCTTATAGTGGGTCTCCAGCAACATGTTCTCTAACACATTGCCCGTGAGTATAATCTGTATCTGTATACACTATATTCATCTTATGAATATCCATTATCACTCACACTAGTCTTAGTTTGTTATTATTCCCATAATAACAATCGACTAGGGAAATTTAGAATTACAATTAATTCATGGATACATTATCATAAATACTAACATACAAATATATATGATAAAATAAGTCTTTATTAATGACTTAAGAAGATTGTTTACATAATCCAACATTGGCTTAGGGCACAATCTCTAACATGGTAGGCTAGGTCATGCTAGCATGCATCTTATTTCAAAGCTTTCTAAAAAGGATCTTGTTAAAGGTTTACCAAAAATCAAGTTTGATAAAACTCATATTTGTGATGCATGTCAAAGAGGGAAACAAACCAGAAGTTCTTTTAGTTCTAAAGGAATTGTTTCTACCTTTAGACCTCTAGAATTACTGCATTTAGACTTGCTTGGTCCAATTCAACCAACTAGTTTAGGTGGCATGAGATATGCATTAGTCATAATAAATGACTACTCACATTTTACATGGACACTATTTTTGAGTCAAAAAGATGAAGCTTTTCAACAATTTTCTACCTTGTGCAAAAAGCTTCAGAATTTGAAAAACACTTATATTATTGCTATTAGAAGTGATCACGGAAAAGAATTTGAAAATAGTCTTTTTGAAATGTTTTGCTTTGAGCATGAAATATTTCACAACTTCTCGACTCCTAGAACCCCTCAATAAAATGGTGTGGTTAAAAGGAAGAATAGGACCTTAGAAGAAATGACAAGGACCATGCTTAATGAAAATAATTTACCAAAATATTTTTGGGCAGAAGCTATGGACACTGCATGTTATATTTTAAATCGAGCTTTGATAAGACCCATTTTAAAGAAAATGCCATATGAGTTGTGAAATGGTAGAAAACCTAATACAGGTTATTTCCATCCATTTGGTTGTAAATGTTTTGTTTTTAACAACAAAGAATATCTCAATAAATTTGACTCTAAGTTAGATGAAGGGATTTTCTTGGGATATTCATTGCATAGCAAAGCATTTAGACTTTTCAATAAGAGAACTCTCACCATAGAAGAGTCCATCTATATCATATTCGAAGAAACTATCTCTCTCCCAGAACAAGAATCTGAGGATACTTTTGAGATTTGTGACTCGCAGGTTGAACACACTAAAAATATGAAAGTGATCTGCAAAAAGAAAACACTTCCGGTGATCAAAATGAGCATAATGTGCAAGAATTGCAGATTCAAGAGAATCAGCATGATGATCTGCCAAAAGATTTCAAATATCACCGACATCACTCCAAGGAGAACATTATTGATGATCCCTCTCATAGAGTGATGACCAGGAGACAACTAAAAGAATATTTTTCAAATGTGACATTTGTCTTTGATATTGAACCAAAGAATTTCAAGGAAGCTGAATCTGAAGAAAGCTGGATGATACCATGCAAGAAGAACTGGATCAGTTCAAAAGAAACAATGTTTAGAAGCTTGTTCTAAAACCTAAAAACCAGTTAGTAATTGGAACTAAATAGGTGCATAGAAACAAACTTGATGAGACTGGCAAAGTTGTCAGAACCAAAGCCAGATTGGTGGCACAAGAATACAACCAACAAGAAGGAATTGACTATGATGAAACATTTGCTCTAGTGGCTAGATTAGAAGCAATTCGAATGTTATGTGCTTATACATGTTATAAAGACTTCAAGCTCTATCAAATGGATGTTAAAAGTGCATTTCTCAATGGCTACATCAATGAAGAAGTCTACGTAAAGCAACCACCAGGATTTGAACATAGTCAACATCCTGACCATGTATACAAGCTAACTAAATCTTTGTATGGATTAAAGCAAGTACCAAGGGCATGGTATGAAAGGCTAAGTAAATTCTTACTCAAAAAGAATTTTATTCATGGGAAAGTTGACACAACATTGTTTATAAAGCATGAAAAGAACCATAGATTACTTGTTCAAATATATGTTGATGATATTATATTTTATTCTCCTAACGATTTGTTATGCAAGGAATTCTCATAAGAAATGAGCACTGAATTCGAAATGTCTATGATGGGTGAGCTGAATTTCATTCTTGGTCTCCAAATAAAGCAAGGCAAGAAGGGAACATTTATATACCAATCAAAATATACAAAAGAGCTCATTAAGAAGTATGGAATGGAGAATTCTAAACCCGCAAAAACACCAATGGGTACATCAATCTCTATAGATGAAGATAAGAAAGGTAAAAGTGTAGATACCAAAAAATATCGAGGTATGATTGGTTCTCTACTCTACTTAACATTTAGTAGACCTGATGTACAATTTAGCGTATGCTTATGCGCAAGATTTCAAGCAAATCCCAAAGAGTCTCATTTGAAGGCTATTAACAGAATTCTTAAGTCTCTTAATGGTACTCAAGAAATTGGGATTTGGTATCTAAAATGTGAAAATTTTGATCTCATAGGATACAGTAATGTTGATCATGCCGGATGCAAACTAGACAGAAAAAGTACTTCAAGTATCTGTCAGTTTCTAGGAGAAGCACTGGTTTCATAGGCTAGTAAAAAGCAGTCAACAGTAGCAAAGTCAATAACAGAAGCTGAATATATATCTGCAAGTAGCTGTGTTACACAACTTCTATGGATGAAGCAACAACTCGAAGATTATGGAATGAAGTATGATCATATCCCAATTAGGTGTGATAATACTAGTGCTATAAATTTAACAAAGAATCCTATTCAACATTCACGAACAAAGCATATTGACATAAAGCATCATTTCATCAGAGATCATATACAAAAAGGTGATGTTTACTTACACTTTGTTCCTACAGATGAGCAAATTGCAGATATTTTCACTAAACCTCTATGTGAAAATAAATTCAAAGAATTGAGAATGACAATCGGCATGACTGCTCCAATATATGAAAAATAATATTGTGTGATAAAAAGCAAATTTAATAATGATCACTTTTTATTGTAAGTCTAGGTTACGTAAAATTCATTGAAATTTTACTATTAGATCAAGATTACAATTAAAAGTTAATCATAAAGATATTATTGTCACATAATATAAGCTGAAAATAATTATATATGTTATGGTTGAGCTTTTTATATTATTTGGACTTAAAAGATTTGGGACCTACTTGGGTTAGAAAGAATTGGGGCCAAATCAAATTATCATTCCAAAGCCCAAAATCAAATAAGAAGGAAAAGAAGAGAGGAAGAAACCAATTTCCTTGGCCGGCCTCTCCTTCTCCAAAAACGACATCGTATAGTCTAAGGTGCCAATTTCCAAACCATATCACCCATGCCTGCTTATCTCCTCTTCTCTGTCACGAAATCAACACTTCGAACAAACATCTCTCAAAATCAAACCTAACCATTTCAGAAATCTTTTCCAAAGCCTTTCTCCCTTTTTACCAAAAGCACTATGAAGCGTTGCTCAGCCAATGCCACTAAGAAGCTAAGAGTGTACCTATCAAAGGAAAAAATGAAGCAGAAAAGAGAAGAGAGTGAAGCTGTCGAAGAACAAAAAGAAGCAAAAAGGAGACCTATCACTTCCCTGGAGCAGATTTACTCACAAAGGAAGACTGCTATAAGATCCTCTCCTTTGCAGTAAGCCTCGAGTTCAACCCCACCTGCACCTGAATCAAATACTGTATGTAAAATTTCAAATCTTAAGCCAGGTGATCTAGTTTATTGGAATGGTGCAATTAGAGAAAGAGTTAGCAACAAACGAGTAGATTGGAAGTATCTAGGAGCAAATGACAAAACTTTTATCTGGTACTTTAAGGCACAGAGGTGGGAAGAATTTGTGTTTCAGTGAACCTATCTATGACTCTTTGGTTTGAGCTTTTTATGGTTCTCTCATATACCTAGGAGATAGGAACTTTGAAGTAACTTTAGAAGGAAGGAAATTGCCTGTCAATGAGTAGATATTGAGTGAAGTCTTCAATTTACCTCTTGCGGGAATTAAATTAAATAGATGTTCTTCACTCATGACCTTAGGGAAGTACAATGTAGCTTATTTTGTGTCTGAGATATTCAGGATACCTCATGGGGAACCTATTTCTTGGTCCAAACTTGATTCAGGATACCTTAGAGAAGACTATAGGATCATACAGCTTCTTATTTCTACTGTGTTTGTTCCTCAGAAAGGTAGCCTGGCCACAATGAATGGGTTTATTCTCTGCTTTATATGGCATTTAGCTAGTTATATAAGGATCAATCTGCCTTATATGATGCTCAATCACATGACCCATTTAAGAAGCAACTCTGCTTTGCTTTATAGCATGTTGCTAACAAAGTACTTCAAGCATTTTAATGTCTCAACTGCTGGGCTCATTCCCTTCCTTATAGGTCATAGGTCTGTAATCAATAAACCAAATCTGTCCAAGATGCTTAAAGCTTGCTCTCACAAGTCTCTCACTCCTTGATCCAGATATCCTGCAGGAAGTGATCAATGGAATGCATCAGCAGATTGGTTTCTCTTATTGATACAATTTTAGAATAGATTAACTTTTTGGTGGACTGATATTTAGCACAGATTATATATAATTTTTCCCCTTTTCTTTCCTTGGATTTATACTTTTTACACTTGTGTGATGTGCTTTGATCTTGATCTTTTCTGTACTTGTGATCACATTGTGCTATGCTTGATTGTTGGTCTTTAGTCTCCTATATTATGTGCCTTGCATTATTGCTTACCCTGTGCTGCTGATCACATTATGCTGCTGGACTTGCTGACCATGTAAGTGTCCAGTTGTAATCATTTTGTTTTATGACTGCTGATTTCTTTTTTCAGTCTACTGCATTCTGATTTGTTGTTTGCCCTTTGATGATCAAACTGTGGTGAACATGTTATGACCATGATCACACTATGCTGGCCACTCTATATTGCCTTCATCATACTTGGTCTAAGTCTAATATTCTACATGATGGCATGTGTTTGATCCTTTTAGTTGCTTGACCTATTTGAGTATTGCATCTTAGCCTTCAGCATTGTGAGTTTTGTTTTGATGATCTTTGATGATTGATGAGATTTTGCCTTCACCATCTCTATTTGATGATTTCAAAGGGGGAGAAAGTTTGACTGTTTGACATTTTATGGCATTTGGCATTTTCGTTGATCTAATCTGCATTTGGCATTTAAGCTAGTTAAGGTTCATAGGTTTCTATCATGCTTTTTGAATAAGAAATGGTCATTATGTGAGTTTGAGAAAGATGGAATTCGGATGGCTAAGGATGAAAAGTATTGTGCTGACTATGTTTGGTATATTGACCAACTGTTGATCCTTAGCTTAATTGACCTAAGTTGATAAGTGTACTTAGTGTCATCATGAAAGTCTGATATGAATAACATTGGCATGCTTTTGAACACATGCTTGAATATATGCTTAAAGTGCCATGCGTATGAAAAGATTGATGTTGACATGAGTTTTTGAATACTTAAGTTTCAATACTTGGCTAAAGTTTGTATGAATGGTTAAAGCTTTAACAGAATATGTGTGTCGGTTATTGTTATCTCTCATCCCAAAGCCGTTATATTCTTTTGCTCTTAAAAGGATGTATCGACTATAGCTCATTAAATCTTGGTATGAGAGCAATATATGGAAGTTGGATTTTATTCGGATTGTGCTGTCACTAACACTTGCAGGTTATATGAGTTTAACAATATGTCTTCACTTAGACTTAAACTCATACTCACAATAAGATATGGGCCTCACATTGATCATACTTTAAAGCCCACAATGATCATACCCTAATATTAACTTGGTTGTAATCAAAAGATTCTTAAAACTCTAAAAACCAAAAACAATTGCGCTTATATTGAGGGGGAGCGAGGATTTGAGGGGGAGCTTTCGACAATTAGATTCGATTATTTTATAAAATGTCAAACGGACGAAGTTGCAATCATCAAAAAGGGGGAGAATGTTGAGTTCAGTTTTGATGATCACAATTGACATTTTTAAAATAAGGAGCTTCACAAGGTAAAATATTTTTATACTTGGTTTATAAGTTAAAAAGCAACTCATGAGCATTCCTTTTTATCAAAAAGAGAAAAAAAAAAGTACCATTTGGATATAAAGAGCATATGAGATAATTATAGCTTAATCCTTTTTTTTGTCATCTTAAATGGCTTATGACTTGAAAGTTTCTTATATATATATATATATATATATATATATATATATATATATATATATATATATATATATATATATATATATATATATAGTTTGGCCACTTTCATACTTATATTCTTATATGCCTTAATGTTGACCTAAGGTTGGTTTATGACTTGAGAACATTAATGTTGACCTAAGATATGTTTGTGACTTGAGATAATTGAGAACTTTTGGCATATATCTATATATTTACCAAGTTGACTTCATATTCATTTATAAGGTAAAATGTTGACCATGAGATAGAATATCTTGAGATCATTTTCGGCTACATGGGCATATTCTCCTTGATCTCTCTTTTGATTACTTGAACATATCAACTTTGAGCTCATATTTGATCATGAGGTAAGTTATTTTTTTTAAGATCATTCTTTGACCTTACCTTCACTTATAAGTGGTAATGCTTAAAGAATTATTTCGGCCACTTTATGTACTTGCATCATGTTATATCTTTTACCTTAGTTTGCAACCTTAGCTAAGGAATTCTTAAATTTATGATCACATGAAATCTTAAGGTCAAACCTTACCTTAAGAATAAAGTCTCTCTTCACTCCATCTCTTATAGCTATGGTTTACACCTAAGGATGCACTTGTACCTCATTTTGTCACATGTCTTTATGAAGAAAAAAATCCACCTATACTTTGGATATGGCCCAAGGACAAACGACTCTGAAAACATGTGATGACAAACGGCTATATTCTTTGCTTTGATTATCACTTGAAGCAACATTACTTGACATCAACGGCCATATTTTGTGTCAAACGGCCATATTCTCACATTGCTATAAAAAGGAAGAAGAAGAAAGTGTGAAGGTGTGGAAGACATTTCAAGATACATTCTTATATAAGCTTTCAAGCTATAAAGTCTTCCATATTCCCAACGAGCACAAAGAGAAGAGAGAAAAATAGTATTCATTCATATATTCACATATTTTGGGAATTGTATTTTCACACAAGGTTGTGTGAAAGAGGTATTACTTTGTTAGTGGTTGATCAACAAAGGTTGTAAAAGTTTGGTGTTTGAGCTTCGAAAAAGCACCGGTTGAGTTTGTTACTTAAGCTCCAAAAAGTAACGGGATAGGTTTGATACTGAGCCTGTAAAAGTATTGAGTTTGTTACTTGAACTCAGAAAAAGTAACATAGGCTTGTTTCCTGCCCGTAAAGGAAACATTAGTGGAAATCTCAAGCGGTTGGCTTGGGGACTGGACGTAGATCGGTTGGGTCGAACCAGGATAAAATTCTATGTTTGCATTTTCTCTATCCCTACTCTCTTTATTTTATGCAATTTAATTTCCTGCACTTTATTTTGAATGCTTTAGTACTTAAAGTTTTTTTTTTCAAAAGCATTTTATATTTTCAAGTTTTATTATAGTTCATAATTCCGTAATTTTTAATAAAACTTGTTTTGAAAAAGATGTCTGCGAAAATTTTTATTCGCCCTACAATACAATTCACCCCCCCTCTAGTACTGTAACTAGCCATTTGGGACCGTCGGTTACTTATACCTTACTTATACTACATATTACAGTTGTTAGAGTTTAGTTATAACTTAGATATAACTTAGGTATAACTTAGACACACTATTACAATGTTTATACCTTAGTTATATCTTAATTACACCTTAGTTATACCTTAAGATACATTATTACATTGATTATACCTTAGTTATATCTTAGTTATGCCTTAATTATACCTTAATAATCATTATATTAGTGTATAACTGAGGTATAATTAATGCATAACTAAGGTATAATCATTGTATTAGTGTATCAAGGTATAATATTTGAACCATTGACCTCACATTTGGAAAAACATATTTGGTTATACCTATATGAAGGTTTAATTAAGGTATAACTAAGGTATAATCACTGTAACAGTGTATCTTAAGGTATAACTAAGGTATAATTACTGTAAAAGTGAATCTTAAGGTATAAATAAGGTATAACTAAGGTATAATTAAGGTATAATCATTTTAACATCTTATCTAGTATAATTAAGGTATAATTACCGTAAAAGTGTATTTATTTATACCTTTAGACACAATATTATATTTTGATACAGTTACTTATTAATAGAATTCATTCAAACCAGCACCAAAGAGAATGTGATCCTTTTCTTTTCTTAATTGGACTATCCAAACATGGCCATTAGGTATCATTATCTTATCTACATTGAAGACTTCATCTTCTTGTTTATAAAAACTTCATATGAATGATGTATTCTTTTTTATTATGGATTTCTTTTATCTTTTCGGTAGAGGCTTTCTTTGAAATTCTCTGTTGATTAAGGTTATGGATTTCTTGTATCGTTTTTGGGTGGAGTGTTGGATTGAAGTTTGTGAGCAAATTTAGAGTTGATCTGTTCAATGTAGTTAAGGTAGGGGTACTTAATAGCCATGTTTGGAAAGTTCAATTAAGAAAAGTAAAGGATCACATGTGTCTTTTTAGTGCTGGTTTGGATGGATTTTTTCAATAAGCTATTGTATCAAGGTATAATTAGGGTATAATTAAGTTATAACTAAGGTATAATCACTGTAACAGTGTATCTTAAAGTATAATTAAGGTATAAATAAGGTATAATTATGGTAAAAGTGTATTTAATTATACCTTAAGACACGATATTATACCTCGATACAGTTTGTTATTCAAAGATACATTGTTAAGATACACTATTACATTGATTATACGTTAGTATATCTTAATTATACATTAGTTATAACTTAATTATACCTTAGTTATGATCACTGTAACAGTGTATCTTAAGGTATAACTAAGGTATAATCAATGAAACAGTGTATCTTAAGGTATAATTAAGGTATAACTAATGTGTAATCAGTGTCTTAAAAGGTAATAATATTATAGTTTTTTTTTTACCTGAAGCATCTTGTGTGCAGGCTGAGATGAGTGTTCCATTGTAACATGTTCTGAGGAATGTGGAATCAACAACAACAACTGGTTTGCAATGCTTCCATCCTTGTATTGAAGCTTGCATTGCTACAAATAGGTACAAGAATATGTTTCCTTTTGTTTCTAGGTTGATTATTGTTCCTGGGTTTGTTTTTTGCAGCATATAGAGGTAGATTGGTAGCATGTTGTATGATTCAGATGGTGAACCTCTGATTATTTTTAGAGCTTCTTCTTTTGAACGCCAGGCTTTTTAGTAATTGATTTCTACCCCTATTTGTTCTTTCATGTCATAAACTATATCTTTTGTTGTGTATCTTCTTTTCAGTCTGGTATATTTGTTCTTGATCATCCTTACTATAAGTGCCTTTGTTGCCTTCCTTTTATCACCATTTCTGTCATCGATGTTGCATGTGTGCTTTTCAACATATTTTCTTATTATGAATCTTTTTTGTATTTTTTTTTCCTTCATACACTGAATCTCCATGTACAATGTTCATCGATGCACTGTAGGAAGTACTATTTTCGACAGGATTTTTGAACCTTGAATTGGAAATTTTTTCTTATCGCATGGAGACTAATTACTTCTTTGAGTGTTTGTTTGTTTATTTCTTTGTCTTCTTCTCCTTCTGTAATTGTGTTTGCTTGTTTTGTGCTGTAAATTTCCTCTATTGTTCTTTCTGCTATGTTGCTTATGTAAGCCACATGGTCATCTTTTTCATCTTCTTCTTCTATGTTGTACTGATTATACTCTATTTGGTACACAGATTCTTCCATGTTTCTGTTGTGCTCTTTTTCTTCACTTCCTATTAAATATATATACATATACACAATGTTACATATCTGGTTATACACAGATTATACCTTACTTATACATTGTGATACACATATGATACCTTACTTATACATTGTGATACATAGATTATACCTTACTTATACATTGTGATGCACTGGTTATACTTTTTTTGTAAAACTGTTAGACATTAGTTATACCTTAAGATACACTATTATAGTGATTATATATTAGTTATACTTTATGATACATTAATTATACCTTAGTTATATATTAAGATACACTATTACATTGATTATAACTTAGTTATACCTGAATTATACATTAGTTATACCTTAAGATACACTGTTATAGTGATTATGCCTTAGTTATACTTTTTGATACATTAATTATACCTTAGTTATTCATTAAGATACACTATTACATTGACTATAACTTAGTTATACCTGAATTATACATTAGGTATACCTTAAGATACACTGTTATAGTGATTATACCGTAGTTATACTTTCTGATACATTAATTATACCTTAGTTATACATTAATATTCATTATTACATTGATTATAACTTAGTTGTACCTGAATTATACATTAGTTATACCTTAAGATTCACTATTATAGTGATTATACCTTAGTTATACTTTCTGAAACATTGATTGTACTTTAGTTATACTTTAATTATTGCTTTTGATAAACAATATGCCTTAGTTATACTTTATGATACATCAATTATACCTTAGTTATACATCAAGACACAATGATTTATACTTTAGTTATAGGTTGTGATACACTAATTATACCTTTTGATACACAATATGCCTTAGTTGTACTTTCTTATACATTAATTATAACTTAGTTATACATTAAGATACATTATTACATTGATTATAACTTTAAACACTATTACATTAATTATAACTTTAGTTATACCTGAATTATACATTAGTTATACCTTAAGATACACCATTATTGTGATTATACCTTAGTTATACTTTCTAAAACATTGATTATACTTTAGTTATAGTTTGTGATACAATAATTATACCTTAGTTATACCTAAATTATACATTAGTTATATCTTAAGATACACTATTATAGTGATTATACCTTAGTTATACTTTCTAAAACACTAATTATACTTTAGTTATAGTTTGTGATACAACAATTATACCTTAGTTATGCTTGAATTATACATTCGTTATACCTTAAGATACACTATTATAGTGATTATACCTTAGTTATACTTACACTATTATAGTGATTATACCTTAGTTATACTTTCTAAAACACTGATTATACTTTAGTTATAGTTTGTGATACAACAATTGTACCTTAGTTATACCTTTTGATACACATTATACCTTATTTTTACTTTGTGATAAACTGATTAAATTTTCTGAGATATTGTGATGATTTTACCTTGTTCATCTTCTATTTACCTCTGAATTGTTGTTATGCATAGTGGATACTCCATTAGGATGTTGCTTGCACTTTTTAGCTGTAAATAGAATCTAATGGACATGTTGTTTATTATTTCCATTGGTGGATATCCTTCTGATACCTGGAATTGGATCTGTAAATCTTTTTTTTGTTGATTGATCTTGATATTTCCTTTGATAGTTCTGTTAAAGTCATTGAATGTTGATGTTGTTGGTATTAGGACTCCACTGACTTTGTAGTTTATGAATCTGTAATCTTGAGTCCAAGTTCCATTATGATGTAGTAAAATTGTGATTTCTTGCATGTCTCTGTGATCGATTGAATGTTTTTGTTGCAGTACTGTGTTTGTTTGCAGTGAGACAGTGATCGAGTGAGTTTTGCGATTTTGCGATTCTGAGATTGTCGCGATTGGAGGTTTTGCGTCTAAGAAGGTACGTATATTGGATATTATGATTTTTGGCTTTGTTGTTTATTGCAAAACAAACACGTAAAACAGGAATGTTCTTTTTTAGGTATTTTTGAAATTTTGAAAAGTTTTTAATGTATTTATGCAAACTTTTTATTTTTCGGTAAAAAAGTTATATCGTACCAAAAGGTAAGTATAATTGTAAAAAGCCCTTATTAAAACCATGTCTACTTCAAGCAGCCATCACCAAAAAGCCAATACCATGGTTGTGAACAAGGACGCACAACACCATCTACTTCCTTTCTCTTGTTCACTCTTTCATTAACAAAGTGATTTGATGTGTATAAAATTTCATTATTCTAAATTTTGTAATTAAATTTGAATCACTATCAATAGATATTTATTAAAAAATTAAAAAAATTAATTTATGTTTATTCAGTAAAAAAAACTATAATTATCACTTTAGTCCCTCAATTTATGCACCTTTCTCAATTAAGCCCCTCTTAAAGCGTAAGTCGTAAGTATCTCCCTACCATTTCATAAATGGGCGAACCACGCTATGATAAAAGTTATGTTTCCACCATTATTAGATCAAGAGAGGAAATGTTTGGATATTGTAAAAATATCTCCCTTCTCTGGTTGATTTAGTACTAGCTTTTATATTTTTACTTATTACATTAGTAAGTCTATTGACATATTCCATGACCATCAAGTTTTTTTTATTTATTTATTAATATACTTTCTAGTTGCGTCATTTATTTTTCAATATTACAATATAAAATCGCCCTAATCATCTTTTCAAACTTAATCAAAATATTTTCAATAACTTTTTTGTAGCACATACAACCAATATATATATTTGTGTGTATTGTTTTTAAAAAAAATTATCTATTATTTGTCCTCTTAAATATCTATAATCATTTTATTATTTTATATAATATCTTTAAACTATTATTAAATTTCAATTAGTTTTTGATTTATCTCAATAAATTAAAGTCTGATAATTACATAAACGTTAATAAATTAATTACTTAACATGTAAGAGATTATGGTTATATCAGACCAGAAAAGAAAAGCATAAATAAAAAACCATTATTAAATACAATCAAACGCGAATAAAGATCCTAAATTAGATTAAATCATTGAGTTTTTTTATATGATCGAGTAAAATTAAACCGTTGGCTTTCATTAACAACTCCGGAAAATTTTTAATATCCAGACCGAAAACAATGCCGAACTGTATTGAATTAAACTGAATTATATTCACTAAAAGTTTCTATATGGATTTTTATTTTTATAATATGAATAAACTATCATTTTTTTTTCTCTCTAGTTTGAAAATAATACTTTATATGTTTTATCATTAAAAAAATATATATTCTTTATATTTTTTTTTTTTTGAAGAAATAATGAAATTCCATTAAAAATCGGCATCAATTACAGACCGAGCCACAGGAGAAGGTTGATAAAACCAGACTTCCGAATGCGTAGAAGAATAAGCAGCCTGTGCTAGAACATGGACTACCTTATTCGCAGACCGTTTAACAAAAGAGAAATTAACACAACCTAACTGATCAGCTAAGAGACGACAATCATCTAAAAGAAAACCATAGCTCGAGCGATCAATTCTTGAAGAAGAGATAGCATCCACAAAAGCCTTTGCATCCATTTCGATAATGATATTATTAAGTTTTAGCTCTTTAATCCAACTTAGGGCTTCACGGCAACTGATTGCCTCTGCAAACATAGCATTCGAGGCACAATGCAAGACTTGGCTACGAGCCGCAATAACACTGCCCAAAGAATCCCTAATAATACAACCATGCCCAACCGCTGTACCCGAATCCTTAAAGGCAGCATCAATGTTACACTTTAAACTCCCCGATCGCGGGGTACTCCAACGCTCTTCGAAAGCATTCATTCTACCACTATCATTCAATGGAGCCACCAAATGGACATGACGCCAATCTTGAAGGAAAGATAGCCCATGTATCCTAATGTCATGAAGATTAAAGTGCTGCCCATTCCAAATGATACCATTTCGGGCTTTCCAAATACTCCAAGAAAGAACAATGACATGCACCAACACCTCTTCATTTACGCCACCCAAAGGACCAATCACCCAATCCCTAAACTCCATACCCCCCTCAAGGAGATGCACTTCAGGAATACTTGACCATAAAGAAGCAATATGGGGACATAGGAACAAAACATGGACCAAGGATTCCGTTGCACCATTACAGAACACACAATTGCTCTCCACAACCACACCTCTCGACACTAATTGCTCCTTCTTTGGAAGAGCATGCATAATACAACGCCACCAAAAGTTTTTGAACCGAGGAGGAATGTCTAAGGAATGAATAGTTGTCCACTTAACTTGAGGGCCAAAACCGGTGTTTGTGTATTTCTGCATCAGCCAATAGTAAGCCCCCTTTACAGCATAATGACCGTGTTTCTCAAACCTCCAGACCAAACGATCAGGCACCAGCTGCAGTGGCAAGGGAATCTGCCGAATTAAACCTGCATCATGCTCAGAGAAGGTGTGGTAGATCAAGCTTTCATTCCACCGCTGAAGTCCAGGATAAAACAGGTCCGCTACCCGCCAGTGCAACTGAAGCATATCAGCAACAGTTGAAACCGTTGGATGCTGCAAGTCTGGCAACCATTGAGACCCCCAAACTGGCACAGATTTACCATCACCAATCGCCCAACCAATACCAGCCCTCATAAGATTTTTTATCTCCATAAATCCTTTCCAAACATAGCTATCATTTGGACGAAAAGAAGCCTGAAAAAAAGAACTCTCTGGGAAATACTTTGCCTTAAATAATCTGCTAACCAAAGCATGTAAACGAGACAAGATACCCCAAACAACTCTCCCTAACATTGCCATGTTTAATTCCCTTAATTTTCTGAAGTTTAAGCCACCCTGAGCTGTCGGTAAGCAGAGACGATGCCAAGTGTGCCAATGTAAACCCCACTTTCCCGTCATATTATTATTCCACCAAAATGCATTTAGCATTTTTTCCAACACCTCACATGTGCGATTAGGGATCAGAAAGATACTCATCGCATAAATTGGTAATGCTTGAGCTACTGACTTTAATAAAACCTCCTTTCCGGCCTGGGAGATGCCTCGACGACGCCAACCTTTAATCCGATTACCAAGCTTATCAACAAGAAAATGAAAAGCATTGTTTCGATTTCGACCAATCTCAGATGGCAGCCCTAGATACTTCCCATGGGACCTCACCCCTTGCATTCCCAGCTCCTGGCAAATCACCCTTCGCATATCCATTGTTGTATTTGCATTGAAAAAGACATTTGATTTATCAAAATTAAGCAATTGACCAGAAGCACGACTATACAGTTGAAACACATTTTTTAAGCACCGTGCTTCCTCCATCGTAGCTCGGATAAAGAAGTAGCTATCGTCCGCAAACAGTAAATGTGATATAGTCGGTGCCCCTGTGATGATTTCACACCCATGTAACATTCCCCTTAGCATTAGACTATCCAATAACGCGGATAAACCCTCTGCACAGAATAAGAATAAGAAAGGTGATAGTGGATCACCCTGCCGAATGCCACATGTTGGCGTGAATTGAGCAAAATTCGCTCCTGGATAAGACAATTGATAGCTCACCGTAGTAACACACTGCATGATAAGCTGAAAAAATTGATCAGGTAAACCCAACTTTCGCATCACAGCTTCAAGAAAACCCCATTCGACCCAATCATAGGCCTTAGAAAGATCCACTTTCACGGCTGCAAGCCCTCTTCTTCCCAACCGCTTCCGTTTCAAATAATGCCCCACCTCATAAGCAATTAGGATATTATCAAAAATTAGTCTGCTCGGGACAAAAGCACTCTAATTTGAAGAAATCAATTGATCCATACAGTCTCGCAACCTGTTAGCTACACACTTGGAGATAGCTTTCATCACAACATTACACAAAGAGATGGGCCGCATATCAGTTACTTTGTTTGGGGAGGCAATCTTAGGTATCAGAACGATATTTGTGAAATTCAACTGCACAGGGATCAGTCCAGAATTTAAACAATATAAACACAATTCAGTAATATCCTTACCCACAATATCCCAGTAAGTCTTGAAAAAAGCAGGATTAAAACCATCTGGGCCAGGTGCTTTATTCGGACACATACCAAAGAAAACCGCCTTAACTTCCTCAGCTTTAAAAGGGGCTTTTAATTTATTTTCCATTTCAGGATTGAGTTTTTCTGGAATAACCTTGAGAATGGGAGTGGCATCACCACCTTTAGCTGTAAAAATGTCTTGAAAATAAGACTGGATATGGTCTTCCAATCCGGCACCCCAACTCAGCTTTACGCCATTATCATTGGATAAGGAGGAAAAAGTATTTCTCGCTTTTCGAACAGTGCAGCTCCGATGGAAAAAATTAGTATTTAAATCCCCATGTGCAAGCCAATTCAATTTAGCCCGTTGTCGCCAATATTCTTTCTGCTGCTGCAGTAATAAATTATATTCTGCTTTCGCCTCTACTAAACATTCCAAGGACCTCATATCATCTTCACAACTCAGCTGCTGCATCATTCGGTGACAATGTCTTAATTGATTTTGAAATTTACGTCGGAAGTTGACGCCCCATAGCAGCAGCTCCTGCCCACACTCATCCAGCTTTCGTAGTACCCGAGTCACAATATGGCCCTCACATGGCCATTTCCAAACCTCCTCTATTAAAGCACGACACTCAGCCACTTTGCACCATGCATTTTCGAACCAAAACACAGGAGATCGGTGGAACTCTATGTCACAACTCTTTACAATCAACATCGAATGATCCGAGTTAGCTGTGATCGTATTGAAAGTTTTCATCATTGGAAAACGCAAGAACCAGGAATCAGTTGCAAGCACCCGGTCGAATTTTTCCTTGACCACCTGCGAACCCCGTTTCCGTGTCCACGTAAACTTTGGCCCGACAAAATCTAAATCCACCAGTCCACAGAATTGTAAAGTATCCCGAAATCCTTCCAAGAGATTGGCTGGCTGTCGTTGGCCACCCCGCTTTTCGGACGAAGAGATCATGTCATTAAAGTCCCCCATTATACACCATGGTAAAATCGATTGCTCAGCTAACGTCCGTAAAGTCTGCCAAGATAACCACCGTCGACTTCGCTCAGGGAATCCATAAAATCCCGTTAATCTCCAATCCCCCGTTTGCTCATGAATAATAACATATATGTAATTCCGAGTATGTGCCCTCAAAGACAACATGTCTTTATGTCGCCACAAAAGAGCTAACCCACCACCATGACGTATATGAGGGACATAAAAATAATAAGGTAAAGACGTACGCCTACATACATCAGCCACTGCATCACAATCAACTCTAACCTCCATCAAAAACACCACATCGGGCTTATGCGCAGAAATTGAATTCTGCAATTCATGAACTATTAATGGATTGCCCAGTCCATTACAGCTCCAGCTTAGGAGAATCATGGTCGTTGGCAGGTCTGGACCTTGCCAGAGCTTGCTTCTACAATCTGAATGGAGGAATTCAAGCCATCCTCCATGTGGCTGTCAGGATCAACAAGCATCACATCATTATCCCACCGACGCCGTTTCTGTTCCGTCACTACATGACCTCCATCAGGTGCAAATTCCTGCTGCATTTGATTATTTAAGTACGGCTGTGAGCTACTCGGATGTCGGAGTCCCTGGTGAATTGGTTCCCCATTTACATCGCCAATCCAACGGCGGTATGCTTGACTACCCATTCGGCGAAGAGGAGCTCTTAGCGATGCATCAAATCGTCTTGGAACTGAGTTGCCATTGGCATCATATAAAAAAGGACAAAAATTTTCTGTGTGGTCCAACATCCCGCAAATGAGACAAAATGATGGGAGACGCTCATAGCGAAAAAAGACTTCAAAACCCGTCCCTCCATCTGTTCTAAGCTTCATTCTACGTTTGAGAGGGTGACGCACATCAATCCGTACTTTGATTCGCAAACAATCTCGACTAAAGCCATTAAAGTTGTTCATATCCGATTCCACAAATACGCCAATGTAATTTCCAATTAATTCAAAAACAGCAACTGAGAAAAAACCCCCAGGAAGCTCATACACCTGAACCCAAAACTCCACTTGATTCAATTCCATGTCCAACGGATTACCTCTACCATCAAATTTATTTAAAACTAGAATCTTGTTATCAAAAGACCAAGGGCCAGCAGAGAGTATGCGATTAAAATCCACGCAGTTAAAAAATTTGAAAAGGAATAGATTAAACCCAAGCCGCTGGAAGTTAACCCGAAAGCGTGGTTGCCAAACCGATGCCATGGTTTGTTCGAAGGCGTTGTAATTGACCTCTCGATCGAGCAAAATCCGCCCTAGGCACATCCATGCTTCAATATTACACTGGTTGCCAGGCAAAGGAATAACATATTCCGTGTTATCCTCCTCCTCTAAAGACAAACGCTGTAAGTCTGTATTATATATATATATATATTCTTTATTATATATATTCTTTATTATGTGTTCAATATATTTATTATATTAATTGGGTAATATGTTAATATATCATAATTTGTGTTTGATAATAACTAATTCTCATAATCAAATAATCATCTTGATTGTATTAGCAAAATTGTCGAATTGAATTGTAAATTGAATTATTTATTTTACAGAATAATTTCAGAGATTTAATTTTCAAAATGCTTCTTTGAATGTAAGTCCGTACATTTTTGAATCGTGGAATTGTACCCAACCATTTCAACTCGCCTTATAATAATGTCAAATTGTGACGCGGCTAATTAGTCTAGCCCTACATTGAAACAAGATCTAAATAACTCCAAACCACATTTTTCTCCCTTTATTTTCTAATTGCCTTCTATATCTCATCATGTCCGGCTATCCTCATCCACCGTCCGGTTACGGCTACGGCGCTCCCCCACCACAGCAACAATCTTATGGAGCCACTCCTCCATACGGCGCGCCACAACAAGCACAACCCTACAGCGCCCCATCAGCTCCTTACGGTGTACCTTATGCGCCTCCGCCCGGCGACAAGCCACCAAAAGACAAGCCGCAGGCCTCCGCACCCGGTGGATATCCACCATCGGCCTCATACGGAAGCCCCTTCTCCTCTCTGTTACCGTCTACTTTTCCTCCCGGAACGGATCCTTCTGTCGTGGCGTGCTTCCAACTCGCCGATCAGGACGGCAGCGGGTGTATTGACGACAAAGAGTTGCAGAGAGCGCTGTCCAGTTATAATCAGAGCTTCAGCTTGAGAACCGTGCATCTTCTCATGTACCTCTTCACAAACAGCAACTCAAGGAAGATCGGTGAGATTTCTATGCTCCACAATCGTCAATTTCATCTTCAGTTTCTATTTCTAGTGTGTGCGCATTTTAGCAAACATTGCAACTTTGTTCTGGCGTACGCATAGTGTTAAGTATGCTCATTGTTATTGATTAAGCCATTATCAAGTTATTGGAGCCGTTGGTTGCTAAATTGCGCTAGGAATAAAGCTAATTGGGTGTATGCAGTTTTTTTAAATTAAATTGACGCGTGTTGAGTACTTGAGTGTCTGCAATGTTTTACCGAAATACCCTTTTAGAAGCGCACAATAATTTTCTTTCTTCAGCGGATAGAGAATCTGACATGGTGACGTATTTGTGCTGAATTACAATTTATTTTTATTTTTAATGTTTTCACGCGTATGAATCTGCTAGCTACGCGGTATTCGATTTGAACAAATCTTGAATCTGTCCATTAGTTTTAGTGAAATTCATTATCTTAATTTTGAAATTTAAATTGCAGGGCCGAAGGAGTTCACCCAGTTGTTTTACAGTCTACAGAGTTGGAGGGTGAGGTTTTTTTATTGTTGAATCAAATGCTTTGTGTTTCTTCTGTCCTAATTTGTTCTAGAATGGTGGTGTAATGTTTGGAATGCAGTCAATTTTCGAGAGATTTGATAGGGACAGGAGTGGGAAGATTGATTCAAACGAGCTGCGAGATGCTCTGTATAGTTTAGGATTTGCTGTGTCACCTGTGGTTCTTGATTTGCTAGTCTCTAAGTTTGATAAAACTGGAGGCAAGAACAAGGCTATTGAATATGACAATTTCATCGAGTATATTTTCTCATCCTTTCTTTTTTAATTATTTTGAACTTTGAAATTTCAATTGCATCAGCCTGCTAATTGTTTTGTTTTCTTATCCAAAAAAATGCAGGTGCTGTCTTACAGTGAAGGTGAGCTATCTCGTACTAGTTACTGCCATTAAATAACTTCCAATTCGAGTTACACACTTGTGACTAATAATCTAATAGTGTAATATAAGAAGATGATTAATCATATTGATAAAATGAATTTAAGAAATTTGAGTAAGCATCTCTCATCTCGTAATTGAGACAGCGAGAATGCATTAATGATGCGGGTTCTAAACATGAATAGCAAAATGATGAATGTTTTCAGGGTCTGACTGAGAAATTCAAAGAGAAGGACAGCACATACTCTGGCTCGGCTACCTTCACCTATGAGGCCTTCATGCTAACTGTTCTGCCATTCCTCATAGCATAAGACGGCTGCTGAAAGTTCCCTTTCGATTGTATGTGCATGCATTTTTATTTTAAACTAAGCCTGTATTTGGTTTTCTTGTATAAAACCTTGGAGTTTTTTTTTTTTTTTTTAAATAAAATGCTAGTAATGGAGATAGGTTTCTGTGACTTGGTTCCCAGTGTTTCTATGACTTGGTTCCCAGTTTTTGACTGACAAATCCTAAATTGGTTTCGATGGTTGAATTTGTCTGCAGAAAATATGGTGGCAGAAGTATATTCGTATATTGTATTCCAATTTGTGAGATGTCATTGTGGAGGCTTATGCTGGTGGTGATATTCCCTTGAAATTTAAATGGTTCATAAATAAAAAGAAAAAAAGAAAAAATCTTACGGCACATTTGATGAAACTGAAAATTAAATGTTGAAAAAGGAAATGATGAATTTTAAGTATTGAAATTATTAAATGATAGAGTTTGATAAAATGAAAAAATGAAATATTGAATTTAAAAAACAGTGGATTATGTTCAATTTAAAATTATAAGTTAAACAATTATTATTATTATTTTTTTTTTTGAAGAAATAAGTTAAATATGATTAAGTAATTTTTTTGATTTAACTGAAATTTTAAAATATTGTTATCAAACATATTTAAGCTATTAAGCTTTTAAACACTTAAAATTAATATTTTAAGTGATTAATTGGTTGTTAAATAAGTTGTAAAATATATTAATATTTTCCATCCCTGTAGCGGAATAATAATAATACCTCATGTATTAACAAACAACTCTTGTGGCTTTTCTTCTCAATCTTTAATTGCAATTAAAGAAGCTAACCATCTTAATTCAAAATCAACTTTGTTTCAGAGATTTGTTCATTATTTTGGGCCAGTTTGGAGCAGCTGAAAGTAGCTTTTAGCTAAAGTATAGAGAGTTTTATCTTAACTGAAAACTGTCGTAGTCCCAAATACACGATTAGTAGAAGTCAGATTATATTCAGAAAAGTACTGAAAAAACATTTAAAACTACTTTTAATGAAAACAATGAAACCTAACCTTTCCTGGCAGTATTTTTACTAACAACAATTCCAAACTGGCTCTTTATTTGTGGATTTTTATAATCAACAATACGTCACCTCTTATAAATAAATGTGTTGCTTTCCTTTTGTATCTAATCTGTTAATCCTAATCCAATCTGAAAAATAATTGTGTCCTTTTTGCTGGTACACGTACACAAATTAAGAATAATATTAATTATTCATATCACACTTGGAGAGAAATTAAAGTTGGTTGGTCAACAAACTTCTAACCTGTACTTGTCTCGCTTTTGAATTGTATTAGTGGATTAAATGTAAATTTAATACCTGTATTAAAGGTTACATGTAAAAATATAAGATAATAAAATAATAATTTTAAATATTTGTCACATTTTTAGGTCAACAGATTTTTAATCGAATGAAAAAATTTGCACATTATTGTGAAGTTAATCCCTAATATTGTCATAGCATTTTCTTTTAAATTCGTATCCTATTTTGCTATTGTCTATAATATTGTCCCAGCTGGCCGGGTTATAGCACGTTAATTACTTTTTCACGATTAGTCTTATTATGTCAATCATCCACCGTGTCATACAATTAACAGGACATACCTTAGTGTGGTTAAGTTTTCCCTCATTTCATCATATAATATCTTATTACGATTTTTGTTACTGGTCATTGGTCATTTACATTCAAAATTTAAACCTTTCATAAGATGTAAGGTTTCAAAATAATGCTAGAACTTAGGTAATTCACTTCTCAGATTATATCTCTTCATTTTAATTAGTTGGTCATTTCAATCATATCTCAATCATTGCCTTTGGAAATATTAGTGGGGTTTTCACATAACCGGATCTCATTCATCAATTCTTCTTCGGGCCTATTCTTCCCGGATAATAATCATCCGTATGCGTTTTAACAGTGACCCATTGCATGAATAAAAGAGTTTTAGCGTTTTGATCGTGCATACTACAAATTCTCAACATTTGAATCCTTCAGGGTCCATCCTTATATGCGATTCTCCGGACCTCCATCGGATCATAATGACCACAAATCACTAATCAGTTCCTCCTCCATGAATGAATTCATGAATTCACTTTCACAGTGGTCCGAGTTTCCACAATTTTAATCACAGTTTGAGCATACAACTCTTACATGTGCATTCTCTTTATCAGACATGCTTCTCTCGAGAGTGTTTACCGAGTCTCCACTCGTTCATCTCATACCACACTAATCTTTCCAAGTTTTCTTTTACTCATTTCATTCCATCTAATCTGGTTATTTATTATGACGTATCATCCAAGTCTTCATCATATTTTACCGTGATCTTTACTACATAAATTAAATCTCAAATGTTAATTTTTACCAACATAATAATTACCGTTCGAACTAACCCATTTATTTTAATCGTTTCAATTTATTATGTTTAATCATTTTCCAGAAAATACTCAGAAATTTAAGAAAAAGAAATATTCATCCACAATCAACTATACCAGCATGTTTTTACACTACACTATTCTATTTTTAGTACTTTTTCCCCTCATCTATGATCACAATTTACAATGATTGAGCAAAGATAAATTCCCAATATAATAAATTACATCAATAATAAGTAATCTATTCCTCAATCTACTTAAACACTTTAAAAACCAAAATTATGCTTACCTCCTATTGAATCTCTTGAAGCATGTGATTTTAAAGCTCTCCTACTTGAATTTCCTCCATTCCATTCCATTTTAAATAGCTTTGCTCAATTCTTTCAAGCTTCAAATCTTGGAAATCTTACTTTTGCGACATATTTCTTTGCTAACACATATTTAAACTCTATTAGTTTATTGGCTTCAACTTAGTAGATTTTCTACTAAGCTACTTGCGTATCCCTGATTTCATTTTGAAAATCAAAGCCTAACGTGTTTCTGCTCTCATTCCATTTTATTCTTAATCATTACCCAAAATTTTTCATACCCTTTTTTCTTCTTTTACTCTTTCTTCTTTTTCTGAATTTTTCTCTTGCGAAATTTTTTATGGTAAAAAGTCTGCCCTTTCTATAATCCTTGCCTTAACACTTGTCTCGCATACAAGAGAGTATGTTTTTAATATTAAACATGTGTCCCAATATATTGTCATCCGTTGACAAGCGTTCTCCACATGTATTAAATATTAAACATGCGTCTGACTTTATTGGAAATGAATTTACTGAAGAGTGTAAATTTGTCCATTCATTCCTTTGGCCACTTCTCTCTCTTACACTTTGTCTCTCTCTCCTTTCGTCCATCTTTTGAAAAAAACGAAAGTTTACGATACTCCAGTAATACATATTCTATAGTTATAAAATAATATTTGTATTTTTTATTATATCTTAAAAGAGCATAATATATTTATAAAGGAGTATTTTAAAATTTTCCTTTAAAAAAGCTGAATTGACAGGAGGGTAAATTAGTCCAAATTAATTAGTACAAAAGTTTAGAACAATCCTAAAATCATCATTTTGTCAAGGTAATCCAACGTTAGGATAATTGGAGCTAAAATATTATATCCACCTCTTAAGGACTATAGTACCTCTCTCTGAAGATTGCTGGACAATTAATAATATGAAATAATATTTCCCATAATAGAGTAAAGAAAAAAAAAGTTAAATTTTCTACACTTATCGATACATCATTATAAACAAATAAAATAACAAGATTTTTAACTATAACCGTAATAAGAAAAATTGAGACAATGAATCTGTCAAAGGTTGAATCAATTTTCTAAAGACAGAATTCGTTCCGTGTACATATGACTTTTTCCCGTAATACAATAGCAGATATTTATCGAAATCAGCCGAGTGCATAAGCTATCATTGGAATCCAATGAGTATTATATGTAACTCTTAGTCTCTAAAAAAACTAAAGAAACATCTATTTATAACAAAAATAAGAAGGGCAAAATAAAATAATTTTTTTATAAAAATATTAAAACTATTTATTACATAGTGGGGCTGCGAAAGCACCCAACTTTAATAAATAGTTTTGATTTTTTCAATTTATTTAAAAAAAATTTACTTTTGTAGCCTCCTAATTTTATTATATATATTCCCAACTGTCCTCTTCTAATTCACATCATCTTAACTTAATATTTCCTTCAATCAGTATAATTCTACTATTCCATAATTGTTGGGTTTAAGAGAAATTCGTAAGAGAGGTTGTGATGTTGGGGATGAAGAAAAAGGTCTTAAAATAGCAAAAAAGGACTGGCAGAAATTGCATTTTCACATAGCTTCAATTAACAACTTCCCAACTGCTGCTGGACTGGTTTTGCTTGTCTTGGTACATAATTAATATATAATAAGCTTTTCTTTAATTAATGTTTAATCATTTATGACATAAAATTTTATTTATATCTCATTTTAATATCAAAATGGACTCAGTTTTTGCCCTTGCAAAGCTGATGAATGCTTAGGAGGATAACACTGAGCTTTCTGCCATTGCAAGGTAAATATATCTTTCATTTGCTTTTTTAGGATTAATCTTCTTTTGCAAGTTTTAGTTGATCCATGTTTGATATTTTATTGTCATGTAACCAAATTAATGTAAGAATAGTTTTTATTATAATCTCTAATATACATCACGCACGAATGCCTGTTATGCTTGAAGCTTGTGGAATATAGAGAGTGTTTAAATTCCAATAATATAAGGCTACTAGAATTTGAACCCTCGTCTACTTACCATGTCATGAGACCAAGTGATCACCTAAAAATTTAAGGCCATAAAATAAGGCTCAATAATAGTATATATTTATGATTATCTCTAATACTACTTTTCAACTTTGTTTGTCTATGTTTGTAGGCTAGGTTCAGGCAGTGCTTGTCATAGTTTATTTGGTGGATTTGTCAAGTGGAACATGGGAAAGTAAGTTCCATTGTTGTGTTTTGTTTCAAGAATTTAGTTTACCATGTTTATGAATTGGGAAATTTTTATTGTATAATAAAATCATGACAAATCATAATTAAATCAACACAGAAATGACAATGTGGCATTAATAAATAAATTAATTAATCATTAATAATTTATATAAAATTTTGCATCCTAAACTGAAAACTCTAGACCGTACAACATAAACTTTAGACTCTAATTTATTAACTCTAGACTCTTAAATATATTATGTGACATATTTTTATTAGTTTTGCGCACATATGTATTCTAGATTTTTCTTATGAATTGGTTAAAATTTTTACTTAATCAAGCCGAAGGATGGAAGCGACAGTAAATCTTATCAACTTGTGGATGAGAAGCATTGGAATGATCCTATTATTATTATCTTAGCATTACATGTTGTATTTTTAAGCTCGACACTCCCGTATCAACAGAGGCGTGATCCTAATAAACATAAAAGTTGAGGGACTAAAGGGTATTTTCACAAAGGACTATAAGGTGATTACACAGCCTCAATGATTGAGGCTGTGTAAGTCTCAGTAGCCTCAATAATTGAGACTGCTAAGACTAATGCTCATCCCTTACAAAAGGAATAAGCAGAGACATAATTATTAAGCAATTAAGCTTAATTAAGGCCAATCTTTCCCCTTCTCATAAAATTCATCTTTTTGGCTCTAGTCCACGAATTAGTTGTTTTTCCTCCCGAACATGTCAAGTAGGATCTATGAACGACTGGTGATACGTGATCTTGGTTCGTGATCTTTCTGCTGCAATCACTTAGGTGAAATTTGCGCTACAGGAGGTAATATGATTCCCTTCATCTCGAATTTTTACATGGAAAAATCTGTAATTAGGATCAAAGCTAAAGGATCACGTTTTTTGTCTTTTTGATGCTCTATTAATACATACATACATATATATATATATATATATATATATATATATATATATATAGTGTATTTTTCGAGATAGATTATTATTTTTGATGAAAAATAATTTATAATGGTTTAATTGGTGAATTTTACAAGCTTAATTATCATTTTTTTTGTAAAAATAATTTTTTAGGTAGCTTGATTTGTGCATTCTTCAGACCCTTTTTTTGAGAAAATAGGACTCATTTTCATAGAAAAACACTGATTTTTGGTTAAAATGAATTTTGATTTAGACCTGAAACGAGTTTTAGTTTCACCAGTGGGAGTTTGAAATTCAAACTCTATTTTCCGGCTATCATATGGACAAACAAACACCACCACCACAACCAAAAACCCCAAAAACCCTTTGACGTAAAGAATCAGCCAACGCGTGTTGGCGTGTTCGGTGTCCAAACAGCTTTTGGTCCCCAATTTTTTTTCAGAACCCTTTTTTGTAATTTTTCTGACTTTTGCCGAATTTTATTTTTTGGGGTAAACAGAAAATTTAATTTTTTATTTTCCAATACATAAAAATTATTAAAAATCATTTTCCCTTTTTATAAATACCCAGAAAATTAATGAAAAATTCTAGAAAATTCAGAAAGTCAATTGGGTAATTAGGTGCAACTTGAATAAATCGAAATATGTTTTGATTATTAAGGATACGTATAAGTACGCTAACCTTTATTTTTATTTCAATGTGTTACAATAATGAGATCTGTTCGAATTCCCTTGATTGTCCGATCTCCTAAGCATCTGGCAATGATAAGAACACTGACAAGGGAAATTAAAAATTGCAAAATGAATCATGTTGCTCAATGGTATATTGAGGAAATAGTTTCTCCTATTAAAATCATGCATAAGAAAATGCAAGAACGTATTTGGGCAAAAGGCCTCAATAGAGAGTCTGATGATAAAGTTCTCTTTAATGCGTTTAAGAGATCATTCCGATCACGAGTGTTAAGACACTTACTAGTCGATTGTTGGATCGAAAGAGAGGATAGTTACAGACAATCTGTAATAAGTTTCCTGAATCAGTTGAGCTCTGAAAAAGTCACTGCTCTACATGACTTGTCATGCATGACCTTAAGATCTAGAAAGAAATTGTTTGCACCATGTTACAAACATAATTTTTTCTTTACCGTCGTTGTTCTATGGAGATATGTCATAGGGACATTTCCAGTCAATAGGGATTGTTATGTAGAAAATTAGTTTTTCTATTTTGGGGATGTAGAAATCGAATTTGTTCTTTCTTTTTCTTCTTCTTCTTCTTCTTCTTCTTCTTCTTCTTCTTCTTCTTCTTCTTCTTCTTCTTCTTCTTCTTCTTCTTCGTTTATTTATGTTTAATAAATAAACATTTGAGAATGTTTATATATTTTGTTATTTGGTAATTAATTATTTTGTATGATTTATTGTTTAATACTATTATAGAATAGTAATAACAAAATTGGTTCAACATAAATAATAATATTATTCTCATAAATGTGTTATGAGATAAAATCCTGTAATCAAGTTCACTATACATATATATCTTATTAGTAAGGTGAGATATTAGAACTTAGAGGGTAATTAGAGCCTTTTAAGTTCTCTCTTTCAAATTGAATTTTAGTGTAATACTTTACTGATTGGATATTGGTTGTGTATTGAATTTTCATGTATTGTTTTAACTTCTAATAAGTCATGTTCACATATATTGTAGATCAAGTTAACACGATGGCATCAATTTCCAAATCAAGTGTGGCTGATTTGAACAAGGATCTCAAATTGAATGGTGACAATTATGAGACATGGAGCATAAGGATCCAATATGTGCTGGGCGATTAAGATCTTTTAGGCTCCTTGGTGATGGTTATGAAAGGAACTACTGCTCAACATAGAAGGGACATAGAAGTTTTTGTAGCTTGGAAATATCAAAATTCCTGCTCGTCTTATCTTGTTGAGTGCAATGGATGATGACATCGCTAAACAGTTTCGTAAGTATGAGAACACGAGCGATCTATGGAAAGCCTTGAAAGAAAAGTTTGGAGGTGTGTCTCTGACAAAGCTTCATTATCTGATGATCAAGTTCGACACTTAGAAGAAACGTCCTGATTTTACCATGAAAAAACATTGAAGGGAAATGTCTACATGATCAATGCACTTAGTGAAGTAGGTCATAAGTTAACCGAAGAACAGAAAGTTCAAGCTGTTATTCGCTCTTTGCCTAATAGTTAGGAACATATGAAGATGCACCTAACTCATACCAAAAGTATTAAGACTTTCGATGATGTTGTTCATGTTGGGATTCGTCATTAGAAAAATAACGCGGCGCAGCAGAAAATACACCGTTTAAAATTTCCTAGAATCCACCTATCGTGTCCAATTACCATTGATTAGAATAAAACCAAATTGAATCAAGAGAGATTAACTCACCGGATTCGTCTCTTCTAGAGACTGCTGCAGAATCGTTTCTTGAAACTGCAATCTCCAAAGTCCGGTGCCCGACCAACTATTGAGCGGGAACCGGTGCTAGCCGAAGACGCGAAGGAATGGAGGTTTAATGCTGGGATTTTCGACTGTTTTGGGGCTGCTCTTGGTGGCTGAAATTTCCAGCAATTAATTGGAGTTAAATTAGGTTTTTTCTCCTTAAGTGTGCCCTTATATAGACACCTTGTCTAATTGGGTTTTAATTAGGTTAATTAAACCCAAGCCCACTAGGATTATAATTACATAAATAAACTTTAATTAAAAAGTATATACTATGTAATTTAATTCCATTTGGCTAAATTTAATTACCCATAAATAAAATTAAATCACACTTAAGTTAATACAATACATGTATTTAATTTTCCTACTTAGGAAAATTATTTAATTAATTGTTTACCTTATGTAATTCAATTAATTGATAAATTAATTAATTACATTATGTAAACTTATTAATTAAATTAAATTCAACCCAATGTCAATTAATTACCTTGACACCGAATGTCAACTAATTAATTAACGCATTCCTTCCAATGTACATTACATGTACAATTTCTATAAGTTCCAGCTCAGTTGATCTATGTGCACGATCCTATGGGTCTGTCTTTATGTTTGCAATAGGCCCAAGGCCTACAGACTGTAAGTGGGTTCTAGCAAACCATTACAGCCCCCAATTAAGACAGAGATGCAGCAGTCTTTAGAAGACACTCACCCGGTAGTAATCTCATACTGTCCTTTGCCTAACGATATCGATATTAATAAACAAGAGGCATGGTGTCCGTCATCCTCTTCTGTTGTTTATTATATTTCTTGATCTTGAGTTGACTGATTAATCAAATAAGCAACCAACTTATTTGGGTATGGCCATACACTTATCAGTCCCACTCATCAAGTGGCCAATGATATCACCTCGGTGTTACCCGAGTGGCAATTCCATCACTTCATCATCAATATCAACATGTTCACTGGTCCACCCAATCATACCCGTATTTAGCATCCTTTTACAGACCTGTTAGGCGTATGTCAAAGTGAACCAGATTCCATATTGATATTAAAATGAAATCTGGTCTGAGGACAAAAGAGACCTACTCAAGAAAGACTTATGACGCGACAACCATGTGGCTTTCTTGTGCAGATCGATCCAATCCCATGTCAACGACATGTACCTATATTTATGACTGACTATACAAGTACTATGGCTAGTTAAGAACTACCATACAGTCATCGAATATACAAGTATGTGGTTCTATTCGTTCCCACGATTAGAACAGACCTGGGATAGGTTTTATGATTATCAATCAATGGATACTCTACTCATATTATAGCACAAGATATATATGAAATAGATTAATTGTCTTCATTAATGTGACACAAATAATGTATTCATACAAGGGGTCTCAATGTATAATACAAAATACAAGAATCCAATGCCTTAAGAACTAGGGCACACCAACAGTTCACCACCTTAAGTTGGAGGAGGATCGCCTAGAATTGATTAAGGTCAATGCTGAACCCAACTATACATCTGCTGGAAATAGTTCTGGTAACCAAGGCAAGAAGCGTAAGCGCTTCTACAACAAAAGCAAAGGGCTGGCTGGTGAGCCTAAGAAAGTTGAATGAAAGGGAAAAAAAGTCCAAGAGTAGGAAAGTGAACATTCGAATAACTTAAGTATGAATAAATTAAAGACTACAAGTCTGAGACTAAGGTACATTCTAATAACTTAAGTATGAATAAATTATATGTATCTAGTAATATTCATCTAATAGAATATGATCCTATGTGGATTATTGATTCAGGTGCAATAGACCATGTGATGAATGCCCGAGGTTCCTTCATTGAGTTCCGATGAATCCCATCACGATCAAAGTGAATCTATGTAGGAAAAAAACTCAAGAGTTAAAGTCCAAGGAATTGGCACATTAATTTTGACAGACAGAGGACTCTTCTCCTACATAATGTCTTTTTTGTTCCCTAGATTTGAAGAAATCTAATTTCTGTATCAGCTTTATTGAATTTAGGTTTCAATTTGTTTTTATATAATAACAGTTTTCATTTGTGTTTGGCAGAAACCATTTATGGTTTAAGATAGATTTCAAATAGTTTGCTTGTTTTGGATGTTGATTCAATAAATAAAAATAATGTTGCATTTTTCTTACAATCTGCATCTACTTCTATGTGCGATAGATATAGTGATGTTGAATTGTGGCATGCTAGGTTAAACCATATTGGTCAAGATCGAATGAGTTGGTTAGCTAAATCAGGTTTATTAGGTATTTTCAATAAGGTTGAATTGTGTCCCTATGAATCATGTTGTAAAGGAAAACTGTGTGGAAAACCATTTGGAAAAGCAACTAGGGTAAAGTTCCCCTAACAATTAATCCATTCTATCATATGTGGTCGATGAATATGAGGATAAGGCATGAGTTCTATTATTTCATCACTTTTATTGATAACTATACTAGGTATGGTTATGCTTATTTGATGTCTCATAAGTCTAAAGCTTTGAATTGCTTTAAGACATTTATGAACCTTGTTGAGAATCAATTAAATTAGAAAATCAAAGTCTTGAGAACTGACTGTGGTCAGGAATATCTTTTAGATGAATTCAAAGCCTTGTGTGATGAAAAAGGAATTGAGCATCAGTTGTCGATTCCTTACACTCTGTAACAAAATGGTGTTGCTTAGAGGAGAAATAGAACTCTTCTCGATATGGTTAGATCTATGAAGCTGAGGCAAATTTACATGTCTCTTATTAGGGAGATGTGTTGCTCATAGCCACATATGTTCTTAACCGAGTGCCTTCCAAATCTGTCACTTCCACTCCTTATCAGCGTGCACGCAATATGCTTCAGGTAAAAAAAGAAACTATAATAGTGTTACCTTTTGATATAGTAATACACTAATTGTACCTTAATTATAATCAGTGACACACTGATTATACCTTATGTATACATTGTTTGTACTTATTTATTCATTGTTTAAGCATTATAGTGTATAAGAAATGTATAACAATGTATAACACTATATAAGTAGTGTATAACAGTGTATCAAAATGTATAATTAAGGTATAATTAGTATATCAGAATGTATAACTAAGGTACAATTAGTATATTACTGTATCAAAAGGTATCACTAATGTATAATTAGTCTATCAGAAGATATAACTAAGGTATAATAACACTATTGCAGTGATTGTACCTTAGTTATACCTTAACATGCACTATTACAGTGATTATACCTTACTTTTACCTTAAGACACTAATTATACTTATTCATTAAATGACTATAGACTGGTTATACCGTAATTATACCTTGATACAATTACTTATTGAAAAAATTCATTCAAACCACCACTAAAAAAAATGTGATCCTTTACTTTTCTAATTGCACTTTCTAAACATGGCCATTAAGTACCCTTAGCTTAACTACATTGGACAGTTCATCTCTATATTTACTCACAAACTTCAATGCAACAGTCTGCCCAAAATGATACAAGAAATCCATAACCAAAATCAAATAGAGCATTTCAAAGAAAGTCTCTGCCGAAAAAGATAAAAGAAATCCATAACCAAAAACAACAGAGCATTCATATAAAGATTATATGAACAAGAAGATGAACTCTTCAATGTAGATAAGATAATGATACCTAATGGTCATGTTTGGAAAGTCCAATTAAGAAAAGAAAAGGATCACTTTCTCTTTAGTGGTGGTTTGAATAAAGTTTTTCAATAAGTAACTGTATCAAGGTATAATTAATGTATAACCAATGTATCATTAAGTGAATAAGTAAGGTATAACACTTGTAAAAATATATAACTAAGGTATAATTAGTATATTATAAGCTATGATAATTGTATCTTAAGATATAAATAAGATATAATTAAGGTATGATCAACGTATAACCAATGTATCATTAAGTGAATAAGTAAGGTATAACTAAGGTATAATACTTATTTATAAATAAGGTATAATTAATAGTGTAACTAAAGTATAAATAAGGTATAACTAAAGTATAATAATTGTAATAGTGTATATTAAGTTATAACAAAGGTATAACTTAAGGTATAACGAAAGTAAAACAACTGTAGTATTGTGTCTTAAGGTATAACTAAAGTATAATGATTGTAAAATTGTAGAATAAGTAAGTTATAAGTAAGGAATAACTAAGATATAATCACTGTATTAGTGTATATTAAGGTATAACAAATGTATAACAAAAGTATAATTAAGGTACAAGTAAGATATAACCAAGGTATAACCACTATGAGTATATATTAAGGTATAAGTAATGCATAACTAAAGTATAACGACTGTAATAGTGTATCTTAAATATATAACTAAAGTATAACTAAGGTATAAATCATTGTAACTAAAATATAACTAAGGTATAAGCAAAATATAAGTAAGGTATAACTAAGGTATAATGATTTTAATATTGTATCTTATGTTATAACTAATATATAACTAAGGTATAATCGCTATAATACTGTATGTTAAGTTATAATAAAGGTATAACAAAGGTATAACTAAACTACAACGATTGTAATATTGTGTTTCAAAGTATAAGTAAGGTATAACTAAAGTATAATGATTATAATATTATAGTATAAGTAAGGTATAATCACTGTAATAGTGTATAACTATGGTATAATTAAGGTATAAAATAGTGTAACTAAGGTATAACTATGGTACAAACAAAATATTAGACTACCAAAATATAAAACTAATATACAACAAACTGACAAACGTAGAGATGATCTTCCCACTGGCATTTGCAGTAGTTGATGGAGAAAATGATGAATCATGGGAATGGTTTTTCAAACAATTCAAAAACGCATATGGACAAAGACAAGAAATGGTTATAGTTTCAGATAGACATAAAAGTTTAGAAAAAGCTTAAAAAACAGTGCTATCAGATGTTCCATATTGTGTTTGTGCATTCCATCTACTGCAAAACTTGAAAATCAAATACAAAAGCAACACAAAAGACATGAAGAAGTACTTTAACAAAGCAACAAGAGCATACACAATAGAGGAGTTCAACAAGTACACGATTGAATTGGAAAATATTAACAAAAAAATCCCAACGTACCTTCAAGACGTTGGGTATGACAAATGGAGCAGAGTACACTCAACAAACAACAGTTACAACATCCTAACATCAAACATTGTAGAATCAATAAACTCTATGAACGAAGCAGCAAAAGACCTACAGATAATGACTCTTATGGAGTACTTACAGAGCATGCTACAAGATCTCTTCTATAAAAATAGAAGTATTATACAGGTAACAATGACAATGCTCATACAAAGGAAAGAACAAGTACTGTAAGCAAACTACATACTAGCCTTGAAAATGCAGGTTCAAATTCACAACTGATCACTTCTATTATACATTCAACATACACTGTATCCATATTCGAGACAGCAAAAAAAGTAACAATAAAAAAACATAATTGCAAAAATGTAGGTAAAACCATCCTTAAGTGATACGGTGAGAAGATCTTCAAGAGTGCCAAAAAAGAATCCAAAATACTTTAACTAAATCAGTTACAAATGCTTGCTTTGATTCTGCAGTTAGTGGTGTTTCAATTGGTCTCCACTAGCTGATAGTTGTTTAATTTCTATAATTGTTGCTATTTTTATGCAATTAGCCGTTGTGGCCCTTAATTGTAGGAAGATTGTTATTTCCCTTTTGTATTTAAACTCTCTAAAAGAAATAAAAAGGCAGGCAAATTTTGTTCCAATTCTGTGGTTAGATTCTCGCCCTAAGTATAATTTGTTGGAGATTGTGCCCTAAGGCCAATATTGGATTATGTAATTTGACTTCTAAGATTAATCTAGTGTAGATTAATATTATCATTTATGTTTGTATGTTAGCATTTATGATAAGTATCCATGAATAAATCGTGTTATTCTAAATATCCCTAGTCGATTGTTATTATGGGAATAATAACAAACTAAGACTAGTGTGAGTAATAATGGATATTCATAAGATGAATATAGTGTATACAGATACAGATTATACTCACGGGTAATATGTTAGAGAACATGTTACTGGAGACCCACTATGAGATCAAGTTCATGGTCATGTGTCACAACTGATCTTGATTATAGTAGTGTCATTAGCTGATTCCTTTGACCTGAGGTCACCATTGATTCCGGGATGAACTCATATTGTGCTTTGACGCAGTCAAACGCTGCTCGTAACAGAGTAGTTATAAAGGCTGTGATTGGGTACGAGATGACTCATGCTTTGGGATGTGAGTGACAGATATGGGATTTTGTCCCTCTCTAACAAGAGAGTGATATCACTGGGCCCCTCGATAAGTAAGACTGTTAAATGCATGGCCGTGCTCAAATAATTGATAGAGTATCAATTGATTTGTCTGGACAGTTTACTTTGAGATCGAGAAAGCATATGATTAATTATATAAGATTGACAAGTGTACCATGTCTTATGATTAATCATGATATCAAAGAGACAAAAGGGAATATGACATTCTATAAATGGGTATTGGATCATTCCAATCATATTAATTGGGTAGTCATAAAGGCTTGCTAGAGTCCGCTTATGACTTATAAGGATATTATGGTAATCTCCTTATTGCCAATTAATATGAACCTATGGGGTCACACACAAAGAGCAAAATGAAGTTCATCTTTTCGGGTATAAATTATTATTGGATAATAATTTATGAATGAGAAAGAGAATAAATATATATATAATGATATATATATATTTATATATATATATGTATATATAAATATTAATATGATTAATATTGCATAAAGTATGCTACATATTATAATTCAATTATATAGAGATATAATTAATTATAATATCAAATATACATATGTGTATGATGGAGAATGGAATTGATTTAATATTAATTGAGAATTAATATTAAGTTGTGTGGGTTAATTTATAATTATAACTAATAAGGGTATTAAGTTATAATTATAATTAAGTTTAATGGATATAAAAGGAAGTTTTATAACCTAAAATCTCTAACCCTAGCCTACACATAAGATGCAGATTTTCTGCAGCCTCCAAGGAGCCAGCCGACTTCACCCTTCTCCATCACCCAAGGTTTTCGAAACTTTGGCTTTTTCCATTCGAAGAAATCGTTCTTCAATCCCGGCGCTAGCACGCGGTGAATGAATTGCTCCGTGTGGATCAACCGTAGAGGGAAGCTACTTTGGTTCCTAATTGATTCAAAACCTACAAAGAATTAAGGTAATTCTTTAACCCTCCTTCCAATTCAATGCAATGTACATGGGTCCTTGGTGGGGATTAATCCTTTTATTTCCGCTGCGTATTGTTTTTGTGCGATTAAATCCCCAACATAATTAATTCCTATTTTCCTTAAATTATATTTGGCTTTGACTGGGGCCTATCAACAAATAATCTGGTAACAGTCACAACAAATGGAATAGATTTTATAGTTGACATGAGAGAAAAGACATGTACCTGCAATAGATTCCAAATGGATGACCTTCCATGTCTACATACCCTTACATACATAAGGAAATTCCACCTCAACATATATAATTATTACTCACATTACTACATAAAACAAAAAATGTTAGCAACTTATGAAGGAACAATATACCCAATGTCATCAAAAGATATGTGGGACATACCTTAAGAAATCAGGGATCAGAAAGCAGGAAGACCAAGGAAACAGAGATCCAAAGCATCTTGGGAAAGAAAAGCAAAAATGAAAGTAAAATGTGAAACTTGTGGAAATCCAGGCCATGACAGGAGAACATGTGGAGGAGCAAAACAATGATTAACTGAATATTTAATTGAATTGTATTGTATTGAATAACAAAGACATTATACTTGCACTTTTTATTCAATAAACACTATATTTGAAATGTAAACACTGTATAAAAAAAAATGAAAACTATATCTAAAAATTGTATAAACACTGTATCTTGAAAAAAAAAAAAAGAAAAACATCATAAGTAAAAAAACTTCACTCATCCAATGGATGCAAATATTCATTCTCACTCTCTTTATTCTCCTGATTCCTCCATAATCCATGGTTGTACAGAGAAACTCACAACCTTATTCTATGAGCTTTAACATCAAATGGATTTGGAAAAGGCTTTTGCTCTATCAGATACTCAGCAAAGCTCAAAACAAAAACTCCACAATCACTGGAAGAATCAGTGTATCAGTAACCATATAAATTGTATAATCATTAAACACAATATCAGAAGATATAATCAATGTATAAAAATGCTTAACTAATGTATACTAAGTGTATAAGTAAGTATAAGTAAGCTCTAACAGTTCTAAAAGTTTATCATAAGATATAACTAAGGTATAACTAAGGTCTAACACTTTTACAAAAGGCATAACTAAGGTATAATCATTTTATCACAATGTATAACTAAGGTATAACTAACGTATCAAAAAGTATAACCAAGGCATAATCAGTTTATTACAAGGGATAACTCATGTATAACCATTGTATCACAAAGTACAACTAAGGTATAATGAAAATATAAAAAAAAAAAAACACACCAGTCAATTGCTGAGGTACGCGTTCAACAATTTCCACTTTGAGAGGATGTAGAGGATTCCCTACTTTATACACATCAAATTCCATAAGATCAACCCTGCTACTAAGAATTGACCACCGATGCAAAAAGTATAGAAGTATAACAGCATACTCATTAGCGTCTTCACTAGTGGAATTAGCACTATGTCTACCCAAATAAGAATCATAGATAAAGAGTTTCCTCAACTTCAAGCAAAACCTTCCTAACATCCAATGGTGTTGACATGAATTGGCAACAAAACTTCATCTACATCAGACTATGCCTTCCCCGTCCAAATATCAACACCCATTATCAAACTAGTGATGACATTATTAAATTTTATGTGTTGAAGTACCTCGTCAGTCCCAAGAATATTCTCCACAAGTCCATATATATATTTACACTCTAGCATCAAACCTTATATCAGTAGTTGTGAAGTTATATGTTATCCGATTATAGTATTTCCCCTTCTTCCTCAAATAATACATAATTATATCCATGTGCTAAAAAAAAATTACAACAGTATCAGGAAAGGTATAAACATTGTTTTACAAAAAAAATATCATTGTAATACAAATGTAATAATATGTAAACTCAGTGTATCAGAAGTTATAATCAGTCTTTAAATAAATATAACTAAATAATGAATGATAAGTGTATTTTAAGGTATAAATAAGGTACAATCAGTTTATCAGAAGGTATAAATAAGTTATAATAAGTGTATCAGTAAGTATAACTAAGGTTTAACAGTTTTACATATGTATAATCAGCGTATCATAAGATATAAATAAGGTATAATCAGTTTATCAGAAGGCATAACTAAGGTATAATAAGTGTATCACTAAGTATAACTACGGTCTAACAATTTTACATAGGTATAATCAACGTATCATAAGGTATAAAAAAAGTATAATCAATTTATCAGAAGGTATAACTAAGGTATCATAAGTGTATTAGTAAGTATACGTAAAGTATAATAAGTGTATCAGTATGATAACTAAAGTTTAACAGTTTTACATAGGTATAATCAGTATATCATAATGTATGAAAAAAGTATAATCAATTTATCAGAAGGTATAATCAGATTTACAAAAGAATATATAATCAGTATATCAAAGTTGAAACTTTAGAATTTTTTTTTTTCAAAAGAAAGGTGAGCTGGCTAGGATTTTATTTTGAGAGAGAATCGATAGCGTATCATTTTCTAGTATCTTAAGTTACTTAAGTTAACAATCTTGGATTCAAATTCTAGCATACACAATAAATTTTAAAGGTTCGTTTCTAGAAAATCATTTTCCTTGTAAAAGTATCAATCTTAGAGTATGTTTTTCTTTGTTTGGCATGTAATAGGAAAATATATAAAAATAAATATACATGGCTATACAAAAATTATGGTAAGTAGAGATAAATTAGTATTAATTAGTATTTTCTCTTTCTTCCAGAAAATAATTTTTCACAACTTCGTATTTTCTAAATAACTACATATTTTCTAGTTCGTTGTAACACATAAATTCCTTTTTTTAGTAATCATGTAGGTACGAGTTTTACTTTAAATTTCGTATAAAAAAAATAAGAACAAAAATATATATTAATTACGAGTTTCATCCATTAACAATTTAATAATTTATGTTTTATGTGTATGTGAAATTTTATTCATAGAATAAGTGAAAATGAGTAGGGTAAATTTTTAGTCATAGAGTCTAATAAAGTAAACAATAAAAATTTTATAATTTTTAGGGTAAATTTCTGAAAAAAAAAACTGTGTAAAATTATCAATTAGGAAAAGTAATAGAATTAATTCAGTTTATATTATTCAGTTGGTTGTATAAAGTAAATTATTTCATAAAAAATATATATTTTTTTTTCATCCATCATTTTTAATTTTAAATATATTTTATCAAAACATTATAAATAAATATATAAACTAAATAATTAAGTTGTCTAAGAAGTTCGAATATCTAGATAATTAAAGAAATTGGATTAATAAGAATGCGGCGGGCTAGAAAAAAAGAGGCCTACGTAAAAGTTGTTTACAAAGTGTTCTTTGTAGAGATAACATATGACAACTTGACATTTTTATTATATATTTAATTTTTTCTGACTTAAAAACACAACATCGTTTTCGAAGTAAAAGATTAGAAAAAGAAGGCTTAAAGTCCAAATTGCCCCCTCAACTATGCGTTGATATTCGATTTACCCCCTTAATTACAAAATTCGCCAATTCACCCCCTTAACTAATAAAAAGTCAACGAACTTATCCCTCATGCGTAGGCGATGGACGGGTTCCGTTAACAAGTGAGTCCAAGTGATTGCCATGTCAGATTTTCTAACTAGGGTAAAAAAAAATTGGGTGCAACATACGAAATTTGTCATTACTCCAAGGATGATAAAGAAGATAGGAATTGCAAAAGGATAAATAATGATTGATCGATTTCTAGAGTTGAGTGAGTCGCGATTTAAATTGCTGTTGATCAATAAAAGAAGAAGGAAGAAGGTTTTAATTTTTGGAAAATTTAATTATAATCGTTGACGAATGAAGTGAAAGGAGAGAGACAAATTTTTGTACGTTGAGCTCCATTTTTTTACACTGGTTACAAAATTTGACATGATAGTCAGTGGGACCCACTCGTTAACTGAAACCGTCCACTGCTCACGCACGAGTAGACCTGTGCAAACTACCTGCGGTCCGCAAAGCCCGTCTAAATCAGTCCGTTCTGGGTTGGGCTTAGACATACATATTTTACTTTAAGCCTAGCCCGGTTCGAACCCGTAAAAGCCCGAGTTAATAATGGGTTGGGCTTGGAATAACTATAAGACCTAGGACTGGTCCGGTCCGGTCCAGATAATTTTATAACATACACTTTTATATTTTTATTTGTATAATTATATATTACAGATATTAGATATTCATTTTGTTTTTGTGAATATTATGTTATCCCCTTTTGAATCTTTTTTTGCACAGTGGGGTTCAAGCAATATTGTATAGTTTTGGCATTTGGTGGGTTGGTGGGTTTATAATGTTGGGAGGTTTTTTTGGTTTTTAATACTTTAGATGGCTAGTTTATGGTCTAAACTCTAAATTATGTAATTATAATTAGTACTTCTCAATTTATAATATTATAATGAAATTTAACATGATTATGGTGGTTTTGATTATAATTTCTCTATGAATACTATCTGTAAATTAAATTTGTTTAATATAAGTTATATTAAAAAAATTTAAACATTTATTTGATGGACGGGCTGGGCTGGGCTTGGGAATGAGTTTCAATTGCTTGGCCCAGTCCGGCCTGCGCCCGATGTAAAATTAGTGCGGGGTGGGCTGGGTTTGGACAAGAGATTTTTATGTTAAATCTGATGTAGCCCGGCCCAGCCCGACCCTTGAACAGGTCTACGCACGAGGGATTAGTTCGTTGACTTTTTATTAGTTTAGGGTGTGAATTGGTGAATTTTGTAGTTGAGGGTATAAATCGAATATCAACGAATAGTTCAGGGTGCAGTTTGGGTTTTAAGCTGAAAAAGAAAATAAGTAAATGGGGCTTGTCTTCAACCTCAATTCACAGCCGCCATAGCCAAACCAAAATAATAGCAAGGGCAACCGGAGGTCAAGCTAGCGGAGCCTTCCGTCAACCGCCCTGCTACCCCTGCAATTTTGTCCATGATTTGATTACAACAAATTTTAGTCTTTCTTTCTGCCTATCCTTCTCCTCTCCATTACAAATTAGGCAAAGCTGACACCTAATTTTCCAATACTTAAAAAAACTACTTCTAAGAATCAACTTGATTTACAAGAAATTAATTAAAATGCGAATATTTAATTAGGAAAATTAAATCATTATGTAAGATCCTACTTAGTTTTTTTGTGGAATTTAGGATAGAGATGATTTTGACAATGCTTAATTTAATTCATTTCATTTCATTAAAAAGAAAATGGCCTCATTGCAAGCGGGGTGGAAAAAATCTAGCTCCAACGGAAATTTGCCCTCACCTGGATTAATTTCTCCACAGATGAGAATGGGGCGGAGATGGAGCCCTCTCCCTACCCGAAAAATATATTTTATATATATTACCTCTATTCTGACTAAAATTTAATAAAATCAAAAAATTTGAAGTTTTAATTGAAACTACATTTCATATATTAATACTTTTTGTGCATTATAATGAATATGAATGTTTAAATTTTATTTTTATGTTTAACTAATTGTTATTTACTTATATATTCGGTGGATTATAGTTTATAAATTGTATTCAATGTATTCTTTAGCATTAAGTAACTGTGCTAATATTTTTTTGTTATATATGTAAAATCATATTTTATTGTAAAAGTTATGGTTTTCAGACCCGAACCGGTCATCGAACCGGTGAAGGGATGGATTCATGGATTTTAGATTCAACCGGAATAAAGCGGAATCGAACCGGATTTAATAAATATATTAAAATATTAATATATATTTATTTTTATATTTATAATATATAAAAATTTGAACATTTTTATTATAATTCTTTAAGTTTAAACATTTCAAACACAATATAGTAATTAAAAAGATTAATTTATGAAATATAGTTACAATTAAATGTCAATTTAATTTAAAATAATATAAAAATACAACTTATATTTTATTTTAATTAAAAACACCTCAAAATAATAAATTAAATTTTTAATTCAAATATATATTTTTTAAAAACAGTCTGGTCGAACCGGAAAACCGATCCGGTTCATGGTTTTTCGGTTCGACCGAAAATTGACCGGTTATTGACCAGAGTGAAAACCGGACACAAACCGACCGGACAGATCTCCGGTTCTGGTTCAATCCGGTCCGACCAGCCGGTCCGGTTTCACAACTATGGTAAAAGTATTAAAGTTGACGGAAAAAAATATTATTTTAGAAAGAAAAAAAATTTGTAAAATGGGGAATGAGGATCCCCGTGGAATTTTAATCCTATGGAGGAGAGAATAAGAATTATTTTTTCTCTAGTTTATAGGAGAAATTTTATAGTGGACCGAGTTCATGTGTACCGTTCTAATAAAAAATTGACACGTAAGCAACATGAATATTGAAAAAATAAATAAAAAAAAACTTATGTGTCAGTTTTTCATTGGAAAGGTCTGCAACGGTTCTGCATAATTTCTCAGTTTATAGATGAGGATGAACATCTAGACGAAACGGAGACGAGAATCAGTCCCCATTTCTTCCTTGCAATTATATGTAGAATCATTTGTCTCCTCCAACTATTATGCTCAATTATACATGGAAGAGGGAAATGCATGGGCATGATAAGCATAAGAAAAGGTAGGCAGAGTGAAGCCAATTTAATAATATTAATGACCGTTGGGGAAGTTGGCATCTTTAATGCTCCACAACCCTTTACAATTTACACCCAACTTATCTACCTGTACCAATCAATGCCTCTCTCTCTCTCTCTCTCTCTCTCTCTCTAAATCACTAGAACAATTTTTTTTTTCCTCTCACTATTTTCTTGCTTAACTTTGCATGCACTTTTTGTGCATTTTCTTTAAAAGTTTCAAATTTCATGCTTTAATTGTTTATTTTCCCTCCAAAGTTGAAATCTTGACTGGAAGGAGAATTATATGTTTCGAAGGGCTAAGAATGATGAGGCTTCGTAGTTAACGACCCATGAATTAAGGTCGGTGTTCTATTTAATTTTGACTCGGTCCTTTTTTTTAATTACTACTATTGAAGTTTATAGTTGGGCAGATGAACAAACTCAGGCGGACAAAACAAGATTCTTTGCACTTTCCTATTTGGCATTTTCTTTCATATTCTTGAACTTTTTTCAGATTTATACTGTTTTGCTGCTTACCCTGAATTTGGGGCTACAAAAGAACATATATTTTCTTTGATTGGTTTGGTTTGAAATTATTAGTTTTGGTGTTGGTAAGAAGATCTACCAATAAAGATTGGATTTTTATTATCTTGAGAGGCGGAAACTTGTCATTTGAAGGGAGTTCAGATTAAGTCAGCAATACCCATATAAAAATCAGAGTTGGGTTTTGCTTAATCATTTGGAATAAATGAGGGAACTCTATTAAAACTATACTTAATTAGGAGTGAAGTATTTGGGTTTGATTTGTTATTGGTGAAGTTTGTTGATTTGTTGGTGTTTGGTTTTTTAGTAGAGAAAGATGGTAGGAAGTATTGAAGCTATGAATGTTCATCAGAATGGATGGTCTATTCAGAATGGTAATGGTCTGGAAGAGAAGCTTGATGAGCTCCGTTGCCTTCTCGGCAAGGCTAATGGTGATCCTTTGAGGATTGCTGGTGTTGGGGCAGGTGCTTGGGGTAGTGTTTTTGCTGCTTTGCTTCAAGACAGTTACGGCCAGTTTCGTGATAAGTTCCAAATTCGCATATGGAGAAGGCCTGGAAGAGCTGTTGATAGAGCCACAGCAGAACATCTCTTCGAAGTGATCAATTCAAGAGAGGATGTATTAAGGAGGTTGATCCGTCGATGTGCATATTTGAAATATGTCGAGGCAAGGCTAGGTGACCGGACTCTTTATGCAGACGAGATTCTGAAAGATGGGTTTTGCTTAAATATGATTGAAACGCCACTTTGTCCTTTGAAGGTTGTGACTAATCTGCAAGAGGCTGTTTGGGATGCGGATATTGTGGTGAATGGCGTGCCTTCCACAGAAACTCAAGAGGTGTTCGAAGAGATCAGTAATTATTGGAAGGAGAGGATCACAATGCCTATCATCATTTCTTTAGCAAAGGGTATAGAGGCTGCATTAGAACCTGTTCCGCATATAATTACTCCCACACAAATGATCAATAGAGCAAGTAAGTAGTTCTCAATTGTTGTTTTCGTACCATTTTTATTCACTTTGTGCATATTTTATAGTCCAGAAGTTGTTCCTTACTACAAACCTTTACTGTTTGTGCCGAGCAGCTGGTGTAAGCATGGAGAACATACTTTATCTCGGTGGACCAAATATTGCATCAGAGATTTATAACAAAGAATACGCTAATGCTCGAATATGCGGAGCTGATAAGTGGAGAAAGCCACTTGCAAAATTTCTAAGGCAACCGCATTTTATTGTATGGGATAATAGTGATCTTATAACTCATGAAGTCATGGGTGGACTGAAGAATGTTTATGCCATTGGAGCTGGTAAGTGTCTATTCTTTCTGGTTTGGATAAGACATTGGATAGAGTTTTGTGGTTGATGAATGATGTTGAAGAAATCCTAATATTATACATCAGCTGTCAAGATCGATCTATGTTCCTCAAGTTTTCGCATATTAAGTGCTTGATTTTTCTGTTTCTTATTAGATTGTCTTGTGCAAGCATCTGAAATGGCATTTCTAGCAGTTAATTCTAACAAAGTAGCGCATTTTTGGTCTTCATTTACTTTTATTTCTCCGTAGTTTCGGAAACAATCAGAGGAAGGTTCAGTTATTGGTTCAAGTACTCGATGCATCCATCTCCTAAAGTATTTAGTATTTGTTTTGGGACAGCGCAGTTCATAGGGTTAACAAATCTCCAATTAGCTGCCAATCTATGCTTATGAAAATATTAAAAATTACTTGTGAACAAATATGTAGCTGTAAATGTGCACTGCATAAATGCTTAACGCATAAAGTTGTTGCAACTAGTAACAATTTGAATTCCCTGGCTATGCCCTTGCCGACAATCATATATTCATGCTGGTCTGAATTTACTCGAAAATTTGGTGGCCTGTTTTTGGTGTTGATGATATTGAATTATCTGTCTATATATCTGGTCAGAGCGATAATCGAAATGGATGCTACTTGCTTAAAATCGAAACATTCTCTCAAAGTGAATCTGCATGTATACTCATTTGCAATCTGGTATCATCAGGAATGGTGGCAGCCCTTACTAATGAGAGTGCAACCAGCAAGTCGGTGTATTTCGCACATTGTACATCAGAGATGATATTCATTACTCATTTATTGGCAGAAGAACCTGAGAAGCTTGCAGGGCCTCTGCTGGCTGACACTTATGTAACCTTGTTAAAAGGTCGTAATGCATGGTATGGCCAAATGTTAGCGAAAGGAGAATTGAATAGGGATATGGGTGACAGCATCAGCGGAAAAGGAATGATTCAGGTGTTGTTTATAATTTTCCCACTTCATATTCAAACTTTGAACTGTAGTTCTTTTGATGCATCTGAATGAATTAGTAATCAATCCATAATTCATGGGTTTATTTTATGACAGGGTGTTTCTGCAGTAAAAGCTTTCTATGAGCTCCTAAGTCAACCAAGCTTGAGCATATTGGATCCTGATGAGAAGAAACCAGTTGCACCTGTTGAGCTTTGCCCCATCTTGAAAACACTCTATAAAATACTTATTTCAAGGTGAATTTCAACTTCTCATTGAAAAATTAAAGAGAAATGGCCTAGCTTAGGGCATTTCAGATTTATTCGATTCTTCCAATTTACTATAGAAGATCATTAGACTTTAGTTTTCTTTGAGTCTCTGTTGTTGAAAAAGTTCATGCTTCCATATAACAGGTTGGTTTGACCCTTTAACTTCGTTTCGAGGTCAATTTGCCTCAACTATGCATTTGGGTTTTCACGTTCAACTTGTTTTTTTTTTTTTGGACAAATTAGTTCAAAATAACATTTGACATCACAAGTATGCAAATATTCGTGTTACTTTTACACAAATTTAACTAAAAATGCTAAGTTGTGGACTAATTGATCACCAAAGTTTATTATAGACATTGATTCTCAGAGGCAAATTGAAGGGCTAAACCAACCATCATCTCTTAAGTAAATGCTAACATAATGGTTGTTGATTTTGAAGGGAAAACTCATCAGCAGCTATTTTGCAAGCACTGAGAGATGAAACACTGAATGATCCCCGTGAACGGATCGAGATTGCACAAAGTCATGCTTTCTACAGGCCTTCTCTTCTTGGTCAGCCATGACCCAGTTTACATTGCTTATAAAACTATTCATGGTAATACGATACATAAAACCAATTGTTATATGAACAGATCATACTATTTTTATAATGAAATACTGCATCATCTTTATCAACGTTAGGTAATTTGGTTTCATCTTTGCTTTCAACATTTGCTAATGTGGCAATGATTTGTTTTATATTATTTTTCTTGTGGATTGGAAAAGGCCAAGTTCGACAACTTATGACTAAAATTATGTTGTCTATGATTGAGCAAATGCTCCAATTCCAAACCTTCATTGTGTTGCAAAGTTGATAAAATTTAGTCACAATACATACAGCCTAAAAGTGCTGAATTTTACTCCATCAAGCACCCGTTCAAATAATATTTTTCGAAAAAAAAAAAAAAAATGCAAGCTTATGATCATACTTGTTGATACATAAGAATTGTACAGACCCACATCCTTTAATTATCTTGTATAGAATTTGAAGCTGCCGAATGTGAAATTTCAGAATTTTTTTTTCTCAACCTACAATTTGTGAATTTTAAAAATATCAGAAAAGATAACTGGCGCCCCTAAGACTCCATTCTCAAACCACAACATCCATGTTTGGGATTCTCTAACACAGACAGAAGAAGAACTTTGAAGCATTTCCTATTTTAGCTTAAGGAATTATGGTTTTACAAGTGTTCCAATGAATTATGTATTAAATAATCAAGTCTTAACTTACGAAGGGTATGCAGAAAAAGTTCACAGCAACATAAGATCTGTCAAAAGAAAAATATTGCATCTTTAATGATCGACCACAATATAATGGTTTGTGACCTTGAATCATAAAGACCTGTGGAATTTATACAAAACACAAATGTAAATACCCACCCACCCTCGTCACAACAGCAGCATATTCGCAAGAAAACCAATATTAATGGAAGGTTGACTTGCCAAAAACAAAAGAGCATGTACTGAGGGCATGGCATTAATGGATAATCTAAAAAGAGCCATTGCATCACATCCATGACCCGAAACTGTAGATTCTCAACTTTTATCAACTTTGCTCATATGACATCGTTTGATATTTAGTAATACACTGAATTCTTTTACAAGGTGAAAGAATAAAGTTGGAGTATCAGATTCTCAAGATCCTCTATTTTTTTGGCTAATAACCAAATCTTATCGTCTAAACATGAGCATACACAACCTTGCATGCATAGACTAATAGTAATAAGTAATTCCAAACTAACTCTTTTAATAGGTCAACTACAATTATTCTCTGACAAATTTTGTACTATAAAGAGTATTTCAGCAACTTTCTGTAATTGAACTTGCTTTAATAAATAAACTTCAACATAAATGGGAAGAATGTAAGTGAACTATTTTCTGAGATGATAATTCTAGGTCAACTTTACCTGTCACATCTTCTCCAGCTTGGCATCTCCTTCACGAACTGCCTGAACAAGATGCAAAACTCGATACTGGAGCTTGGCATTTTCAGCAGCGAGTCTCTTTGCCTGACCAAAATTGAAGGTAAATAGGTTATGTATTTCAAACCCAAATGGATTAGTGACTAAACAAAAAACTGCCCACCTTTTCTTGTTCTAAAGTTAGTTCTGCATTTGCAACTTCTAGCTTTGATTGAAGTTCAGTCATTGTTTTCAAAAGCTCCTCATTTCTAGTATCTGAATGATCTTCAAATTAGCATAAGCAGGAATCCTTCTATTGAACCAAGTAAATAGTAAATATTTAGTTCAGTGCCTACCTTTGTTACTTGCAAGTGCAGCTTCAATTCTTGACAACCGGTCCTTCAATAAAAAAAGAAAATAGGTAATCAGAACATGCAGAGAAGCACACACAAATAGAAAAAATATATATTCATGGCTGCTCAATAATTACATAGTGTGAAGAAAATCAGAACTGAAATAGAAAAAATAATTTAAATGCTTTTATGATAGAATTAAAGTAACAAAATATTAGTTTTAGGATTATAATAGAAAATACTAAAAGGATTGAAATCAGTTTCATGGCTATGGTGAATTTATAAATCAAATGATAAGATAATTAAATACTTATTACATATGGAAATAGCATTGTTAAGGGCATTTTTGCCAATATACATATTACCTATAGCATAATTATATAAATATAGAAAAATGCCATTAGGTGGAGATGATATCCATTAAAAAGCTAGCAAGCATTAAGAAAACTATGTATCATAGGGCATGTGTGTAACCTATAAGCCTTTGGTCAGAAGAAGATATACAGTGTAACACTTGAGACCAGACAAAAATGTCATAGAGATCTTCCTACTTAGAAGCTATGAGAAAATCAACGTTCCATCTTCATAGTAAGGTGTGTGAAATGGTTTGGGAGATCAAAGAGGGCAAAGAAGATCTACTTCGAGTTTCAACTTACGTTCCGGAAAGAACAAACCAATATCAAGAACATTTACAAAGCATATTGAACAAGCATCAAAAGAAGGGGAAAGTTGTTATTACAACAAGTCTGCAATAATATTTAAGTCCTATGAACCGAAGAAAAGTATGAACTTCAGTATAAATATGGGGGAACACATTAGATTAACCAATCCGCACAAAATACAATGACAGGAAAGACAAGCAAGATGCAAAAGACAAACATGAGACATCTAGTTACCCTTATTACATTTGTATGAAAGAATGAAGATTTCAATATTCTTGAAACTTTACAGGAAATTATAATTTGAACCATGAAACAACATAATCTGAAACAAATTCAAAAATGTGGAAAAGCAAAGTTGACTGACTATGAAGTTTTTCTCCCTTGGAGAATAATGGAATGAGATGAGATTAAACGCAGAATAACAGGAGAATTTCAGAACAATCTAAATTTTTAATAGCGACTCAAACTCTATTATCTATTTGAAAAGATAAAGCAGGAGCTCGAAGGATTTTTGTGTCTGTGTTTTCCTTATCAACCTTCCATATCCGTGCAACAGGTTAAAACAAGGTAGCTCCAAACTCACTTCTTTTTCTCCTTCTACATTCCAATATTAAAAAAAAAAAGGGTTTAAACTCCAAAGCAGAAGGTGCCAATGACGAAAAATTATCTCAAGTTTCCAAGACTTGATCTTCAACACCCATTAAAAGAAGGATCATCCCTGAATAATATTTCTTGAAGAGTTATATTAAACACTCATGATGATGCACTCAAACAAACAATCTTCCTCAGCGCAAAGCCTAGAGGCTTGTTTTTCCATTCATAAAAAAAAAAAAAAGAAGAAGAAGAAGAAAAAGAAAATCTTCAAAATTTCATTCTTTAAGATGAGGAACCTCCTAGCACCTAATGAAAATTGAAATGTACAATGAGAATATAGGTTTGCCCCCAAAAGAAGGGAGAACAACGCATACTTGGTACTTGATTCAAGTTGAGGCCTGTTAAGTTTTCCTTTTCAACCAAATAGTTATACTTTGGGACAAGGGGATGCGTTCAGTTACCCATCACTCCAAATAAGCCATGATTCATTTTTTTGAAACCCAAAATCCTGGCAGATACTACCAGGAAGGAAACAACGGTAACGCTGACATTAACTCGTAAAGAAGCCTAAAACAATGCATATGAACAGTAAGAAGGTAGAAACGATTAAATTGGCAGATGAAATCAAACCTCAGCTTCAGAAGCTCTTTCGTAGAAGGGCTTGAGAACTTCTCTAACGTCACTTCCAGCTTTCTCAGTCTCTGATTCCGCCATACCCTTACTTACCAATTCTAAATTTTAAATTTAATTTGTGCCCTACGCTGCAAAGGCCGCAGCCTGCAAAAGCAAAAAGTTATTTTTGTTTTTTAAGAAAAATATAAAAACATTGTGTTTTTGTTATTTTCAATTTAAAGAATATTTTTTATAATATATCCAATTAAAAACCTTTAATGAGTTTAATAAAAAAATAATTAAAAATTAAAGGGTAAATAATCTACTAAACCCTAAATTTGTACATATTACATAAATTATTTACTTTTATTTGTATAAATATATATTATGGGTTCCTTATATTTTTATTAAATTTTAATCATCCAAAATTCATTTACTTTTTTTATGTTCATAAACGAAATACAAAGAACCAAAAATTACGCATATCAGCCAAAACAAAAAGGAGCAATGTGCTAAGTAACATTTTTCATAGTGATAATCTCATTGATGCAGCTTGCTCTCCACCTTGCCAACTAATGAGCAACCATATTCCGCATTCTAGAAAAAGGGCCAACTTGAACACATCTTAAGGAAGCCAAAATCTGCTTGATATCATAAAAAAATGCTACCTAGAGGAGAAATTAATTGGAGCAACAATGTACATTGGAGGCCTCTGTCTCAGCATGAATGAGAGTAAACTCGTAGTCCACAGCCACCTACACAGCAAACAAAAATGTCAGGCACTCTCATTACTTTGTTCACATTGCTAGACCACTGTTTCGAACACAAAGCACCATCACTTCGCCTGTGTTATTTCGGACCATAAAGTCAAACCCACATTGACTAATATTTAAATCAGAGCTAGCATCAGAATCAATCTTCACAAAATCACTCATCGGATACACTCACTTCGAAATAAACTTCGTAAGAACTTAACTCTCACCTGCACTAAGCGATTGTCTCCGCATAGGTAAACTTAGAGGGTTTTCTACTTGACACTCCTCTAAGAAGGACTCCACATGCTTCAAAAGGTTGCAGTTAGAGATAAAATTGTTGGTGTGGAGAGCTTGATTTCTCCTGAACCAAATGAACCACTCAAGCACACAAAACCACATACACTTCAAGTGAGATAAAGAACCTCTAATTAATTCAACCAACTCCAAAAATAAGTGAGCTCGAATTTTCTAGATTTTTTAAGAAAAAAATACTAAATAGAAATAATTTTAATTATTAGATTATTTGTATTGCTTATTATATTTTTTGCTTTGATTTAAAATATGTTCATATTAATTGTTTCACATGCTAGCATGGTTTTCAGACCCGGACTGGTCACCGGACTGGTGAAGGGATGGATTCATGGATTTTGGATTAAACCGGAATAAACCGGAATCAAACCGGATTTAATAAATATATTAAAATATTAATATATTTTTATTTTTATATTTATAATTTATCAAAATTTGAACATTTTTATTATAATTCTTTAAGTTTAAGCATTTCAAACACAATATAGTAATTAAAAAAATCAATTTATGAAATATAGTTTTTATAGTTACAATTAAATGTCAATTTAATTTAAAATAATTTAAAAATACAAACTATATTTTATTTTAATTAAAAACAACTCAAAATAATAACTTAAATTTTATATTCAAATAATTAAAAAAAAAACAGTCTGGTCGAACCGAAAAACCGATCCGGTTCACGGTTTTCCTGTTCGACCGACCGGTCCGATCGAAGATTGACCGGTTGTTGACCAAAGTGAAAACCAGATAGAAACCGACCGGTCTGACCTCCTATTCCAGTCCGACCAACCGGTCCAGTCTGGTTTTCACAACTATGCATATTAGTGTCAATAGTTTAGCATAGTCTTATGAACACTAATTTTAAAATCAGTTGATAACAAACAACTAGCAACAATGGATTTTAAAATTAGTTAAGTGCTGAAACAAACAAGCCCTAAAATACTAAAACTAGGAGATGGATTTTGTAACATCCCGAAATTTTAATATTACTATGATTAATTTAAATATATATATAGGAGAAAACCTCCAAATTATAAATTAGTTATCTATTAACTATTTGAGGGAATTATATTAAAAATTAAATATTTTATATTAGAATTTGAAGATTTATGTTAACGAGAATCTTTTTGGATATTAAGGAAATTACTGGGTGGTTCGAGAGATGTTAGGAAGAATATAAATGTTAATATATTTTGGAGTTGGGTGTCACAGATTTAGTAATCATTGCAATTTACAAATAATTCTATAGTCACACTATAACATTAAGAGAAAAAGAAATTTAACATAAAAATCTAAACTGTAATACATAAAAAAAAAAAAAAAACAAATTAAATGAATAAATAAAGTAATAAGAATGAGAAACTCCACGTTAAGACATTTGAGAAGTTAATATGAAATAAATCTGCCCATGGTCTCCAAGTTCATCCAAGCCCATTTGCCTTCAACCGAGTTGTACATACTAAAATTTAACAAACCCGATTTGAGATTGAGCCCATAAATACCCGCCTAATTTATGGGCTTAGATATCACAAATATAAGACCGGCCAATCCGCCTTTTTATATTATATAATTTATAATATTATATATATATATATATTATGTTATTATAATTTTAATATTAAAATATATGATTATATAATCATAATTTAAAAATATATCACCATTAGGCAGGCCGGATTGGATTTGAGATTTGCTTTTTTTTAGATCCGAGTCCGCCTAAATTATAGCCGGGCACTGACTCGGGCTCAGTGTCTCAACTCAATTAGTAATTATGATAATGGAGGGTATGATCAGCTTAATGGTAGAGATTAAATGGTGGTATTATAATGGAGGGTAAATTAGTAATTATGTAGTCGTCCCTTTCAGTAGCTGCTGCTCTGCTCTTTTATTTCATCCCATTCGCTTCAGTTTCGTCTCAACTCAACTGCTTTTACTGATCACTTCTCATTCTTTCTCTTTATCTCCACTTCTCTTCATTAAGCCCTAAATTTTCTCAGGTCTAATGTATTCCAAATCTTTCCTTCACAGATATTTCAGGTATTTTCTCTCTTCTCCTTCCTTGTTCTTTGATTTCCGATGAAATTTCTCTCATCTTCGCACATTTTTCTTGCATTTTTTCCTCACATTCTTCAGTCTTGTATCACTTTATGGAATTTTTCGATTGTTTCATTTTATGCGGTGGACTCCAAAAAAAAGTATAAAAAAATAATTCCATGCGCCAGGGTTTTACTTCAACTCAACAATCATTTCAGATTGTTCAATATGATTGCTTGATATATATATATATATGGTCCTAAGCAATAGAACGGAGAAAGAGTCCGTGTGGCTGATTCCATGTAGTGGTCATTTACAAGTAGTGGAATCGAGCACTGGTTATAGTTTCATTAATATGAAAATATTCTCTTCTGTTGATTTTATTGCTTGGAGCTGTCTTCACAAATTGTTACTTGATTTAGCAAGTAATGTTTTTGTTTTCTAAATTCTGATTCCATTTTTTTGTATAATATATGGATTTGTATTCCATTGGTGAACTTCATAACGCTTTGCTCAACCAAGATGGATTTGGGATTGTTACTTCCTCTTCGAGATCACTATCCTTGATACTCTGCTCCTGTAAGCCCTCTTTTTCTGTACTAAGAATGGAATTGTGTTTGTTTTTTCAGTTCAAGATAATCATATCTGGACTTCATGGATTGGGATCTCTGGAGTGCTTCATATGATCCAGGTCTGATGCAATCTATAATGCACTAGTTTTTCTTTTGGCATGTTTTTCTGTCTGCTCTTGATTTGCTTAATTTTCTTTCTGTGGCAGAAGAGAACAGTTTATGTACGCCCCTTGAGTGGCTGTTTGATTTTTGCTTTCATTATGGGTTAGGTACAGAAACGTCTCTACCAACACTTGCTTATGACTCTGCAAAAACAAAAACAACCAAGCATTATTCCCAACTAGTTGGGGTCGGCTATATAGATTCTTCTTTTCCATACTCTTTCTCATGTTTATGCTTCTTACTTGGTTTTTTAATTTTTTAATTCCTTTTTTTTTTTTTTTTTTTTTTTTGTTGAAGATGTTATCGAGGAAGATGCACTGAAAGAGAAATGCTGCATACAAGTATTGAGGATTTTGATCACAAAAGCAGACACTGAAATTGATGAACTTGAACAAGATTTGATATTCCTGCAAAGTGAACTGGCTTGGATAGAAAATGAGGAGTGGTCTGAAATAGGTTATAATGCTTTGACGGAGAAGATTGATTCTCTTGACACTTCAATGAAGAGTTTGAGGAATGAGGACGTGGATGCTGTTGAGGTTCATTTGTTGATGCATGCTCAACCAGTTGAAAGACTACATGAAATATTTCAGCCTCTGCTCAGCAATTATTTCTGCAAGAAAGATTTACAGGTTGTGTTTCTCTTACAATTGTTTTCTTAATTCCCTTCTTTGTGATTTAGTCTTGAATTTAATCATTCTGACGTACCCCGCCTGTATGACCGTACATTAGTTATACAACATTGTGAGTGCAAATGTGTTCAAGTGGATGCGTGCTTTTACAAATTTGCAACATCATGTGAGTTCAAATTAATGCATAGACATTGACAACATGAAGTTCTCTGCCCTGCGCTCTACCTTTCTGCACCAAATTTCCCTAGCAGACATACCTTGTGGTAAATTCATTAATGTGGTTCTCGTGCTCAATCAGAGGCACTTGAACTTTTTACCATATGATGTTTAGATCTTATAGATGAACACTTTTTCAGTTCCTATTATGCCTTACAACTTCTCCGCCCTGTAAAATATTGGACTTTGTTCTTCTTTTGTCAACGAACAGCCTAAGGAAGTTATTGATGTATGTTATTATCTTGAATTTGAGCTCCAATGCTTCTGAGAGAAGCTATGAAGGTAATGAAAAGCCCGAAAAAGTGGCAAATGCGGTTTCAAAGTTATTGTGAGGGACAAAATGAGAAATCTACTTCTATAGTAAAATGTGCTATAATACCTACTCCTTATTTTTGAAGCATCAAGTGGACTAAAGTTGGCAGTGCAAAAACTATTTAAGGTCCTGAAGCTTCTACCTTGCATTATGTTAACACTTATGTTGAATGATTGATGAGTATTTCTTATTTCATTTGTCAATTTATCAAGTATAAACTTCAAGTGAAACAGTAAAAGGGAAATCGTGTGCTTCTTCCTTGCTTTTGTATGAAAATTGTATATATCTTTGCATTATGATTGAAAAGTTTGCTTTAGTTGCCTCTTCCTGATATTTTGTTCAATGAACAGCCTGCAAATGCTGATGTCAAAGATTCCAGCTTTCATCCTCTGAAACTGGAGGCTGGTTTCTCAGCTGAGGGGTTAACGGCAAACAGTTTTTGTCCATTCAGTATACAGAAGGGAAAAGGTAGTAAAAGTGGTTTTGATTCAAAAAAACAAACAGTGATGCAAAATTTATCCTCAATTTGTGCAGATATGGAAAGACAAAATGCAGAAAACCTTGAAATTCAGGTAGTTTCTCAGGTTCCATTTAATATAGGTAAAAAAAAGTGTCATGGTAAATTGATTTTATTTTCTCCTCACAAGTAAACAAAATAAATAATTTTTACTTAGGAAATTGGATTTAGTTTTTCACTACAGCATTTTGAATATACATGCAAAATGTACAAGTAGTAATTGCTATACTAAGCCCCTTAATAAACTTCTACTCATGAAATGGCTAAGCACAGGCAGAAGCCTGCTTATAAAGGCTTTTACTAGATGAAATCACAATTAGACATGTGTATTTCCTGTAGCTTGTTAAGTGAGTTTTTGCGGTGGGTAAACAAGTAATAACTGCATCTGCACCCTTTCTCTTTGACATTAAACAGCCCACAAATGTTGGTGTTAACAATGCCATATCAGATGCTTCAAAACATGCGGATGACAGTTCCAATATGTTGAAAAAATCAAGCAATTCGGATTCACAAATTGCAAGTGGAGATGATGAAAAACATAGCTCTATATCTGCAGCAGGTTTAATCTCAGATTCATCAGTGAAGCCGATGGTGATAAAAACAGATCCTGGTGAAAAGGTCAAGGTACTGTAGCTATCACAGCTGCTTTGAATTAAGACAGCAGTTAATTGCATTAACATAGACTATGGAGTTCAGCATGGAAGGTCCAAAACAATAGGGAACAAAAATTGAGTTGAAGCAATAGGTCAAGTGAATTGCATGCTGCATATAATTGCATTAACTTCACAAATGGATCTCTCGACTGATCCTGACTTTTTGGTTTTGGTACTTTCCCCTAGAAATGAATGGCTTCCATACTAATGATAAAGATTTATTGAAAGCTTGTGGATCCTCAGTGGGACTCCGGCAACATGAAAAATTTGTTAAAAGCTAATTTAGAAGAGTTTGAAAATAAAGAACTCTGTTCTTGAACTATTGGTAAAAGCAAAAACATGAGTTAAGAATCCCGAAAGAAAGGAAAATATTCAAGAAAACATTAGGTGTGGTCTTTCTTTTTTAGATTGTTTGCTTCTGGTATGTTTTTTCCTTATGACATATACTTGAATACAGACACTAATGACTGGAAGCACTGAATAAGGATAAGTAAATGTGAGCTTCATTTGGTTGGTGTATTAGCTCTCTATCTGCTAATCGCCTGTGTCTCTTTGAGCAGGATGTAGTTTTTGATGAGGACGTTACAGCAGAAGAATTGAAATGTTTAAATGAGCTCAATGAAAATGGAAATGCTGATCAAGGCTTGTGTATTTCTAGTGACCCCATTTGCCAGGAAGGACTCTTTGATTTTACTTTGAATGGAACAGACGGGCCAACTACGAAAGAACTCCATGAAGGACTGTTTGATTTTACTTCGAATGAATCGGATGAGCCAAGCATGAAAGACCTGGAGGTTGCCGCCCCTGAAATAGCGATATCACTAAATTCATCTGAAAGGGCAGAAAAGAAAGAGAAAAATCCGATGCAAATATTGAAAGTTGTTGAAGCTGCGCTGACTGAAAAAGAAAGTTGTGCCTTAACTTTGCTTCTGGAGCAACAAAATAAGAAGGGGAATGATGCATTGATGGTGCAACCTAAAGAGGAAGACAAAAATATGCCTGAAGTTGAAACGAGTGTAATTGCTGCTCCGGAGAAGAAGTTAAACTCGAACGTGCCCCCGGATCCACCCCAGGATTTGCAGAAAGAGAAAATTAAGGGGAGAATAAATTCAAGTCAGTTAAATTTCCATCAAGTCGGTATTACTAGGATGATAGTCGATTCCAGTTCGTCTTTCGTTATGAAGGGTAAGAAACGGCAAAAATCTGTTGCCAGACCCGGTTCATATCCAGAGTGGAAGGCGATAAAGAAGGTGGATGAGGTTGTTAAGTGTGAAATTGGAGAGAATGGTGCTTCACCTGATGAAAAACAAAGTTCAGTAACTTTGCCATCGAAGAAAACAAAGAAGAATATGAATATTCCATTGATTTCAGAGCTTCAAAGTGATACAACTGAGGGTGATCCAACAGGCAAAGTGTTGTCAATCTGTGATTCGGGGTCAGAGTCGGTACAACCAATACCGCCTTATGCAATCATGGAGAAAATGAAAGTACCGGAGTTGCGGAAAATAGCGAAGGATCACAAAATGAGCAAATACTCGCAGCTTAACAAGAGAGAACTACTCCAAAGGTTAGCATGTAGAAACGGTGGTAACTAAAAGAAAAGCTGGAAATTGGTGTAAATAGGATAGGAGAAAGAGGTGGGGGTTGGGTGGTGTCCTTTTTTTCTTTTTTTTTGATACTAAGGTTGCCAAAGACAAGCCTAGCAAATGGCCCTTGTAAGTTGTAACAATTCACAACATATTATTAATTCGGAAAAGCTTTAGAACCATTCAAATCTCATGATTTTTTAATCTTCCCATGAATTTCTTGGATTAAAAACAAATTTGTGGCACTATTCCAAACTAATACCCAATATAGGGTGGAAACGGAACTAATTCCAATTTTGTGGTATTTTTGTCAAGGTCCACATATGAGAATGCCAAACATCATCATTTTTTCTGGTGGGCTAAGTCCGCTAGTCAAACCTATGGACCCAAGAATGTCTGCAAAAAAAAAAAAAAAAAAAACGGACTTAAAAAGTCCGCAATTACCATAAGCGGACAAAAATATCCGCAAATTTAAAAAACGGACTAATGGGTCCGCAAATAGAAAGAGCGGACATCTGCCACGTCCGCGTTCCCAAACAGCTGCTTTTTTGGTCTGCGTGTTCAGAAAGCGGACTACTGAAAAAGCGGATATTATGACTGTCCAAGTCAACAGTAAAAAGCTGATGAAACTGTAAGCTGAGGACCGTAAAAAGGTGGGATTTGACAACCCAAGGTCCGCCTGTCCGAAAAGCGGACTGCTGTGTCCACATTTAACACATTCAGACTCAAATCTTGTCACCTATCCCAGCCGTCCGATCCGTCCGATGAAATTGATAATTAGGCTTCACCTGGTTTCTTCTTCTCTTCTTCATTTAATTAACCAATTTTCGTTTCCACTTTCTTCTCCTTCTTTCTCCCTTCTTCACCATCCATTCTCTCCTACCTTAGACAAAAAAAAATTTGATTCCTTAAATTTTTAACATTTTGAAAGCTAAATTTGTTCATGCTTCTATCTTTTTCAAGTAATTTTTCTATCTCTTTCAAATTATCAATTTAATTAATTTTTAGTAAGTTATTAGTAATTATAATTTTATTTTATATATATATATATATAATTAATTTATTAATTTTGTTTGTAATTTTGTTTGTAATTAGGAACAAAAATACTAGCAATATAACCATCAAATAACAGTTATTGTGAAGTATTCAACCCAAAAAAGGTAAATATTTAAATTTTATGAAATGTTATATTTTGTATTTTTTTAGAAATTATGGTATGAATTTCTTTAAATTTGTGTAATAATATATATGTGATGTATGCAAAAATGGAATATGTATATAATGTTCGTTTATAAATTTATATTAGATTTTACTAATTATAATTTTATATTATATTTATATATGTTTAATTAATTTATTAATTTTTTGTAATATTTATATAGGAGTAGCATAAGCAAATTCAAAACGAAAATCTTAGCACTACAACCATCAAATAGCAGCTATTGTGAAGTATTAAACCCAAGAAAGGTAAATATAAAAAATTTATGAAATTTTATATGTTGTGTATTTTATTCAGATTATGTTTTGAATTTATTTAAATTTGTCTAATAATATATATATGATGTGTGCAAAAATGGAATATGTATATAATATTTGTTTATATATTTGTATTAGATTGATTTTTGTGAAGTTAGTATATAAGACCATCTCCAACTCTTTACTCTAAATTTCCACTCCAAATTAAAATATTTTTAATTTATTCCTTTCCACTAACATTTTTATTATTAGTATATTCCTTTTTACATACAATTATATTATTCATATTTTTTAATAAATGCTTTAAAAAAACATTTAGTGTTAATAATATATAAATAATTGTAATTACATAATAATTTTTTAATAAATAAATAATTTTATAAAATAAAATCGTATAGGATAAAGTTAAAATTAACACATTAATACATAATAGATAATATATATTAATTAAACTGGAGTACAACCACATCATATAAATAGAATAATTTAATTAAACCGAATAACAAATAAATACGATAATCTTACAATAGTACATAGACATTATTCCAAATCACAAATACGTTTACACTAAAAAGACGATAAAAGTTAATAAAAAAAAAACGCAATACAAAGCAGTACATTATAAGCAATACAGTTAAAATAACATAACAAACGTAATTGAAATGTAAAAATAACACTTAATGATACAAAAATAGGATATAGCAAATTTTATGATAGTTCCAAGTTGTATATTTATTAATTTTTTTTTTTAATTTCACCATTTTAATTTATTTTTGATATTTTATCAATATTAATTTAAAAAATTTTAAGAATTTAAGAAAAATTATTAAAATAATTGAAGACCACAAATACACATATAAATTAAATCAAACACACAAATTAATAAAAACCATATTTGTGAAAACCGGACCGGAACCGAATGTCAGGCCGATCGTTTTGTATCCGGTTTTCACTCTGGACAACAACTGGTCAATTTTTGGTTCGACCATAGGGACGAACCGGACCAGTTTTCCTGTTCGACCAAACTTTTTTTTATACTTTTTTTTTAAATATAAAATTTAAGTTATTATTTTGAGGTGTTTTTAATTAAAATAAAATATATTTTGTAATTTTAAATTATTTTAAATTAAATTGAAATTTAATTGTAAGTACAAAACCTATATTTCATAAATTGAGTTTTTTAATTTACTATATTGTGTTTGAAATGCTTAAATTTTAAGAATTATAAGAAAAATGTACAAATTTTCACATATTATAAAAAAAAAAAATATTAATATATTTATAAAATCCGGGTCGATTTAGGTTTATTCCGGTTTAATTTGAAATCCATGAATCCATCCCTTGACCGGTTCGATAACCAGTCCGGGTCTGAAAACCATAATAAAAATACATAAGCGAAATACCATAAAATAAATAGACATTTTGAAAAAAAATAAAAATAAAACATTGAAAGAAAAAATGAAAAAGAAACTTAAATAAAAAAAAAACAAAAAAAGAAATTGGAATTTGGAACCCACCACCAAATTTTGGCTGTCAATCCCAATTTGGTGTTGGGTTGGAGATGTCCTAATGTTTATATGTTTCGAAAATCTTAAATATATGATATAAACTATATAGTTTGTAACCGAAATTTTTATTATATTTTTTATATATATATTTTTTTTATTTATGTTAGAATTAATTAAAAAAAAATCTTAATTTTATTTAAGATAATTTTTTATATAAATATATAATGAATGCTTTTTAATTTATGATAGAATAATGTCGACTTCATTACCAATATATATTCATTGGGGTGGTCAAATAATAAGGAATCAATTTGGAGTTGATTATGAGAATGGATATTGCAAAGTAATATCAATGAATGGTTTATTCAATCTAAGTTCATTGTTTAATAAGATTAGGACTGTTATGAATATACCAGCGACCGAAGATTTGATTAGGGTGCAATTTCGAAACCCAATTGCAATGAATGGAGTACAGTTAGTGTATAAGTGTTTTGATCTGTGTGATGATGATGATTTGAATATGATGTTGGGGATAGTCAGCAGTTTATGTCATAGCTTGTTCTGTATTGAATTATACGTCGAATGCAATCATAATACACCTTCTACACACACGAGGGATATAGCTGGACCTTCTAATTCTCAAGCTGTTGATTATGATGGTGGTCGTAGTGGTGGACTTGGTGGTTATGGTTGCGATGATGATGATGATAGCGATGATTATGAACCTATTGGTTTTAATGGTGGTGGTGGTGGTGGTGATGATGGTGATAGCGAATCTGATGGTGATGATGATGAAGAGGATGATGTTGATGGTGATGATAGTGAATCTGAGGATTCTGCTGATGCTGATAATGATCATGATGGGTTGCAGAATGAGGATGAGGTTGAAGGGAATTGTAGGGCTTCTTCTTTAAATGTTGATGACGCTGCATTATACAATAATTTTACTCCTACATTTTTCCCAAATATTCCCCAGCTTACCCAATTTGATGCATCAGCTATGACAATCCATGATATTGATGAAAATAGGAATGCTATAAGATGGGATTCGTCAATGGAACTCTCAAAGGGGATGTTATTTTATTCAAGAGAAGCAGTTAAAACTGCAGCTAAAGAATACTCTATGAGAATACAAAAAGAGTTTCGGAGTAGAGAGACAAGGATGAATACTATCACATTGGTATGTCATTATTATGATGAGGGATGTCCTTGGAGGTTACGTGTGACACTGAAGAAGAAGTCTCATCTGTGGGAGATCACAAAGTATGTCGGTGAACGTACTTGTCATGGGTTGAAAAGGTCTCAAGACAACCGAAATCTTGACACGGCCTATATGTATCCTGTCGGAACCAGACCGACGGGAGGAAAATCTTGGTTTTAATTCAATTTTATTTATTTCAAATTTTTATTATTATTCGTGTAATAATTTATCGTGATGTCTGGTCGATAATAAAATTTTAGAGAGTCGCCACCGATCGTGTTTTGGTCCGATTGGACACCTTAAATAACCAGAGAATTATATGGGTTCGTTTGCTAATTACGTGTAGGGAAGATAAAAAATCACCCTACCCCGCCCATAATTGGTACTAAAGTTGTAAATTATGCTATTGGGATGTATTTCTTTCCTCCTATTATTAAATGTATAAAGTTATTTTATTCTAATAAATTACATTTATTTAAACCCATAACATGGATTTAAATATTTATACACATGTTATATTTGTATTTAAATAAGTTTTCTTTTTTTTCTTTTTACCTCCATAACATAGACGTAAAAATACGTATATATCGTAGACCCAATAAAAGTGTAAAATATTTCCATATAATCACGTAAAGCATATATCTATAATCAGTGCTTAAAATTAACCGGGATTTTATAATGCCCATTATTAAATTAGCTCAGATTATTTTTATCATGAAATAAGGTTAACCTTATCAACTTAAATCATATTTTTATAACCATAGCATAGTTATAAAAATAAAAATTCCAAAATTATACATACACAAATTTATTTTATGTTATTTATTTATTTTAAAAATCTTTAAATTTTTATTGCCCTAGTTTTTAATTAACAAAAACTTACATATGTGTTTATATGAGAATTAAAAAAAACCAATTGGGCTGACCTTAACAAATACCATAAGCCCATAAAATAAGCCTAAAACCGAAAAAAAAAAATTTGTTGACCAGTAATTAGGCCCAAAACCAAGCCCAACTCGGATTTCTAACCCAATGGGTATTGTCCATGGTATAAAAGCCAAGTTTCTCATTCCAAACCCTAAAATTCATTTTCACCAGATGCTTCTTCCTTCTTCAAACTCTAAGCCTAACCCTAACTCCCCCAAATCGGCCGCCACTTCTCCTCTCTTTCCCGGCCGCCCCTCTTGTTTTCGCCGGCAGCCCCTTCTTTCTCTCGGCTCACCCTAAAAACCGGTCTCTCTCTTCTCTCGTTCTCGGCTGCTCCTTCCATTCTCGCCGGATTTTCTCTTTCGGCTTCGCTCTTCACCGGCCACTCTCTCTCTCTTTCGCGATCTTCGCCGGCCGATCTCTTCCTTCCTCTCTCTCTCTCTCTCTCGTTTTTTCTGTTTTTCGCTCCTTCACCTTCGCTATCTCACTGCCTCTCTCTCTTTCTCGTTCTTTCTGTTCTTCGCTCCTTCATCTTTGCAATCTCACTGCCTCTCTCTCTTTCTTGTTCTTCTCTCTCTCTCGCGATCTGGTGGTCAGATCTGAGGTGATTCATCCTTATGCTGGTTGGGTTTTTATTTTATTTTTTTATTCTTATTTTTGTTGTTTTTTTTTGTTGTTGTTTAATTTCTAACATTTATTTTATGATTTACAGGTTTTGAGAGATGGCAAAACTAAGCCTGGTTTTGGTTTGCTTGTTTTGGCTAAGTCTCTAAACCCTCTTTTTGTGACAAGCATGAGTATATAATGAAAAATATACTCTGTTTATTTGAACTTACAATGGCCTCTTTACACATACATGAATCTGATGTGCCTTTAAACTTGGATTTTGATGTTGGTGAATGGCTTTTACATGCTATGTTTGGTGCTGGAATTTGATTAAAAGAAATGTTTGCATGTTGGAATGGGACAGGAATAATGGCTTTGCTATGTTGCTGATTTGGATCTTATTATTTTATGTTAATGAATGGCCTTTGTTGGGTTGGGTTTTCTGTTTGTGAAAGATTATGCTTAAAAGGGGCTGTGATGAAGAGGCAAAAAAAAAGACATTTTTTTTAACCATATGGTTTTTGTTTCTCTTAGTTTCTGGACACAAAAAAATGAGTCTTGCATTCAGCCACCATCTTTATGTTAGGCTAATGTGGTTTTTTCTTGAAATTTATCTTTTTAAGTTGAAACCTCTGGTTTTAATTTTGAGATTAGGAGGTAGAATGTGAGGCATTTTTATAGTGTTCTTTGAGGCAGAGTATACCAAAAATCATATGTGTTTTTATGATTTAAAAGAAAGTAAACTTCTGAGCCCACTTGACTAAAGTTATTTTACTTGAATTTACAAATTATGGGAACCATTACTCTTCTGTTAGGGTTACTAATGTGAGCTGTGGTCATCACATGACCCTAGCTCCATTAGTGACAAATGCAGAATAAAATGCTATTTGTTGAAATGATTATTCAGGAATGAAAAAAAAGAAGGTAATAAAATTCAATTGTTTGCTGGAAATAAACACTAAGTATTGGTAGACTTACTTGATACTTGGATTATGCTGAAAACTGAATAGCTGCTCTTTGGATTGCAGGTATATTTTGAAAAGGGAAAATTAGTGTATCAGAGGTTGAAGAAAGAAAAGAAGCTATCTTTTTTCTTTACTGAGCTGCCTTTTATAGGCCTTAAAATTACTGTATAACTGGACTTGAGTGTAATTTGATTTTGTATTTTCTGCCTCATTTGGTTTGTAACCAAAGGAAAAACACTAAAACTTTGGAAATTGGCTGTATTCAGCCGTGAACTTTTCCCCTGTAATTTGCTTTTCTGCTTTGGCCATACTTTTGGCCATGCTCTGAATTCTGCCCTCTTTAGTCTGTGATTCTATATTTTTTTATATATATATTTTTTAATTTATTTATTTATTCTTATTATTGTATTATAGAGGGCCCATTGGATAAAAAGCCCATTTGACTAGAAGCCCAATTAATTTCTCTTGTGCTTTCTGTATAAAATATCAATCAAAAAAAAAAATATATATATGCTTGTTAATTATAATTATTGGAATGACAAAATTGATTCGGACAAAAATCGGGAATCTACATATCCCATAGTGGAGGCTATGATTAGGGAGGATCCCTCACTAAAGGTAAAGGTCATTGTTGCAAACTTTGATGAAAGATATAAGATAAAAATCTCTTACAAGAAGGCATGGTTGGCAAAAAATAAAGCAATTGAGAAGATAAATGGAAGTTTTGATGAGTCATAAAACCATCTTCGCCCTTGGCTTTATGCTGTAACCGAAATGAACCCCGTCTCAATCTACCATATTAGTGAGTCTAATCACTTTGTCAATGGTCGATTTGTGCCAGGAGTTAAATGTTTTGAGCGTCTTTTATTGATTATGAAACCATGCATTGATGGTTTCAAACATTGTATGCCAGTCTTGTACGTTGATGCCACTTTTCTAACTGGAAAGTATAAAGGTGTAATACTAGTAGCATCAGCACTTGATGGCGATCGAAACATATTTCCAATAGCATTTGCCATAGCTGAAGTTGAAAATACGGCAAATTGGGAATTCTTCTTGCGTTGTGTACGAGATTTTGTTTGCCCAGACATGCCCGATGTTTGTGTCATATCTGATAGGCATGCTGGAATCTTAAGAGCTATGGGGTCTGAAAAATGGATTATGGCACCTCATCGATTCTGCATTCGCCATCTAGCAAGCAACTACAATAAGCAATTCAAAAATGAAGAAGTTAAAAACTTTATCATCAATGCAGGTATTTAAGAGTATTGCTTTTTCAATTGCCGTAAACCTAAACCATAATGAACAAGTTATACAATTGTTTAACTCATTATGCTTTCAAATATGTTTTCATGTTTTTTTATCATATCAACATCAACCTCGGAAGTTTAATCGGATGATGAGGTTGCTTGAGGAGAAAGAACCTTATAGCTTTGAATGGTTGGATTGGGTGCTAAAGGAGAAATGGGCTCTCGCTTTTGATGGTGGTTGTCGATGGGGTAGTATGACAACTAACATTGCTGAATCAGTAAACGGATGGCTGCTAAAAGATATTCGGGGATTGCCAATAACAACAATGATGGAAAACCTGTTTTAAATTGGTCGATCGTTTCGAAAAACACAGACGTGAAATCGCAGCCCAAATGCAAAAGGGATTCTCATATACTACATTTGCAATAGAGCTATTGAGGACAAGGTTTGAAAAGGCATCTGGACATGTAGTACAAAGCTTTGATTCGAGGAATGGTGTATTTGAGATTAAAACTGCCCGATGGAATTCAGCAAGGAATGGAGGACACAAGTAAGTGGTCAATTTGAAAGAAATGACTTGCAGTTGTCGAAAGTTTCAATAATTGAGAATACTATGCTCCCATGCCATTGCTGGGTGTTTGGCATATGGTATTGACCATAGACAATTTATTCATCCAATTTATAAATTAGAAAACAATTTGAAACGTTGGTCAACAGCATTTATCCCACTTGGAGAACGTGACTTCTAGCCAACAATCGATGGACCATCACTTGTACCAAATCCGAATTTGATGAGAAAGAAGGGTCGACCAAAAACAACACTAATTCAGAATGAGATGGATTGGAAAGTTACCGGTGCTAACACCACCAGTTTTTGTAGTAAATGTGGCTTACCCCGGTCATAACACTAGGACATGTGGGCATAGTTAAATATGTTGTAATTACAATGAATAATTTGTAATGGATTCTAATATGTTAGTTGGAATGCTTGCTACTATGATAATGTGTGTTTTGTTACTATATTGCTTTAATAGTAATACACTCAATTGGTAAACCTTACTAGTATGTTGAATTCATAATGTGCATCTTTTTATTATATTGACATCAATTGTTTGTGTTTTTAGGTATGTCAGGTAATCCACCACCACAGCGAGCACACATTGAGCCTGGGCCTATTGACCCTAGCGTTTTACATTCACAGAGATCACATAGATCGGAGGCAGTACGGTTCAATGAGGTGCAAATATGTCACTTTCTATTTACAAAATTGAACTATTAATTAAATAGTGTGTGATGAATTAAATTAATGTTAGTTATGATCATAAGTGGCATTATTTTATAAATTTATCCAAAATTTTAACTTCAAAAAACATTGTCCTCTTTAATATATTAAGAAATATATTAAGTTCATTTGAGTCTATATTTTTGTGTTATATTTGTTACTATGTTATTAATTAATATAATTTTTGGTCAATATATTAGGATGAGGAGACTACACTTACTTGCAGGAGGGACGGTACGATCCTGCGTGAGGAAGAAATTGATGATCGACTAGAACAAGTCTTGAGATAGACTGGTTTCTATGGAGTTGCACGGTTGGGTTTTTTTTCAGTTGGACCACCATCTCATTACTGCTCTAGTTGAGAGATGGAGACCGGAGACTCATACTTTTCATCTTCCCGAAGGTGAGGCAACAATTACACTGTAGGATGTTGCTATACAAACTGGACTACCAATAGATGGTAATCCTTTGACTTGCCCACTTCCTGCAAAATGGGTTGATGAATGTGAACGACTATTAGGCGTTCGTCCTCCTAGAAATGCCTTCAAAAAAAATATGCTGCAATTGAGTTGGTTGAATGCTAATTTTCCTGCTATGCCGGCTAATGATAATGAAGAAGACATAGCACGGTGCATCCGTGCATACTTGTTGCAACTTTTATCGGGCATATTGTTTAGCACAAAAATATCAGGTTATGTCAACCTTTTATTTCTACCTTTGTTGGAGAATATTGCAACAATTGGTCAGTATAGCTGGGGCAGCGGGTGTTTAGCATATCTGTATAGAGAGCTGTGTAAAGCCGCCCGACACAACACTGCACAAATTGGTGGTGCTTTAATTTTGTTACAGGTTTGGGCATAAGAGAGATTGAGAGATATATCGCCGAACCTACGGAGTGGAGTTATCACGCCTGGTTTACCACTTGGTCGGCGGTACGTATACATAACACTTATGATATATATGTATTAATGTATCAATTTTTTTTTTCACTTGTGTATATATATATATAGACAAATCATTGAAATTACAAATAAGCAAGAGAAATCAATTTTGCTCTCCTACTTTGTAAAAGGAAACCAATCTAGAATTCACATAGTGGCTACCGAACAATCAATAAAATACAACTTAGGGTATATGATGCCGAACTTGTGTAATGAGTAAATATAAATTAATTAGGGGCATGACTTAAATGGTACATCAGGATATAACACATGTTATACCATTCTATGAAAGAAAGAATCTAAACAAAATTGATAGGCATGTTTAGTATTCAAAATTAACTTCTGCATATTTATATTTCGTTGTTATGATATAGTTGTACAATTTTTATAACATGTTTACTATGTAAATTAATATCTCCTAATTAATTACAGATGGAGCACACCTAAGGATTCCACTGCTGTGCCAACTCATACTCTCAGACGATATGTACTTGATTTGGCTGACAAAGATTCTGTAAGTCATACAAATTAGGCATGCATTGATGTTAAACATTTATGACTAAAAATTTGCTTTGGAATGGTAAAATCATATTCATATATATGTAAACTTGTGTTGCTTATAGTTAACTTGGGAGCCATACACTGATGATATCCGGGCAGCATTACCGAAATATTGCTTTCAAGGAAATCAATTATAGAGAGCTGTTGTGCCATTGATTTGTATGCACATTATGGAATGGCATCAACCAGACAGAGTCCTTCGACAATTTGGTTTGCAACAACACATACCTGTTGCGCCCATGCAAACCAATGAGCTGCATGATATTGAACTGATTCAGGTTAAAGGTTCCATTATGAAGAAAATGGCCTACTGGGTCGCAATATGGAATAATAGGGGAAATTTGATATTTGCTGCTCAACCATGTGCCGAACCACTCCATTACCATTCCGAGTACATGTAATGGTATAGGCGAATAACAAGGAGACGGATTTCTGTTAGAGGTGCTGCACATGGTGCCACTGTAAGTCATTAAAATTGAAAATTCATGTGCTTAAGTTTTTTTATGCCCAACTACATAGTAATAATATATGTTATGTACAGGTTGATGGAATGGAACAACTGGCCTTGGTTAGAGATTTGGATGTTGTGCACAGGATAAGAAACAACATATGCGATGCACTTGGGGAGCAACGACGATATGTTTGGGGTTCCCCACCTCCTCATCCAGCTCCGTCAGCTACTTATCCGAATATTGATGTGGATGAAGAGGCACCTGTTGCTGCCACTGGTAGACGCCGCCAACGTACCACATCGAGGAGACGTGAGGTCACAAGACCAACTGATCCTTCTTGTGACATTGTGCCACATCCAGTATCCTACCATTCACATGATCCATATGGAGCAAGCACTTCACAACAATCATAACCAACACAGCAATATTCATCATGGGTTCCTAACCCATCATCTCCTGGTTCATTTGTTAGTCCAAGTGGTCCATCACAGTATGGGTTTAACACTTCTCAAAACCCATTTACACAATGGACTGGGTCGAGCCAATCACTTTGGGCTATGCCTAGTATGGGTACACCCCGTACTCCTTCTAATATGATATTTCCATCGTTTGCGTGGCCATCTTCAGTGGAACAGTGTGTTGGTATGTCGAGTATGTACTCTCAGCAACAACCTACTTTTCCATATTCCAACTTTGGAACAACATCAAATGTTGAATATAATCCATCACAGTGCACTGATCCATCGCAGCCTTCCAATAGAAGTGGACGTAATATTTGATGTTTCTTTTTAAACAATGTATAATATTTTTATGTTTTAGTTTGAAACTTATATCTTTGAATATTTAGAATATTTACTATAAATAATATGTCATATATTTTTTTAATTGTGCATCTCAGTTCCTTTAACTATGTATGTACAAATATTTTTTTTTACAAATAGAGAAAATTATTTTAAATTATACAATCAAATGGAAAATAAATTTTGCGAAATATGCACTTGTGTATTAATATGCTAAATCAATAAGTAATAAACTAAAGGGTCAGAATTTGAAATTTTTTTCTAGGGAACATATAAAACTTAATATCATAAATGTTTTTGTAATAACTTTGTTATACCAAAATTAATAAGTTTTTGTAACTTTTTATTGTTAGGATATTTATAAAAAGTGATTGCAGTTATCTTTTTTTAAAATAACATATAGTGATATATATATGGACATAAACTATTGCATTATATTTTACGTATTAATAAATGTATTGGAAATAATAATAATAATGAAAATTAGAGATGAAAGAATGATATTTTAAAATTGGAAATAGAAAATGATGATAATCACCTTTCTAAAGGCAAGCTCTTAACCCTACTTAACATTACAAAATGATGTTCAACGAATAATAAGATTTCTCATTACTGTCACAAGTAAATTTTTTTTCTCAATTATTTAAACATTAAAATGATGGGGTTAGGCGGAGAAGACTTTTCAATAATATCTCTTTGCACAAACATTAACCTTAAAGAAACATATTATAAACTCAAAAAGGGATACTTAAGGTTGGATTTGATATTTTTTTTAAGGGTTTCTTTTCTTTGTGAAGTATAATTGTAAATTAAGAAACAAAAAATGTTTTGAGCATTTGTTGTTACGACTACGTGTCAGAATTTAAGTAATGTCATGCGCATTTTTTGGTTAAATATCAATACTACAAAGATTGTAGCCTGAAGGAATTTTTTTTTTTAAATCAATGGTAAGATTTAAAATACGAGTGGTAATAAATTCTTTATATATTTATTGTATTTATTTCCCCCTTTTACTGTTATTAATAATACCACAATAGTAAAATTTTATATTTATTCAACGATTGTTATAATTCTAGAGTTCATTTATGTTCTATATAATTTAAGGACTTTACTAAAAATATTAACACTGAATTAGATAATCATAATACGAAATTACATTATAATATTAAATTACATTATAACACTAACAAACAAAAAACAACATAAGTTACAAAATCATAAAATTAAACTACTATTATAGTAATCTCCTAATTTTGAATTTAAAACCATTCCTAACGTTCACTTTATTACAATAGTCTACTGGACATATTGGCTGAGTTTCTAGAACTTTGTCAACCAATTCTTGGGGTAATTTAATACATTCACTCTCCTTCGTAATTAATATTTTTACCATATTGTCATAATCTACAGGTGATTCGTCAAAAATCTCATCAAATAAGCGTTGAAAATGCCAAGATAATCCATTTCTTAACATCCACATTTGTTCCCTCGTTCACACATCAAATTTGTAGCCAGACATTATTATGTCTTGCAATTTTTCATTCATATTTAGTAGGTACTCCAGTAACTTTTTCCCCCTTCTCATCCGAATTGCTTTTAAATTTTCTATTTTCTTCAATGCAAATTCCGGGTACCGTATACACTTAGGGATCAGTATTGTTTTAACCATCTACAAGTTGCATAAAAAAATTAACCTTAATTTAAACAATTCTAATACACATTAATTAATTAATTAATTAATTTACAACTTAAATAAAAAATTCTACATCACTACACCAGTTTTCTATTTTAAACTCTTGTAATAATAATAATCATAATGATAATAATGACAACAACAATAATAAAAAAAAAAATCTAAATAAAAATATAAATAAAAATATAATTTTACACAAAAAAAAAAAATCTACTTCACAACCCCACTTTTTTTTTAACCAATAACTTGTATTAATAATAATAATAATAACAATAACAATAATAATGATAAATATAAATATAAAATTTTACACCAAAAAAAATCTATTTTACTGGCTCAGTTTTATTTTTTTTTTCCAATAATTTGTAATAACAATAATAATAATAATAATTAAATTACAGCTATTTACTACCCCATTTTTTTTCCATAACTTATAATTATAATAATATTTCAAAATTTAATAACAATTTCTAAACAAAACTAATAGAGACATTTACTAACTATATAGTTTTATATCATATATTTAACATTTTTCAAACATATAAATATTATATACTAACTTCACAAAAATAAATCTAATACAAATTTATACACAAATATTAAAATTTTTACAAAAATTTTATATGTACTTTTTTTCTGTTTAATGCTACAATAACTCTGTTGTTTCCAATTTGATGATGATAATCCTAAGAAAAAATTACAACAAGTTAATTAAAAGTATTAAAAAAAATTAATTATATAAATATAAATATAAAATAAAATTATGGTTAGTAAATTAACTTACCAAGGAATGAGAAATGAGCTGAAGGAATGAGCTGAAGAAGGAGGAAGGAAGGCGTGAAAATTTAAAAAGAAGGGTGTCTACTTAAGAAGAAGCAGGTGAAATGAATAAAAATCGGACGGTTAGATTTTTTTTTTACTTAAATGATCGAAGGGTTGGGGTAAGACAGAATAAAGCAGTCCATTTTTTACAGATGCAGACCTCTTAGTCTGCATTAATCAAATGCGGACTCGATATTGGGCCGCATTAATCAGATGAGGACCATGGGTCCGCATTTGTCAGATGTGGACATATAGGTCCATTTTCTTTGAACGCGGACCTTATTAGGTCCTGTCAGCTCAGGGCCAAGTCCGCATCTGGAATATGCGGACTATTTTTGTCCGCAATTTTTAACAGCGGATACCTTTAGTCCGCTCTTCGGATTTTGTCAGGCCCATTTGTCCACTTTCATCAATTGCGGACTTTTTAAGTCCGTTTTTTTTTTGCGGACGTTCTTGGGTCTATAGGTTTGACTAGCAAACTTGACCCACCAGAAAAAATGATGATGTCCGCCATTCTCATATGCGGACTTTGACAAAAACACCACAAAATTAGAATTAGTTCCGTTTCCACCCTATATTGGGTGTTACTTTGGAACAGTGCCACAAATTTGTCTTTAATCCTGAATTTCTTCTTAACAAAGACCTCTTCTGAACCACAATTTACTACTAAATAGGGTTGTAGCCTATTATTCAACTTCCATTCAAAACAATTGCTGTGCTGTGTTCCTTTTTACATTTTGAAGAATCAGCAGCTTTCACCAACATAAAAGCTGATTTTAAAGAATTGAATCATGTCACTTTCAACGGTTGTATCAATAATATTGCATCCTAAATTAACAATTTTTTTTTCGTCATTTCAACGTATATATTGGATATGAAATTTAAAGCAACTCCAAATACAAATTTATAAAATAAGGATCCAAATTGTCAAGAAATTTTGTGAAGCTCGGAAAAGCTATCATATACCAGAAATTAATATATATATATATATATATCTATATATAATAAAAAAAAAGGATAAATAAATAATTTTATTCATATATGACTATTTCTTATTGGTTAAGTCCACTAATATAGAAGATTATAGTTTGTTATATTATATAATTCAGCTTTCTTTTTCAATTTTTTTTCCATGTATTAGAAAGGGAATTCAATATCTATGGGTTATAGTTCAGTGAACAACGCAGTCTAAGCATATGGGACGAAATTTAAATTTGAATTCCACTAAATACATCCAAAGAGAGGGATTATGAACCTTAATTGTGATTAATGAGATATCTGTAGTGTATATCTTGAACTTTGGATTTTTTAGTTGTACAAAATGATTTTATATTGTACTAATTTTCAATCTAGTACAAATATGATTGTATATTTTCTCCCCACCGACATTATCAGAATACAAACAGAGAAATAAATAAAAGATTGGTTTTATTAATAAGAATTGATTTAATGGAAAAGATGGGACATGAAATGGTAAGAGCAACATAACACCAGACACTAGAGTTTGATGTCCAAACTCAAAAATACCTTTCTTTTTCTGTTAACAAAACAATTATTTCTACGCATCACCGCATAAATTGCTTCACTCACTCTCTTCTCTCTCTCTCTCTCTCTCTCTCTCTCTCTCTCCCCTTCCGCCACCTATCTATTTTCCTCCAAATTATAATCAAACCCAAATTACTGTTATTTCGCCATTGATGAAGCTCAGATTAGATCACAACCCATAAAAAAAAAAATCCAATCACAATGTCGTCTTCTTCTTCTTCTTCTTCTTCCTCCTCCTCCTCCTCAAACAATCAAGCCATTTTCGTTGCCTCGCTTATCATTCTCTGGTACTCCTCTAACATTGGTGTTCTTCTTCTCAACAAATACTTGCTCTCTAGCTATGGTTTCAAGTACCCAATTTTCCTCACAATGTGCCATATGTCCGCCTGTGCTATTTACAGTTATTTTTCTATTGTTTTCTTCAAGATTGTGCCTCTTCAGGCTGTTAAATCCAGGCCTCAGCTCCTAAAGATTGCAACTTTGAGTGTTGTGTTTTGTGGTTCTGTTGTGGGTGGGAATATTTCCCTCAGGTATTTGCCTGTTTCCTTTAATCAGGCTGTCGGTGCTACCACTCCCTTCTTCACTGCCGTTTTTGCCTATTTGATGACTTTCAAGAGGGAGGCTTGGCTTACTTATGCTGCCCTTATCCCTGTTGTTACTGGTGTCATTATTGCTAGTGGGGTATGTTCTTTTTCTCTCCTTTTTTATTTTTGTATGAATTTGATTTGTGTTTGTTTCCCTTTTTTGCTGATTTTGATCTTCCAGATTTATGCTTGTGTAATGCAATGCCAATTTGATTTGGATCTGAGATCTGGTTTCCATTTATGTCTCTGTGCTAAATGGTCTTTTCCACTGTAATTAATACCTGTTATGATCTGTTTATAGTTGTTGATGTTGTTGCCTTTTGTACTCTGCTGGAGCTTCACAATTTTGAGTCGAAATGTTGAATAGACTGATATCTTTACAAAGAAGCCTAAAAACTATCACAATTTTAAATTATAGAATGTCTTGACTAACTTGTCTGTCTTATACTTGGAATGCATAAGGAAATAACAGAACTAAAAGGGAATATAGAAGATTTGGTTGTTGGTAGATACATGCCATATATAGCCTTTTTCAATGGAGTTTAAATATTTACACGGTGTCTTTGCTATTTACACGGTGTCTTTGTTTTATGTGATGGAACAATTGTTATTTGTGATCATAATCCGGCCAGACTTTCAACTGCCAATGATGGAAAATTTTGGTTAATGGAGTAACATGTGAATTTCAGTACTGTCAAATATTTACTGGGCGACGGCAGGAAGAAACTCATTGATCTGTGGAGTCATTTGTCTCTGACAGACGAAAGTGTAGCACAATTGTACGAAATCACCAATACGTTAAGATGAGAAGATTGGATGTGATGCTGCAACCTATTCTTTTGATGCCTCATACCTTCCCTATTTTTTATTCGAATTCATGTCAAATGGCTTGCATTTTTCTGCATCATCAGTTTAGTTCTTTCTATTCAGTATTGATCTCCAACATTGTAGAATGGTTTAGTTTTTCAGTGGGCCTATGGGGGTATGTCCTAACCTTTATTTCCACTTAAGAAAACAAGTTTAAGCTAATTTTCACAGAGCTAATGGTTGATCCGGCTACTGTATTGTACTCTTCCTCTTTGATGGTCATAGAGAATGTCTGTCTTTTGTGTCTCAAAGGAGATGATTTCCTCTACACCGTTTTTCCAAGTACCGATTCATGTATTTATCTTCTCCCTCACTCTGCAAAATCTCTTGATTTACTCTTGTATCTTTAACCGCGTGAAATTCATGGTACTAGCTTAAACTATTGATTGTTAGGACTTGGAATGATTAATTATTTATATCGGTTAGCTTGTGTTTTGTTGGATATTTTGTAGCAAGCATTTCAAGTTTCATTATGTTTTAGTCTTCCAAATTTGTTTGCTTTATCAAACTTCGCATGCATTAAAAATACTTAGTTCTAATTACAGCAGAAGTTGAAGCTTCAGTTTGTTTTTTTGGTGCCAGGGTGAGCCAAGTTTTCACTTGTATGGGTTTATCATGTGCATTAGTGCAACTGCTGCAAGAGCCTTTAAAACTGTACTTCAGGGAATTTTGCTTTCTTCTGAAGCGTAAGTGCATTTTTTTCCTTTAAATTGATTATTGTAATATATTTTCTGTTGATTATTTCGAAAACTTAATTTTGTCTCAATATGAAATTTCAGTAGTCCTTTTTTCTTTACTTCGCTCTCTCTCGCTCTCTCTCTCTCTGTGCATGCAATTGAACATGGAGTTCTGAAATGAAAGATTGGTTAGGATGTTTTTCTTTTTTTATATGTTAAAAATCAAAAGACTTATTAATAAGTCGATGTCTTACTCCATGACTTTTAGGGAACAAAAGCCTGACACAAAAGATTCGGGTAAACTTAGATATCCTTTTAGACCCCAATAGAACCCCCATCATTGATTTAAGACCTTTAGTGTCATATCTTAGTCTTTATAGTCCTCATAAACACATCAATATTGTAGGTGAAAACATATGGTCAAAGTACATATGTCATTATTTCGCGACATACAAGATGATTTAATATGAAAATAAATTTTTTCATCTATAAGTAGAATTTTTTTTATTCATAAATTTTCTACAGTTGCAACTGATAACAATTAAATCCCATTAGCACTTCCAATTTGTGTTTATGGCAGAAACTCGTGTCCTCAAAGTCATCAACAAACATGTGCTGTAATAGCTGGAGGATCATAAAGTCTATGGAAATTATTTGTGATGACTAAAATAACAAAGAAATTGGATTTGAACTGAATGCTAATAAAACAAAATACAATGTCAATAGAAAAAAAAAAAGTTTCCAGAGAAATTAATTAGATTAGTGTTATATTGGTTGCCACCTTATGTTCTCCTTTGCATTGCAGTGAAAAATTGAACTCGATGAATTTGCTGTTGTATATGTCCCCAATTGCAGTTTTAGCATTGTTGCCTGCAGCCCTTGTAATGGAGCCCGGCGTCATCGATTTTACATTAACTCTCGGAACAGAACATAAGTTTATGTGGTTACTGCTGTTTCTTAACTCAACCATGGCCTACTCAGCTAATTTGACCAACTTCTTGGTTACTAAGCATACAAGTGCCTTGACTCTTCAGGTTTGGCATTCTTTACATTCTTTGATTTTTTTTTTCCCCAAGGTGGTTTTGGTTTGAAAAGCTGAAAATTACTGAAACCATGTTATTATTATAAAGGCTGTTTTCCAATCATGATAGGCGTCTAGTCTTGCATTGATTGTGATCATGTATAGTGTCTACTCCTCCCGAGTTTATTACCGTTAATCTTACAGTCAGTTCCACATGTCATCTTCTTCAGCCTTCAAATTGGCATTATCATATTGCTTACCCTTTTACTTGTCAAAAGTTTTAACATTTAAACTTCAGTTTGGTGACATTGGCCCCGGTACTTTGACAATTGTTGAAATTTAGCTCCTACCGTCAATCACACATCGTTGAGTGGCATGTGACATAAAGGCTTAAAGCTATATGAACCACCTGAACGGGGTGTGTGGTGCATGCTTGATTGTTGGGCTGAATTTCAAGTATGATTAAAGTAATCTGATGTCGAAAATTTGACAACTACAGGTTCTAAAACTATGATTTTGCCTTCAAATCATGGCAACTTGAAATTTACTGCTGATGTTTATTTCCAAGATTGTGATTGGGAGAAAGGGAGAAAGTTACATTTCATTGATTTGAATGTTTTGTTGGCGGGATTTATGAAAGCAGGCATTCTTGTGAAAATGATGTAAACTTGGCGTGTCTTAATGATGTGGATGAATATGATAAACAGGTATTAGGGAATGCAAAAGGAGCTGTAGCAGTTGTGATATCAATAATCATATTCAGGAATCCGGTAACATTCGTGGGCATAGCGGGATACACAATGACAGTACTCGGGGTAGTTGGTTATGGAGAAGCAAAGAGAAGGTTTAGATGAATCATTTTTGTGGATCTGCCAAATTTTTAATTTCCAGGTGGTAGAGGTTAGTGAAATTCTGTGGGCAATGATCATACCATTTTTACTTTAGATTATGATTTTGTATTTAATATAAGCATAATCAATTCTGTTATGATTTGGTTGTGAGGAAATTAATTCTCTTTTTTTTTCCCAATCTACATTTTTGTTGTCACACAAATCCTATGGGACAATTCTTGGTATGAAGGCATTGAAGAGCCAGCCTCATACATACTTACCCTAACTGCCATTTCAAACATATTTTTGTTATAATGTTAGATTATGGAGATATTCTTTATTAGTGTTTGATTTTGTTAATATTTAAATGAAATTTGGTTTTATCTTTTTTATTCTACAATAATTATATAAATTTTTTGAAGGGATAGATATTTATCTTATGAAGAATAATAACAATTACCATGAAATTATAAAATGTGTTTTAACGATTTCATTGTGCATTTTTACTCTTATTTTCTCGTATTCATGAGATTAAATAATTTAACACGTATTTTATTAATCATTCTATTATCCAGTAACAAAACAGTCTTGCTAGTGCATGAATTCATTATTAATAGATACTAAAATAAATAATTTCAATAAAAAAAATAAAGGCTTTCGATTCTTTCAGTTAAATTTTTACTGCAAAAATGTATATATTATTTCTGAACTCATCAAATTTTACTGACAGCATGTTATATAAATTATTTCTAAAATCATGTAAATACTAGTTTAGAAAAATGGAAAATAAGTTTTTAAGTTTACGACAATGTGAACATTTAATTTTATCATTTTAACACTTTTAAATTGGAGTAGACAAAAATTACAGGTACTTAATTGGATAAAAAACATAAAAATAAAACTTCTAATCTATTTGTATCTTTAGTTATTTCTTTTCAGTTTGGATGGATTCCATGCTGTGTATATGTTGCATGGTTTTAGAACCGGAACGGTCAGTAAACCGGTTAAAGGATGGATTCATAGATTTTGAATTAAACCAGAATCGAACTAGATTCAAGAAATATATGAAAATAATAATATATTTATATTATTTATATTTATAACATATGAAAATTTTAACATTTTTATCATAATTATTTAAATGTAAGGATTTTAAACACAATATAATAATTAAAAAAACTCAATGTATTTAATATTCTTTCCGCTCCACAAATATATGTAAAAATGTGTCAGCAATAGAATAAGAAAAACATTAAATACAATTGGTATTTTACCAATGTACCCTCAATTAATAATGTGATTTAATGCATAATAAATTTAATTTGTTATAAATTTAGTAATTTTAAACCATAATAAATAGGGATGATTATGTAAAAAACCCTGTGGCTACACTTGCTTGCAAAAAAATCCTAGAGGTTTCGGTTTTTACAAAAAAAAAAAAATCCCTGTGGTTTGCGACCGTTAACAAGAAAGGAATTTTGGCCTAAAACCGTCAAAAATTGATGATGTGGCCGGAAAATTTTGATGACGTGGTAGAGAAAAAGTTGCCCCGTGTTCAATTTTTGACGGTGTTAGGCCAAAATCTATTTTTTGTTAATGGTCGAAAACCACATGAATTTTTTTACAAAATACGAAACCTCTAGAACTTTTTTACAAACAAGTGTAACCACAGGGTTTTTTGCGTAATTATCCTTAATAAATAAGGGTAGAATAGGAAAGTATGGTTATTTGTAGTTAAGAGAGGAGCTGTGGCTATTTTATGGAATGCTAAAAAAGTGAATTTTTGTCTATATTCATGAGATGGAGTAATTTTTATAATTATAATTAAATATCAATTTAATTTAAAATAATTTAAAAATCAAAATTATATTTTATTTTAATAAAAAAAATCTAAAAATAATAACCTAAATTATTAATTAAAATAATTTTCTTTAAAAAAAAAGCCTGATCGAATTAGAAAACCAGTCGGTTCATGGTTTTTCGGTTTGATCGGTTGGTCCAACCGGTTATTGACGAGTTTTTACTAGAGTATAAGCCGGCTGAAAATTGATAGGACCGACCTCCAATTCCGATTGAACCTGGTCTGACCGGTCAGTCTGGTTCGGTTGTCATAACGATGATATTTTGGGGGAAATTACCAAAAATACGTTAAATTTGAGTTTTATTTTGTGCGTATAGGGGTGACATTCATTAATACGTTCATTTATTTATAAATTTTCCTTTTACCCACTTCCTTTCCCCCATGCTATTCTCTATGTTCTTTTATATTTTTAAATTTTGTCATTTATCTCTTAGTCCATTAATTTTTTCGCCATACCACTTTAGAATGTTTTTATCATTTGTTTTCTTTTCGAAACGAGATAAATGAGAATGCTAAATAAAAGCATGTTGGTGTATGTCATACTCTAGATAATGTAATCAGATATTTTGTTATAAGAGGCATAATCTATTTTGTTAATTTTTTGTGCAATTAATAGTAAAAGAGAATCCATTAACTGATGTTTTACTCAAATATGTCAATAACGTTCTCCGAGCAGTAAGACCTTGAGTAGGGAAAGAACATCAGTTATAAAACTATTCCTAATCTGTTAAAGTCATGAGAATGATTTTAACTAAAGACTAGTATGTATATTGATTGTATGGTGGTGTCTTATCGACTATTGGATATGAAATGTCAATCAAGAACATGGGTACATGTTAGGCTACATGGTACTGGATCAATCCGATTTGAGAACACCACATGGTCCCTAAAACATAAGTGGTTTGCATTAGATCCTTAGACCTTATATTCTTATAGCCCTAGATGTACACTCACATGATTTGATGTGCACCTAACAGACCTATGACAAGGTGCCGAGGATGGATATAATTGTGTATGCTAGTGACCATGGTAGGGCTAGTAGGGATGTGAAGGGATATGCTACTCAGTTAACTCTAAGAAGATGTCATCCTCCACTTGATGAGTATGATTGATAAGAGTATGATTACACCCGAATAAGTGCGATACTTATTCATGAACTTCATTCTACTCTATATCAAGAGATATCCATGCAGCTATAGAGGGTGACATTACCACGCCTCTTGTAGGACACCGATATCACTGCTAGAGGATATAGAAGTTACTACAGGGTTTATGCCTCACATAAGATTGATGTCTTCGTCTTACTTGGGTAGTTACAATGGTTTGCTAGAACCCACTTGCAGCTTGTGGACTTTAAGGTTTTGGACCCACTACCAACATAAGACGAACACACAGGATCGCACACAAAGATGTCTGAACGAAATTGTCACAGACTTAATATATATTGGTTATATATTATATGGAGCTTCATGTTAATTGTATTTATAGACTTTATGGTAAAGTCAAATTAATACAATTAGCTTATGAGAAAAATAGATTTTCAGTCTATCAAGTCTTAACAATTAAATATGAAATATTTAATTTAAGACATCACTTAATTAAGTTGTGGTTGATTTACTTTAATTAATTGAGCTTTGATTAATTAAGTTTGATTTTACTATATGTTTATAATAAAATTAAATTAATTGAATTAACGCTAATTAAATAAATTAATAAAATTAATTTAATTAGGAAAAGGCCTAAAATATGCAAGGAGTATGTAAGGCATATCCTAAACCTAATTTTCAGTGTGAAAATTTCAACCACCACCATTCCTTGGAAAGGATTTTCGGCCAGTGTGGTTTTTGTAGGTAAGGCTCCGTTTCGTCGACGCTAGCACGTGATTCGTTCGGTAGACATCCGTGTACTTGAGGGTGGAGATTTTTCACGCAAAGGCAAAGATTTATTCAATCTCTATTGCGGGGACAACATGAGTGTGATTTAAATCGCTCTCTCGTTGAGTCTTGTTGATTCTTATCCATAATCTATTCAATTTGTTCCTGGAATGGATTCGAGTGCAAGGAAAAATCGCTTCCACTGCAGTTTTAATTTTTGTTTTGCACCGGGAGAATCCCAACAAAGCTAACCATAGAAAAAAATATAGAACAAAGTATATTGTATCAATGTCTGTTTGTTGATACATTTCTGATACAATTCTAATACTTCGCATACTATGTTTTATGTATTAATTCCACATATTTTATTTGTAGTAAGTAATCAGCTAAACTTTTTGTATTGTTATGAAGGCTAAATAATAGCTAACTGTAGAAAAAAAAAATACAAAATAAAGTATATTATATTAAAATCTATTTGTTGATACTTTCTGATACTTTGCATATTGTGTTTTATGTATTAATTCTACATATTTTATCTGAGTGGAGAATCATCTAAACTGATTTTTTGTATTGTTATGAAGGATAAATAACAACTAACCATTGAAAAAAAAATACAAAATAAAGTATATTGTATCAATGTTTTTGTTGATACTTTCTTATACAATAGTGTTTTATGTATTAATTCCACATTTTTTTATTTGTAGTAAAGAATCACATAAATTAATTTTTTTTATTGTTATGAATAATAAATAAAAGCTAATAAATATAGAATTAATACACAACACAGTACATAAAGTGTCAAAAATGTATCTTTGACACATTTCTGATACAGTTTTGACAATCGGAAAAAAAAAAGGAAAGAAAAATATGCATATTAATCTCGTTTCGAGGATAAAAAAGATACGAAAAGAACTTGCTAAAACAGAATGTCGAAAAAGTGAAGAGTTTGAAAGATAAAGAAAAAAATAAAATTTAAATTACAAAAAAAGAGAGAAATTAGTTTGGAGCATATTATAGGAATATATTATAATTTGTAGCATAAATTTGATTTTGAAGGCTTTACGTATTTTTGGGATAATTGTTGGAAATAGAAATATTTATCTAAATTAGCCATGTTTCTGGGCTCTACTTTATGTCAAAATTAGTTTATGGCAATTGGACTTCATTTCTGCATCTTCTAACCATCCTTCAAATGACCCAAAAGGAATAGCTCATAGCCCATTTTGGTAAATCCTATAAGAAAAACTGGAATGTTTGCTCAAATAAACTGGATGTTAACAAAAAAAGTTCCGAAATCCTAAGCAGCTACACAAAAAAGCCAATTCTGGCACATCAAAATGGTGGTAGTTAGCAATTAGAGGCCTAAAGACTAAGAATTTATGTCTTCAATTTCCATTGAGTTTTTTCCGGCCACATGAACCATATGCTCTCGGCGGCATGCATTGGAAAAGTCAGAAGTTTGCAGCTTTCCTCTGCAGGGCATTTCATTGGAACCATAGCATCAAGGTAAAAATAGAGCAAGTTTACCAGTGGGTTGGTTTTCTTTTCAGGCCATTTCTGGACCGGAGGGGAGAGCAACATAGCCGTCATGGTACTTAGGGATGCCTCTGTTGAGTGGAATGCACTTCAGGACAACTGCAATAGGCATGCTAATTGCTCCAATTACGACGCTAAAAACCCACATTTGCCAGCTTAGTGGTACAGTGCTTGCAAAAGTTCCCAAGAATTCCACTATGATTGCTTGGAATGTGACTGTTGAAACCATAACTGCTAAGAATATCCAGCTGTTGAACATCCCTCTGAATACATTTATCTTCTCTATTTGCCGGCTGTTTATTTGATTAAAAACCTGCAACCAAAACAACAAACACTATGCTAAACATACTCCATACTTTTCCACGAAAAAGTATTTCAGCACCATAGTTTGGGATTGCATATACAGACTGCACCAGTATTTCATGTGTATTGAGATGTGCCATTTAGCATCCACCATAACCAAGGTGCATAGAAGTATAAAATCATTCACAACTAACCAACGTGATAAAATTCACTTTTAAATACAGTTTAACAACTTCTAGGGCAACAAGAACCTAGAACTGTCTTCCCCACGACTCGAAATGTAATTACAAATAACCTAGCACGGTCTGACGGAAAAGAAAATTAAAGAAAAAAACTTTTGCCTGCAGTCTAAAATAGTCTCATCTAACTTGTTGTCAACTCCATTTAAGATAAAGTTTTGGGAGTATTTGACCTTGGGCGATGTCCAACATATTTTAATGTGTATTCTCTTGGAGCACTTGGACATCTTTCCATCTCCAGTATAGCAGTAGAGCACCAAATAAAATATATTTGGTTCACTAAGTTTAATTTACAACTGTATATACAGAATATCCATGAACTCTGTTAAGTAAAGGAAGTATTAATGTAAGATAATTACAGTTGGGTTTAACTGATATGGCCACTAGTTACTGTGTGGTTAAACAGTTAACATGGAAGATCTAATAGGTAAATTTTTTTTTTAAATGCAGTAAACAGTACAAAATTGAGAATTAGGAATGATCCAAAACCATACCTGGCAGAACACAAAAGAGTTGAATATCAAAGTATTGACAATATCGGTAGCATCTGAACCACTAAGTCCCAATAGACGCTTCCCATCAAAATTGAGAACTCCAAGAACAACCAGTTGATAAATGCTCTGGCCAAATATATTCCTCCACATTGCCTTGGTAATGAAGCTTTCACCCCTCCCTACAGGAGGCCTTTTCATCAATTCATCAACAGGAGGTTCTGTAGCCAGGGCCAAGGCCCCAAGGGTGTCCATTATCATGTTGACCCAAAGCAGTTGCACAGCTGTTAGAGGAGCAGACCCTGAAATAGATACATGAAAGAAAAGATGTCAATTGTTACTCTGTTTTCAGCAATGCGTTCATTATCTAAATGGAAAAAGCCTCGTAAACCATCACACCTGATATGCATGCAGAAACAAAATTGATTATAAGAGCTACCACATTAACTGTCAGCTGGAACTGCACAAACTTTTGAATGTTTATATAGACTGCACGTCCCCACTTAGCAACATTCACAATAGTTGAAAAATTGTCATCCATTATGATGACATCAGCATTCTCTCTAGCAACCTGAATACAGTATACATGGAAAAGGTAGATCAAATATATGAAGCTTGCATCACCACTTCATAGGCATAAAAGGTAAAACAAGCACATTAAGGAGAAAACCAAAAAAAAAAAAAAAACCAAAAGAGAGAAAAAATAGAGTCTACATTGTATAAAAGAGGATAAGACCACAGGAATTAGCAATATAATTAACTCCAACTTACACGTATCTCAGACCTACATTCAATCTCAGCATAAGTATAAAAGAACTACGAGAATATCTGCATGAGGACATTAGGTCGCGAAAACATAAAAAGGGGAGCTAGGTAAAGCTCTCAAAAAAGCAGGTCTGGACATGTATAGTTTTAAATTCAATCTACATCAAAATCATATCTTCCCAAAGGAAACTTAAAATGTACCTGTTGGAAACTCAGGATTTAATTAGCAGATTAACAATGTATAGAAAGAGATTAGAAGAAGAAATTTGAATGTTTGTATTGAAAGATAGAAAAAGAAGAACTGATAGATGAATGACAGAAACAGTGAATTCTCCCCAGGGATCTCTTCCCTCTCTCTCAGTTATACTAAGAGCCAAAACTTGAGAATAATCTTTCTTGCCCCTCACACAATACACGCAGTACCCATATAACCACCTAGCTCTCTCCCCTAGGCAAATAACTAACTTGCCAGCTCATCATTCACAGCTATAGGTATCTTCTGCCTCCTAGAGTAAACCTGATAAACCTTTGGGCCGTGAGAGAGGTGGGCTAACACAGGCCTGGGCTGATCTCTATCAATACTCCCTCCTTTCTGAATAATCTTGTCCTCAAGACAAAGATCCGAAAACTGGCTCTGAATAACCAATGTATCTTCCTAGGGAGCTTCCTCTTCAGGTCTGCCCTTCCACGAAATCAAACATTGCGGAACCGTAGTGCCGGACTTGGTGATGGAACGATGTCCCAAAGTAGCTTCAGGTATATAGAAATCGGAAACATCCATCTCCAATTCAGTAGGTAAAGAGGCCTCAACTACCTGAGTCTGCACTGCTCGTTTAAGAAGAGAAATATGGAAGACAGGATGAACCTTGGATGAGTCAGGTAGCTCTAAGCGATAAGCTACAGGACCCACTTTAGCCACAATCTGAAAGGGACCATAAAATTTTGCTGAGAGCTTTTGATTACTACGCTGAGCAACTGATCCTTGACGATAAGGGCGAAGCTTCAGATAGACCCAATCACCTACTGAAAATTGGACATCCCTTCGGTGCTTGTCAGCCTGAACCTTCATCTAACCTTGAGCACGTTTGAGATGAAACTTGAGTTGGCCAAGAGCCGCATCCCTATCCTGAAAAGCTTTTCTTACTGCTTTGACCTTGATTTCACCAGGCAAAAACTGAATCACAGAAGGATGCTGTCTCCCATAGACAATTTCAAATGGTGATACACCAATAGAACTGTGAAAGGTTGAGTTATACCAAAACTCTGCCCAAGGGACCCATTGGGACCAAGTACGGGGCTGATCTATTGCAAAGCAACGGAGATAAGACTCCAAACATCGATTAATGACCTCCGTTTGGCCATCGGTCTCCGGATGATGAGAAGAACTCAGCTTAAGTTGTGTACATTGCAATTTGACAGTTCCTGCCCAAAATGACTGACCAAAACAGGGTCGCGGTCACTAAGGATTGATTTCGGAATGCCATGGTGGCAAACAACTTCCCGAACAAAAATGTCTGCTATGACTTTTGCTGAATATGGATGCTTAAGTAAGATGAAATGGCTGTATTTTGATAGTCTATCCACAACCACCAACAAAGCATCATATCCCTTAGATTTGGGTAGACCAAGGATGAAATCCATTGAAATGTGCTCCCAAACAACATCTGGAATCTCCAAAGGTTGTAACAAGCCACCCGGAGCAAGGGAGCAAGATTTACATTGCTGACAAGTATCACAAGCCTGCACAAATTTTTGGACATCAGTAGTCATCCCAACCCAATATAAGTTCACTGCCAACCGTCGATAAGTCTTGTAGTATCCCGAATGTCCGCCGGACTTGGTACTGTGGAATTCCTTAATTAATTTAGGAATTAGGGAAGATGTCCGAGACAAAACCATGCGGTTTTTAAAGTACAAAATTCCATTCACTACTGAGAATCCAGGGTGAGTGGTTGAGTTTTGCTGCACTTCCCGAAAAATCCATTGAAGATAGGCGATGTGATGTACCTCCTCTAACAGTTGTTGACCTTGAAACCAAGTAAGAGTAGACACAATGGAGGCAAACTCTCCTTCCTCCTCTCGACGGGATAAAGCATCTACTGCTCGATTTTCTTTTCTTGGTTTATAGCAGATAGTAAAGTTGTAACCAAGAAGTTTGGCAACCCAATTCTGTTGGTCTTCAGTAGTTATGCGCTGTAACAAAAGGTGTCGAAGACTTTTTTTGATATGTAAAGATAGTAAAAGTAGCACCCAATAGATAAGGCCGCCAATATTGAATGGCAAGGGCAAGTGCCATTATCTCACGTTCGTAAGCAGATTTGGCCAAATTTTCCTCTGAAAGGGCTTTGCTAAAGAAGGCGATGAGTTGCTGATGCTGCATTAACACTGCCCCAATCCCTCTACCCGAAGTGTCGCACTCGACCACAAAAGGTACTAAGAAATCCGGCAATTCTAGCACCGGAGCTGTCACCATAACCTGTTTCAATGCTTCGAAAGCTGATTGTGCTTCAGGAGACCACTTAAAGGCATTCTTCTTGGTTAATTCAGTTAATGGTCGAGCAATACTACCATAATGTCGGATGAATTTGCGATAACAACCGGTCTCCCTTAACATGCTTAGGAATGGGCCAATGCAGTATTGACTCGATCTTCTTAGGATCTATAGAAACTTGGTCCCCTGTAATTATGTGACCCAAATACTCCACGGAATGTTTCCCAAACTCGCACTTCTTCCTGTTGATAACAAACTGATTATCTGAGAGCAATTCCAACACCACAGACAAGTGTGAAAGATGGTCCTCCCAACTGCTGCTGTAGATCAGAATATCGTCGAAGAAGACTAGCACAAATCAACGTAGAAGAGGACGAAAAAGATCATTCATCACAGTTTGGAACGTTGAAGATGCATTGGTAAGGCTGAATGGCATTACTAAGTACTTGTAATGCCCATCATGGATCTAAAATGATGTTTTATCCACACTGTCCTCCTTCATCCGAATTTGATTAAACCCGGATTTGAGATCGAGCTTTGAGTAAAATTGAGCTCCTCGCAATTCATCAATCAACTCATCAACCACCGGAATCGGAAACTTATCAGGAATGGTTACTTTATTCAAAGCTCGATAATCTACACACATCCGCCATGAGGAATCCTTCTATACTAGAATGACTGGGCTAGAGAAAGCACTCTTGCAGGCACGTATTACCCCTATCTGTAGCAACTATTGCACCTGTCGTTGAATCTCTATTTTCTGGTGATACGGATATCGATAGGGACGGACACAAACTAGTCCTTGACTAGGAATTAGCGTTATTCCATGATCGTGTAACCTTCGTGGAGGCAATCTGGTAGGGTCTTAAAACAAAGACAAAATTCTGCTCAATAGCTCATCCATGGCTCGTTGCTGAAAGGGATGTAATTCCCCACGAACTACTGACAACTCTTGTTTCTCTACGCCCAAGACTTGTAAAGCAGAATCACTTAGGCGAGTTAACAAGCCACACAAAAAAGAGTTGACAGATTGTTTTTTAGTATCCTTGGCTTGTAAAACAAACTCCATGTTTGCAGCAACAAATTGCATAGAGTGTCGCTCCCAGTGATGTGTCACCTCCCCAAGCGTTTTCAGCCATTCTATACCCAGTACCACGTCAAGATTGCCCATATCAAACACTAAGGCGTCGACCGAACAAGCAAATTCTCCTAAACGAAGTGGAATAGCCAAGCATTTTGCTGTCAAAGTAACGCGATGGCCATCCCCCAACTTAATTGTCATTCCTGCAATATGTATCAACTCCATTCCCATAGCCATAACTAACTTATTAGATATGAAATTATGGGTAGCTCCGCTCTCGACTAAAATCTCGATCGGAATCCTAAACAGTTCCCCTTCTAACTTCAAAGTTTTTAAATCCTTAACGGAATCAGCAATAATCCCATGAAATTCAAGCACCTTGCAGTCCCCTTCTTCAACGGTTGGAGCAACTTCCTCTTCATCTTCCTCAATCCGTAAGATTTCGCCCTCTGCACTCAGTAACTCGTCATCAACTAGGAGAATGACCCGAAGCCTCCCCTCTGGGCATTTGTGCGTCGGACCATAAGCCTGTCCACATCAGTAGCACAAACCTTTTCGGCGGCGTTCTTCCACTCTGTTCATGTCAAAGATCGAGACCCCCTGTTACGAAAGGGCGAGATCTTACCATCAGTTTTTTGTTGTTCTGAGAACCTAAGAGGGGGAGTTCCGGCAAAAACGCTGCGTTGAGGAGTGGAAATAGGGCCTGATTTGAAATCGGGCCAATAAGAAGAAGTTTTAGGCCTGGGCCTGAAATTGGTTCCCATCTTATAATCTAGCTTTGAAAAAGAGGGGAGCCGAGAACTTTTGTGAGAAAAATCACCTGCATCCTTATCGTGACGAAGACGCTGGGAAGAAAAATGGGAATCCGATGGAAACATATCTTTAACGTCTTTAGAAAGACACATCGCCATCAGTCTTGTGTCAACGCGGTGAGGACGCATCCAACGCTTGATTTCACTACTGAGTCCACCAAGAAAATACCCCAATGCCTGTTTTTCTGGTAAACGAGGAACTAGAGAGAGTAAGTATTCGAAATCTTCGATATATTCTTGAACGGAACCCAGCTGTTGAATTGTGGACAACTGCTCATAAGGATTTTGGATCTCCAACCCACTAAATCGTTGCAAAAGTTCTTCAGTAAATTGCGCCCAAGTCAGGGAGTCATAAACCTCTTGTACCACCGAGAACCAGTGTTGAGCCACGCCAACCATACTGAGTTTAGCCAAACGAATCTGAATTTCAAGAGTACCATGAATCTCAAAATACGTTTCCGCCTTGGATATCCAGCCACGAGGATCATGGCCATGGAATTCGAGGAGCTTTACCTTTTTTGCAGCAAAGTAATACTCATCGTCGGCAGTGTTCGCATTATGGGACAGGGATGGATGTTCACCGTTGTTGTGTGAGTCGATAAGAGTAGGGGATGGATCGGGGCGTTGGCGTCATCTCCCAAAAGAACCGGAATCAATGGAGCCATCGTTGATCCCTGAGTTATCCTCGTCATCTACCGCTAGGTGCTAACCACGTTGTTGCTCGACCCAGTTCTGCATATAACCTTGAAAGGCAAGCATACTGTCTTGGAAAGAAGTCATGCTAGAACGAAAAGCACCCTGGGTAAGTTTCTCCTCCTCTATTGTTTGCTTAATGGATTGAATCTGTTCATTCATGGGCATTGAGTCGGGATTGAGTACGAGTTTCCATTGCTGTATTGTCAGTTCTTCCCATTTTACCAATCCGGCATGTCGGACCAATGTTGGAAACTCAGGATTTAATTAGCAAATTAACAATGTATAGAAAGAGATTAGAAGAAGAAATCTGAATGCTTGTATTGAAAGATAGAAAAAGAAGAACTGATAGATGAATAACTGAAACAGTGAATTCTCCCCAGGGATCTCTTCCCTCTCTCTTAGTTACACTAAGAGCCAAAACTTGAGAATAATCATTCCTGCCCCTCACACAATACACGCAGTACCCATATAACCACCTAGCTCTCTCCCTTAGGCAAATAACTAACTTGCCAGCTCATCATTCCCAGCTATAGGTATCTTCTGCCTCCTAGAGTAAACTTGATAAACCTTTGGGCCGTGAGAGAGGTGGGCTAACATAGGCCTGGGTTGATCTCTATCAGTACCTATCTATTTGAACCATTAAAATTAGACCTCTGCTCAAATTCACAAATACTTCACAGCTATTTATGTTTCAGTCATTAACAGGTAGTAGAAAACTGGTAATGAGTGTCAAAGCATTACAATGGGAGGGCCATCATACCTGCATAACCACTCAACTTTTCCTTAGCTTCAATTCTAGAATATAATGATTCATATAGCATGTACATAGAGAAAGACAATAGACTCGCATACATAAAATGTAAACATTTGAAAAAAAAATGTTAACATGAAAACACAACAAAATGTAGGCAGTTAAAAGAACAAGATGTGCTTGGAACAAATATAATACAGGGATTTCAATATGATACCATTCAAAATAACCAATTGAATCCATAAGAATAAAAAGGAGAATACACATTATAGCTTGTTAGGATCACCAAACGACAACAGAGACAACCAAGCCTTAAATTTAACTAATCAGGGTCAGCCACATTCATTCTTATTTCCATTCATATGTGTTCCTCAAAGGATCCATATAAATTATAAATTAAGCAAACAAGCAAACCTCTGTTCCTGCTTTGCCCATAGCAAGTCCAATGTCAGCCTCATGCAAAGCTGGAGCATCATTAGTCCCATCACCAGTTACCGCCACAACCTCTACAAACATATTCCTCAAATTGGTCACCAAGGTGTGCTTGTCCAAAGGTAAAGACCGAGCCATTACCTGTTTCCATGTCGTGCAACTAAGAAATGCATTCTTAATAGTTAGGTAATCAAATCCTGGAAAAAAAGTTCATTCAAAAACCTGAATTTTGGGTATAATCTCCCTCATCTCCTCGGGAGTCTTGCTACGGAAGTCCCGTGCTTCTATAGCCAACCCATCCGGGGTAAGTATGCCACATTCTTTGGCTATAGCTCTAGCTGTATTAATATTATCACCAGTTACCATACGGACAATTATTCCAGCTTCTAAACAAGTCCTAACTGCATCCTCGACTTCGGGGCGTACTGGATCTTTGATTCCAACAATGGCTACCAAAGTGTAGCCAGAATCAGGGATGCTACTTTCTTCAGGATTATCATCTAGATCTCTATAAGCCAGGCAAAGGGTTCTTAGAGCTTCAGAAGCAAAACCATTTATAACATCTGAGACATTCCTTGCTTCGTCTTCAGAGAGATAAACATGATTTCCAGCATCATCAACAACTTTGTCACACATTTTTAATACTATTTCAGAGGCACCTTTGGAATAAGCTCGTGAACCCCCTCCAGGTAGAGCTACAATCACTGACATCTTCTTCCTGACTGAGCTAAAAGGCTCAACCTTGAGTATCTGAAACTCTTTGCGTTGTGCATCAAAATCACCACCCAAACGCAAGCCAAATTCTAGTAATGCTTTTTCTGTTGGTGTTCCCAAAATTTTTTTGTTTCCATCTTTATCCTTACTTATTTCACAACCTGTATTTAGAAATATAACCTGCAAAAGAAAGCTCAATACCCTTTCAGATATTTCCAATCCCAAAAACTCTTCACCATGGTTGTTAGTAATATCTATAGATTTTCCAGTTATCCAAATTTTATCAACTACCATATGGTTAGTGGTTAAGGTTCCTGTTTTGTCTGTGCAAATACAAGTAGCAGAACCCATTGTCTCACATGCAGATAGATGTCTGACTAGTGCTTTGTCCTGCATCAGTTTCTTCATAGCAAAGGCAAGACTCAAAGTCACGGCCAATGGCAATCCTTCAGGAACAGCAACAACGATTATGGTTACTGCAATAGCAAAGTAGTTCAGAAGTGTGATTGCATCACTTGAAGACCAATGTGTGAATTCATCATTAAGTACTTTCTCCACCAGATATCTTGCAGTCAATACAACGAAAGTAAGCACAGCAAAAGCCAAACCAATCTTTCCGATGATTGTAGCCACACCATTCAGCTTCACCTGTAATGGTGTCTCGTCTTCTCCACCCTCATTCAAAGTTTCCATCAACTTACCCCACTCAGTCTTCATACCAACTGCTGTCACTAGCATCTTTCCTGACCCATCTTGCACTCTGGTTCCTGAAAGAAGAAAAGGTTTTTCACCATGTACATTTACAGGTTCACTCTCCCCTGACAAACTTGACTCATCAATCAGTAAGCTGTATCCTGTTATAAAAATACCATCAGCTGGAACTATGTCTCCAGTAGATAATTGGACAATATCTCCAATAACCAAGTCATATATAGAGACTTCCTGTGTCCTCCCATCCCTTATGACCTGGATAGAAATCTTCTTCTTCTCCCTGTCCAAGTCCCTGAACTGTAAGGACTGCTGGTAGTCACTAATGGCAGTAACCATGACTACCAATAAAATACTGAGTATGATTCCTAATCCATCATATAAACCCTTTGGCCATCCTTCAGTAGCAATTCCAACACCTATAGAAACCACAGCACAAACCATAAGAATCATTAATGTTAAGTCTTGCAGTGCTTCCCAAACAAACATCCAAAAACTTCTGGGAGGTTTTTCAGTATAACGGTTGCACCCATAAATCTGTTGCCTGGTAGGTATACTGCTTTCATGGATGCCATCTTTCAACGATGTTGAGACTCTTTGTGCGATCCCTTCAACTCCACCATTGATTTTCAAAGCCTTAATATCATGCTCACGGGCAATGGATGCAAGTTCCTCTGGTTCAATTCCAAAACCTGCGGTTCTGACTTCATCTGAAAGCTTGCGTTCAGTTTGTAAACCACCTACCGTATCAGCTGCAGAAGCAGCTACAGAAAACAAACCAAGAACATAAGACATAATAAAAAAGAAGATGGTCCTCAGACACATCTCTGCATTGAAACTCAATTAAGAATATACCATCAATGAACTGCAGGGCTGCTTTTTTGACATACAACGCAACTCGAATCTTTTCCTGATAGAGTGATTAGGAGAGAAGGAAAAGTGGAGAGTGAAGAAGGAAATAAGTTAGAAACAGTTATAACACTTATAACAACTATACTAATAGGGAACTCTGCAAGGGCATCATCATCAACAAAAATAGTGAACAGAAACCAAGATGAAATCCAAGATTTACTTTGTAAATACAAATTGTGCTTTCATTGGAAAAAGAATTATTCTTGCACTCATGATTAACTAAGATTTTAAACGTCTAAGCAGTCACAATATTAACAGCTGGGATACCAATCAGAAGAAGTACTTTAATTAATGAATAGCTGATAGTTAAGCAAACAAGATAATCGTATAAAAAGTAGGGTAATTCTACAAGCATCAGCATTAGCTTCCAAGCTCCAAACAAAATAAATTCTTACGGAAAAATTTTTATTATGTGCTGTATAAACGAATTGCATCAACCAGATTATATATTTTTACATTCACCCATTTGCATTGTGTTTAAGACGTAAGAAGCTCAACTCACATATCAACCAATTACAAAAAATGTCAGCTTAAGGATAAAAAAATACTTGCAAGAAGAAAAAAACATGGACTTGTTCCACTTGGTTCAAATTGAAAATTCAATGAACCAAGAAAATGCATTTCAGAAAATTTCCAACTGGAGTAATCATAACTTATACAGCTTGAGTTCAATTTGTTTTAAAAGTAATCTTTGTTGGGGTTTTATGTTCACTGGAACGTGGTAACTAAATACAAAATCAACATGTATGATAATTATATCAAACATAACTGTATATAATTTATACATTACTGAAATGACATACTAACTTTCATAAACCATTTCATTCAATTGATATTAAAATTCAGAAACGATAATGTATCTTAGAAATAAAAATTGCAAGAACCTAACAGACTGATTTGGTTAAACATTTAAAGCACTTGACTCTAAAGGAAAGGTATATTATGTCAAACAAGAATTGATTCATACACATGCCTTTCAACTTATGTCAAGCGGATCAAATTGAGTCCAGCATAAAAAGACCATAAGAAAAACAAACTGATCCACTACTTTCAAGTTCTGAACACTCATTAGACATTTTATGAGATTGGTTATTATCATATTCTGTTCTCAGCATATTGGCAAAATAAACAAACTGATCTCTCTTTCTGTTCTCCTATAGGATTACAAAATTTATTGGCAGCTGTATACATCCCTATTGCCTAAAGGCCAAGGCAGTTATCTTGATTTTGACAAATTATGAGTAAAATTTACTCGCAGCTGTATACATCTCTATTGCCTAAAGGCGCAGGTAGACATCCTGATTTTGACAAATAATATGAGTAAAAACTATGTACAAGATAGGAGTCTTCTACATTGTTAAGCCAAACAAATTAAAGACTTTGTTTATGATTTATAAGTAATTTGTCTTAACATGTTATGTCTTGATTGATTTTTATGACATTGCAATTTCTATAAGTCAATTGTCTCTCATCTGTATTTTCCAGGCATCTTACCTTTGACAAAACCATCACAAACAATAACTAAATGCAACAAAGATGTTACTAAAATTAACAATAACTAAAATAAACAAAGACGCTATTTTCAAGCGTTGAATTATTATCACTTACGCGTCAGGTATCTCTATCTATTTATTCAAGTTTCACCTATAAAATTAATAAGCATTTAATACCCTCCGAGCAAGCTTTTTTCTTTTTTTTTTTTTAAAAATTTTTTGAAGAGGTATTTCCCAGCTAGTTGGACAATAGTGTAATGTTAGACAGTGAACATTATATACGTTTTTGTGTCTTTGTCGATGTGAAATGGTAACCATCGACAAGGATCATAATTAGGATGTACTATAAAACATCAACGAAAAGTATACAGGTCTAACCACCGCTCTAGAATATATTTTTATAAAACTATATATATATATAAAGGTCACGCTGAAAATCTCATTTAACAACGGATTTTAACAGAATTTGATATAATAAAAGAAGGATCAATGTTCCAATAACCTGCTTTACCATATTCAAAATTATAGATGTATATCCATGGTGATTGTTAAATAATTTTCTTCTCTTTTTTCCTTGATTTAAAACTTCGTTTTAAAGTTATATATACTTATTTTCCAGTTTGATGAAGATTAGCTCGTAACCACAAATGGGAGCAAAAGCTTATGGCTAGTTTTCAAATATGAAATATTATTAGTACTGCAATTCACATCTAATCTCAGCTCAAGGGATCAATCCATCATTAAATGAGTTGAGAGAGGCTTTCAAATAGAACCGGTGAACACGGATCAACACCTAATACTTGATACCCAATTTCATTAAAAAAAACTTGGCCTTAAGGAGAAAGTTACGATGTCCAATATCAGGCTGACAAAAGTCAAAATCAGATTAGAACCAGAAGAACACGCCAATTAAATCCCTGACAGTGACGTGCGAAGAATATTATCAAATAAACAAAACTGGCAGTCCACTTAAAATAATGAATACATAAATTGCCCCATATGAGGTATACTAAATCAAGGAGAAATTATACAGTAGGCCGGGTTCATATGGACTGTTCTACTGGAAAACTGACACATAAACAGAATAAGTATTGGAAAAATAAAAAATACTTATGTATCAATTTTTTATTAGGAAGGTTCACATGAACCGGATCCATTATATAATTTCCCTTAAATCAAGAAACGTTAAGCAGGACAAACACTATAATTAAAAGCAATTCATTGATTCATCAGTAGATGATATGCTTAAATAAATCATATTAACTTTGCCTCTCTACCGCAGAGTTGCCACGTTGAATTAAACGCCATAGACAGCATATATCATTAATTTTCTTTTGTATTTTCCTAAATAATGACCACAGAGACGAGAAATTTCTACGAAGTTTCGTAGCTTGTCATCATTAAATTTGAGACGTGCGAACGGACACTAAAATTCAAAAAGCAGCATTTTCTCTTTTGATACTACTTTTCAGCTTTTTTGATGCACCACAAAAAAATATAAAAAATAAAAAGATCAAGTGGGTAAAAGAACTCATAAAGAATAATGGTCCACCATGGAAAGATGCAAAGCAAAGCAACCATAAGCAAGACTCATGGGGCATCATATCATTCACTAGTAATTAACTACACGGCATAGCCCAGCTAACAAAACGATAAAAAAAAAAAAAAATACACATAAATAAAAAAATATATAATATTAATATTTATCTCAAATACAAAAAAAAATTAACAAGAAAACTAATTTCAACCAATCATGATTCTCTAAATTGCCACGTTAGGATTGGGGAAAAAAGCAGTAAGAAATTTCCGCTTATATCGCGGAAGAGTGACGAGCTCCTAACACCATACAGAGATTCATTCCGATCTAAAGTCCAACGAAGAAGAAAAAAATTCCTTGATAATGTGCCCATAATGTTGACGCAAACGCCGTCAAATTGGAAAAAGCGAAAGAAAAAAGCAAATCGTTTATTTCGCATTCGGTAATGTTTGTAGACACCGTTTGTTTTCCGAGAAAATAGTCAAAATTCGTTGACTCTAATTAAAAATTGAAAACCGAAAACAGTTCATCACATTCAGCTAGAAAAATTAAAAAAAAGAAAAATGTGAGGATAAATATGAACCAGAGACTATTCTTTTGTTTTTTCGTTTCCCTTTTTTCCTGAGAAAATGCTATATGATTATTTTCTATGATTAACTCGCAAATCAGTATGTATGAGGTAGCAAAAAGTGATAAAGAGCTAACCAAAAGATCTTGAAAACAAGAAAAAGGAAAAAGGAACCTGAATGCTTCGTTTTCTCCTTTCAGCCTCGGATCGTTTGGCGAGATCGGCAACCCAACGGAATCTCCGGCGTGGATTTTTGACAACAGAAACAGCGTTCCTCCATCTCTGCAAGGCAGCCTCGGAGGGATTCTTGTGCTCCAACTCGAAATCTTTTAATAAACGGTCCATTGCTGAAAGAGAGTGGGAGAAAGGAGTAGCCTTCCTTTTCTAAAACAATATTTTAGATTAGAATACGCTGGAACCAATAAAATATTAATTAAATTACTAAAATTACTGTTTTATTTTTTATACTTCCTGTCAAAACTCTATTTTACATTAAAAAAAATATATTTTCCATAGAAAAAATTATATATGGCATAGTGCTCAGCGGGTGTATTTCCTCAATCGTAAGGGAGACGTTTCTGTACGTTGTATATAATTGAGTTTGAAACAATCACCCACTCAGAGAACGACAAGTGGTGATTAGAATTCGTGTGACTGGAGGAAGAGTTTGTAATGGAATTAACATTGGCGGATGTGGGCGGAATGTGGAGGCCGCCGGCCAAATGGAAGCAATTATTTTAGGAAAGATCAACCATGGTACAGATTTGAATTGAAACGTTCGTAATCTTTTTTTAAAATATTCCTCTGACAAATGTTTTTCATATTTTATTATGTTTAAGAATCAAAATTAATGGAAAATAATTTCGTTGTTTATGAAAATTTTTTAAAATAGGAGAAAAATATTTTTCCATTTTACAACGAGAAAATTATTTTTTTAAAAAGAAAGAGAATACACATATTAATGTTAATATGTTACTTATTACTATAATTATTATCTACATAATTTTTATTTTGTACATCTCCATATTACTTGTCAAACAAAAAAATATTTAATTTTTTTATAAGATATTTGTTATGAAAAAATATTTTAACAAAAAAAATTATTTTCTAAAAGAAACAAACCGGAACATATTTTTCTTTTTCTATGTTTGTGCTTTTCAAAAAAAAAAAAAAAAAAGAAAAGAAATACACAATTTTCTCAACACCAAACATTTTCCTCGACTAACGAAATTCTTTTTTTATGGTCCCAAATAGGCTAGCTACAATACTAGAGGGGGGTGAATAGTACTATATAGAATAAAAAATATTGTAAACAGTTTAGAAAATTCTTTTTGAATAAAGATAATTTTCTTTTAATAAACACAAGTTTATCAAAAATACGGAATTAATAAAATGATAAAACTTGTGAGTATAAATATGCTTAACTAAAATTAAAAGTATCTTCAAAAATTAAAGCAATCAATTTAATTTGCAGAAAATTAACTTGCAATGAAAATAAAGAGATTAAGGATAGAAAGATGAAGACACGAGAGATTTATACTGGTTCGACCCAACCGGTCTACGTCCAGTCCCCAAGCCAACCGCTTGAGATTTTCCACTATTGTTTTCTTTACGAGCAGAAAACAAGCCTGTGTTACTTTTTGCGAGTTCAAGTAATAAACTCAATACTTTTGCAGGCTAAGTATCAAACCTCTACAGTTACTTTTTCAGAGCTCAAGTAACAAAACTCTTCCGGTGTTTTTAAAGCTCAACACCAAACTTATCTCGGTATTTTTCAAAGGTCAAATACCAAATTTCTACTGATACTGTTTCAAAACTTAAGCACCAAACTTGTACAAACTTTATTGATTACACTATCACCAAAGTTAACCCCCTTTCACACAAATCCCTTGTGTGAAAATATAATTCCCTTAAGATGAATATTTGAAAGAATGTATGAACGAGATGAAACTTTTCTCTCTTTTTTGCACTTGTAGGAATTTTAGAAGACTTGAATATAAGAAGTTTAGAATGTATGAAAATAGCTTTAAGTCTCCCATTTTCTCACTTTGATCTTCATTTCTTTATATAGGTAGAGAAATGCTTCCAACAAAGGAGAAGTAGCCATTTTATGTAGCTCTTAATGAGATTATGGCAGTTGAGTTCTCCTTCTGAAGAGATTATAGTTGTTGTGTTCATCTCCTAAAAGCATATGGTTGTTGCTTTTAGCTCATAAGACAAATATGGCAGTTGAATCCTCTTTCTGAAGAAATTATAGTTGTTGAGTTTATCTCCTAAAGACATATGGCTGTTGTTTTTAGCTCATAAGGCATATATGGTGGTTGATGTGAACTCTTGAGATATTATGGCAGTTGTTTTTAGCTTGTAAGCTACCATTATAAGTTCTATTTCAAAGGAAATGGATTTAATGCTTGTAAGAACATCTTTGTAACTTATAATATGCTTTATCCCATAGGTGAAACAATGTCACATATTATTCTATCTCATAATGCTTTTGGCTTCTTCATATAACATTATTTCTTTATATGTCAATATTAATTAATTAATTTTTCCAACTTGTAATCATCAAAACACAAGTAAACACTTTTTTTTTCTTAACTATTCATAATTTCAAAATATTTTTTGAATTGTTTGCCAATTTGATCAAATTTATTTATTTCTCAGTAAGGCATCGGAGCTCGTATGCATACTTTTGTTGTTATATTGTTATTATTTATACTCCCTCCGTTTTTTATTATATGATGTTTTAGGTTTTTGACTTTTTTTTTTTATTTGACACTTTATATTATCAATACATTTTTTATTATGTTTTCTTATATTTACCTTATTTAAAGTATGAGAGAAATTTATTATTTAATGCAAAAAATACTACATTAAGTTTTGATAATTAAAAAGAAAGAGAATTTTTGCATGAAAAATGGAGTTTTATGAAAGAAGTATTAAAGCTAAACTAGTCATTTTAGTAACCTAATTGATACTTTATTGATCTTAGTGAACAACATTAAATATCATATAATAAAAAATAGAACGAGTATTGAAAAGCGAATAAAATATATATAAAAAATAAAATATATATAAAAAAATGAAGCAATCACAACTCTCGTAGGAAGCTGTGCATTTTATTGGAAAAATTAAATATGAAAACTTTTGATGAAGTCAATTATAATTATATTTTCTTATTTTAAAACGAAGGGGTATTTGTTTCTTTTTTTGGAGCAGTCTTTAATTTTTTATCCCGAAAAATAGAAAATCTAATGTTTGGTTAGATTTATTAAAAAACAGCTTTTGGCTGTTTTACAGAGAAAAACAGTTTTTCAGAGAAAAACAGTTTTTCAGAATGCTTTTCATGAAAAGCTCTTTTTTAGAGCATTTCATAAAAAGTTTTTTATAATTATTTGATTTTTACAAATTTAACATTTCCTAAATAATAAGGGAGATCAGTTCTTCAAATTAGAGCTTTTCACATAGATTATTTTATAGAATTTTTCATTTCTATAAATATTAAAAAATGAAGGGAGATCAATTCTTCAAATTAATTTATTTAGGTTAGTTTCACATTTTTTTTTTTAATTTATATATATTAATTTAGTCAAAGTTTAAAAACATATTATTTTGATGTATTTTATGTAGATGAAACTAAAATTTAAATTATTTTTGTATACTTATAAAATCATTATTCGATGAAAATAATAATTTTTGAAGTGTATAATATATCAAAATTATTTTTAAATTATCTAATTATGTAATTATTTTTATTAATATTTATGTAATATTTTTATTTTTGTATAATTATTGTATACTTTATATAAAATATATGTCTATATTAGTCTTTTTAATAGCAACAACTGATCATAAGTTTATCAAACACTATCAATTAATTAGCTAACAACTTACTGCAACAGCAACAATTATTAGCTAACAGCTGAACCAAATAAGCCTAAAAGAAATTTATAAATTTAGTTTAATTGGCCAACAAAATAATCAGATATATTGAAAGTATAAATTTTAACACAAAAAGTATTTTAATTATAGTTTCAACAAAATAAATTTCAATAAAAAAAAAAAATGGAACTTCGTAATTTCTTTGCATTTGATGTAAAATAAGATAAAAAGGTTTTAATGTCATTGAAAATGACAAAAAACACTTCACAAATAAAATATTTTAAATTATTAAAAAAAAAAAAAAAAAAAACAAGTTTATAATTATAATCACTCGTTTTTAATCCCTACAACGATAACTATATGATCCTTTTAAAATGAGTCCGGATGAATGTATGAGTAAAAAAGTCGCTAAGCACTTTGATTCAAATATCTACTAAAGAGGCAAAACACACCCAAACGTTTCCAAAAGAACCGGAAACATGTTCTCCCTTGTATTCTATGTTACACGGAAACTCTAGTTTGGAAGCGTTTCCACGTTTCCGAAACCTTTCAGAAACCGGAAATTTGTATAAAACATCTCGACTCACGTTTCCGTAATTTCAAAAAGTTAAAACTAATTTTTTGTGAGGTCGAAAATTGAAAATTCATTTTTTCTGTATATATAAGAAAACATTAAAAAATATGCATTGTTATAGTTTTTAAATTTATAAAAACACCTTTAATTATTATTTACAATTCCACATATTAACTTAAGGCTCAATTAAAGTATATGAGTTTGATTGGAAATATTAGATAGGTGTAAGTTCTAAAATAAATAAATTTACCTATTATTTGTTGACGTCTGTATTTTATTCGCTCCGTCGTTGGGTATAACCATTTATTCCAAGTTACAACTCATTATATTCATTATATTGACTGTTGATTTTTTCAGCTACGAAAGTGCCAAAACTATTGTTGACAACTTCTGGTGGCTTTATTTAAATGAAAAAGATAAATAAGTGGTAGACCATAAAGTAAAATAGTGGAGTATTTTTTTTTTTTTTTAAGATAAAAGTTAATAATTATGAGGTATAAAAGTTAATAATTATGAGGTACTTTTAATTGTTTAATTGGTCAAAAATTGGCAGTTTAAAAAACTTTGTTGGAAAGTCGAATAAAAGTGGGAACTTTTATGCGTTATCTTCTTGTTTTTATGAAAAGTCATTGTGTGAATTATAATATAAAAAGTTGTTTTGAGCTTATAAGGGTCTTTTTTTTATTTTTTATTTTTTTTTAACTTTCCTCATAAATTGTTAGCTTTTCCTTCGTATTGCACACAGCTATTTCTAGTTTTTTTTTTTTTTTTTAATTAGACAATAATTTGAGCTGTAAATTGTAATACATTTATTAAATGAAAGACACAACTAAAAGAAAACTATCCAAAAAAGATTCATATATCACATTAAATTAAATTAAATTGAACAGTTAACTTAGGTTTTTTTATTGCAGAATACCAGTGACTGAATAGATACAATTCATATAAACCAAATGTAGTAATGAATGTAGTTTGAAAAAATATCTATGAATACAGATAATGGTTCTACTATCTAGGATAGTTTTTCTTAAAGAATCAACGATATAGACATGCTTGAAACATAAAAATTTCCTAAGTCATGTCAGAAACTTAACTTGAATCAATGGATACATCCTTAGAAGAAGCTGTTGAACTGTTGTTGATGAGCTTCAGCATGGAATCGGATACAAGGATCACCTCTGAGCTTTTCCAGCTTTTGTGGAGAACTATTGATCATGAGATGATCCATCCATGGAAATTCTCCCAAGAGCTTGAAGTTCATAAAAACAGGAGGTAGAAAAATTGTTGCAACTAAAAGCATTCTTACCACAAAATTCCATCTCTGCACTGTCTGTATATATACAAATGCCTTGTTAATTGATATGCCCGACTCTTATACCTGAGCAGCAAGGATTTCATTCCATGTGTCTGGAATGCCAGGTAAGCACCAATGCAAGCAATCATTTACCCCTTCTTTTGCCTTGACACTGTATCGAGAAATGTGACCCTCGTCTCTGAGATCAGACAGCGCAGTAATATCCAAAAGCTTTATTCTTGTCCCCTTAACAGCATCCCCCACAACTTCATCCATCGATTCATTCCGTGAAACTACACTCCCTCCAGTCAATGGAGTAGTATTGTCACAGTTGCCACCGGTGTTCCAGTCCCCGAAACGGAAGTGCCTTGGTGAGATGGTCCTAAAGAAAGCTACAAGTCGGGGATGGGATGGAAGTTGAGAATCCAGCCACTTGGCAATACTATGAACTGTAAAGTTTTTGGCATTCCCAATCTCTAAAAGTTTTTTATCCGTGATAGGCTTCCCATTTGCATACATCACCCAACGGTTTGCTCTAAGCTTCCCTCTGTTCCAATGATGTCCTGTGTTGAGAACCAACACATTAAACCGATCAAGGAATCGTCTCATGAAAGCTGGTGCACGGTCCAAATGCATTGCAACATCAGAAGCTGGATCTGAGATGTTCAAAGGCTCTAGGTCTGCAAGGCTTGCTGACCAGTAATATAAAATGGTGGTATTCGTGTTTGTGAATCGATAAGCCCAACCATCCGGACGGATAGCCCCACGGGCCTTCACAAGACCATATTCTACCCCCACATCCTCGACATCTATCCTCCATTCTCCGCCAGTTGCCATACACATCAAAGATTGAAATTGTTGTCTGCCCAAAGAATCTCCTATAAATGCAATTGTCATGTCCTGCATCCTGGAACATAACAATATTTAGGCCGTTAAAATAAGTCCAGAGAATAATAAAAACTCGCTTTATTATTATTTTTTTTCTATTCTTCATAGCAATTATTTTCACTATAGTTAATATTATACCGTTATATCTTTTAGGAGCAGAATGAGCTCATTAGATTTTGCACTGCTTGTATGCAGGTTCAGAGATTATAAAGTAAATATACAAAATCAAGAAAAAAGAAAAAGAAAAAGAAAAAGAAAAAGAAAAAAGAAAAATAACCTTCTCAAGAATTCAGAATCCTTAAACTCTGTCATTTTACAACCATCAGGCTGCCACCGATATCGCTCAAAGGAAAAATCAGTTCGCTGCGTTAGTCTGCATGCCCACATTTCTGATAACCATTGTTTACATCCAAGCCCAGAATACAAGGGCCTCCTGATATCTTCCACCCATCTACCCTTTGCATAATTGCAGGCTGAAAAGATGACATATAGACATCCTTAGAAAAATATGGATTCAATGCAAATGTATGCATGCATATATGTAAAAGTACACATATTTAGCATTTACGCATATATCAGACCCATTAACACTTCACTACAAGTATGTAGATTTTCTAAATGGACCAGTTGTCTTGCTCTTTGAATGTACAGTTGACCCATCCCATGAATGCTTTAAAGTTTGTAGCATCCTTCATTTTGTTGAGATCTATAATAGTAAATCCCTTCTTTCATTTTTTACTCCATTTATGGTTTATTGTGGAGTTAACTGCAAATTATGGGACACTCGTTCAGAGTCCATAAACTTGTGTCCTCAATTTGCAATTATCCCCAAGACAAGTCAGCATAGCCGTTCATTGTTTGATTTCCAAAAATCACAAGCTAAACTATCTGACCTCACTTGTACTTTTCTTGGAGTAATATTTAGATTTATAACCTAAATGTTACCATATTAGGATGCTGTTTTATGGGTTTTTGCATATAGGGAGTAGGCATTGTTATCCAAAGTCGGGGCATTTATTTAGCATCAACCTTCATAACCTGAAGAAAGGGATTCATAATTCTTCTAGCTACTACAAGCAAAATCAGATTAAAGTGGTAAGTTATCCTCTCTTCACATCATTTTATTGTTCATTGGAAACAATTTTAAATAAGACTACTGCTGTAAGTTCTTTAGAGAAAATAACTATCAACACTTATGGTTGCGTTTCCATGCACATCAATAGATGACAGGATGCATTTAATGCGCTACGTTCTTGTTTGTACATGATGCATGGTTCATGGGAAATGGCAGTGGTTTGTATTGTCTTTCTGATGCTAAATTTGATGTGTAAAGGTAGTTAATGGTTGATGTGAAAACACATTTTCGTTCAAAATCAAACTTGATGGTTTTTACTATGTAATAATTTTAATACCATTCATATGCATGTAATACTAAATAAAATTCAAACGTGTGGAAAAAAACCAGGTCATAGTAGATAAATTTTACAGCATCTTTTAGTTAATAATTGTATTACCATTCAAATAGAGTATGATTACTTCTTAAATTTCAAATGTTCAGCCCATTCAAATATAATGAACTTGCATCATATTTATGATAGAATATGACCTTATTAATTTATAAATAATAATAGTTACCATCCAGATTATCAAATTCTGATGTCCTTCACATGCAAATTGAATTTCTAGCATGGACATATACATAATCATGACAAAACATCTTACATGCATATTTTTAGGTCCTGTACTTTTTATGATATAACAACTACTTGTAGAAGTCTTCAGTTAATCCTAAAATGGGAAAAGTTCAAAAAACTATCTCATGGTTTCACACTACTTCATCTTGGTTATCATGGGTCCTTAGTTTTCTTTCTTGGTCTTGTTCTTCTTTAATTTTTGTACTATGTGTTGTATCTGTACGATGTCAATTAGTTTTACTTCTTAGCTAATGAGGATAGAGTGATACTTACCTGATTGAATGATCCTGACGCTGACTTGGTGTTATCAAGTTCTTTTTATTCCTAGAATACACGTTTATTATAGTTCATAAAAACTGACAGTTATTTCTTTTTTTTCAAATTATAAATATTGATAATATGATATTTTCATACTATGTAGTTGTTTTATGAAACTACAATATAATTATAAATTTTAATGATGTTAGTAAAAAATGTGATAGAGAAAAAAGCTTGACAGGGGCAACTTAGTGTACTTTGTCAAACCTCTATGCTGATCTAACCCAGATTTGGTTGGTTGCCACCTTTCCAACTTTCAAGTGACAATGTGGAACTCTTTTTTTGTTTTCCTTAAAACTCTCTTAGACTATAGATTGTTCCACTATAATTCTTAAATTCTTTCCAAGCAAAAGAAAAATTTTCATCTACTGAAGTTATATACATCAAGAACAAATAGATATGTTCTCGGTTAATATTTGTTTACTTCTGTGAGGGAGAAAATATAAGGTATGAAGCCTGTCCTCTGTGCAATCCACCACATAGAAAACTTTTTATATCGCTCCAACTTTCTCAACATTGATGACCAGCCCTTTCCCTCTACACATTTTGGTACCCACTAGATACTCTAGTACATTCAATACACCTTATCTGCTCTCTTAGATCTTTACGATATACCTACTTCAGATAAATAAAATAATATATGGAGCCTTTTCTTTTCTTTTTCTCTCCGTTCCTTTTCTCAACATCCACATACACAAAATCCCATCGTGATTGATATTCTAACCAGAAAAACATATTGATTATCAAAGATCACTTGTCTCTCGTCTTAATCTTGCACCATATGACTTTTAATACAATTTTTGACATGTAAAACATGAAACTGATGGTCTTTATAATTCTACTAATTCTAATATCTCCCTTGTTTCCCAGTACAGGAGTACATGCTTCTCCTCTGTTCTTTAGGTAGCTTCTTCAAATCAAAATCCCATTAGAGTATCAGCAACACAGTTTCCTACCTCTCCAAGAAACTTACAACTTTAAACAAAAACTTCCCTCGGGCTTACTACTCTAAGGGTATGGATGTATTTTCGTTCAACAAAATGCTAAAATCTTTTGTTTCTTAAATCCTATCACTTTGAATCATTAAAGGCAAAAGGGTCAGCTGATTGTTGAAACTAATTCAGTCAAAAGGATCTCTTTCAATAAAGCCTGCATGTTTTTACACATCAGAAAAAGAAGCAAATAAAGTTCAGCAATGAAGTTCTTAGCGTTTTCTCGTCTGTGTTTTCTATGTTTATCATGTCCTGATTAGGTGATGCTATGCGAAGTTGGTTATTCTTGTCAGTTTCTTTTTCTATGTTTATCATGTCCTGATTAGGTGATGCTATGTGAAGTTGGTTATTCTTGTCAGTTTCTTAGCGTTTTCTCGTGTGTGTTTTCTATGTTTATCATGTCCTGATTAGGTGATGCTATGTGTTTTAAATTGTTGAACTCCATTTTTCTTTTTAGTTGCACTAAATTTGAAAATTAGTTAAGAACAAGTAGAAGGCATTCATTACTTCCATAAAAAAAAAATCCAAAACAAGAAATTGAAGGGTTTCCATTTCTCATTCGATGCAGTAAGAAATTGATAGAGAACGGCCTAGGCTATTAGTTCAAATTAGGAAGGGCAATGTAATTGACAGGAATCTTCTAGAATTTTCTTGTCAACCTCATTGCCCGTCCTAATTTGGAATAATGGGCTAGGCTGCTCTCCATCAGAAACTTGACAATCTCCTATCTATAACTCTGATGCAGTTTAAAACTTGTGCTCCAAATATAATTAGATATAGCATCCGATACGATGACAAAACAAATTGGCCAGGAACTTTTAAAAACCCCAATGCCCTACCTCTAACTTTTCTCACGAGGCCAACTTGACAACAAATGAGTACATTGTACTTTCAATATCTTTAAATAAGTCGTATTGTGCCAGCAAAAGAGAAAATAATTCTTCTTGAACTTTGAATTTCAGGAATACTTAATTAGAAACAAAACCAATTGTTGAAATATTTAGATGGCTCGACACTACAATAGTCAAGTTATTGAGTCAAAATATGCATTCAAACAACAAGTCCATGACTTAACAATGGCAGCAAATGGGAATCACAAAAGATAAAATAGAGTAAAACTGCATAAATATATCATGAATAATAGTTCATATAATGAGATTAGAAACACTACCTTTCTTTGTGGGAGAAGGTGTAGTATCTCCATGACTAGCTTCCCTTTCAGATGCCAGTGAGGGAGTAACATTCATTGGCAAATCACCAGAGCTTTCCGTTAACCATCCCATCTTTTCTGAAATTACAGAATGCAAATTTTTTTCTTCAACATGTTCTTGAGTTCAAAATGAAGAAACCTATGTAGAAGCATCAGCCACAAAATCTAGCCCATAAAAATAAGAATGGGGAAGGCCAATAGAGATGGTAAACAATTAAATTCCTCTTTTAGTGTCTGCCACAAAAGTATGAGAGAGAGAGAGAGAGAGAGAGAGAGAGTATATAATAGATGTGAAAACATCCTTGCCATAATATTACATGAAAAATGACACGCATCCAGGCATGCAAAATCAGATTAACTTCCAAACCAAACAAACACGATGGTTATTACCTATTTCAACAGTAATTTTTATCATACAACTCAAATATTTAAGATCCTAAAACTTGATTTTTTGGAAACAAGTACAAATAACTAGGTTATGGTCTATGAGCTATATTTCATTTACAAAGTTTTATACGTACTAAGATGGCTGCACTTTTAGGCAGACGGGAAAATGAAGAAAAGACACTTCAACAATGTCACCCAAAGAAACTAGTGGCTGCTCCCTGGGGAAGAAAATCCACACTATGAGAATCTCAACTCAGACCTGAAATGGCTACTCTCTTGGGCAGACCTGAAAATGGCTGCTCTCTTTGGCAGACCCAAAAATGAAGGAGACTGCTCTCTAGTTCAGAACCAAAATAGAAACCTAGTATTCAACTAGGCTCTGATACCATGTTTATATCAGAGAGAATGGGAGAAATTCTTCCTTTATCATGCAAAGAGAAGCAATACATTTATACAGATTGGAAATGCTAAGGAAAGATAATAACTTAAAAACCTCTAATTGCTCCTAAGATTACTCTATTTACAGCTATACAAATCATCTGTATAACTGTAACAGATAAATTTGCCTAAATGGGAAAAAACTCCACCCAAGGAAAAGGAAGTTGATCAAATGAGAAAGAAAAGATAGAAGAAAAACAATATCTGCGCAAAATAACAATATTGTGAAACATTAAACCAAAAGCAAATTAGGTAACAATTTAGATGAACAAGACTTCACAAAAATTATAAACATCTAGACTAAGAAGAAATGATTAAATTATGAATTCATAATGAAGACAGAAATCCGTGAGTCTCTGCCTCTATTTTGATTTTTTCCCTATTTCATCAACCATTTCACTTAGTTTTTCTCATTCTAACTTTCAGCTTCACATAGGAATAATTAAGAGAACTGATGCAGCACAGCCTGAAATACCATATCAGGGCTTGTTTCTAGGGTACTCAATGCAGAAAAGGTGTAAACCACATCAAAAAGCAAAGTTGCGAAGTCAGGAATATGCACTGGAAATTTGATACTTTGAACAGTATCAAGCAACTCGAAGGAACTTAAGTGTTCTGTAAAGCTATTTGAAGCAACTCCTTTCATATCTTTTTAAGTGGTAACAAAAAATCCACAAAATAGAAATTGCTTGAATTGTCTGCATCAAAAACTTGCCACAGCTATAGTTTTCTTTGCATGAAATTGAATCCTACACTATGATATCTAGGGCCAGTGGGTCACTTTACTCCCCAAAACCAGCATAATTTACAGCTAAAGACATGAGTATTTAAGAAATTTATAGCAATAACACTTTCTATGGCTCAAACTTTATCTTGTTTGACTCATGTTTATTCCAAACAAACAAGACTGAATCTAAAAAGATTATGCAAGACTATTGCCAAAGAATTCAGTACATATATTAAAAAGAAACCACTTTTTTCTTCTGAATTTTACTGTCATTAGAACTTTGTATAAATTTGTTCATATTAAGTATTCAGATCCAACAGTGACATTACACATTTTCCAGTTATATAAATTCTACTAAATTAGAATATTGTTATTTAAGTCTTTGACTCAACTAACTGAGTTGAGCACAACCTACTGTGTGTGTGGTTTCATTCAAATGCTCCAAGTAAGCCATTGAAGGAAATTGCTCACCTGAACTCTGTTTATTGGCTGGTCCGTTGAGATTTATGCCATTTTCTGTATTCTCGTCCTTTGTTCCACTATAATTCTCATCTAATTTTGTCCTAGTGTCAGTTTTTTTCTCTGTTTCGGTCTCATCATTGGCAGATTTCTTAATGGTTTCATGTGTCTCTTCGTGCTTCTCTTCCTTCACCACATTCTTATTTTCCTGAGAAACTTCAACAATTTGACCAGGAACTACAAAGAAAGATGACATCATCCATACCCCAACCAAGCAGAGAGCCACAAAGACCACAATTCTCACTGTTGTGTAGTAATTTGTCGGTTGCCTTCTGACATCTATCCTAGTATATTTTGCTGATGCCATTTTATTGATGCCAATCAATCATGAAATCAGACCTGGAGATGAAAGATAAGACTTAGACGAGTCTTCCAAGACCTCCTACCAAACAGCAATTCCTGTGATAGCCAAAGGTATTGAATTCATTAGAACAGCGATTACAATTACACACAATGGAATTTATCTGTATTGGAGTTGAGGTCCCTTCCATGTCATAGTCAGTGCTTATTTTGAAGGATGGAACTAGCTTTATCCTAAACAAGTTAATGACTAAAAAACATGCACCAAAAACATCCCTATTTGTTGAAACCAACACTTCCGTACATCATTGAAAACACATGTTTTTTGATATTGAATCAGAAGTCCATGAAAACAACAGCTATTAAGAGTTAGATAAGTGCTTGCATCGGAGCAACAACCAAATATAGAAATAACGACACAAAAAGAAAAAAGGAAAAAGATAAAAGAGGCGTCATAATCAGTCCAAATCTAAATTGATTGAAATCAGCAATAAAAAGTGCAATTAAACATCTTGTAATTGCAATCCGTGTAGGCCAAGGACAGAAGGTAGTAAAGCCAATGAAAGCAAAATTCTAACAAAGAGAAGTAAGGTAATACGTTAGATCCAGAATGAGAAAGACAAACGCATTACACTATCAAAAAAGAGGATGATCTGCAGTTAAATCAACTGAGAAAGAGTACCTGTATTGTTGGAAGAAGAAAGGCAATGGCAATGGATCTGATACAAGAAAGGAAAGGGATTTAGCACAATTGATCTATTGCCCTTCTGTTCAATAGTTGAGAGAAGCTGCTTATGGTTGAGTTGATGGAACTCCAACCATTTATTTATTTATTTATTTTTAATGATTACAAAAATCTTCCATTCCAAAGCTTTACTAACAAGTTAAAATCCGTTTTATCAGATTTCACCAATTTCTTAATAAAGTCCAATTTTGGTAACATAAAAAATTTAAAAATATAAAAATATGGGTGGTTCTTTCCTTTTTTTTTTTTTTTTTTTTTTTTTTTTTTTCAATGAAAGGTAAAATTAAACTAAGGACCAGTTTGGGATAGCTTTCAGTAGCTCCGAAAACAGTTTTCGGCCAAAGTATGAGGAACCTTAATTTGGCTAAAAGTTGCTTTTGGGCTGCAGAAAGCAGCCTCAAATGCACAATTGGTAAAAGTCAGATTGTATTAAAGAAAGCACTGAAAAAACGCTTAAAACTACTTTTAAAGAAAGTAATAAAACCTAGTTTTCCCTTAGAGTACTTTTACTAACAGCAATCCCAAACTGGTCCTAAGTGTCCGTCCTCGCGTTAGGTTCCAAGGAGGCAACATTACTTGACAATAACAAGAAATGAAAAAAATAAAATTATTATGTAAAAAACACTGTTGTATTTTAAGAAATAATGTATATGTGAATTTAGATATAAAAAAAATTAAAATAAACTATATAAACCATAAAAATAATTATTTATCAATCAATTTGACAATTGGAGACAATATTTCTTGAGAACATATTGAATTTAAGACTTATGGAGTTTAATTGTACTTTATTTTTAAAGATCAATTTTTCTATAGAATAATTGTTTATGATCTTATAACATGATTTGATTATTTAATAATACTTTCTAAAATTGTTTCATATTTCAATGAGAATTGGAGTCTCTTTCATTTTTTTTTTTTTTTTTTTGAGAATTGAAGTTTCTTTCGACCAGCCTGCAATAATTCTTTATTTATGTACCAATATTTTTCAAACGAACTTTATTTTTAGTCTAATATAACTCATGCTTTCTACAACCTTAAAACAAATATTAAAACTTTTAATTGCTATGAGAAGAATAAGTAAAAGCCTTAAGTATACATATATAATTAATTTATTCTTCTCATTTTCATTTTAGCCATTTGTCAATATTTTCAAGTCTCTAAGAAATTATATTTTGTAAAATAACCATATTTAATAAAATAAATAATTTTTGAATTCATCCTCCAACCTTTCATCTACATGCCAAAATCAGTCAAAATCTGTACAAAGGGTTCAAAATTCTCACAATTTATAATCTGCAACCATTACGATACAAACATGTTAAAATCATATCAAAATCTATTAAAAAAAATGTTTAAGATTGAAGTTCAAAAAAGTGAAAAGCAAATTCACTTATTATATAATATTGCGAAGAAGGACGACATAATAATTAAAGAAAGTTAATTAGATTAGGAAAAAAAAATTACATTTTATAAATTATGACAAAAAGGAGAAGTGAGTGTATGTTTAACAAAGAACGCATATTAATCACTCTTCTTAATGAGTTGTTTTCTGAAGCTGATATTCTGAATGATTTGTTTTCTGAAGCTGATTGCAAGCGTATTCTTTCTATTCCTTTATCTAATCGGCCTGTGGAGGACCGGTTAATTTGGAGTCGGGATAGGAAGGGTTGTATTCAGTTAAGTGGGCTTATTATGCTCTCACTGAGCGATTCCCACCTCCCCCTGATATTATTAGTCAATTTGATTGGGTCTCTATTTGGTGTCTGCACACTCCTTACAAATTTCAAAATTGTGTGTGGCGGTTACTCATTGGTTTTGTGCCGACAGCGAAGGCTTTGCAACGTAGGGGTGTTCAACTCTCAGGTATATGCCCAAGATGTGATTCGGATGATGAGAACATATATCACTGCTTTGTGAGCTGTCCTTATGCTGGGGCAGTCTGGGATTCGTCGCCTTTTCCAGAGCTGAACCATGATGACGGAAATTTGAATGGTTGGTGGGTGGAGCTGATTCGTCAATTTGGGAATGATCTAGATGGAATTGCAAGTGGAATCCTTTGGAATTTATGGTACTCAAGAAACCAGCTAGTTTGGCATCAAAAGTTTCTACCGGTTCAGTGTGTTGCCATGAACGGTGCTCGTCTCGTTCATGAATGGCGGCAGGTGAGGACTGTTTCGGATAGGCCGGTGCAATCAAATGACAAGTCTTCTTGGTTGCCTCCTTTGGTGGGCTGGAAGTGTAATTTTGATGTGGCTAATTGATGGTGTGCATGGAGTGGTTGGGCTTGGTTGTGTTATCCGTGATGAGTTGGGCCAATTTGTTGCATGTAGATCAGCCCCTTTCTCTGGTCTACTTGATTCGGCAGTTGGCGAAGCGCTTTCGTGTCGAGAGGCTCTGCGTTGGGTAAAGTCCTTGGACCCCCCTCAAGTTGAAATGGAAGGTGATGCGGCTGTCGTTATCTCTGCTCTCTGCCAACCAGAGATTAATGATGAGTCCTCTTTAGGGCTCATTCTTGAAGATTGTCGGGTTTTGGCTTTGTCTTTTGATCATTTATCTTTTCGGCCAGTTAAGCTTAAAGATAATACAGTAGCTCATAGTTTAGCCAAACTAGGTTTGCTTTCTTCGTCTCCTATTATCAATGTAGTTCATTCCCCTTCCTCGATTATTCATGAGCTGTATTCAGATTTGAGAGGTTAGCTCAGTGTACCAACTTAGTTGGGATGCTTCGCTGCCTTTCTTTTTATTAATAATACCATATTTTTCAGTTAAAAAAAAAAAAAAAAAAAAAAACCAAAACTCATACGTCCCCTTCAATTTTTTCTTGTGTCTTTTTATTTAGCCGCAACAAGCTTTATTGCATTCTCCCAGTTAGATAAAAATCAACAGAGTCCATAGCCGAGGAATCGGAAAGATAGTGGAAAACAACGAATGATTTACCAATTCAGAGATAATAATAATAGTAAGAAAAAAAAAAAAAAAGATAGCAGAGTTCAATGAAAAGAGGACATAATCAAATATTCTAAAAAAATTAGATCAGGTGATGTAGCTGTAAGATAGTGCACAGAAACCTTTTCACAATGTAAAATTTAATTTCAAAATTTCAAAGATTTACCTTCTCATTAACTTGTCAACTTCAAAATCTATCAAAATCTTAACAAAATGATAAAACTTTTCACAATTTAGAAATTAAAAACAACAAAAGAAAACATCTAAAAAACGTCACAATAAAAAATGAAAAGTTACAACCTTTATATCACAAAAACGAAAAATAATGTTATTCTTACCATAAAATATAGAAAAACTAAATCCATACCATACGAATAAAATTATATTACTAATTGGAGATAAATCTATTTCCAGGGCTTGCGTCTTCAACTATTCAGATATACATTGCCACCAGTATGAGACAAAATTCTCTCTGTACATTCAACACTTTTCATGTATCGATTATGTTGCATCAAGTATAAAAATTATAAGCATCTCAATTTGTTATCTAATATAAAAAAAAAATATAAGCATATCAGTCTATCTATTAACCAAATTCATAGAAACCCCTCCACTACCACAATGAAGAACTTAAAACAAATCATTTCCCTCTGATAATAGAGATCAGTTGAAGAAGTGAGGCAGAGGCGGAATTTGCTTATGCTCAAAATCTTCTACCAAATCACCAAAAATCACCAAATCGTCATCCGACACAACTCACCATAAATGGAATCCAGCTACTCTATGCTCTGCATCACCTAGGTACAACAAAATGGAATTCGGATTCAACAACCCAAATGGCAATCCTAGCAGCCAAGATGTTTAATCCAATAGAACATTTATTAGCATATTCTCCTCTACACGTCAGAGAAAACACCGAATGAAACTGTATTGTATTACAAACTAAAACCATTTGAACAATAGATATATTAAAGCGATTCAAGCTCCAACATTAACCATTCATAACTAACTTCAAATTGACATTGAACAATTATTAGCAAAAGCCTCATAATATATGGTAGCATTATTAAAGAAAATGGAATTAAAAGCAAGCAAAAGTTTATCCTTTCTAACTCAAAAGGAATCAACATAAAATTGAATTATAAGAAGCATGCATTTCTTATTAACAGTAAAAACTGTGAGACTAACCACTAAGCTATGCTTATGCCACAGAATTCTCGATGAGACCTACAACTCTAATTCAAAATAGAAACTTTCATCAAATCCAATTGAGACAAATAAGCAAGAAACCATAAAAAAAAAAAAAAAAAAAAAAAAACAATACTGAAAGCACCAACACCCAGAACAACAAAGGATTAGGGGAAAAAAAAAAAAGAAAATAAATCTTACGATCATTTTTTTCCTCATAAAACCACCTCATTTCCCCATCATCAATTAAAAATAATGAATTCATTTATACATGAATCCTACATGAAATTCAATTGTAAATAAATTATGCATAAATAATTTATTTATTTATGAAATTACAAAAATTGAAGTAAACTCCATAAATTTATGCTTGGAATGAATGAACAAAATTATTTCATTTGCACTTTTCCTAAATTGTCCTTCTTACAAGATTTTTATGGTAATTAATTGATGAATAATGTACCATGAAAAAAATTAACTAACATAATTTTATTTTTTTAACAATTTATAACTAGATTGAGACATAAATATTCTTTTATCATGTTGTATGCATAAATAATCAATTCAAAGTTGAAACTAGAATTTAAATATTTTTGCATAATTGTGGAGTAGCTATTTGATGAAAATAATAATTTTTCAAGTGTATAATAAGTTGAAATTAATTTTAAGTTATTTAATCATGAAATTATTTTTACTAATATTTATGTAATATTTTTGTTTTGGTATAATTATCGTATACTACAGTTGATCATAAGTTTACAAAAAACTATTAATCAATTAGCTAACAGCTTACTGCAATAACAACAGCTAATATGAACAGTAACAACTATTAGCTAACAGTTGAACCAAACACACCCTGAGATTGTCCTTGGAATTCGCTAGGATTTGGTAGTTTTTCTTCGATAGTTTTTGCGTCTTTTTCATCAGTAGTTCTATTTTGATTACTGGTTTTTTAAGAGTTTTTTTTATTGTTTCTTTATCGAGTTTTGTTTATATGTTTTTAGTGTTAGTGGAGTTAGAAATTGTACATGATGATTAACTTTGGCAAACGAAATTATAGTCCTGTGGGTTGGAGTGACCGCAAAATTGAAGCAGGTTGAATTGAACATAGTGAATTTTTGTATTTATGAAGAAGATGATTCCGTGTATCTCCTTTCAACTATAGATGGATTTGTATCCTTCGACACCACCATTTTTAAGAGGGCTTGTAATTTTTTTTTATTAGAGGAATCACTTACATTAATATAAAGGAGAAAGATCCCTAACAGTCCCAATTTCAATTCAATTCAACCTAGTGTGATGACTTTTTTGCCCTTGAAATTTTTTTCTACCATTCACCGATTTCAGCCAATAGTTTCCCAGTTGTTGGGCATTTTTGGCCTTTGAAATCCACCTCGAAATGATGCAGTTTTGTCTTACCCTTAGGTTCCTAGGTTTTCTTCTTTCACCGCCTCTTTTTTGCTTCCATATGCCTTTCATTTCCTCCTAACCTTTCTGATGGCATAGAGGAATTGGCGCTGACCTATTTGGAGAAAGTCGAAAACGGAAAAAAATCAACGAAGCGGTGAAATTTTGAAAGTATCTGATTTGGGCCCAAAATTAGTGGATTTTCTAGGGAATCGGCTGGTGAACAGAACCCACGGCTATGTGGTGGGCCCCATCGTATTTTGGTGAAAAAATGCTTTTTAGTCCTTTAATTTTGCGTTTTTATATTTTTAGGGACCTAATTGCAAAGTTGTAAAAGTTTTTCCTTTATTCTGTTATTTCCGAAATTTTAACCCTAGGTCCTAGTCACTATTTAAAGGCGTGTAAGACAAGAATAAGACAGATTGGTTGAATTCGAAATTTTGTGTTATTTTCCTATCTCTTTGAATTTTCGTAAATTCTAGGGTTAGAAGAATCGATTCCGGTATCGTGCGCGATCCACGGAATTCGATTGTTTATTCGCTGCATCAGTTGGTATCAGAGAGAGACGAGTCGGTGACATCGCAGGGGAGGAGGACCTGGAACGACGGATTGAGCAACGCCTCAATCAAGCGATCGGACAGCAAATCCAAGCAGCTGTCGATCTATTGACTGAGAGGATGGGAGAGTTGATTGCGGCCCAAGTTAGGGTTAATCAGCCCCATAGGAGACGAGCAAATCTGGAAAACCCGTTCGGTAGAGACGAAGAGGACGAGGAAGAGGATTCAGATGGCGAAGAGGCTACTATTAGGCGTCGTGTGGCAGGCGAAGACTGACGTTGGGAGAGTGGGTTGTGGACTGAAATCCCTGAATTCCATGGTACCTTCAACCGGAGGAATTCCTAGATTGGCTTGCGACTGTTGAGGAAGTTTTAGAGTTCAAGGGCGTACCTGAGAACAGACGAGTCCCGCTGGTTGCGACTAGGTTACGGGGGAGAGCAATGGCTTGGTGGCAGCAGTTGAAGCTGACCAGACAACGGATGGGAAAATCTAAGGTTTCGACTTGGGAGAAGTTGAAGAAACACATGAGGTCGAATTTCTTACCCTATAACTACCAGCGATTGATGTATCAACGGTTCCAAAACCTGAGACAAGGGAGTCGATCAGTCGAGGAGTATACCACCGATTTCTACCAATTAATAGCCCGGAATGATATTCAAGAAACGGAGGAACAGTTGGTGTCGCGATATATTGGAGGCCTAAGGGAGCTGCTCCGGGAATCAGTAAACGATTTTGATCCCCTGACTGTTTCAGAGGCGCATCAAAGGGCAGTGCGGATGGAGAGGAGAACGCGCCCTATGGGTTTCGGCAGTAGTAGGTTACCCCATACCTCAGTGGCAGTACCCCGACCTTCAGGGTCAACAACAGTAATTACACCGAATCCCGCACCTGTAGTGGTATGAAGTGTTTTGCGTGTGGCGAGATTGGACATCGCCGGTCTGAATGTAAGAAAGCAGGAAAACGAGCCATGTTTGCTGATGTGGCTGATGAAGAGGGTCATGATGATGAAGATGAAGGCGAGCCAATTTTTGAAGAAGAGGAATTCGAAGAAGAGATTATGGGGGGAGATGTAGGCCCTGCACTGGTGGTGAGGAGATCGTGTCTGGCCCCTCGAGTCGTCGAGGAGAACTGGCTGAGGCAAAACATATTCCAGTCTACTTGCACCATCAAAGGTAAAGTGTGTAAATTTATCATTGATTCTGGTTGTTGTGAAAATATAATGGCTGCTGAAGCTGTGAAGAAGTTAGGGCTTCCGACTGAAAAACACCATAAACCTTATAAACTGTCTTGGTTGAAACAAGGAGGTGAGTTGACAGTTTCGCAAAGAGTGCTGGTTCCTTTTTCAATGGGCAGTAAGTATAAGGATGAAGTCTGGTGTGATGTTGTAGAGATGGACGCGTGTCACTTGTTGTTGGGACGTCCATGGCAGTACGACAGAGATGTTCACCATGATGGGAAGAAGAACACCTACAGTTTCATGTTTGAGGGGGTGAAGATTGTGCTGGTTCCTCGGAAAGAGACCAGTAAGGAGGCTGGAAGTTTATTGACATTGGCACAGTTTGATGAAGAATTGCAGGATTCGGATGTTGTTTTTGCCTTGGTGGGAAAAACAGTGGCAGAGGAACATCAGGTTCCCGAAGCAGTACAGCCCCTGTTGCAGGAGTTTGCAGATTTGTTTCCTGAAGATTTACCTGATGGTTTGCCACCTTTGCGAGATATACAACATCAGATTGACTTGGAGCCTGGAGCAGTTCTTCCAAATCGACCCCATTACCGAATGAGCCTGGTTGAACATGAGGAGTTGCGGAGGCAGGTTGAGGAGTTATTGGCCAAGGGATATATCCGGGAGAGTCTCAGTCCCTGTGCTGTACTTGCATTACTGATTCCAAAAAAAGATAGAACATGGCGGATGTGTGTCGACAGCCGTGCCATCAACAAAATCACAGTCAGGTATCGATTTCCTATCCCTAGGCTGGATGATTTACTTGATCAATTAAGTGGTGCCACTGTGTTTAGCAAGCTAGATTTGAAGAGTGGTTACTACCACATACGGATTCGTCCGGGAGATGAGTGGAAAATTGCATTCAAGACGAGAGAAGGGCTTTATGAATGGTTAGTTATGCCCTTCGGGCTTTCGAATGCTCCTAGCACCTTTATGAGAGTCATGAACCAAGTGTTGAGGCCTTTCATTGGTAAGTTCGTTGTGGTTTATTTTGATGATATATTAATTTATAGTGCTAATGAGGCTGAGCATTTGGGCCATTTGAGAGCTGTGCTTAAGGTGTTGAGAAAAGAGCGTTTGTTTGCTGCCTCGAAAAAGTGTATTTTCTTGTCTAGTAGTGTTCTATTTCTGGGATATGTGGTATCGGATAAAGGATTGCAGGTTGATGAGGCGAAAGTGCGGGCTGTTCAGCATTGGCCTAGACCCGGCACAATCACTGAAGTTCGTAGTTTTCATGGGTTGGCATCTTTTTACAGGCGTTTCATTCCCCATTTTAGCACTATCATGGCACCTATCACAGACTGTATGAAGTGGACAGGGAAGTTTGAATGGTCGGAGGCAGCTGAGGAAGCGTTTGAACTGATTAAACATCGACTGACTACCGCCCCTATACTGGTTCTGCCGGATTTCCAGCAGCCTTTTGAGCTGCATTCTGATGCTTCGAAATTAGGGATTGGAGCAGTGCTAAGTCAAGGCGGAAAACCAATAGCTTATTTCAGTGAGAAGCTGTCCGGAGCTAAACTGAATTACAACACTTATGATGTAGAGTTTTATGCGGTTGTGCAGGCTGTTAAGCATTGGAGGCATTATCTGTTCCAAAGGGAGTTCGTCTTGTACACTGATCATGAAGCTCTCAAACATCTGCATAGCCAGGATAAGGTCTCCGTAAGGCATGCTAGTTGGGTTGCCTATTTGCAGCAGTTCACATTTGTAGTCAAGCACAAGTCTGGGGTGGCAAATAAGGTGGCTGATGCGCTGAGTAGGAGAAAGACTTTGCTGACTCGTATGATAGTCCAGGTACCGGGATTTGACATGTTTTCTGAGTTGTTTGATTCTGACCCGTATTTTGCTGCTGTCTTGAAAAAAATTGAAGCAGGAGAACGGACAGATTTCCATTTATAGGATGGGTCTCTGTTCAAGGGCAATCGGTTGTGTATTCCTGACTACAGTTTGAGGCTACAGATTATACAGGAGCTGCACAATGAAGGTCATGTTGGTCGGGACAGAACATTGCAGTTGGTGCAGTCTAACTATTTTTGGCCTTCCATGCGCAAAGCAGTGGAGAAATTTATGCAGCGTTGCCGGGTTTGTCAGATTTCCAAGGGGACAGCCACAAACGCTGGATTATATATGCCATTACCAGTGCCGTCATAGCCATGGGTGGATATCAGTATGGATTTTGTATTAGGATTGCCGCGTACTCAACGTGGTAATGACTCCATTTTTGTGGTGGTGGATAGGTTCTCGAAGATGGTGCATTTTATTCCGTGTAAAAAGACGACGGATGCAGTTAAAGTGGCGCAGTTGTTCTTTCGTGAGGTGTATAAGTTGCATGGGCTGCCCGAGTCCATTGTTTCCGATCGGGACACGCGGTTTCTGAGTCACTTTTGGCGGAGTTTGTGGAAGATGGTGAACACACAGCTGAACTTTAGCAGTGCATACCATCCTCAAACGGATAGGCAAACTGAAGTGGTGAACCGTTCCTTGGGCAATCTGTTACGCAGCTTGGTTGGTGAACATGTGAAGAGTTGGGATTTGAAGCTGTGTCTAGCAGAGTTTGCTCACAATCATGCAGTGAACCGGAGCACGGGGTTCAGTCCATTTGCAGTGGTTTACTCGGTTATTCCTAAAGGACCACTGGACTTGTTGCCTTTGCCTTCTCAGACTAAGCTTCATAGCAAGGCGGAGGATTTTGTTGGTAGTTTGCAGGAAGTCCACGAAGCAGTGCGCAACAATTTGCGGGCCTCGGCTGCCAAATATAAGAAGACTGCGGACAAGAAGAGGCGACATGTGGAGTTTGAAGTGGGAGACTTTGTTTGGGCCGTGCTGACCAAGGATCGCTTTTCTGTTGGCGACTACAACAAGCTGTCTGCTCGGAAGATTGGGCCTGTCAAGATCATTGCAAAAATTAATCCCAATGCTTACCGCTTGAAGTTACCGAGTTCGATTCGTACACATGATGTCTTCAATGTGAAGCACCTTCTTCCGTATGTCAGTGATTCTTCTGAGGATGAAAATTCGAGGGCGAATTCTGTCCAACCCGGGGAGAATGATGGCATAGAGGAATTGGCGCTGACCTATTTGGAGAAAGTCGAAAACGGAAAAAAATCAACGAAGCGGTGAAATTTTGAAAGTATCTGATTTGGGCCCAAAATTAGTGGATTTTCTAGGGAATCGGGCTGGTGAACGAAACCCACGGCTATGTGGTGGGCCCCATCGTATTTTGGTGAAAAAATGCTTTTTAGTCCTTCAATTTTGCGTTTTTATATTTTTAGGGACCTAATTGCAAAGTTGTAAAAGTTTTTCCTTTATTCTGTTATTTTCAAAATTTTAACCCTAGGTCCTAGTCACTATTTAAAGGTGTGTAAGACAAGAATAAGACAGATTGGTTGAATTCGAAATTTTGTGTTATTTTTCTATCTCTTTGAATTTTCGTAAATTCTAGGGTTAGAAGAATCGATTCCGGTATCGTGCACGATCCACGGAATTCGATTGTTTATCCGCTGCATCACTTTCTCTCTCTTATTGTCTCTACCTTCTCTAATCTCTCTTTTCTCTCATCACGTCTACAATAGCAAGTTTCAGGCTTGGTTGATTTGCTTTGTCGTGTTTCTTTGGAGAACCACTGAATTTTGCTCTCTATTTCATTGTGTCATCCACTTCTCTCTCTTTAGTTTCTCTTTCTTCTCTTTTTTTTTTTTGGTCTTCTGCTTCATGTTGGAATGATACCATGGGAGATCGGAGATCCTTTTTATTGAACAAGATTTGAGCAGACATGAAAGACATAAAAGCTCTAGCGGTAGTTTGTTTCTTGTTTTCTTTTTACATTTAGAAAAATTATTAAACAAATAAAATAAAATTAGATAAATTATTAAAAAATTATTTAAATTATTTAAATTATTAAAAAATAAAATAAAATTAGAAGTATAAAAGGATTTATTCATACGTGAGCTTTGCCCACTTCTTCCTAAGTGAAAAAAAAAACCCTAAAAGAACCCATTTCATCTCTTCTCCAAGCATGATGTTAGTCTCTCCCAGGTGACAATCTCTCTTCGGCTTTTCTTTAAAGCGTGAGTATTATTTCCTTCATTATCATGAGATAAATGAGGCATGGTAGGTCATTTGTTTGAAGAATAAAAGATTCAAGAATTTGGGCATTCTCTTAAGTCACTTGATTTTGTTGCTCGTTATAATCTGGTAAGTGTTATCTTCTTTCCTCAAAGTCACATTTTGTAGTTTTGATTTTCAATGGCCATTTGGGGTTTTGATTAAAATCAGCATAATTAACTAAAGTAAAAAAAAAATATATATAAATAACAGTGTTTGGGGGGGTGGTTTAGTGTGTTAGGGCTTATAGTATTGTTTGACTTCAACTCTCCTTTTTTCCATTCTTTCCTCAGCCAAATTTGAGATATGCACTATCCCTCGTTATGTATGTTTTTAGTTTCAACCAGGCCTGACCTTGAGTTGGGAAGCATAACCCTTTTACTTATTTGAATTTTAGATCTAAAGATGTTAATTTGGATATAATGCAATGTGCTTAGGTACTTAGCTTGGAATTGAAAATTATTTTGTGATATTATTCCATTATTTTTGTTTGGATTCATTGAATGGAGTTTCATATCCATGCTTAATTCACCTTGTAATTGATTTGATCAAGTTTTTTTCCTGAATCCAACTATGATACCACTGTTTTGCTACTATAATGAATTTATTGCTAATAAAAGTTAAATGTCTAGTTGATAACTCATTTTCATATAGGCATTTTTAGGATTATTTTAGTATGTATTGTCCTATATTTATGCATTTTTAGTATTAGTTTTAGTGCTTTATTATTTAATTGTTATATTTTATTTATTTGCTCTTATTTAGTTTTATTTCTCTCTTTTAAGTGTAAACTAGAAGAATTTTGGCCTTTTGCTGTAAACAGAAGTTCATCTATACTTTTGAGGTCGTTAGAGGCCATTTTGGCTTCAAAGTTGTTCTACAAAGTTGTGCATCTATCCGTTAGATTTTCAACGCATCTAGAATCGTGCTAATTGGAGTTGAGACGAAGGAGATAGCTTGGGTTTTCTGCAGCTGGTTTTGAGTCCTGCGGGTCAAACTTCTTAGTTGACTTTTTCTCCTAGAAAGTCATTTTTTCCTATTTGGAATAAAAGACTTGGGCTGAAGATATTTTAAGGAATTCTTGTTTAGTGGGATTTGTTAATTAAAAGTTCTAATGCGGTTAGTTAAAGATTCCTTTTAGGTTTTAAAGTTTGTAAGTTAGTTTCTATCCTTATTGGGTTAGAAAATAGTTTCTTCCATATAAGGAGCTTTTTGTTTTTCAATTAGGAGACTAAATTTAGTTTTAATTATGCGTTCTTGAGAGAATTTCCTGTTGGTTAGTGAAGGCGACAAGGCGAAGAGATTCGAGAAAAATGTCTACACAAACTTTAGAGTCTTTTCTCTCCTTCATGTTTTTCTTGATATCTTATTTTTGTGTTTTAGATACTATGTGTAGCTAAACTCTTTTATCTAGGATATTGATGTAGTTTGACTTTATTAGTTTTATGAAATTATTGTAAGTTTTCTTGCTTTATTCGTGCAAATTTATTATCTTATGTAATGCTTGCCTTTGCTTGGCCACTAATTACATGTTTATAGATTGAAATAGTATAGAATACCGAGAGGGAATACTATTGAAATTAGACTTAAGATAATAGAATCATAAGTTTAGATTTGAATGAGAGTAATATAATTTGAACTTGTGTGGAGTTTTCTAGATGATTCGTGCTTAGTGAGTTAATTACAGGTTATTAATCACTATTAGGAAATAGGGTCAGTGACATATTTTTAGCGTTGATAATATATCTTGGGAGAGAGTATTATTGACATAAAATCATTCTCCATTGCATGAGTAATTAAATTGTTTAAATATACAATATATTGATTAGTCTAAGAGTTGTATGAAATCAATATCCTGGATATTTTCTCTTATTGAATTTTCTCTACTTATTTTTATTGCTTTTATTGTCTTTAGATTTAATTCTTAGTTTACTATAAATCAAATCATTATTCGTTGTTTGCTTAGCTAATAGTTTTTGTGAAATAGTTGGTGATTAGTAGGCAATCCTTGTGGGAACGATATTTAGTTACACTTTATTACTTGATACGATTTTGTGCACTTGTAAATTTCCACATCACTTGTGATTCCACCAAATTTGAGATATCACTATTTCTTTTCTTGATTGGTTTCTCAACTTCTTAGCAAATATTTTAGCAAATTTAATTATGCTCAGTTGCTGCCTAGTTTTCACGTGAAGTATTGTTTTAAAAACTAATTGATTTAACAAAGTGATTATACACAATTGTCTTATTTTGTAGCCACCATTGTATTGTTCATATACTTTTTTTTGTCGATGATGTCCTTTTGTTTAGCCTCGCCATACTTCAAGCCAACTTGATTTTATTTGTAAACTTAATTTTAAGGTCACAATCAAGTTTATTTAATGAACCAAACTTGTCAAAACCTTAATCTGGGGTCTATTTGTTGCTTATGTTGACTCTAATACGAGTTCTAATTTCATCTAAGTTGCTAATGTTGGGGCTCTCTTTGAATAAGTATATATATATATATATATATATATATATATATATATATATATATATATATATATATATATATATAGTGGTGTCTTTCATGTCATTATAGTATTATGTATAAAGGCTTATATTGCAATGAATGACTTAATTGAGATATTTGACAAAAACATAACTAGAGTATTCATTGTTTATATTTGAATAGAAACAAACTTATTATCTAACTTCTAATTGAAACATAAATGAAAGTAATTTTTTATTTTAGTGCTGCTATTCAGTTTTAGTACTATCAGTTACTAACTTTCGCTGATTCCAGGTTGGTTTTCAAGCAACTTCTAAAGCTCTTGGATTGGCTGTGTAAGGGAGTGCTTACAATTACTACTAATTGCTACTGAACTCTCGGTATGTCTAATATGTAGCTGAATTATGACATTCAATTTTTCAAAAGTCATAAATCATACTTATCAGAGAAAGTCTTTATAATTTTTTACTATTGAGTGGAGTCGTCTGCATATAAATCCTACATTGATGAAGTAGAAGTATATGTGACTATAGTAGCTATATATAACAATTTAGGGATTCATAAATTATTTATCTTATTTTAAAAATGAAATACACATAAAAATAATAACTTATTGTTCAAGAAAATTAGTGATCTTGTTGATAATTTTGTTAATCTAGCTTAGGAGTCTATGTGAGTGAAAAACATTAGAAGTATCCAAGAGGAATAAAAGCTGCTTGCTATTGTGTGGAACAACTTCTTCAAGTTATTTACACAAAAACATATCAATTAATGGCCAACAAGTAGAATTAGTATTAAATTGGTTTTACAAGTTATATACTTATCTTATGCAACTCATTACTTTCCATTATTTTTTTTTTCAAAAAGATAAAATATGATTCTCAGTTATACATACTGATTAATTAATTTTTTGTTTTTAAAATTAATGAGCAGGAAGTGCTTTGTAGATATAGCTTGTGCTTGATTTTAACCAAGATGACCTCCTCCAAGTGTGAGTAATATTGTTAGCTATTAAAGATAGGTGCATATAGTTATACAAGAAACATGTTAGTTTCTTGCAGTATAATACATTGTCGTTTTTTTTTTCTTTTTAATGTCCATTGCTGATTTGGTTTTATTTTGTCTCTATATATTGTTTTTGTCTTTCTTATGATCAATTTTAAGTCTTGCATCATCCAAATTAATAGGTATGATGATTTTTACACTTAAGTTATTGTGTTATAATTTTCAGAAGAGAAATAAGAAGTGAAAAAGACATTTTAAAGTTTAAATCATTAACTTGAGGACAAAAAAGAGCTTAAGGACAATTTGTTTTTAAAATTGGAATGTTTATTAAACTTCTTTATTAGTATTAATTACAGGTCTTCGATTGTAGTTTTTAATAAGGAAATGAAGTGGTATTGTTAAATATTCTGCATATTAAACTAAATTTGCTAGATAGATCATGAATGTATCTTAGGTTATTGTTAACCCGAAAAATGTTGGCGGAATTGAGCACTTCATAATCTGTGCTTTTACACATCTTGAGCTTGTGTATGGATCAGATGAGATAAGGTGCCCTTGTAAGACTTGTGGTGATGGAGCTTTCAAAAATCTGAATGATGTTAGGCTGCACTTGTACAAGAAAGGATTTTTACCGAACTACTACATATGGGATAGGCATAAGGATGATGATAAGTTTGAATTATTATTATCATAGTGAACCAGTGAGCCCAATAATGTAAATGGTATTTGATGCTACTAGCCCAGAATTTCCTAATCCACATTTAAAAGAGGAGTTGAATGCTGATGCAAAGAAATTCTTTCACATGTTAAAAGCTTGCAATGAAAAGCTATAACCTGGTTGTGAGAAACATTCTGTGTTATCTGCAGTTGCTCGATTGCTGAACATAAAGTTAGAGAATCATTTATCAAAGAGGTGTTTTGATTCCTTAATTGAATTTCTTAAGGAGGCTTTACCAATAGATAACAAAATGCCTGATAATTTTTATGAGACTAAAAAATTGATTCAATGTCTAGGTTTACCCATGGAGAAAATAGATTGTTGCACTTAAGGGTGTATGTTATTTTGGCAGGAGGATAACACATTGGCTTGCTGCAAATTTTATGGACAAGAAATATACAAAAAGAAGCGGGGCTCAAGAAAGCAAAAGCTTGTTCTAGTTAAAAGGATGTATTACTTTCCTTTAACCCCATGACTTAAAAAGGTTATACACTTTGAAGGCCACCGCTTGTCATATGAGATGGCATGATAAACATCAATGTGTAGATGGAGGAATGTATCATTTTTCTGATTTAGAAGCTTAGAGGCACTTTAATAATACACATACATCATTTATAGAAGAAACCCGTAATGTGAGGTTGGGAGTGTGTACAAATGGATTCCAACCTTATGGTCAATCAAGAAGGCCATATTCTTATTGGCCAATTATACTCACATTGTATAATTTACCATCGTGGATGTGTATGAAAGAGTCTTACATGTTTCTTACTGCCCTTGCATCTGACCCCAACAGTCTTAGGTAAAGATTAGATATGTTCCTACAACCTTTAGTTGAAAAACTGAAACATCTATGGGGTTTAGGTGTTGAAGCTTATGATATTTCATTGAAGCAGAACTTCTAGCTTAAAGCAGCTGTGAGCAGACGACCTTTTCACGAAAGGAGAAAATTGGGACGCTATGAAGCGCACCTGGGAAAATGAGTTTTGTTTATCTTGGAAAAATCATGGATTTGATTTGGAAATTATTTTGTAGAAAACATTTTCCCATTTTAACTTAAAGACCTCGAAACTTAAATCTCGAGATCAATGACAGAGTCGCCACCCAGATCAGCTCATCCAGGAATTCCGTTACAGCTCCCTACCGAGGGTAGACTACCGTACCTGATCCAGAGATTTAGGGTTCGGGCAAGTGACTTACTTAACCTCTAGCTTGCTTTCACTTTACAGTTTATATTACCATATTTAATTCGCTTTATTATCTTTCTCTAATCCCAGTTTGTTTATTTTAATCAGCCGATGCTAAACCAAAAATGCAGTAAATAAATTGCAGAAAAATAAAGCATACATCCAAAAATATACAAGAAAATAATAGAGGCCGATTATACAACCTAATCGAATAAAAAGGAAAACTCTCATCCTCACTTTACAAACGCCTAAGTACAAGGAGATCTAAAAATTACAACTGCCTAATTTACACGAGAGTCTATTAAATACATTAAAAATAATAAAAATAAATGCTGCAAAACAAATTGGTTAGCACAGTTTATATTGCACATATAGATAGGACTCAAATAGGATAGAATTAGGAATTTAGGAAGTGGGGGCATGCATTTAGGGGGTAACCGGGGTCGACTCGACTGGTCGGGCCGGTTAGACCTGGAAAACGGTTTTGAAATGCCCTGTAATTTTTGTGTTAGAAAATCAATTTTTGAAAAACATTTCGCTCGGTTACATGCAAATTTTCATTTTTATGGGTCTATTATCCCGGAATCCATGGTTCCGTTCGTGTGGGTTCCTAAGTTCAACATCTATCTAGGGTCCAAAATGCGATAAACACACCAAAAACATTTGTGAAAAATACTGTTTTGTTTGTTTTCAATATTTTCTAGGGACTTTATTAGGTTCGGGGGTCCGCTAATGCTGAACTATTGACCCGATTTGGATGAAATAACCTCGAAACTTAGGAAATAAAACCCCGAGAAAATCGAAAACACCGATATCCATACATATAGAAATCTAAAAATCAAAATATTACAACATACGGATGAATTTGGGCTGAAGATGATCACAACAGAATGCACAAAATGGAAAACGGACTGTTTTCGGCCGATCGGGACAAACAGGAAGTCTGTCCCCGAAGAACAGAGCCAGAGCCGGCTAGCTCTGTTCATCATGAACACAGCCGGCCAGCTTTGTTCATCATGAACACAGCCGTATGGCTTTATTCAGGCAATCCGATTCTGAAAGTTGTAAAAACGAAGAAAATGCACAGAAAAGACAATGCAAACAGGTTTAAGGCCTCTCAGAGTTTACCTTGATGTTGTTTGGATGCTCTGAATGTCAAGAAATGGATTGGAAGCTCTAGAATATATCCTGGGAACTTAACCAGCCAAAGAACCGCAATAATCCAAACAAGCCGAAACAAATCCGAAATGGTTTCCAACCAATGAGCAAATAAATAACTTGTGTTTAATGTTTAAGGATTGATTTTAAGCCTTACTCTTTGTGTTTTTGAATCCTCAAGCTCACGGTCACCTTTCTCTCTTTCTCTGCTTCTTTTTTTTCTTTTTCTCTCTGTATCTTTTTCTTTCTTTAAGATTGAAAAGCCTCCTCTTTTTCTTGATTTGATTTTCTCTTTTTATACTCCCCTCTCACATATCATCTCAAGCATTAAATGGCCGCCTGACTTTCTGATTTTGCCCACATCTTCTTTCTAGCGAGACAAGTTGCTCTGCTTTGCAGGGAAACTTGCCTTGCCCACTAGAGCCGGGGCAAAATTTCAAAAATCTGACGCCCACCCTAAACCCTAGAAATCACTCGGGAGACCTTTTTAGGGATTTCGGATCATGGATAGCTTGGTTTTCAGGACATTTGAGAAACTCCAGGTAACATTCTATCGTTTTCAAGTCCGATTCGAGATCTTCTGTTCGACAGGTAACACAGGAATTCTCATCATGAAGGTCGGAAAAAACCCGGCGCTTATAGCTGCCCCTTATGTGATCAAATTCAGTACCCGATACCCAGTCTGGGTTACTTGAGGGGAATTTGAGAACGTGAATGAAAGCGTCGTAAGCGGAAGGAAAGAAAGACATACCTGAGTTGCAGTTGATCCAGGCCTGACACCGGGTTTAGGTTACCAGCGACGGATCTGCTAAAGTTAGAGAGGTGGAAGCAAATCTAAGCCTGACATCGGGTTTAAGTTACCCGCGGCGGATCTGCTGAAGATTTGGATTGTTTCCAAGGATTTAGGATCTTGCTTGAATTAGTTTTCAAGGACCCAAAATCTGGCTTGAACGGTTTTCAAGGATTAAGAATCTTGCTTGAAGGAGTTTCAAGGATTCGAAATCTGGCTTGGAGAGGTGTGCAAGGATTAAGAATCTTGCTTGAAGGAGTTTCAAGGATTCAAAATCTAACTTGGGTAGTTGTGCAAGGATTAAGAATCTTGCTTGAAGGGGTTTCAAGGATTCAAAATCTAGCTTGGAGAGGTATGTAAGGATTAAGAATCAGGCTTGAAGAGGTTTTTCAAGGATTAAGAACCAGGCTTGAAGGAGTTTCAATGATTCAAAATCATGCTTGAGGAGTTTTTTCAAGGATTATGAACCAGGCTTGAAGGAGTTTCAAGGATTCAAAATCACACTTGAGGAGTTTTTTCAAGGATTATGAACCAGGCTTGAAGTAGTTTCAAGGATTCAAAATCACGCTTGAGGAGGTTTGTCAAGGATTAAGAGTCAGGCTTGAAGGAGTTTCAAGGATTCAAAATCATGCTTGGAGAGGTTTTCAAGGATTAGGAATATTGCTTGAAGGAGTTTCAAGGATTCGAAATATGGCTTAGAGAGGTTTTCAAGGATTAGGAATCTTGCTTGAAGGACTTTCAAGGATTCTGGCTTGAGTGGTGGGATTTTAAGAGTGGTAATTTTGGAATCAGGTTGAGAATGAGTATTTATTCCTTGATCGACAGTTTTGGAAACAAAAATTTTTACCCCTTCGATCAAGAATAAATACAGCTTGATTACTTTGCCCCTTGGGTACTTGAGATGTTGAGGTTTGAGTCTGCCCGACTCTGCCTTGTCTCTTGAGGTCCAATGGGTGCTCTAGTGTTGGACTATTTTTGCTTTGAGAGTGGTCTTGATCCGGGATGGTTTGACGATGGTGGTGGGTACCTGTACCTGGATTGGTTGTGATGTATGTATGCATGTGTGCATATGTTTTGAATGCTTGTGCGTGCACGTTGCAATGTGTGCATGTGTGAATGACACTGGGAAATGCATTTCTTGCTATTCATTCTGCCTTAAAATGCCATGCCCTTGTTGGGGAGATTGAGTCACGTCTCTAGCTAAGGAAGATACATCACGCCTATGGCTGATCTAGCTGGGGAGTATATTCTTCATGTGATGTGATTCTCGCACTCCTGTTGGGGATGTGCAGGGATATGCAATGGCTGTTGGGGAGAAAGTGGTGCCATTCTTTGTGATGGTTTCACTGGGGAATAGTGCAGGGGATACCGCTGGAGAATAGTGGAAAAGATTCTACTGGGGAATGGTGAAAGGGATCTCCGCTAGGGAATGAGAAGAGATCTTCGCTGGGGAATGACGAAAGTGTCTCGTCTTTCGGTCCTTAGAAGTGGTGAGTTCGGAAGTGCTCTAAATTTTTCCTGAACTGCCCGATGTGGGTTTTTAGCTCAGCGAGCTGCTCTAAGTTTTGCCTAAGGCGCCTTTTCAGTTTTCACCTCAGCAAGCCTTTTTGAAGGTGCTCTAACTTTTGCCTAAACTGCCTAAGGTAGGTTTTCAGTTTAGCGAGCTGCTCTAATTATTGCCTGAGGCACCTTTTCAGTTTTTACCTCAGCGAGCTCTTTTTTTTTTCTTTTTTTCTTTTTTTAATATGACGCATGTAAGTGAAAGACATGCACAACTATGTATGGTGCATGATGTGAATTCGATTCCAAGCAGAATTGGGACATATAAATGAACAGAGCAAGGCATTCATTCATTCACTCATTGATAATGTTTTAGCATAATGCACATCATAGATGAAATGAAATTGAAAACAGAGTCAACAATGGTATCCATCTCGACCGAATTCACGACTGCCACCAATTGGTCCTTGTAGATTTTCCCACTGGTGGTGCTCACCTCACCGTCCTAACTTTTGCATGGACCGTCTTTTCGGTTTTTGGTCCACCGGACTTCTTTTTTTTTTTTTAGCTCGTTCGGGTTGATGGGGTCGACAGCTTGGTCTCTGGTAGAACCGTTTCCACCTTGAAGGTCGATGACTACGATGCTTCCCTGGTGAGTGCTTTGATGCCAGTCTAGTGTCTTTGCAAGGTGAATAATGACATGCTAATCCACTTTGATAGAATTCCTTTGACAGATCTGTTGGCTGTCCCCGTCACCCCACCGGCTTGTGGATGATGTGGAGTTGATGATCGATGCCCCAGCCCTTTATTTTGGAACACATGTGCCGTTGCCCCTTGAAGCCATAGTCTCCTCTTAGTCATGACGGAACACGAAATTTTATATCGTCCATATGTGTGTTTCTTCTTAAATTTGGGCGCTTTTTTTTTAGGCTGTAGCATCATGGTCGACTCCGTTTTCATCCACTTGGGGTGGTTGACGATCTTGGCTTTGAACTGTTGTCTATTTGCCGTGAATAGTCTTGTTTTTCTGGCGACTTCAGTTTCTCCTATCGTGGTTTCCCCTCTTTGTCTGATTTGGGTGTGTGGAGTTTCTGCTTAGTTGATTTCGCCCTTACATCCTTTGAAGTCTGACATTTGGTAACTTCTCTGTCTACCCGCAGTCATGCCGTGGTAGGATCGGTTAATGCTGGTTATGCACTCTTGGATACTTTGCAATTTCTTTCTTTTTTTTTTCTCTTATCAGGCATGAGGTCTTTCAAGACGGATACCATTTTGGGTCATCATCTATCTTTAAGTTCATTCCATGCAATTATGTGTCATGTATGCTAAAGACATTAAATGATTGTTTGTATGCATGCACAGTGTTCCATCCAAAAAAATATCGCACAAGTAATTGAAATCAAATTGCATTACATTAAACGCCTCATGGGCTAAATTGTTCACAAAACAGAAAAGAAAACGAAAGCTAAAACATCAAAATAGTCATCATCCTCCGTAGGTGTAGGGTCTTCTTTTGCTGCTTTATCTCTTTAATAGCTCGAACACGCGGATTAGTTAAAGCTAGGCAAAGGATTTTTCTGAACGTTGGGTTTCAAAGGCGGTTCTACAATCTTTCCTTCAGTGATTAATTGTCGGACAGCCCTCAGTAATTGCTTGCAGTCATTCGTGTGGTGACCCACAGTCACGTGATAGGAACAGAAATTTCCCTTGTCGGTCTCAGCCGGCTTTTCAAATGGCTTCAGAGAATTCAATAGACCATCGTTCCTGTATTTCGCAAAAATCTTGGCCAAAGAAAGAGTCCAAGGGGATAGGCCTCGCTTTTGCACATGTCCATCTTGGCTGCCCCACTGCTGGGACACAACGACAACTTCGGCTGGCTTGTCTTCTGAGAGTTGCCCACTTTTATCTATAGGGCCGGAACCAGATCTGCTGCCTGATCTAGTTGCAGTAGTCGACCGATACCCGGCACTATACCTAGAGCCTCTGTTGCCCCTGTGGCTTACTGCCTTTTCCTCTTCATCCTTCTCAATTTTCATGGCCATGCTACACACTTCACTGAGCTCACTAAAGGAGTGGAATTTCATGTTGTTTCTGAAGATGTCCCTACTACCATCAATCAACTTCTGAATCAGCTCATCTTCATTAGGGTGGTTCTTCAGTAGAATCATTTTGTTCATCCATTTTTGGTAGTAAGCATCAAAGGACTCATTTTGCTGTTGCTTAACCCTTTCCAGATCGTACAGCTTCACCTGGATCTTAGTGTTAAAGCTGAAGTATTTGATGAAGGATGCTGACAAGGCCTCCCAATCTGATTATACATCTTCGGATAAAGAATTATACCAGCTCAGTGCACCTCCCTCAAGTGTGGTCGGGAAGAAATTAGTCAGCTGCTGCTTGGTTGCACCTGCCGTCAGCATGATTCTGACATAAAGGTTCACATAGGCCTTTAGTGAGCCAATCCCCTTGTAGGTAGGGACTTTAGGCACTTGAAACCCAATGGGGAAGGTCTCAATGCCCTTGTTAATCATTGCATCGACATTCACGCCCTTCTTGGAGCCCAGACTGATGTTGGACCCTTTCTTCAGCTTAGTGACCATTTCATCCAACTTAGAGTATTTCGCCTTCATCTTCTTTTCCATAGCTGCCTCTATCTCTTGTAGCTTCTCTATGCTGGCTGAGACATCAGCCCCAAATTGAGAAGACTCATCTACCTTTTCCTTCCCAGGTCTACTGGTCCCGATTTCCCCAGCTTCCCTTACAACAGCCCATATTTCTTCTTTCAGCATCTCACGGAAATCCTGGGATCTCAGGAAATCCTTCAGGGCATCAACAAGACTTGGTGTTTGATTGGCCATCTCCACTTCCTTCCCGGAATCAGAATCACTGTCAGTTTCTACTACTCTCTGTTCCCCAACAGCCCTCAAAGCCTGTGACATTGTCCTTGGTCGCTCCAGCTTACTCTATAAACTGTCTTTACAGAACTTTGGTATTTCCTGGTCTCACGTGTGTCTAATCCTACATCACAAGTGGAGAATTAGGGATGGCAGATGAATGACGTAATGTCATGGAGAATGATGCTTGAATAATGCTTCATGAATGGAAATGAAAATAAGGATGATCTTTGCATGTTTGAGTTTCTTTTATTTGGGATGTCCCAAGAGTGCCCAATGCTATGCAAAAATGTCTCGTGGGAGCCACCGCACGGACAGAGGTTCGGCTCATTTGGGGCACCTAATGAATTATAGTGAGATGGTCGTGTGTGTGCCAACACACGGCAGGGTTTTGATGCTTTATAGGTCGATGTCATGAAGTGAAATGGTCGCGTGAGGACCGCCTACGGACAAAATTCTGATGCTTTTGAAGCAATGTGATATGAAGTGATGTTACAAGAAAGTCATACGTAATCGGAGACACAGATAGAGGTTTGGTGTTCATGGAACACCTTGCATGATTTTGATAATGCCATGAAATGCCCCTATATGCGTACTAATCCGGTACTCGGGGAGCACCTCAAATTATTTCATAATGTCATGGAATGGTCCATTGTGAACCGTAATGCGCAAACAGGATTTCGGCGTCACCGGGACACCTATGATGAATAAATGTGATGTCATGTGATGACATTGTGTGAACTGCCACACGGAAACAAATCTAGGACCATTGTGGTCTTCTATTGAATGACATGGTATTCGAGAAATGGCCGAGTGCAATCCGATGCACGGGCGGAACACGGGTAGCTTGGGGTACCCGATATGTTATGGAATGAAATGATCATGAAGGGCACACTTGGAATCATCCTTTATTAAATGAGATGAAATGATATGGATGTGTATGTCACACGAAAATGCAAGTGGCTGCATGAAAATATGGTTAAAATGTATGACACACGGAATGATGTCGCGTATGCTTCATAGAAATGTCGCACGCGAGATGTAAATGGCACACGAATAAAATGTCATAGCTGCACGAAAATGTGATTAGTGTCACACATATGTCGATGTTTGAAAATGGCTGCATAAAGATGTGGTTAGAATGGCACACAAAAGTGATGTATGTTTGATGCTTTGTGAAAAGGCAAATAGAAAACACCATGGAACAAACGTTAGCACATGTAAAAATATGCACTCCTTTCCAACCTTATTTCTCCTTTCGATTGGTCTCGCATTCTTCCTAGGTGTTGGGTGGTGCAAGCTCGATGTTCAATTTTGAATTTAAGTTTTGGTGATCCTAGGGGAAGTTGCTAAGCCATTACATGTGGGCCAAAGTCAAAACCAAGGGTCGTACAGGTTCCTATAGCGAATATACACTTCCCCACAGTAGAACAAGATGAAAGGTCATACGGTGCTATGAGTGGTTTACCCCGTTGGGTGTCTCTAATCCTGGCAGAGGAGGTAGTCCACTTTCTTGGGTAAACCAGGGCTTATCAGTGTGTTGGAGGGATTGAGAAGAAGAAAATGTCATGATATGCAAGGTGCAAATAAATATGGTAATATGAACTAGTGAAGTGACTGCAAGCGATGTTTTATTTCGGTAGTTGCCTAAGTTCTTTAAGTTTTTGTGAAAACTTTTTAAGAAACTACATATCCCCAGCAGAGTCGCCACTGTGAGCGGACGACCTTTTCATGAAAGGAGAAAATCGGGATGCTATGAAGTGCACCTGGGAAAACATTTTCGTTCGAATTTGGTTTTGGTAAAACGGGTTTTGTTTATCTTGGAAAAATCATGGATTTGATTTGGAAATTCTTTTGTAGAAAACATTTTCTCGTTTTAACTTAAAGACCTCGAAACTTAAATCTCGAGATCAGTGACATAGTCGCCACCTGGATCAGCTCATCCGGGAATTCCGGTACAGCTCCCTACCGAGGGTAGACTACCGTACCTAATCCAGAGATTTAGGGTTCGGGCAAGTGACTTACTTAACCTCTATCTTGCTTTCACTTTACAGTTTATATTACCATATTTAATTCGATTTATTATCTTTCTCTAATCCCAATTTGTTTATTTTAATCAGCCGATGCTAAACCAAAAATGCAGAAAATAAATTGCAAAAAAATAAAGCATACATCCAAAAATATACAAGAAAATAATAGAGGCCGATTATACAACCCAATCGAATAAAAAGGAAAACTCTCGTCCTCACTTTACAAACGCCTAAGTACACAGAGATCTAAAAATTACAACCGCCTAATTTACATGAGAGTCTATTAAATACATTAAAAATAATAAAAATAAATGCTGTAAAACAAATTGGTTAGCACAGTTTATATTGCACATACAGATAGGACTCAAATAGGAGAGAATTGGGAGTTTAGGAAGTGGGGGCATGCATTTAGGGGGTAATCGGGTCGACCTGACCGGTCGGATTAGTTAGACCTAGAAAACAGTTTTGAAACGCCCTGTAATTTTTGTGTTGGAAAATCAATTTTTGAAAAACATTTGGCTCGGTTACATGCAAATTTCTATTTTTGTGGGTCTGTTATCCTGGAATCCATGGTTTTGTTCGTGCGGGTTCCTTAGTTCAACATCCATCTAGGGTCCAAAATGCGATAAACACACCAAAAACATTTGTGAAAAATACTATTTTGTTCATTTTCAATATCTTCTGGGGACTTTATTGGGTTCGGCGGTCCGCTAACGCTGAACTATTGACCCGATTTGGATGAAATAACCCCGAAACCCAGGAAATCAAACCCTGGGAAAACCGAAAACATCGATATCCGTATGTATAGAAATCTAAAAACCAAAATATTACAACATACGGATGAATTTGGACCGAAGATGATCACAACAGAATGCACAAAATGGAAAATGAACTGTTTTTGGCCGATCGGGACAAACCGGAAGTCTGTCCTTGAAGAACAGAGCCGGGCGGCTCTGGGTACCAGAGCTGGCTAGCTCTATTCATTATAAACATAGCCGGCCGGCTCTGTTCATCATGAACACAGCCGTACTGCTCTATTCGGGCAATCCTATTGCGAAAGTTGTAAAAATGAAGAAAACGCACAGAAAAGACAATGCAAATAGGTTTAAGGCCTCTTAGAGTTTACCTTGATGTTGTTTGGATGCTCTGAATGTCAAGAAATGGATTGGAAGCTTTGGAATATATCCTAGGAACTCAACTGGCCAAAGAATCGCAACTATCAAAATCGAGCCGAAACGAATCCGAAATGGTTTCCAACCAATGAGCAAAGGTTAAGTAACTTATGTTTAATCTTTAAGGATTGATTTTAAGCCTTACTCTTTGTGTTTTTGAATCCTCAAGCTCACGGTCACCTTTCTCTCTTTCTCTGCTTCTTTTTTTTCTTTTTCTCTCTGTATCTTTTTCTTTCTTTAAGATTGAAAAGCCTACTCTTTTTCTTGATTTGATTTTCTCTTTTTATACTCCCCTCTCACATATCATCTCAAGCATTAAATGGCCGCCTGAATTTCTGATTTTGCCCACATCTTCTTTCTGGCGAGACAAGTTGCTCTGCTTTGTAGGGCAACTTGTCTTGCCTACTAGAGCCGTACGGCTCTAGTTTGAAAACTAGAGCCGTGCGGCTCTAACAAGAGCCAGGGCAAAATTTCCAAAATCCGACGTGCACCCTAAACCCTAGAAATCACTCGGGAGACCTTTTTGGGGATTTCAGATCACGGATAGCTTGGTTTTTAGGACGTTTGAGGAACTCCAGGCAACATTCCGTCGTTTTCAAGTCCGGTTCGAGATCGTCCGTTCGACAGGTAACACAGGAATTCTCATCACGGAGGTCGGGAAAAATCCAGCGCTTACAGCATCTTTGATGTGAATTATTAGTTACTTCCCGACCTATGCAATGCTATCGGGATGGAGTACACATGGAAAGATGATTAGTCCACATCATATGGAAAATAGTCAAATTTTTCAATTGATGTACAAAGGCAAGCCATCATGGTTTGATGATCATAGAAAATTCCTACCTAAGTTTTTAAAAAACTGGGTTGAGGTGAGACCTCCCCCACCCATGAAGAGCATAACTGATGTTTTGAATGACATAACTGAGTTAGGGTTTATGAAATTCATTGAATTTCATTCAGATTCTGCTAATGAATGTGCCAATGCTCATGTTGGATGGAAAAAGACGAGCATATTATGGGATTTGCCATATTAGGAAACAGACCTTGTTTGCCATAACCTTGATGTGATGCATATTGAGAAGAATATTTTTGAAAATGTCTTCAAAGTATTGAATGTAGTTGGCAACACTAAAGACAATGCTAAAGCTCAAGAATTTATGAGTTCATTTTGTAGAAGGCCAGAGTTGAGAAAAGATGAATGCACGAGAAAATATCCGATAGCTTGTTATACATTAGAGCGGAAGGAAAGACAAGAACTAGGTGATTGGGTCAAGGAAAAAAAATTTCCAGATGGATATGTCTCGAATTTAGGAAGATGTGTTGATAAAACAAAACATCGATTGTTTGGGATGAAAAGTCATGACTATCATATTTTCATGAAACGTTTAATGCTAATTGCATTTCGTCAATTCCTTCCAAATAAGTTTGTGGGAATATATTACAAAATTAAGTCTATTCTTTAAAAGCTTAACGGCATCTGTCATAGTTGTTAAGTATATAGTTCGAATTGAACAAGAAATTCCAATTATTCTTTGTAAGCTAAAGATTATATTCCCACCAGTCTTGTTTGATTCTATGAAGGATCTTCTAGTTCACCTGCCATATGAGGCAAAAGTTGCTAGTCCTATTCAATGTAGATGGATGTATCCATTTGAGAGGTAATATTTTGATGTAGTTTGATTTTATGCATTTATAAAACACTTACACATATATACATATACATATAAAACTAAATTTTGTAATTGTGCGCAACTAGGTATCTTTGACATTTAAAGATGAATGTAAAGAATAAAGCAGAGTTGAGGGCTTAATTTGCGATACTTATGTAGTTGAAGAATCATCATCCTTTTCACACATTACTTTGAGCCATATGTTTATTCTCGTGCTAGAAAGGTGCCTTGAAATAATGATGGGGGAAATGTGCAATCGGTTAGGTGCCTTGAAATAATGATGGGGGAAATGTGCAATCGGTTAAAGGGAATCTTTCAATATTTACTCATCCGAAATGATTCCACAGGCATCCAAAATACCGATGGTTGACTGAGCAAGAATTTTAAGCAGCCCATACATATATCCTATTGAATTGTGATGAAGTCCAACCATTTGTTAAGTAAGTAAAACTTTAAGGCTTTTTTAACATAAATTTGAGTTCCAATAATACAATGACCATTAAGGAATTAACATCTTTTTTTTTGTAATTAACCTTAAGGAATATATGAATTACTTACAAGAAATATCTCCCGATCTTAGGGAGAAAGACCTTCAACTAGAAGTTGAAAAACATTTTCCTTCATTGTTATTACAATATGTAAGTGTTGTCTACATTTTTTTTAAGAAATAAATATTGTGTAGGTTTTTTTATTTATCATTGATTTTTGTATGTTTCATGTACATATAAATAATGATAGGTCTGAAAATCAATTTTTACATGAGTTACCTCTTGGACCACTCAAACGTGTGAAGACTTATTCTGCTTATTTTATAAATGGATATAAGTTTCACATAAAACAGCATAGTGCCAATAAGGCAACATCAAATAATGGACTTTGCATTACAGGTGGTGGCATTGATTATTATGGGGTGATAGTTGAAATAATTAAGATTGAGTTTCATGCTTTATCAATCAGAAGAATGGTGCTTTTAAATGTGAATAGTTTGATCCAACTAAATATGTTGGGAAAAATTACAAGTTGGTCGACATAAATCAAAGACGAAGATACAACAAGTATGAACCATTTGTTTTAGCTACTGTTTTAGCTATGCAAACGACACAAGTATATTATATGTCGTATCCCAATTTGAAGCGAGAAATGTGTGATTGGTTGGCAGTGTGTAAGGTTAAGGCAAAATGTGTTTTTAAAGTTTCTGAAAATAATGCCTTACAAAGAGATGCTTCCTAAGCAGATTTTATGAATAATAATCACAGAGTGGATGAACAACTTGATCTTTCTGATCCAAATGTTGAACTCCAAGTCTTAACATAAGATGATGAAGCATTTGATGTAGATGAACCAGAATTTGAATCAAATAGTGGAGAAGACACTGAGGAAGAGTGTTATTTGAGTGATTAAGACCGTAGTCATTGAACATGATTTGTTTAGTTATATAAATTTGATGGAATACTAATTTTTATGAGTTTTGAAAAATGCTACTATCTTTGTTAATGTCATTTTATTTATAGCTTTATATTAGATCAAACATATATATGTACATGAGTTTAATATATTATTTATAGGAAGTTGACAAATAATTTTTGCTGAATCTTTTCTCGATCTATGTAGGTGGAAAGCTACACACATGCTTAGAATCATGACTACAGCTCTAATTTTGCATAATTTCTATAAGATTTTTCAATGATATATACGAAAGGTATGATATTGGATACTTATAAACTCTTTGGGCTTATATGGCCCATTTATAATACCTATTATACTTATATAGTGCATTATCTACTAGTCTATTTTCTAAATGCATAAAAACAATTTTAGGTTTTGTAAGACATAAGATGTTTACCACATGTTGGAGTTCTTATGTTTCTGGTAGAAAATTAACATCTGACTGTGCATTATTTTTATGCTAATTTATATTGTTAAGTTTACATCTTAAGCTTATCAATTTCTTTAAATTTTCTATAGCCACTGTTGTGAAGTGAGTATATGCTCTTATATTTGGTAATTTTGTAAGTTAAGGATAAGTATGATATATGCATTTCAAAAATGCTTTTTATTTTTTCATTTCCTATGCAATTCTGTTTAGATTATGCTGGTGTTGTTGTTATTATACCTAATTTGGCATTAGATGAATCGAAGCTGCAATAGCACATGACATGGCAGGTTTATTCATTTTACCTTTTCTGTTCTTTGTTCTTTTTGTTTATCATGGTAACAAGGCTGGGGGATAAGGATAATTTATTGAGCTACTATTTAACTACTTAAATTTAATCTTTGTCACTAACTAAGATTTTTAGGTTTATTATGTTAGAAGAAGAAAGATAATGACCTCCGTCATTAGCATATAAGAGTAATAAAAAGAAGAAGTTGACCCTGCCTGGATGGTTGATTGGAGAACAAAGTCATCCACAATCACCTACACCTATAATTAACGGAGTTGTGGAAGGAACTATGGAGGATGATTCCAATGGATCACTAGTAAGTAGGTTGAATACACAAACTCCTGCTACAAACCATCCTCCTTCAATGCATACCTTATGTCCTCCACCTATGTTGTCTAATTCTGATCCGGCCTCTGTATCATGTATTGTTACATGTTCCTTTGTTCCTCCAAACACATTGCGTAATGTTGTGCATAACTTAATTCGTCCATCGGCATCAGGCACTTCAACAATTAAGTCAACCCCATCTATTTTAGTTTCATCATCAACACATACATAAGCTATACCAACATCACCCACATCAGCTGCACTTGCACCTTTAGCACCTACATCAGCTTAACCTCCCTTTTAGCACCTATGTCAACTTGACTTCCATTTTCACCACCTATAACAATGAGATCTCCAACTTTAGCACTTACATCAGTTACAACTCCATATTTAACACCTACAACAATTGCACCTCCACCTTCAGCACATTTACAAGCTCCACATGTAGCAACTGCACCATCTGCACATACATCTCAATCACATCCTGATAATGAACCCTTATATATTTGGGTTGAACGTAAGAAGTAAGTGAACTAGAGTTTTTCTGTCTTTTTATTGGATGTGCCCTAGTCCTGAGGCATTGGTCCTTGTGTTTGTATTGTACATTTATTGGATTTATGTATTATACAATTTGTGTCATTAAATAAAGGCATTAATCTATTTATTATATATATCTTGAGCTATGTTTTAAATAGAGTATCCAATGGACATATCCATATCCATGTTGACAAGTGTCATGCACTTGGCAGTAAGATCATGGATAGCAAAAACGATATGACCATAAAGTCATCCGTAGTTTGTTCCAGTCATGGGAATGAATGGAACTAGAGACTATCATTAGCTTGGTTGTATGGTGGTATCTTACCCGACATTAGACATGGGATGTCAATCAAGTTAATGGCTACATACAAAAGGGGCATGGTACTGGATGGATCCACTAAACGAGAAATCCACATGGTATAGTATCACAAGTGATTCTCGTGTAGTACTTGTATGGATCCTTTGACTTGACCATATGATGGTGCTGCATGTGAAGTGGCATACTTTGGTGTACGCCTAAAGGACCTGTAACAGGGTGCCAAGTATGGGTACATTCGGGTATGTCAGTGAACATGGCAATGCTATGAATATGCAGAAGGGAATGTCACTCAGTAGTCCACTGAGAAGATATCACCGGCCTCTTGATGAACGCAACTGATAAGAGTGTGGCTACACCCAAACAAGTTGGAACTTGTTTGTGAGCATCGGTTTATTCGGGATCAAGTAAATGTTTGGACATAAAAGAGGGTAACCAATCCATGCCTCTATGTTGGACACCGATATCAATGACATGGGATATGCAAGTTTATACTACAGGGTTATATTACAGTTGGACTACTATCTCCGTCTTAATTGGGGGCTGTAGTGGCTTGCTAGAGCTTGCCTATAGTCTGTGGGCCATAGGTCCACTACCAACATAAAGACAGGCCCACAGGATGGTACACATTGAATGTCTGAACTCGAACTAAAAGGATCAATTGTATACTTGGAGTATACGCACCGGAGAGAGAGGATTGTATTAATTATATTATATAGATCAATTAGATTGATCAAAATAATATAATTAATATTTGAATTGGCCTTCTTATAATTAATTCAATGAATTAGTTTATGAGATCATTTCCTAGGTGGAAATATTTTACATGTATAGGTTTACATGTGTTTAATTTTATATGAGTCTAATTTAATTCCACGGTTAAATTAATTGATCAAATTAATTTTAATTTAAATGTATGAAATGTATTATATGGTATAATATGTTAGCACCTGGAGGTGGATCAACCAAATTCCAAACTTGGTTATCGTACATCGATTGCATCTCAGCTTCCATGGCTTTACGCCAATTAGCTAACTGTAGGCTTTTAATAGCCTCCTGGTAGGTCTTGGGTTCTTCTTGGTCAAAGACTAGAAGATTCGCATCATCGGTTATGAGAAACCCATATCTCTCGAGTTGATGACGGACCCTACCAGACCTTCTAAGGTCTTGTGTGATCGGTTCAGATTCCTAAATTGCTTGAGGTTCTGGTTTGATCTCTGAGCTATCTTGTATAGGTGCTTATGGATCTTGAACTTCCCTTAGCTCAATATTGCTCCCACTGTCTTTCTTGGAGATGAACTCTTTTTCAAGAAAGACACCCTTTCGTGCTATGAACACCTTGTTCTCAGCAGGGTTGTAGAAGCAATATTCCCTTATTTCCTTAGGCTAACCCATAAATATCCACTTTTCGGTTATGGAGTCTATCTTGCCACTTTGTCAATTTCTTGACATAGGCCTCACAACCCCAGATCCACATGAAAGAGACGTTGGGCTCCTTGCTCATCCATATTTCATATGGCATCTTTTCAACTGCTTTACTCAGTGTATGGTTAAGTGTGAATGCAGCTATCTCTATTGCATATCCCTAAAAGGATGTTGGGAGAGTGGTTTGACTCATCATCGAGCGGACCATGTCCAACAAGGTCTTATTCCTCCTTTCTGACACTCCATTCCATTGGGGTGTTCCAAGAGGAGTGAGCTATGAGATTATCCCACACTCTCTCAAGAATGAATCAAACTCTAGGCTCATATATTCGCCACCTCGATCAGACTGAAGTGCCTTAATAGTCTTGCCTAATAGGTTCTCCACTTCGTTCTTGTACTCCTTGAACCTATCAAGGGTTTCAGACTTGTTCTTCATCAGATAGACATAGCCATAGTTGCTGAAGTTATCTGTGAAAGTAACAAAGTAGTGAAAACCATTTCTAGCACTAGTGCTCATGGGCCCACACACATCCAAGTGTATTAGCTCCAACAAGCCCTTGGCCTTCTCAGCTTTCTTATTGAAAGGCGCCTTTGTCATTTTGCCTCTTAAATAAGATTTGCATGTGTCATAAGACTCTAAGTCAAATGACCCTAGCACTCCACTATTGTGAAGTCTAGCTATGTATTTCTCATTTATATGCCCCAAACGACAGTGATAGAAGTAAGTAGGATTAAGTTCGATTAAGTTCATTGGGCTGAACCCTTTTAGCGTTTATATTAAAGATTGGATTGTTTTGATTGAAGTCTAGGATATATAAACCATTATTTAGAAAAGCATTTCCATAAATAATATTATCTTTCATAATATCAATCTTTCCAAAACCAATATTGAAAGCAAATCCAGAAATATCCAAGACAGAAACTGAAATAATATTCCTGCACATGGCAGGTACAAAATAACAATCTTGGCCTTGGCTTTCTTAGCCTTGGCTTTAGCTTTAGCCTTGCCTTTTCCCTTTACAACAGAGGTGTTCCCCTTATTTACTACCAGCACCGGTGGAGTCCTTTTGATAGATTGTTAAGCTTGAGCATTCCATGTAGCTCAGCCACAGTCTTGTCCATGCCTTGCATGTAATGGTTCATGATGAACTGATCATAAGACTCAGGAAGGGCTCCTAAGAAAATGTCTATCGCTAACTCCTGCGAGACTAGTGTGTCGAGACGGGCTAATATGTCAATATAGCCCTTCATCTTGAGCACGTGGGTGCTCACAAATGTCCTAATTGCCATCCTACAGGTGTTGAGTGCCTTAGTTGTCAAGAACCTTTCTTGACGCGCCTGATCTTGGTACATCGTTTTGAGATCATCCATGATCGCATAAGCTTGACAGTCCATGAACTTTTTTGCAGCTCAGGAACCATCGTGCCCAACATAAGGCAAGAGACATCTCTATCATCCCTCCTATGCAAGTCGTACTCCTCAATTTGAGCTTGAGTAACCCCTGAACCTGCAGGCGATGCGACTTGTAAGGCCATATCTAACACATATTCCTTGGACTCTTGTCTTAACACTATTCTTAGCTATCGAGCCCAGTTTAGGAAGTTAGGCCCAGATAGTTTCTCCTCTTTTCTCCTTTTCGAGGAGTGATCACAGTGAAAATGAATTACCAGCCATTTTAAGTGATTATCTACACAGAAAAATTACAGAGTGATTAATAAAGGACTTTATTATTTTAACCATGTTAATTAACAATCCATTTTAATTAATTTGCTTGCGATGTATGGTTACAAGACCAAGATCCATATTTCATTAAGAATTGGCCAAGCGGAGGCTCGTCAACCAACCCTTAACTATTTAGGTAGGAACTCCTTCCAATCCCAACCTAGGGACTCTTGGTTTGATGGGCTTATTGGCACTTACCCATCTGTGCTTAGGGCCAGGAGCTTATCCTACTACCCATGTGAAGTCCAACCACCATTCGAGTGCTAAGCGTACCCAGTACCTTAACCCTATATTGTAATTGAATAACACAATGTACCTGGCGGAGGCACGGCCCACATTACACTATTCAAAAACCGACAAGGTTCGAATGTGGAAAGCACTTTTAATTGACTCAATATTTAATTAGATTCATTAATAACGGCTTAGCATGCATAATCGAGGGTAATTGGAATGGCTAAACATACATTCATACATATGTATATATGATTGACATAAGCATAAAATATGTATATAAATAAAAGACACACTATGGGCCCTATTTTACAACCTAATGAATAACTAGTAAGCCTATACTAGAGATCTATTGGGTGGGCATGCAAACTCCTCTTGGGCTTGACACCAATGGGCTTCCTCTCCAATGGCTTGATGAAATTACAATTAAATTTGTAAAATATAAATTAAATAAAATTACATCAAAATAAAATAAAACGACACGCAGGAAGTATGTTCCAAAATTAAATTTTACAACCCAACTTCATCTAAGGCCCAATAGTGCTTAAATCCATGCAACCAAGCATAGAAAATTATAAACATATATCAAATATCAATATACATACATGTATTAAAATGCATGAACATGGCAATTCCAATTTTAATTAATTATGTCCGACCGTTTGTGAAATCGCTGATTCTGCCATCCATAACTGATGTCTAGTCACAGATCCGAATTAGCTGTCTAATTCTCAACCCGTGCCAAGGGCCAATTGGACCAATTTCATTAACCAATTTAATTTTAACAAAAAATTAAATTATATTCATGAATTAAATCTCACAAGAAACCACACGAATCCAATCTCGAAAATAAAATCATGCAAATTTAAAAACCAATTTAAATTATTCACATAGGGTGCGAAAAAATACCCACAAAATCCAAATCGGACCCGCACATCGTGCGTCAGCGCTGCTATCCGAAGACAGCAGCGCTGCCACCTGGCAGCCTACTGCCAGGAGCAGCCCGCAAGGGGCTGATGCCTTGCAGTAGCAGCAGCTATGTGCCACAGCAGGTAATCACCTACTGCGGCAAGCAGCCCCAATTTGGCCAAATTGGGATCGCAAATCTGGCCAAATAAACTTATAATTATTATTATTTTTTAAAATTCACACTAGAAAATAAAAGAAAAAGATTAGGGAAAAATAATTAAAACCCCAAATCACCAACTTAGGGTTCCAAACAAAATTAAATTGAAAACCAATTTCAATAAAATTAATTCAAACACCAAGAACCCTAATACCAATCATTCCATTAATCGGAACATAGACCTATGCTCTGATACCACTGTAGGGAATCGTTACGGGAAAAATTAAACACGAGACAGAATACCGATTAAAATTTTCCTTGATTTCAAAGCCCAAGATACATGTAAATCAATAGAATGAAATCAAGAACGGAGAAAATAAATTTTCTCACCTTAACAGTCTCCTCTAAAGACTGCTGCAGAAACCCAAACGCGTTTCCTCCACAATCAGGTACACGAAGGACTCTAGAACGGGACTCGTGCTAGCGAACGAATTGAACGAAAACTAAGAGAAAAAGCAAAAAGGAGGCTGCTGTAATTTTTTGTATTATAGCCGAAAATTGCTTCTAGGGTTAGAGAGAATTAGGTTAAGGCGTCCTATATATAATCCTTTAGTATATATACTCCTTAGGCTACTCGGATTTTAATTAAAACTATAGATTATTTAATTTGATTTAATTTGATTTACCTTATATCATTATGATTAAATAAAACCATATTATAAAATCCTAATTGATACAATTAAATACAATTTCATCAAATTAAAATAACCTAAAGTTAAATTAAAGTCATCCTTAATAAATACAACCTTTTTATTTTTTTATTTCCACTAAGGAAATATTATTTTATTTAATTAATTATTTACTACATGTAATTAATTAATCAAATAAAATAAATTTCTTCCTTTATAATTGAATTAATTATGGCATAACCCAATGTCAATAACTCAATTAATTTGGTTTCAGTTCCAATTCTGAATTGTCAATGTTTGTTCTATGTATACGATCTTGTGGGTTCCGTCTTATGTTGGCAGTGGGCCTAAGGCCCATAGACTGTAAGTGGGTTCTAGCAAACCGTTACAGTCCCCAATTAAGACAGAGACTTGCAGTCTAATGTGAAACATAACCCCGGTAGTGATCTTGTATATCCCTTGCCAACTGACATCGATACATAAGCAAGATGCATGGCCTTGTCATCCTCTTATATGCTTATTTATCTCTTGATACCGAGTGAACTGAACCTAACAAATAAGTATCCCAACTAATTTGGGTGTGGCCATACACTTGTCAATCCCACTCCTCAAGTGGCCAGTGATGTCATCTCAGGTGACACTGAGTGGCAATTCCGTCAAATTCACTATCAACATCAACATGTTCACTGGCCCACCCAATATACCCATACTTGGCACCCTGTTATGGGCCTGTTAGGCATATATCAAAGTGTATGAGATTCCATGTTATGTTATAGCAAACATCGAGTCTAAGGATAATAGCAAGACCTACCCAAGAAACACCTATGACGATCGAACCATGCGGTGTTCTCGTGGCGGATCGATCCAATACCATACAACCCAACATGTACCCATATCATTGACTGACATTCCATGTCTAATGGCCAGTGAGACGCCGCCATCCAATCAAGGATATGCTAGTCTTTGGTTCTATTCATTCCTATGATTAGAACAGACTAGGGATACCTTTATGATTATAACTTTAACTCTACTAAAAGGTCTCATAATCCAATGACCTACATTGGTTTACTTTAGTATGGTTATAATCATTGGATATTCTATTTATAAATACCACAAGATATGAATAAATAGATTCATGCCTTTATTTCAATACAAAATGTATAATACAAAATATCCAAATATGAAGTATAATGCAAAACAAGAACCAATGACATTTGGACTAGGGCACACCAGCAAAGTAAATGTCCGGACATAAAAGAGGGTGATCAATCCATGCCTCCATGTTGGACACTGATATCATTGACATGGGATATACAAGTTTAAATGACAGGGTTATGATTACAGTTGGACTGCTATCTCCGTCTTAATTGGGGGCTACAGTCGCTTGCTAGAGCCCGCCTACAGTCTGTGGGCATAGACCCACTACCAACATAAAGACGGGCCCACATGATTGTACACATTGAACGTTTGAACTCGAACTAAAAGGATCAACTGTATAATTGGAGTATACGCACCGGAGAGAGAGGATTATATTAATTGTATTATATAGATCAATTGGATTGATCAAGATAATATAATTAATATTTGAATTGGACTTCTTATAATTAATGCAATGAATTAATTTATGAGATCATATCCTAGGTGGAAATATTTTAAATATATAGGTTTACATGTGTTTAATTTTATATGAGTCTAATTTAATTCCACGATTAAATTAATTGATCAAATTAATTTTAATTTAAATTTATGAAATATATTATATGGTATAATATGTTAGCATACATGTTGAATTGAAATTAAATTTGATATTAAATTGGACCAAGAGAATTAATATAGACCTAAGCTTAAATAGGAGAAAAGCCCGCATAAACTTAAAAAAGGAATGGGCCGAAATTTTACAAGGAAATTTCTGCCATCTAGGGTTAAATCCCTAGACAATTTTCGGCCAAACCAAGAAAAAAATACATCAGATTTTTACAGCCCCAAAATCCTCTCTTCCGGATGATTCCATCGCTATCACGGGTTGAGTTCCATAGCCGTTCGTGTAAGGGATCATGGAGGAAGTCGGTTTCGATTTCTACAGCCATCTCTAGAAGAGATATTTCGGGTGAGAAACTATTTCTCTTCTATTTAATTTTGTTGTTTTAGATTTCCACCTTAATTGCTTCTGGGCACGGATTTGAGGAAATCAACGCATTCTTCCACTTTATTGGTTGATTTCCGGTGAAAAATCCCAATACTTTTCACTATCTAGATAAAATAAAAATCTAAATAGTGTATGTTATTGTTTTATTTTAATCTTGATTTCATTTATTGAAAACAGGCTACTGCCTTCAAATGCTATAAAGAGAAGAATAAGACAATATTTTAAGTTACAATACCATAGGTTTTATTGGAGAGAGTTTTTGGTTAGTTTTCATATGCTATAAAAATTTCTCCAATTTAATTGAAAAATGATGCATTTTAACTAATTTAATTGTGTGTATTTTCAAAAAAGATGCTACTGGGATGATATCATAGATTGCCTAGTCCTAGCGCATTGCCCAATGATATTGAAGAAGGCATATAGAAACTTTGTATATGACATAAAAAAACCAACATAGTGCATCAACTTTGTTATGAACTTAAATAAGGTAATTATAAACTTTAAATAGTAAATTGAAGTAAATATGCTATGTTGAGTTCTTTGCAGCTTGCCGAAAATTCATGTCAGAATAGGTTTATGATCATTGGAATTTAGATTGGGACTTATCGGAAGCAAAATGAAAATCAGAGCTTGGAAAACTAGCAAGGTGTGGTGGAAACCTAAATGGACCAATGTCTTGTCATACAAGATGTTTTGTATCTATGATTGAACATCGTGATCATCTAATAAGTCATTTTTATTCTTTTTTTTTTGTAACTCAGTTTTTTACTCAGTTTTATTCCAGTCAGTGCATTTTTGGTTTTTTTTAAAGACTGCATGTTGATAGATATTTCTGTAATGAAAAGATAGAACAACAAAGAGCATATAAGTATGGATAAGAATCACAAGTATATTTAGTAATGAAAGAAAGTGAACTAAGATGTTCAATTGGAGGATGAAATGGTGAATTTTCATCAAACCTAAACGTAGGACAAGGTTTAATCCTTTAACTAAGTTTGAATTGTTTATGAATTCTGATTTGTGACTGGGTTTTCAATTTATATGAATTAAGAAACTGCATGTGGCTAACTCTATTGATTATTTGATGTTTTTTACTAAAACTAGTCAACAATGTATTATCATATAAAAACCTTTGTATAATCAAGTTTACTAAGGAATTGTGACGTACTCTTTGTAGATTCTAGGAATTTATTAATTTATGCAGCCTTGTCAGTTTAAGTTAGGTTTTAATATGTAGTCTCGTGAGATGGGTCGTCCAATCAAACCATATGAGTTATTTCTTTACATTCATACTCATAATCACAATGTTCGAACATTTGTTGTCGAGAAGAATCAATGTAAGTTGTCAAATCTTTGTAATAAATGTTTATGCCATATTTTATTGGACGCCTATTTGATTCTGCTGTTGCTGTTTGCTATTGCTGATAGCTTTTGTTGTTTGTTGTTGGTAAAAACCTATTTTTCGCCAACGAAATAGCTAATAATAGCTATTTGACAGTTTTAACCAAACACTAAAAATTTGGTGTTTGAAGAAAAAAAAAGCAAACAACAGCTGTTCGGAAAAAACCAAACACCCACTGGATGTTAATTGATTTGTTTAAATATGTAGGAGTGTGTGATGGCCATGCAAAAGAGGATGCAACATGTTGTTGATCAAGTTGTTGATGAGCATATAATTTATTATAAAGCTGTTGGAGGATTTAGCAATAGATCAAGCATTGTTGGATTAGGAGATAGATCATCTTTTTATGAAAGTCAACCACATAATACATTTTCACCATCCTCAAATCAGGCTGGTCCTGGTACTGTTGGTATCCAAATCCCTCCTATAGCAGATCAAATTGAATGTATAGAGCAATGATATTCAAGGTATTTTAGTAAACACGCAAGGACAACAAGTAAATCAAATGCAGAATGAAGAAAGATTCGGAGAGCAACATGCAAGACTTAAAGAAGTGTTGGGAGAAGTTGTAGAGCTTAGAAATGAAATGGATCGTGTGCTTAGGGAAATGTCTAATATCGTAGCAACCATGCAACCACCTCGTGAGTCGCCATCTCCATAGGGCAATTATTATTTTGTCATTTTGTTTGGGGAATTATATATATGCTTATGAGTGCTTTATTATTGATTACTGAGATATTGGTTGACTTGCTGTTGAGAAAGTTGATTAATTATTATGCTTTTTTACCTTTTTCATTATCTATTTTTTTTTACGGATGGATTTGTGATATGTATTCTAATTGAGTGGGAAGTGTTACTTTAAGCTTCCACTAGAGGATTGCCAATGAACTATATATTATGTGACTATTCTATTTTGGTTTGTTATGTTTTCTTAACTTTTACGATGGACTGTTGTTTTCTTTTTTAATTTGTTGCTAGGTCCTTTATGTTGGGGTTGCTATTTTTCATTTTTTTTACTTTGTTTTGGTTGCTGCTTTAGTTTTTTTATTATTTGCTTGTGTTTTTGTTGGGGTTGTTATTTTCTTTGTGATAGGGCTACTCTTTTTATTGCTCTTTTTCGTATGTACTTCTGTTCTTTTTAGTAAATTGGCTTACTTATAAAAAAAGTTTCATAATGTTTCTTTTCTCTAAAAACTAATAGTTCAATTGTGCCATAGAATTGGTCCTCACTATAATAAACTTTACATTAATAAGGAAACATAGATATATTTATCTATAATTGTAAATGTAAGAAAGAAATCAAGCATACATATGAGTCCAGGAGTTTTAATTGTGTAAAATAATACTTTTCATGTCATGGTGAGAACTTTTTGAATGATTATTCCTCTTTAATATATTGTTGTTCCTAAAGAATATATGGTTCATTTTTTTTACAGGTTCCAAATAAAACATTGTTGGTGATGAAAGAAAGCCTCCAAATCAATAGACTTTTTGGAACCCAATGCTACAACTTGGCCAATAGGTCTAGTGTATTTTTTGGAATTTTGTGTTGGCTAGTATTGTTGATAGGTAGGAATTTTACGTTGGTTAGAAATGTTTTGGAATTTTGGGTTGCTATTCTTGATAGGAGTTTTAGGTTGGCTAGAATTTTTTCGGATTAGTAGTAGTTAGCAATGTACAAGATATGTCTAAAAATTGCATGTAATTAGCTACAAATTGATGTAATTACAATCTATTTTGCATTTATAGATATATTTATATAGTAAATGTATAATTTATTGAATTGATATTATTAATGTACAAAAATATATTAGGTGATTTCAAATTGCAAAATGAATTACATGAAATATTGGTTTTAGCATTTTGATGGAATTTCCATCAGAAACGGTATTAGAGATAAATTTATAATATCTAATGAAAAAGCGATAAAAACAAGTTTTAAGGGAAATTTCCATCATTAAAGTTATATTCCTTCACAAATGTCGACTAAAAATTTGTCAAAGCAATTCCATCAAAACATTTGATGGAAGATTGATCTGTCAGTTGATTCTGTCAGAAACTCTGATGAAAATTCAGTCAAGGTCCGTCATCCGAAGTCCATCGGACATACGTCAGAACATTTTACTGACGGACCTTGGTCCGTTAGAAATTTCATCAATAAACTGATGTACTGATGGATATATGTTATTTACTGACAAAAATTCCGTCAGTAATTATGAATTTTCTAGTAGTGATATTCCTCAACATGATTCCTGACATACCCAATCGGACCCATACTTGGCACCCTATTAAGAGCCCTTTAGGCGCACTAGACAATGTAGTGTTCTCATTAATAGATTAATCCAATGCACTATTCTCTAACATATTCTCATGTCCTTGATTGACATCTCACATGTTATGATTGATAAGGCAACACCTATCTCACAAGGCGCAAGCTGGTCTTTGGTTATTAGCATTAATAATACTAATGACAGGGCTTAGATGGCATGTCCAATAACCTGAAATGTTTATCATTAATAAGCAACCTTAATGACATCAATTTGTTAATTACAAGTTGTGTAATGGAAAATTAATGAACTGTTTATCTGCCAATTTTTGAACTCCTCCTTGCATCCTATGTGTGAGCGGACGACGTTTTTGATACACAAACATGGCGAAGAGAACTGAGGGAATTTTTATTAGTTTTATTTTGTTGCATAATAATTGTAGTCTGAAATTCATTTTAGAAAATAATATTCATAAAAGATTCAAGATCGAAATCTCGAAGAAGATATAGGAGTCGCCACTTGGCTCAGCTTATTCAGGAAATTTAGGTATAGCTAAAACCAAGTGAAGGCCACTATAACTTCTAGAGATCTAGGTTCGGATGAGTCAGTTACTTGTTATCTAATTAAAATAAATACTTTAACAACCAAATTATTGTTGGGATTTGTCACTGGAAATCACCCGATTAAAGCGGAAGAATGCAATGATTTCCTCAAATTCGTGCCCAGGAGCAATTGAGATGAAAATTGTAAAAACAAAAATTTAATAACAAGAGATAAATCTCTTACCCGGATTATCTCTACAAGAGATGGATGCAGACTGCAGGAATCAAGATAGAATCCCTCCTCGTTCACGTACACGAACGCCTAACGAACACCACCCGTGCTAGCATCGGAAAAACACGACAATGGAGAAGAGGGAGGGGAGAATTCGGCTATGCTGGCTTGCTTTACCTTGGCCGAAATACCTAGGGTTATTTTAACCCTAGGTGGCCGAAATTCTCAAGGAGAATTTCAGCCCAATTGGCTCCTTTTTGTGTGGGCTTACCTTGTTTCATTTTAGGCCCAAATCTATTTTGATTCATCTGGTTTAAATTAATTTCAAGCCCAACTTTAATTTACCATGTATATAATATGTTACACCATGTAACATATTATTTACATTTAATTAAAATTGGTTTAACTAATTAATTTAATCCATGAAATTAAAATTAGATCTTCACAAAATAAATTCATATGTAAACCCATACATATGAATATTTCCACCCAGGAAATAATCTCATAATTAATCCAATTAATTATGAGAAAGCCAATCAAATATTAATTTTATTATCATGATTAATCCAATTGATCTATATAATATAATTATTATAATCCTCTCTCTCCAGAGTGTATACTCCAAGTATACGTGTGATTCCTTAAGTCAATATTCAGTCGCTCAATGTGTATGATCCCGTGGGCCCATCTTTATGTTGGCAGTGGGCCTCTGGCCCACAGACTGCAGTTGGGCTCTAGCAAGCCACTGCAGCCCCCAATTAAGATGGAGATGGCAATCCAACTGTAATCATAACCCTGTAGTTTAAACTTGTATATCCCATGTCATTGATATCGGTGTCTAACACAGAGGCATGGATTGATCACCCTCTTTTGTGTCCGGACATTTACTTGATCCCGAATGTACTGAAGCTCACAAACAAGTTCCAACTTGTTTGGGTGTGGCCACACTCTTATCAGTCACATTCATCAAGTGGCCGGTGATATCTTCTCAGTGGACTACTGAGTGACAAATCCCTTCTGCATATCCATAGCATTGCCATGCTAAGTGACATACCCGAAAGCACCCATACTTGGCACCCTATTACAGGCCCTTTAGGCATACCCCTAAGTATGTGACCTCGCATGCGATACCATCATATGGTCAGGTCAAGGGATCCATACAAGTACTATACGAGAATCACTTGTGATACTATACCATGTGGATTTCTCGTTTAGTGGATCTATCCAGTACCATGCCCTTTTTACATGTACCCATTAACTTGGTTGACATCCCATGTCCAATGACCGGTAAGACATCGCTAGACAACCAGGTTAATGATAGTCTCTAGTCCCATTCATTCTTATGACTGGAATAGACTACGGATCTCTTTATGGTCATATTGTTTACCCTATCCACGGTCTTACTGCCAAGTCAATGACACTTGTCATCATGGATATGGATATGTCCACTGGATACTTCATTTAAGATATTGCACAAGATATATATAATAAATGAATTAATGCCTTTATTAATAACACAAAATTAGTATAATACATAAATCCAATAAATGTATAATACAAATACAATGTCCAATGCCTCGGGACTAGGGCATATCCAACAATTATAGCATTTTATGAAACTAGATCAATTTTATTTAGAGCATATGGTGTTCATGCAAGGTACTAAAAGTGACAAATAAATTAATTATACAGGTCGAATCAAATAAACTACCTTAGGGGATACACCTGAACCAAATGGAGGATTGGGGTACAATCGCCTAGAATACACAAATTTGTCTAACCCAATAATAAAACCTAACATACATCTAATCCTGCAAAACAGACGTTAGTACATGAATAATTGCATGTAGGACTCAATCAAGATAGAATGAGATAATAAATAAGTCGGGGTCATGCATTTAGGGGGGTAGCTAGAGAGATTCAATAAATCTCACCGACTAGACTTGGAAAATGTTTTGAAACATCCCTGCATTGATTTTTGAGAAAACGGTTTTACCGGTTAATTATTTATCATGACAAGTGAGTTGGTCTATCATTGTTTTGGTCTAATACACACTTCTGGGATGTAAATCTAAGGTTTAAATGTCATGAAATATGTGAAAATTGGTTTCAATAATTCTATCCTGAGGTGACGCTCATGCAGGTGTGGAGGTAAGAACCGTGTGGCTATTGTCATAACCATACGGGTGTTGCTTCTGTGTTTGGTTCAGATATTAGAACACACAATTTTGAGGTTTCTGAGAAAATTTCAGGATAACATCCATGTGGATGTTGTGTCAATACCCCGTACGGGTGTTGCGACAACCGTGCAGATGTTGCGACACCCATGCAGATGTTGCGACACCCATGCAGATTTTGTGACCAGAACTCTTTAAAATCAAAGTTTTAGATGAAATGATGTATAAAATCACAAACAAAGAGTCTATGCTTTTGGTTTCTCAGAAGTATTACCCTTGATGTGTGAATCCATCGCTTGAGAGGTTGAAAATCGATTCAAAGAGGCTTCGATTGAACACCTAAACTTTAAACTCCAAAAATGGTTTCAAGCTCCAAATGTTATGGTTTTGGTGTCCGGATTAGTCTCTAATCCGTGTTGTGTTTTCCTAAGATTTCTAACCTATTTTAAGCCTAATAATAGGGATTGAAGATGAAAATTAAAGAAAAAGTTTTGTTTTTCTTTTATCCTTTTCTTCCCTTTTCTTCCTCTTTCTCTCTTAGTCAAAGTTGCCAACACTTTTTCTGATTTTAGTGAGCTCTTTTATAGGCAAAAAGAGCCTATTTCTTGTTAAATCCGCCCCCTAAAATCCAAATTCAGAGTTCCAGGAAGAAATGGCAGGTTTTTTGCTTCTACACGTGACACTCATACGGGTGTTAACACAACACCCGTATGGGTGTTGTGGCACACGTGTGGGTGTTTTTTTTCCAGAATGCCTCCTTTTTCACCTGGGAGATGTTTGAGGCTTGAAGTTTAATCAATCAGAGCTTTAATCTTGAATTGACTTCGACTCATGAGGCTATTGAAGGCTATAGTAGCAAATAACAACTTATTCATCATCGAAACCGAGAATTAAAATCTCGCACTCACAGGCTGCCCCTCGTGTATCTAAATTCATGGCTTGTGGGTTTTACCTTGTCCCATGATGAATTTGGATGCATAATAGAGAGCACAATGAGAAAGAAAAGAGAATTACCTACCTCTAGCTTTGGCTGAAGGACTTGGCTCCTTGTTACTTTTTAGGGTCATGTAGGACCGATTATGTTTTAGAGTCGTGCGGGACCTGAATACCTTTTGGATTCGTGTGGGACTAATTACCTTTTAAAGTCACACATGATTGATTACCTTTTAGGGTCGTGTAGGATTGTTTACCATTTAGGGTCGTGTAGGACTGATTACCTTTTAGGGTCGTGTAGGTTCGGCTACCTTTTAGGGTCATATAGGACCGTTTCCCTTTTAGGGTTGTGCGGGACTGTTGACCTTTTAGGGTCATGTAGGACCGATCAACTTTTAGGGTCATGTAGGACCGTTCACCTTTTAGGGTCGTGCAACTGTTCACCTTTTAGGGTCATGCAGGACTGTTCACCTTTTAGGGTTGTGCATGACCGTTCACCTTTTAAGGTCATGCAGGACCGTTGGATAAATTTTTAAGTTATGAGATGTGTATTTATCCCTTGATCGATTATTTTAAAAACAAAAATTTTTGCCCCTTCGATCAAGAATAAATACCAGTCAGGGTCAATTATGAGATGTCGAATTTGTTAGCTTTGAATGGTAAAGATGCATGATGTGCATATTTGTAAGCGCCGGAATTTTCTAGTAAAAAAAAATTGTGTCACACGACTGTAATTACAGTCGTGCGGCTGTTTTTACAGTCATACGACTGTAATAAAAAATTGTACGACTGTAAAATCGTAGCAGGTAGCATAAGCCCATACCTTAAGAATAAAAAAATGGATGATTTGAAGGGGCAATTAATGCCCGATTTTCTCAGCAAGAAAGGCAGATAAAAAGGGAGGAAAGGAAAGAGAGTAGGACTTTTTTTGGGGAGTTGGACAGATTTTGGGAATTGAAAGAGAAGAGAAGGAAAAAAGAGAGAAAAAGAAAACTCAACCAACAAAAACACCATCTTTTTCTCCTCTTTTTCTTTTAATTCTAGTGTCATAAAATTAAAACTTAATAGAAATCATAGGTTAATAACTTGACACTCCAAATTTAATCAATCATAGATCCTTGACTCACTGAAAATCCGTGAATTTTTTGGAGATTTGTGGATTTGCCTTGAAACTTTGACACACAAAGGAAAAGGAGCAATCCGGAGCCGATTGAGGTGTTTCCAGCGGTCAAATCGAGGGTGGATTAGCGCTACATGGGTAACTACACTTAAAACCATAGTTTTGCTTTGCTTTCTGGGTGTTTTAGTTCAATTTCTTGCATAAAAATCCACATTTTCGGGTTGTTGTTTCTGGAAAATAAGAAAAGTCGTACGACTGTTCTTGTATGAATGATTGCACGACTGTAACACGACTGTAATTACAGTCGTGTGACCACAGCTACAGTCGTACTACTGTTTTTAAATTTCCCCTTCTATTATCTTTCAGTGAACAAATTTTGGCGATTTTCTACAATTGGGAGAGTTACAGTCATACGATTGTAGTTACAGTCGCATGGCTGTAATAACAACTGGGCGACTGTAATTTTCGTCCAGTAGCAGAAAATTCAGATTAATCCAAAAAAAAAAATCAGAAAAATTATAAAAATGCATAAAAATCAGAAAACCATCAAAAATAAATTTTGTTGTATGCATTCACGACCTTAGATTTAATTTTTTAAAGTTATTGCATTTAGAACAATGCAACGACGAAGACCCGAATCTTACAAAAACTGACCCACCTTACATGCTAAATGAAGTAAACTGGAAAAAGAAAATGTTTTGAAAATATGTTTTCTCACAAAACAAAAATACAAGGACGTTTCAAAACCGTTTTCCAGGTCTAGTCGGGCGAACTAGTTGAGTTCACCTGACTATCCCCTTAAATGCATGTCCCCAATCTCTAATTTCCCACTTCTGTCCTGCTTGAGTCCTATTTGTGGTGTGCTATAAATTGTGCTAACCGTTTGTTTTGTATCTTTTAGTTTCTTTTTATTTTCATTTTTAATGTAATTAATAGTTTGATTTGTGTATTTTAGGCGATTGTAATTTTCTAGATAAATCATGTATTCTAGGCGTTTGTAATGTGAGGACGAGAGTTTTTTTATTTTTATTTGATTGGGTTGTAATAACTTATTATTTACTTACTTCTTTATTTTATTCGTGTGTACGCTGTATGGTTTAATTTAATAAAAATCCACTTTAGAAATTTAAGATATCATCAATGAACATTAGCCAAATTTATTTTGATTAGACATGAAATAAGGGACTTGTCCGGACCTAGATCTCTGGAAAGTGTAGTAGCCTTCGTCTGGTTCAGCTACACTGTAATTTCCCGGTTGAGCTGAGCCGGGTGGTGACTCTTACACTCTCTATCGAGACTTAGGTCTCGGTTCTTTTATGAAGCAATTTAATTTTCCAAAACCGAATTTTTCTTCCACAAAAACCCCGTGAGGGAAGGTTTCCCGATATCGAGGCTCCCTTCTGAGAAGTTAAAAAAGTCGTCCGGTCACAGTGGTGAGTCTGCTGGGGAATCTCTTACAAAAGTTTTCTTAAAAACTTAAAAGAATTTGACAAGCCCTGAAAAATGTCTAATCAAATTAAGATGGATGATTCTTGTATGGTATTTTATTTTGCATTTTTAGCTAGACATTTTTGCATTAGGTTAAGTATCCAATTTTCAGCCCGGTGAATTGTTGAAGTGTCACCTATGTTCCTCATGGTCTTAGGGGCATGGATACGAAACACCACCAATAGCCTCGTATGAACCCCTTCGTTCGGACCCTTGAGTGGGGAGAAGTGAGGAGTATATTTTGCTATGGGAGCCTTGATTTTAACCCGACTTGGACCCAACTCACATAGGCAACCTTAGTTGGATTCCTTTAGGATACCAAATTAAATCGCATGAATGTTATAAATTGTGCCTTCATCATCCCTGGTTGATGATCGAAGTGAACCCCTCCTAGGACTCGGCTAGAATTTTCTAAAAATTGACCATGATTAGAGGAATAAGGTTGGAGGAATACACTTTGCGTGCTATGTGTAACGTGTTTCTCGTTCTCCCATGACATACTATCATCGGCATTTTTCACAAACATGGCATACTTCATGCATAACATTTGTGTGATACTAACTCATGCCTTTTGTGCAGCCACTTGCATTTTATTTTCGTGTGTGAAAACATTAAACAATATGTGTGACATTCAAACTAACCATTTCTTTTACAGCCATAACATTATATTCGTGTGTTAACATCTTCATGAAGCATATGACATCATCACGTATGTCATGCATCCTAACCACATTTTTATGTAGCCATGTGCATTTTGTGTGACATACGCATTCATGTCATCTCATCTCATTTAAATTAAGGACATTCCGAGGATGCCTATCACGGTCATTTCATTTCATAACATATCGAGTTCTGCCCGTGCACCGGATTGCACTCAGCATTTCACTAAACCATCTCATTCAATAGGGGACTACATTGGTCTTTGATTTATTTTCATGTGGCAGGTCACACGATATCATTACATGACATCATGTCATTTATCATCGGTGTCACGGTGATGTCGAAGTACTGTTAGTGTGTCGCGATCCACTCCGAATTGTTGCATGACATTATTGCATCATTTGAGGTAATCCATGAGTTTCGAATTACTACATACATAAGTGCATTTCACAACATTACCAAATCATGCAAGGTGTTCCACGGACGCCGAACCTCTGTCCGTGTCACAAGTTACGCGTGACTTATTTGCAACATCATGTCATGTTAGATGCTCCTAAAAGCCTCGAAACTCTGTCCGTGGGCCGGTCCACACGTGACCATTTCACCTCATCTCATAAACTTATAAAGCATCAAAATTCTGTCCGTGTGTCGGCACACGCATGACCATTTCATAAAATTCATTAGGTGCCCTAAAAGACCGAACTCCTGTCCTTGTGGTGGTCCACACATGATCTTTTTGTATTATTTTTGCATAAACATTGGGCATTCCTTGGACGCCCAATACAAAGGAAATTAATACATAAAGATCATCCTTGTCATCATTTCTCTCATCACATCATTTCACCCATTTGTAAGCGCCGGAATTTTACTCCCTCAAAAAAAAAAAAAAAACACGCAGGTGTCACACGACTGTAACTTACAGTCGTGCGACTGTAATTAAAAACTTACAGTCGTGCGACTGTAATTAAAAACTTATAGTCGTACGAATGTACGATCGGAGCAGGTGCAGAACACCATGCCCATGACATAAGAAAGAAGAGGGGAAAGATTGGGCAATTAATGCTCGGATTTGGTGAGGAAAAAGAGTAATCAGAGAGATAAAAAAGAGGAAAAAGGGAGAAGAGAGGATTGGCTTTTGATTCTGAGAAAAATTAGAGAGAGAAAAAGAGAGAAAGAGACTAGGAAAAGAAAGAAAGAACCCAACTTCAAAACTTCTTTTCCTCTTCTATTTTTCTTTTAATTCTTAAAGTTATGATTGAAAACTTATTACAAATCAATAGGTAAACAATCTAACACTTCAAACAAACTAAATTTCGGACTAGAAACCCTAGGATTCCTAAGCACTTTGGAGATTTTAGACACAAACTTTCCAACTTCAATTCAAGGAGAAAGAAGCGAATTTCAGTGGATTAGAGCGACGCCAGGGGTCAATCCTATGGTGGATAAGCGCCTAAGAGGTAAACACTCCTTTTCCCCTCTATTTTTCATGCTTTCTGGGTGATTGGTGTGTTTTTGTTCATCTTTGCTTTATTTCTGCGTTTTCTGTTTCTGGAAATCAAGAACAGGCGTGCGACTGTTCTTGAGTTTGATGAACAATCGTACGACTGTAAATATAGTCGTACGAGTGTTTTTGGTTTCCAGCTGTTTTCTTTCAGTTTTATTTCAAATAATTTTGGCAAAATGCTGAGTTTGAACGGTTTATAGTCGCACGACTGTAATTACAGTCATACGACCATAGTTACAGTCATACGACTGTAATGGCCGTTCAGAATCAGAATTTCCATTTTAATCCATAAAAATTTCTAAAAATCCATAAAAATTCAGAAAATCAGAAAATCATCAAAATGAAGTTTGTTGTGTGCATTCACTACCTTAGATTTAATTTTCAGTATATTTGCATTTAGACCAATGCCAAGACGGAGACCCGATTCTCACAAAAACCGACCCACCTCACATGTAAAAATACATGTAAACCGGCAAAATTATTTTCAAAACGATTTTCTAACAAAACCAAAGTACAGGAATGTTTCAAAATGTTTTCCAGGTCTAATCGGGCCGGCTAGCCGAGCCAACCTGGTGATCCCCCTAAATACATGCCCTCGACTTCTAAATTATTCATTCTGTCATGTTTGAGTCCTATTTGTGGTGTGCCACAAATTGTGCTAACCCTCTATTTTGCAGCTTTTTATTTTATTTTATATGTATTTAATAGAATTATTCGTGTATTTTGAGCGATTGTATTTTTAGATAAATCGTGTATAATTAGGCGATTGTAAAAGTGAGGTGAGAGTTTTTATTTTGATTCGATTGGGTTATAAGCCACTTAAATATTTACTACTTTACTTTTATTCTTATTTTCTGTGTATGCACGCCGTATGAATTATTTTTATAAAATTGACTTTAGAATTTGAAATACCGTCTATGAACATTGGCCAATATTTATTTTAATTAGACACGAAATAAGGGACTTGTCCAGACCTAGATCTCTAGATAGTGTAGCGGCCGTTCGTCCGGTTCAACTGCATTATAAATTTCCCGATTGAGCTGAGCCGGGTGGCGACTCCTACAATATTCATTGAGACTTAGGTCTCGGTTCTTTTAAGAATTAATTCTACTTTTTTCCCAAAACGGATTTCTATTCTAAAAACCCCACGCGAGGGAGGGGTCCGCCCATAATCGAGGCGTCCCTTAAGAAAGGGAGTCCGCGTTCCGTCGAAAACATCGTCCGCTCACACCATTCATTAGAAATCATCCTTAATGTCTCACTCTTCATGTCACCATTTCATTCACTCATTGTCCCTAATATTTCCCGTATGATGACAAGTAGAGTAAGCTGAAGCGACCCCGAACAAGGTCACAGACTGCAAGAGAGCGTGAGAAGAGGAAGACAGTTGTGGCAAGTGAAGAATCAGAATCTGCTAAAGAATTTGAGATGGCTAATTCGACTGTCGTTGATATCCTGACAGATTTCCTAAAATCTCAGGACTTCCGTGATATTCTATAGGAGGAGATGCGGGTAGTAGTGAGAGAAACTGGTGAAACCGGTGCTAGTGGGGCTGGGAAAGAAGGTGAATCATCTCAACATAGGGCTGATGTCTTAGCTAGCTTGGAGAGGTTGCAAGAGATTAAGGCAGCTATGGAAAGGAAAATGAAGGCTAAGTACTCTGAGTTGGATGAAGTTGTGGCCCAGCTGAAGAAGGGGGCCAGTATCAGTCTAGACTCCAAGAGGGGAGTAAATGTAGATGCTATGATCAACAAGGGTATTGAAACCTTCCCTTTCGGGTTTCAAGTGCCGAAGATCCCATCCTATAAGGGGATTGGATCGCCAGAAGCCCATGTGAATCTATACACTTGAATAATGTTGACGGCAGGCGCAACCAAGCAGTAGTTAATCAACTTCTTCCCTACTACACTCGAGGGAGGAGCCTTGTCCTGCTACAATTCATTGTCAAAGGAGGTGCAATCAGATTGGGAAGCCCTATCCACAGCTTTCATTAAATACTATGGCTTCAACACTAAAATCCAGGTTAAGCTGTATGACTTGGAATAGGTCAAGTAGAAGCCGAACGAGTCCTTTGATGAATATTATCAAAGGTAGATGAATAAGATGATTTTACTGAAGAATCATCCTGATGAAGATGAATTGATTCAGAAGTTGATTGATGGTAGCAGAGACATCTATAGGAACAACATGAAGTTCCATTCTTTTAAAGAGCTGAGCGAAGTCTATGGCTTGGCCTTGAAGATTAAACGAGATGAGGAGGAAAAAGCAGCAAGCCACAGAGGTGGCAGAAGTTCAGGATACAGCTCTAGGTACAAGTCGACAACCGCGGCCGATTCTGGTAGCAGCTTTAGTTCAACTTTTGGAGGTAAAGGGGGGTATTCTTCGAAGATAAAGCAAGTCGAGGTTGCCGCGATAACCCAGCAACAAAGCAATCAGAGTAGAAACCCAGAAGGACAAGGCATATCCCCTTGGACTCTTCCCTTGGTTAAAATCTTCGTGAAATGTAGAAATGGAGGCTTGTTGCAGTCCCTGAAACCATTTGAAAAACCTGCTGATGCGGACAAAGACAATTTTTGCATGTACCATGTTGTGACGGGCCATAGAACCAATAACTGCTACAAGTTGAGGGACGCCATCCAAAAACTGATTGATGAGGGGAAATTGTAAGATCCTCCTAAACCCAGTACAAAGACTAACCCGTTGTCAGCATTTGAGAAGCGGGTTAACATGGTACACTCAGGATTGCCAGCCAATTTCATTTTTGCTCAAGTCCTATAGGCAAATCCTACTATACAGTCCATAGCAATCGGTGAAGCTGAGGCAGAGTCAGGACGTGAGGGGCAGACAGAACAGAAAGAAATCAAGCTGGTGAGCTTGAATGACCTCGACTCAGAGGATGAATATGAGGAGTTTGGTGGGGATGAGACAGTTAAGTCGCCAATCGTTGAAAAGCTAAAAGTTCAAGAGGTTCAGAATGTGACCCGAAGCAGCAAGGTTTATCAACCAGTGGCCAAATTGAAAGACAAGGCCCCGATGACTGGGTCGGGTAGCACATCAACACAAGAGGGAGTTGAGAAGGAAGACCTGGTTATTTCTCAGTTAAAGAAAACCCCTGCCGAAGCCAGTTTATGGCATCTACTGTTGACCTCCAAGGAGCACAGAGCTGCGTTGGTCAAAAAGCTTCTGAAATTGAAGTGTCTCAAATTACTTCCCCATAGGCTATGTGCTGCTTATTGGATAAGATTCATGATGGGTCCCCCGACATTGTATTTTCTGAGAAAGATCTACCATACGGGGGGAGGGCTCATAATAAGGCCCTTTACATTAAGGTTAACATTATGGATCGGATTATGTCGTGTGTGATGATAGATGATGGATCTGCCCTGAATATATGTCCCTTGAAGATGTTGCCATTCCTGGGCCTGAGCGAAGATAGTTTGAAAAAGTCCTCCACCATGATCAGGGCTTATGATGATTTGAAAAGGACCATGATCGGGACCTTTGAGGCTGAGGTAGAGGTAGGACTGATCAGGTCGATGGCCACCTTTACTGTGATTGACATTCCAGTTACCTTCTCTTTGCTTTTGGAAAGACCATGGTTTCACCCACTGGGGGGTGTCCCTTCAACTCTACATCAGAAAATAAAATTCTCGATAGGTAATGAAGTTGTGATAGTCGAGGCAGACTCTCAATCTGTGATTGCTACAGTTAATGAAGAAACCATTCCATTCAGCGGATTTCAAGTCACCATGGTTAGTGAAGAAGAAACCACGGAGGCCCTGATGGTCATCTACGAGAATTATATGCCTGAATGGTTGTCTAGGTACCTCCACAAATAGAATTTTATTCTGGGCATGGGACTAGGAGCTAATTTACAAGGTGTGCCTGAGTTCAACATTGATTCTAGAAAGCCGAGGCAATTCAGCTTAGGTTACACAGCAGGGGCATCTGAGGAGAAAAGTCTGAAGAAAGGGAAAAATGGTAAGCCCATGATGAAGCCATTCATAAAGGTGGGAGAGGAGCTGTATAAAGGCCAAGCAGAGCCAGTGAGGGTCGGGAATATTGAATACCCGGGCTTTGAGATATTCTCTGATGTTGTGGACTTTAAGAAGAGTCGGGAAGAACCAGTAGCTCTTGTGGTAGTGGAAGAGTCAATTATTAAGCCTATTGTCCTGTAAGTGAGCCATCTGAGGTGATGATAAAAACAATGGAAGTGTCCAAACAGAAAGCTGAAGAGAAATTCTGTAATGAATCTGTAGAAGCAATTTCAGGGGTGTTGGCTACTGCCTTAAGCAAGGAGTTTGGGAAGTCTAAAGAAGGGTTCGAAGAGGAGCTGACGACCAAGGTGAACTTGGATTTTGTGGTTGCTGAGATAGCCGAGATCATGAAGAAGGCTAAGGCACAGATGGCTGAAATTGGGAAGACCACTATTCCTGCTGAGAAAGAGGCCAAAGTAGCTGCGGATCTGGATGATGTCCTGGAGATGAAAGTGAAAGATGAAGAGATGCAAGGCCCTCCACCTGTGGAGGATGAAAATGATTTTGTTGGTACTTTATGACAAGTTTAATGCAATGAAATCCGAGTTTACCTACTTGTGTGATGTTTATCCTGATAATTCTGTGCATGCATTTGAATCACCATCAAGCATATTTAGCATTCATGACACTGCATTGCATGAAATCAACATAAGTACATATGAGAATCCCAAAATGGTATTCATTTCACATGAGCTAAAACCCGAGGAAGAGAGAGAATTAACAAGAATATTGCAAAAAAATGTTAAAGGTTTTGCTTGGTCATACGAGGACATGCCGGGTGTAGACAAGGAAATAGCAGTTCATAAGATCCCAACGGATCCTAAGTTCAAGCCAGTGAAGCAGAAGCTAAGAAGATTGAGGCTAGAATGGGCTACATTGGTGAAGGAGGAAGTGGCTAAGCAGATAGAAGCCAAATTCCTCGAAGTGGTGGAGTATACAGAATGGCTAGCCAGTATCATCCCAGTACCTAAAAAGGATGGAAGGGTCAAAGTATGTGTTGACTACCGGGATCTAAATAAGGCATGCCCAAAAGATAATTTCCCACTACCTCATATCGATGTCCTGGTCGATAGTGCAGCTAAAGCAGCAATGTATTCCTTCATTGATGGGTTTTCAGGTTACAACCAAATCCTGATGGATTTGATTGATAAGGTGAAGACATCATTCATCACAGAGTGGGGTACATTCTGCTACAGAGTAATGCCCTTCGGGTTGAAAAATACCGGAGCTACCTATCAGAGGGCTGTCACAACCTTGCTGCATGACATGATTCATAAAGAAGTCGAAGTGTATGTTGACGACATGCTTATTAAATCGATGACTCGGGAGGAGCATCCTGCCATCCTGGATAGATTTCTTACACGCATTGGAGAGTATAACTTGCAACTCAACCCTAAGAAGTGTATATTCAAAGTCACATCAGGGAATTTGTTAGGTCATGTAGTCAGCCAAAGAGGAATAGAAATGGACCCAGACAAAATCAAGGCTATTTGAGATATGCTGCCTCCAAAAACAGAAAAGGAAGTCCGATCATTCTTGGGTTCCTTGCAGTATATCAGTCACTTCATAGCACGGTTGACTTCCACTTATGAGCCAAATTTCAAGTTGTTAAAGAAGGACTAGCCTATAGTATGGAACTACAGATGAGAGTTGGCATTGTAGAAAATCAAGGCTTATCTAGTAAATCCGCTAGTATTGAGCCCACCAATCCTAGGAAAGCCTTTGATCTTGTATTTGGCAGTCAAAGATTCCTCTATAGGGGTAATGCTGGCACAAGAGCAAGATGGCAAGAAGGAGTACCCTATTTACTACCTCAGCAAAAAGCTGCTGGAGTACGAAACCAAATACACACTGGTGGAGAAGATGTGTGTAGCGATGATTTGGCTGACCAAGAAGCTACACCATTACTTCCAGTCAAACAAAGTACAGGCTGTGGCCAAAGCGGATCCAATGAAGTATCTTTATGAAGCACCAATGTTGGTTAGAAAATTATCTAGATGGCTCCTACTCTTGTCAGAATTTGCATTGAATACATCACCAAGAAAACCATCAAAGGGCAAGCCGTAGGAGAATTTCTAGCAAATCAACCACTAGAATCAGATTACACAGAGAATTTGGAGTTTCCAGATGAATAGTTGACCATGGTGGAAGTAAAGAGATGGGTTATGTGCTTCGATGGTGCCGTGAATAGAAAGGGTGCTGGAATCGGGGTAATCATAGCAACGCCAGATGGTGAAATCATTCCTTTGTCAAAAAGGTTGGATTTTCCCATAACCAACAATGGGGCAGAATATGAAGCATGCTTATTTGGGATGGAAGCTCTGCTAACACTAGGGGCAAATAATTTCTTGATCGTAAGAGATTCACTTTTAGTGATTAGGCAAGCTCAAGGTGAATGGGAGCTGAAAAAAGAAGCCTTACGGCCCTATTTGGAGCTGCTCCAATACAAGAGAGAGTTGTTCGGCCAGTGTGAATTCAGACACGTCCCTAGAGATGAGAATAAGATGGCCGATGCACTTGCGACATTATCTTCTATGTGGCAGAATCCAGAAAAAATTCAAGTGCAACCGCTAGTTATAGCAACGTCCAGACAACCATGCTTTGAGGTACACCAAGTGATGGAGCTGATGGTTAAAGAAAAGCCATGGTTCTTTGACATTTACCAGTATGTGAAGGGAGGAAAATACCTAGAAGGAGCCGATACTGCTGATAAGGTGTCATTAAGAAGATTAGCCAGTCAGTTCAGAATCGTTGAAGATAGGTTATACAAAAGAATAGCAAATGGAGTCTTTCTAAGATGCCTGACAGAACAAGAGGCAGAAATAGTGATGCAGTAGGTGTATGCAGGGTCTTGTGGGCCACAAATGAATGGACTCGCTATGGCTAGAAAGATATGAGACAGGGGTACTTCTTGATGACTATACAGGCTGATTGTATGAGGAAAGTGAGGAAATTTCACGAATGCCAGATCAACGCTGACATCAGTCATTTATCACCACTTGAACAATAGAATCTTGCCTCTCCTTGGCCATTTTCAACATGGGGATAGATATGATTGGAGAAATTCATCCTGCAGCATGTAATGGACACCGATTTATAGCCGTGGTAGTTGCTTACTTTTCAAAGTGGGTAGAAGCAGAATCCTTCGCTAGTGTAACAACTAAGCAGATGGTTAAGTTCATCTAGAAGAACATCTTTGCTTGATATGGAATTCCCTACCATGTAGTGACTGACAATGGAGTGCAGTTTCAAGGGGCAACAGCTGAGTTACTTGCAAAACATGGCATCGAACATCATAGATCTTCTCCATACAGACCCCAAGCTAACAGTGTAGTGGAAGCCGCTAATAAGGCAACAAAGAAGATCCAATCAAAAATGGTAACAACTTATAGAGATTGGGCTAACAAACTATCGTATGCTCTTTGGGGTTACAGAACCAGTGTTAGAACACCAGCAGGAGAAACTCCATATGCCTTGGTGTATGGTATGGAAGCAGTGTTGCCAGTGGAAATAGAGCTCAAGTCACTGAGATTCATCTTGGAAGCTTAGTTACCAGAGATTAAATGGGCTCAAGCCAGATACGAGCAGTTGGCAACTCTAGATGAAAAGAGACTAAAAGCACTGGACCATTTGCAGATGTACCAATGTAGAATGGCTAGGGCCTATAACCAGAATGTGAAGTACCTCAAACGACAATTGAAAGCAGGAGATTTGGTTTTGAAACAATTAAGGCCTTCAAATATTGATGTTCGAGGAAAATTTAGACCAAATTGGGAAGGACCTTATGTTATGAAGAAAGTGCTATCAAAAGGTGGTGTCAGCATCATGGACATGGATGGAAATGAGTTCACAAATCCTGTCAACCAAGACTGCTTAAAGCTTTATCATGTTTAAAAAAAAAAAGAGTCTACTAGGCTGACAACTCGAAAAGAGAGGTCTAGGCAAAAATTAAGACACGAAAGAAAATGATCAGTCAGAAAACCTGAAAGGGATGACTGGTGACGGATTCTAGCTCCACGTGGAGTGTGTACCATTTTAGAAATTAATCCTTTCAAATGTACTCATTTTGATTTTATCAATAAAGTGGAGTGTTTGTTTAAATATATCTATATAGTTATGTCAAATGCATAAACAAAGTTATCTTGCTTAAACATCTATTTAAAGGAAGCACGTTGCATTTAACCAGTTAAACATATCATGTTATTTAGCAATCAAAATGTACTAAATACATACAATCTGAAATCTTTTATCATCCTCCAAATCCAATTCATCTTCCCAAAAAGCAACAATGGTTATCCAAGAACTTGACTGTTGAAGAAATCAGGCTGGCTTCTAATAAGAAATTGAACCCCAATGCTGCTTTATATAGCATTTTTCCACATCATCTCCAGAAGGACGATGGAGCAAGTGGCCACAGCGCTGTTTCAATCAGTCTTCGTTCATCATCAACTTGTCAAAAAAAAAAGAAGGAGGAGCTCGCTGAGGTGAAAACCGAAAAGGCGCCTCAGGCAAAAATTAGAGCAGCACGCTGGACTGAAAACCCATATTGGGCAGTTCAGGCAAAATTTAGAGCATCTCCAGATTCCCAATTCCTAGGGGCAGAAAGGTAGAATTCTTTCACCATTCCCCAGCAGGATCCTCCACATTATTCCCCAGCAAAACATTTATAAGGGATATTACAACCTTTTCCTCGACAGACATAGTACATCCCCAGCAGTCATCATACATCTTCAACAAAAAGATATGCTATGCGAAAGAAGGAAAAGCTTTGTGCAAAGAATGTCTTCCACCGGCTAAGGGCATGACACATCTTCCCCAGTGGAGAAAGGAAATATCCATATTGAACAAACAATGAGGGTTGTATCCTTTAGGATTCGCATGCATATGCATCATTATGCATACATACATAACATGCATGGAGCATTCATCCCCAGCTAGTCTTCATTCTTGATGGAAGGGGCAAAAATTTTTGTTTTAAAATCTCTCAATCAAAGAATGAAGACTCGCTATTTCAAATGCAAGAACTTGTCATCACTGTCTCGGACGCAGATAAATCCTCAGCAAATCCACCTCAGGTAACATAAACTTGGTATCGGCCCAGATCGGCTTCATTTCAGATCCTCAGCAAATCCACCTCGGGTAACATAGACCCGGTATCGACCCAGATCGGCTTCATTTCACATCCTTAGCAGATCCACCTTGGGTAACATAGACCCGGTATCGGCCCAGATCGGCTTCATTTCAGATCCTCAGTAGATCCGCCTCGGGTAACACAGACCCGTTATCGGCCCAAATCGGCTTCATTCCAGATCCCCAGCAAATCCGCCTCGGGTAACCTAAACCTGGTATCGGCTTATTTCATCACCAACCTCACCTTGGGTAACCTAGACCCGGTATCGGCTTATTTCATCACCAACCTCGCCTCGGGTAACTTAGATCCGGTATTGGCTTATTTCATCATCAACCTCGCCTCGGGTAACCTAGACCTGATATCGGCTTATTTCATCACCAATCTCGCCTCGGGTAACCCAGACCAGGTATCGGAGTATTTCATCACCAACCTCGCCTCGGGTAACCTAGACCCGGTATCGGCTTATTTCATCACCAATCTCGTCTCGGGTAACATAGACCCGGTATTGGCTTATGTCAGATTCATCAACTCAGCAGATCACTTCGGATATATGTAAATCTAGTATCAGCCCAGATCAGCTTCACCTCGGGTAATGTAAACCCGGTATTGGCTCAATTCATCTAATCAACTCAAAGCAGATCATTATCATGATAGTGAGACTTTAACAAGTCAGCTGCGCATTTTCTTCAAATTCATCACCTCAGGTATTTTAGACCTGGAGTCGGGTGTCGAATTTAATCATGCAAGGGGCATCTGTAAGCGCTGGAATTTTCTAGTAAAAAATTTTTTTTATGTCACACGGCTGTAATTACAGTCGTGCTGCTTATAGTCATACGACTGTAAAATCGTAGTAGGTAACAGAAGCCCTTACCTTAAGAATAAAAAAAATGGGTGATTTGAAGGGGTAATTAATTCCTGATTTTCTCAGCAAGAAAGGCAGATAAAAAGGGAGGAAAGGAAAGAGAGTATGACTTTTTTTAGGGGATTGGACAAATTTTGGGAATTGAAAGAGAAGAGAAGGAAAAATGAGAGAAAAAGAAAACTCAACCAATAAAAACACCATCTTTTTCTCCTCTTCTTCTTTTAATTCTAGTGTCATAAAATTAAAACTTGATAGAAATCATAGGTTAATAACTTGACACTCCAAATTTAATCAATCATAGATCCTTGACTCACTTAAAATCCGTGACTTTTTTAGAGATTTGTGGGCTTGCCTTGAAACTTTAACACACAAAGGAAAAGGAGTAATCCGGAGCCGATTGAGGTGTTTCCAGCGGTCAAATCGACGGTGGATCAGTGCTACAAGGGTAACTACACTTAAAACCTTTATTTTGCTTTGCTTTCTTTGTGTTTTACTTCAAATTCGTGCATAAAAATCCACATTTTCAGGCTGCTATTTCTGGAAAATAAGAACAGTCGTACGACTATTCTTGTAGCTATGAACGCCGCACGACTGTAATTACAGTCGTATGAACACAGCAACAGTCGTACTATTGTTTTTAAATTTCCCCTTCTATTATCTTTCAGTGGACAAATTTTGGTGATTTTCTGCAATTAGGAGAGTTATAGTCGCACGACTGTAGTTACAGTCGCACGGCTGTAATAACAGCCGGGTGACTGTAATTTTCGTTCAATAGCAGAAAATTTAGATTAATAAAAAAAATCAGAAAAATTATAAAAATGCATAAAAATTAGAAAACCATAAAAAATGAATTTTGTTATGTGCATTCACGACCTTAGATTTAATTTTTTGAAGTTATTGCATTTAGAACAATGCAACGACGGAGACTCGAATCTCCCGAAAACCGACCCACCTCACATGCTGAATGAAGTAAACTAGAAAAAGAAAATGTTTTTAAAATATGTTTTCTCACAAAACAAAAATACAGAGACGTTTCAAAACCATTTTCCAGGTCTAGTCTGGCGAACTAGCCGAGTTCACCCGATTATTCCCTTAAATGCATGTCCCCAACCTCTAATTTCCTAATTCTGTCCTGCTTGAGTCCTATTTATGGTGTGCTATAAATTATGCTAACCGTCTGTTTTGCAGCTTTTAGTTTCTTTTTATTTTTGTTTTTAATGTAATCAATTGTTTGATTAGTGTATTTTAGGCGATTGTAATTTTCTAGATAAATCATGTATCTAGGCGTTTGTAATGTGAGAACGAGAGTTTTTTTTATTTTTATTCAATTGGGTTGTAATAAATTATTTACTTACTGCTTTATTTTATTCGTGTGTACGCTGTATGGTTTAATTTAATAAAAATCCACTTTAGAAATTTAAGATATCATCAATGAACATTGGCCGAATTTATTTTGATTAGACATGAAATAAGGGACTTGTCCGGACCTAGATCTCTGGAAAGTGTAGTAGCCTCCGTCTGGTTCAGCTACATTGTAATTTCCCGGTTGAGCTGAGCCGGGTGGCAACTCTTACACTCTCTATCGAGACTTAGGTCTCGGGTCTTTTGTGAAGCAATTTAATTTTCCAAAACCAAATTTCTTCCCCAAAAACCCCACGAGGGAGGGTTTCCCGATATCGAGGCTCCCTTCTGAGAAGTTAAAAACATCGTCCGCTCACAATATTGATAATTTTGGAAACGAGAGTCCTTGTTCCTTTGGTCGATAATAAAGATGCACAAAGGTCATCCTTATAGTGTTCTTTGGACCACCCTATACTGCTAGGGAAGACTATCCCATTATATAGCTTATTCCTGTAAATGCGATGGATATTCAATGTATGCAAATGCATTTATGCATGTGTGCAAAGATGCAAATATTTGTTGGCTTGTCCTATTTTACTGTCCTGGCTTGGAATTTACTGGTCCTTCGCTTAGGCTTGGTAAGCACCACTTTTCCTCGGGCATTGAAAGGCTTATAGATGGGGCTCTAGTGATAAGAATATTTCATCTTGAACAGTGAATTTAGGTTCAAATCTTACTACTATGATGGTGTTTACGTCCAATCACTGGTTTGCTTATGCTGTAGAGTAGTGTAAAAGGGTGCTCCTTCACTAGTTGATACTGGGTGATTACATTATGCCTATCATTGATTGTCAAATAATTAATGCATGCCCCTTGTTGGCTACTGGATGAATATTGCATGCCCCTTGTTGTGTATTATTAGGGATGAATGAGTCTATATTGGCTTATCAATAGCTTTGATAAGCGTCGCTTGGGCATGTTTCTGGGAGTGGAATACACTTTAACCTTTACCTTGGACTGCCTTTTTTGAATTTCAGTTTAGAAAATTGCTATATCCCTTACCTGAGTTTCTAGCTATATGATCTTAGCATGCCTTTTATTGCTCATTGCCAGGGGTAAATGAGCTTGACATTTGCTTGTCAGTGGTTTCAAAAGGATTATGGTTTGGCATGACATAGTCACTAGGGATGACCATTGACCACTGGGAATGAGTGATCCTTTGTTGGTGTTGATGACTGGTTTTCCCTGAAAACAGCCCGTTCGAATGAAATGAATTACTTGATAGATATTTATATGCAATGGCATAATGTATGCAATATGAGCATCTAAGCGAAAAATCAAACATGCATAACATCATCATGATGCAACCAGAATAAGTACAACAAGGGAAAAAAAAGTGCCTTTGACTCTGAGCATCACCTTCTTTCGTTACCATCACGTCCTTTCGGTGTTCCATGTCGGAGATTTTCTCTTCGAAGATTTTCTTTTTTTTTATGATAAGTTATTTTGAATATGAAGATTTCATTTTCTTCCTATGCAGGTGGTCCCGAAATTCTACATGATTTGTCTGGCTAAGTTAACTTATCTGTGTTATTCAATCTTGGGTTTGGGGAATGTGTCTTGATATATTCTTTAAAGGTTATGAGGACATTGCCCCTGGTGATATCAAATGGTTCAGCCTTTATCTGTCCCTAGTATTAGGAACTTGTACTTAGGTGCAAAATATTTTTCTACATGTGGTTTGCTGCATGCTATAACCTACAGGTGGACCTTTACATGTAATGACACAATGTATGCATACTAAATATCAAAATAGGATATAAAACGTTCATGACATAATGAATGTGGTGCATTAGGAGAAGTCGAACTGTGGCTCCTGCTTTGATTAATGTCTTTTCTTATTACCAACGTGTCCTCTCGGTTTTCCACGTTGGAGATTTTCTCTCTCTCTTTTCTTTTTGAGGTAATATCCATGTGGACTGACTTCTGTTGTTCTAATGCCTTTCATCCAGAGTTCTCCCTTTTTTTAAGATTCGTTCTTGGATCTATAGTTTTGGTTATCCCTTCAAGGCAATGCAGAGTTTACTTTGAAGGTATTTCACTTGTTAATATATTAAATTGATATATGTAGGACTATATTTCTTGAGCAGTCTTTAGAATTTGAGCAGTAATCGCTCTTTCACTTTTCACTCTTTAACTGAGGCATTGTCTGATAATCCTTTGGTTTCTGATGCTCGGATATCAAATTATCTTTTTGTCATTTGTATTATCTGCGTGTCATCTTGGACTTCATTGGTTTTGCATTGAGTAAGTGCAACTGTCTTAGGTCATGTTCCTTGTGGTGAAAAGAGAAAGGTGGACAAGATAATGTGGATGAAATTAGTTTTAGGTTTGAGTTTAAAAAGGAAGTGGGTTAATGGAGCAACATAGATGATGTAGCCCTATAATTTAGGTGAATTAAAGAAAATGGGTTAATAGGGTGACATAGATGACGTAGCCCCAGCATTCAAGCGTAAGAAGAAAATGTTTTTTTTAATATATGTGGGGAAGCATGACAGACGTGTTGGATATGCCCTAGTCCCGAGGCATTGGTCCTTGTATTTGTATCATACATCTATTGGATTTATGTATTATACTTATTTGTGTTATAAATAAAGGCATTAATTCATTTATTATATTTATCTTGTGCAATATATTAAATGAAGTATCCAATGGACATATCCATATCCATGATGACAAGTGTCATGCACTTGGCAGTAAGACCATGGATAGGGTAAACGATATGACCATAAATAGATTCGTAGTCTGTTCCAATCATGGGAATGATTGGAACAAGAGACTATCATTAACCTGGTTGTATGGCGATGTCTTATCGGTTATTGGACATGGGATGTCAACCAAGTTAATGGGTACATGTAAAAAGGGCATGGTACTGGATAGATCCACTAAACGAGAAATCCACATGGTATAGTATCACAAGTGATTCTCATGTAGTACTTGAATGGATCCTTTGACCTGACCATATGATGGTGTTGCATGTGAGGTCGCATACTTAGGGGTACGCCTAAAGGGCCTGTAATAGGGTGCCAAGTATAGGTACTTTCGGGTATGTCACTTAGCATGGCAATGCTATGGATATGCAGAAGGGATTTGTCACTCAGTAATCCACTGAGAAGATATCACCGGCCTCTTGATGAATGTGACTGATAAGAGTGTGGCCACACCCAAACGAGGTAGAACTTGTTTGTGAGCTTCAGTGCATTCGGGATCAAGTTAATGTCCGGACACAAAAGAGGGTGATCAATCCATGCCTCTGTGTTGGACATTGATATCGATGACATGGGATATACAAGTTCAAACTACAAGGTTATGATAACAGTTAGACTGCCATCTCCATCTTAATTGGGGGCTGCAGTGGCTTGCTAGAGCCCAACTGCAGTCTGTGGGCCACAGGCCCACTGCCAACATAAAGATGGGCCCACGGGATCGTACACATTGAGCGACTGAACACTAACTTAAGGAATCACATGTATACTTGGAGTATGCACTCTGGAGAGAGAAGTATATAATTAATTATATTATAAAGATCAATTGGATTGATCATAATAATAAAATTAATATTTGATTGGCTCTTCATAATTAATTGGATTAATTATGAAATTATTTCCTAGGTGGAAATATTCATATGTATAGGTTTACATATGATTTTATTTTGTGAAGATCTAATTTTAATTTGATGGATTAAATTAATTGGTCAAACTAATTTTAATTTAAATGTAAATAATATGTTACTTGGTGTAATATATTAAATACATGGGTAAATTAAAGTTGGGCTTGAAATTAATTTAAATCAAACTAATTAAAATAAGATTGGGCCTGAATTAAGAGAAGGAAGCCCACACAAATGAAAGAGCCATGTTGGGCCAAAATTCCTTAAGGAATTTCGGCCAACCTAGGGTTTATTAGCCCTAGGAATTTTGGCCACCATAGCACAGAAAAGATAGCCGAAATTCTTCTAGCCTCCCTCTCCAAAGTTCGTGTTTTTCCTACGCTAGCATGGTTAGTGTTTGTTAGGCGTTCGTGTACGTGAACGAGGAGGGTTTCTAGTTTGATTCCTGCAGTCTGCATCCATCTCTTGAAAGAGATATTCCTAGTAAGAGATTAATCTCTTTCTATTAAATTTTTGTTTTTCCAATTTCCATCTCAATTGCTCCTGGGCACGGATTTGAGGAAATCATCGCGTTCTTCCGCTTTAATCGGGTGATTTCTGGTAAAAAATCCCAACAAGACGTTATCCGAGAACTCACATATTGAAGAGATTTTACTGATTTAAGAGATAAATTGAAGGTTACTTTGATAGGGAAGTGAGGCTACATGTCGGGATGCAACTGGAGTCAAGATCCATTAACTTTTAGTGACAAGGACTTCAAATCGTGAGTCGATTGATCATGTTAGCTTTGTCTTCCGTTGGTTCAATAGCCACAGGGATACCATCTTCTTTCCTTTTCATTTTTTCATCCCTCTCTCTCTCACGCTTAAGAGAGAAACTTGATCAAAGCCATAGTCACCTTTTGGTTTTCCTATTGTACTCAAATTCTTGCATTCAATGTCATGTGTATTTAACATGCCTTTTTAGATAAATAAAGCATGTGTAATGTCATGCACATATGAATGCCACATGCATAGGATAATAATGAAATGCACTACAACCATAAACTGCTTTAGGGTTTTACAACATGATGGGCAATGAAGGTGACCCGAATTTCTCACAGGCTGGAGATTTTCATAAGTTCAGAGTTTGGCTTTGGAGTTCTATCATTGGGTACATTGGTTGGATTAGGACATGGGGTTGGAGTTTGGCTTTAGAGTTTTAGTTCCAATGTATTTTGGCTTAGAATTTTTTTTTTTTTTTGGTTTTCTTAAGATGCATGCCCGTGGCTGATTGTTTAGGCATTAAATTGAAGCTCTAGAGTGGGGTTATTCCTCCTTCTATCTGGTTACCAATGACAGCATCTTGGACTGTAGTTCATCAGGGTTGCGGGTGCTGTCATGCCCTGTTTATTTATTTATCTCACAAACTCACTTTTTAAGAAAGAATTTGATCAGAGCCAGTGTCACTTTTAGGTTCCTTGTTACACTCAAATCGATGTCATGCACCTTAATGTTATGCTTCTTGGATATGTCTTTTCAGATGATCAAATACATGCATAATGCCATGTACATGCAAACATCACATAAGTAAGAGAATAACAAATTGGATTCAAAATAAGCTGTTTTGGGGTTCAATATTAGCACAATACACCTTACAGACAAAACGATCTCCCTACAAGCAAGGAATCTTCAAAAGATGTTGATCAAAGAATTTGGTTATTTTCTAATTGGTCACGACTTTCGCCTTAGCACCATTTCTGTATTGTTCTTTTCCATCAGATCAGACCCTGTAGTTCTTCGTCATACTCTTTTTGGCAGGAAGTCCAAGGAGTTTCTTTGATTGTCACATATCGCCTATCAGAGTTAGATGGAATTTTCAATTTCCCCTCGCCAATTAGCTTCTGAATCTCATCTCTCAATCACAAGCAATCATTGGTCCGATGGCCTTTTGCCACATGATAAGTGCAAAAATTATTTTTATCTGTTTCTATTGGCACTACAAATGGCCTGATACTTTGTAATAGATCCTCCTTTCTGCATTTGGCAAATAGTTTGCTTAACGAGTCGACCCACGGAGAGATGCCTTTTCTGTTACCTTTAGTAGGTGGAATTTCGATATATTAAGGAATGGAGTCGGTTTGGACACTAATATTGGGTGGTTCTTTCAGTTCCAATTCATTGGTCAACCCTTGAATATCCTTTTTTAGCAGATAACCTTCATTAGCTCAGTGGCTAGAGGGTGGCATATAAGGTTTAAGATATTGCAGCAGACCCTTATCTTTACATTTTTGGAAGATCTGGTCTAAAGAAGTAGTCTCCAAGGAGATCACGTGATTCCCTCGACTTTTGGCCTAACTAAGGTGCCCTTGAGAGACTACTGCAACACTTTCTTTATACCTGTAAGTTTCATAGATTTAAGAAGATGTAACAGTCGTTTTGTGGTTACCTCGGCAGCTGGTATTGGTTCCACACCCGCATTTGGACCTAACAGATCCGGGTTTTGATAGGATGCTTTTTTTGAGTGCTAGGAATGAGCAGCGAGAGTTGGGATGCTCTACTCCTTCTTTGCATTAGTGCTGGCATTTGTATTGGTCATACCATATATTCCTTTTTCAAGCTTCGTCACCTTTCTTTCTAATTCAGCACACCTTGCTATCAACCTTTCCACTTTGTCACAGTTATCCCCTACAACTTCTTTTTAGAACCATTGCCACTTCTTCCCTAATGGCCTTTCGTAATCTTGATGAAATGATGTAGTCCTCCATAGAATTTGCTATACTATTTATTTTCACCGAGTTGGCCATTTCTTCCTTATGAGCTTTTGCTAGAATGCTGATGATCCCTTTTACCAAATCTGATTTTGAACCTGACACTGCTGTGATCCCAAATTCACTGTCTTCTGATTCTGACTTTGGTGGTTGAACTGACTGATAGCTTCTTAACCGTTCCCCTTTCAAAGTCTCCCTTCTAAATATGAACACCTGTTAGTGTCCACAGGTGAATTTATGGAAAGGCCTTAAGTAAGAGATGATGTATGCGTTCGTGCATGATATGATGCATTCATATGGGGGAATAACATGAATGAGATGAACTACGTTGTGATATGTATGGATGCATGATGAGTTGTGTATACAATGCAATGCCATGTCATGTCATACTCCTCTAAAAATAGACACCGGATCACCTAATGGATACAAAATCATAAATATGTATGAACAAAATGAATGCCACTGATAAGGCCATAAGTTAGGGCAAGGTAAGGTGTATAAATATACACCAAGGGGATAAAATGACACACAGGGTGTCCACGGATCATAGCAAGATGATACTTGCAAGGTATATGAATATACACCAAAGGAATAAAATCAGACACAAAGTGTCCACGAATCGAAGCAAGATGATACTTGCAAAGGGGGATTGAAGTAAGGCATATAAATATACACCAGGGGAATAAGATGACACATAAGGTGTCCACGGATCAAAGCAAGATGATACTTATGAAGGGGAACTGAAGTAAGGTTTTGACTAAAATCCGCTAGTCAAGGTTTGACAACTTTAGGGTACCTAATAGGGTTGGACTTGAATCCGCTAGTCAAGGTTCGGCACCCTTGGGGGTACCTAATAGGTTTGGACTAGAATCCGCTAGTCAAGGTTCGGCATCCTTGGGGTACCTAAAGGGTTTGGAGTAGAGGAAATGATTGTCAAGTGATCATGGCTGCATTTGTGACAACCCCGACCTCGGTAAGCGTGCAAAGGCGGAATTCAATGCACGAGATCGGTAATCATCGAGCAAACCAACTATCTAACTATATAAATTGAGCCTTAAAAATGCTAAGTAATGAATAAATAAATAAATAAATATCCTTACAAACCATTGTTAAGCAATAAATGAATAAATGAAATAAAGTCTAGTAATATGCCCAACTATAGTAGCTAATGCCTAAAAAGAATCCGTCCACTCGCCCAAGTCCCATCACGACACAACAATCACACGTCAAGCATCGGCATCGGTACCTACAAAATCTGAAAAAAAAATGGTCGCCACTTAGTGACGAGTAACTACAGTGTCCATATTCGAACACCTAAAACCGAATAGCTTGAAAATAAGGCAAAAACAAATTGAAATAAAGCTGAGCGAGTAAAACAGTTTAAATAATAAAACAAGAATAAAGTAAAGCGAAGAAAAAGAGTTTAAACTAATTAAATTAAGAAACATGATACGAAATCAAACCAACATTGGTATAAAAATCTCATGATAAAAAAAATCAGTCTCGGATATAAAACTCATCAGTCAATTTCTCAATCCAAAATCGCCAACGAATAGCAAATAGGTCGGACGCTCGGGAAAAAAAAAACGCAGTCCCCTAATCCCACAATCAATCAAAAAGTCTAAGCTGGCCAACTCTCTCATTTACGAGGGAAAAACCGCAGTCCACTCGCCTAATGAGAACGACTAGACCGCCTACTCGAAAAACCGCAGTCAAGCAGGTCCATCATTGGACAAATACCAATGAAGAGGTCTATGACCACTCAATCGAAAAACCGCAGTCGAAAGAGTCCATCATTGGACAAATACCAATGAAGAGGTCGGACCACTCACAAGAAAAACCGCAGTCAAGTGAGTCCATCATGGGCCAAGTGCACCATGAAGAGGTCAAAAATATCACAAGGGAAACACTGTCCATATGCCAGAAAAACCGCAGTCCGGCAACTCCCATATGCAATCGTGTATCAAAAACCAATTTTCAAATCAATCTCATCAAATCAACATTAGGGTGCCACTTTAGGCTTAACCCAAAATCAACATCAAATCCAAGGACCAATTGTCCAAAACATGCCATTATAGGCTATTCTTCCTCAATATAAAACCAAAAGACCAAGTGTCCACATAAACCAATTCAGTTCATCAAAAATCCACCAAGTGTGGTATAAAAACATCCTTAATCCAAAACACCAAATATGGCAGATCCACTGCCTGAATTTCAAAACAGTATAAACCATATGAAAACTCTTCCAAAAATTCTCAAAATTTTAAGGAACCAAGTTCAATTTAATACACACAAAATGCAATTCGTTTCGTGTCATTCGGATAAGTGTACAAAAAAAATATAGGCCAAACAGTGAGGCTGTCCCGAAAACAGGGCAGGCAGCAGGTCAGGAAAACAAAATTCAGAATAAAATAGTTGCACTTGTCCAAAAATCATGAAATAATTCAGGGAGCAACATAGCATTATAATCTTCAAATACCAACTGGAATTTCATGAATTCATTAACCAGAGCAAAAGTTAAAAGCGTCCAAAGATTACTGATCACAGATTCCTGGAAACAGAGCACCAAATTTTACACTATCTTAAAATCAGTATAACCCCAGTTTACCATCATAATTAGAAGAGAAAATATAAAGCACTTTTGTAGTTCATAATCTTAGAAAAATTTTGCAAGTGGTTTCATGTAAAAATTCGAAGTACACAAAAAGATATGAATTTTCAAACATTATAGGTCAGTGCTGAAAACAATCAGGGGCAGTTTCAAGCAACAGCTTTGGGTGAATTTTTAGGACATGAAAACCAATGAATTTTGACATGGTTTCTTCTACGAATTTTCAGTTTAACATGTTATCTAAAACATATAAAAATTTCAGAAGTTTCTGAGAACCAGAACCTATTTAAAACGAATTTAGAAAAATGTTGTGCAGGCTGTCCAGCAAGGGTATTCTATCAAACACCTTATGTGCAAGTTTTTAAATCATCATACCAGTCCTATAATTCGAATTCTATCAACCCAATTGACCAAAATCAGTAAACAAATCATGCCAATTCAAATTCTAGCAATACCAATCAAGTTATTACAATTAATTTAATCAATTCCAACATAAAAAAAAACATAAAAGCCCTAATTTCTACCATTCAACCCTAAGTGTAGGAGTATGGATAGAGTAGTTACCTTTGATTGCTAAGTCCTATTGCTCAAATTGATGATCCAAGGGAAGAATTAAAGGTGTTGATGGCCAAATCCAAGGAGCAAATCAAACCCAAAACCAACTTCCTTGAATTGAGCTTCTAAACCTCAAGTATGCAATGAGAACAATCAATGAAGGGGTGTGGTAGAGGTAGGAGGTCGAAAATTTGAGAGAGGGGAAGGTGGGATGCTTGGCCGAATTGCACACACAAGGGAGAGGGGGAGATGAGCTTTAGTGTAGTTAGGACTTTATGTTGTAGAATGAGTGTGAATTAGGTTAAGGAGGGATTAAATAGAGAGGGATTATGATAAATACAAGTTGGCCGAAATGTCTAAATATATTAGTCCTAAAATATATAATTTTCCTAACCCCAAAATATTCACAAAATTTAATCATGTTTAAAGATGCATTTAAATATAATAAGCTTAAGGTATTAAATTAAATTAATTAATTAAGCCTAAAAATATTAAATGCCATAAAATTAAAATAATGAGAATAATTTATTTAATAAAAATAATGATGAAAAATATTATTAAAATATTCGGGGTATTACAGCATTTAAACTGGTTAGTGTGTATGCCATACAGATGATGATATAGATGTTGCGCAAGCAATTATGGATGCATCAAACTGGTTAGTGTGTATTTCATACAGATGATGATATGGATGCTTGGCAAGCAATTATGGTTGCATTAAACTGGTTAGTGTGTATGTCATACAGATGATGATATGGATGTTAGGCAAGCAACTATGGCTGCACCAAATTGGTTAATGTGTATGTCATACAGATGATGATATGGATGCTTGGTAAGCAATTATGGTTACATTAAACCGGATAGTGTGTATATCATACAGATGATGATATCGATGCTTGGCAAGCAATTATCGCAGCATTAAACTGGTTATTGTGGATGTCAAACAAATGATGTCAGGGTTATGAAAACAAATGAGTCAGTGAATGTCATCCGACATGATAGGTGTGGCTGCATGAGAGAAGTGCATTAGTGTGTGTTAGATGACATGATGCATGTGCACATGAAATTAATGGATTAATGTAAGTCACATAATATGGTGTGTGTCATATAGCGTATAATATGGCGTGCGTTCATGTGAAATGAGTGAGTGAATGTGTGTCGTAAGATATGGTACGTATCTATGTGTATGAAGAAAACTAATGCAAGCATCACACAAGTGATTGATTGAATCATGATGCGAAATGCATATGCCTTTTAGTGCAGGGAGTGAATTATTAATACTATGTGCAAAAGGATGAATGTAATATATGCACGGTTATACACAAACACAAGACACTGCCCCTATTAATACATTAGAATAAAGTAGAATGAATCCAACACATATGAGCATCCTAAACTAGAGCAAAACATGATTTGAAAAAGTAATTGACTCTTACACAAGTGTATACAATGGGGTTCGAGGTGTTTAAACATCTAGTGGCTTGGAGCAAGATATGGCTTGCAAGGGTGAAAACATACAAGTATGTACAAACTAAGTTCGACATGTTTAAACACCTAATGGTTAGATGTGAAACATAGTTCAAAAATAGATAATGAGTATATGAATATGCACAGATAAGATTTGGCGTATTTGACCGCCTAGAGCCTTAAAGGTAAATGACGAACTTGTACGTAGTGCGTACAGACAGAGTTTGACGTATTTAGACGCTTGTGAGTTTGGATGCAAAACATGGTCTACAAAATAATGAACTCATACACAAGCATGTACGAACGTAGTTCAGCTTGTTTGAACACCTCGGAATTTAGACACGTATAAAAAGGATATGTGGATCCAGGAATGCTGGCGTATAACCATGCATAGATATGAGACTGACAAGGATGGGCCTGTGTGTATAGGCCGGATCATCTAAGGCCTAAATGCGAATTCACACAATGCACATGGCTATTAGTGTGCCCTAGTTCTTAGGGCATTTGATTCTTGTATTTTGTATCATACATTAAAACTCATTGTATGAATACATCATTTGTGTCACATTAATAAAGGTAATTAATTTATTTCATTTATATCTTGTGCTATAGTATGAGTAGAGTATCCATTGATTGATAATCATAAAACCTATCCTAGGTCTGTTCTAATCATGGGAATGAATAGAACCATAGACTTGTATATTCGATGACTATATGGTAGTTCTTAACTAGCCATAGTCTTGTATAGTCAGTCATGAATATAGGTACATGTCGTTGACATGGGACTGGATCGATCTGCATAAGAAAGCCACATGGTTGTTACATCATAGGTCTTTCTTAAGTAGGTCTCTTTTGTCCTCAGACCAGATTTCATTATAGTATCAATATGGAATCCGGTTCACTTTGACATACACCTAACAGGTTTGTAAAAGGATGCTAAATACGGGTATGATTGGGTGGACCGGTGAACATATTGATATTGATGATGAAGTGATGGAATTGCCACTCGGGTAACACCGAGATGATATCACTGGCCACTTGATAAGTGGGACTGATAAGTGTATGGCCATACCCAAATAAATCGGTTACTTATTTGATTAATCAGTCAACTCATGATCAAGAAATATAATAAACAGTAGAAGAGGATGACGGACACCATGTCTATTGTTTATTCATATAGATATCTTTTGGCAAAAGACACCATGAGATTACTACTGAGTGAGTATCTTCTAAAGACTGCTGCATCTTTGTCTTAATTGGGGGCTGCAAAGGTTTGCTAGAACCCACTTACAGTCTGTGGGCCTTGGGCCCACTGCCAATATAAAGATAGACCCATAGGATCATGTACATAGATCAACTGAGCCGAAACTTATAGAAATCGTACATGTAATGTACATTGGAAGGAATGCGTTAATTGATTAGTTGACATTCGGTGTCAAGGTAATTAATTAACACTGGTTAATTTAATTTAATTAATAAGTTTGCATAATGTAATTAATTAATTTATCAATTAATTGAATTACATAAAGTAAACAATTAATTAAATAATTTTCCTAAGTAGGAAAATTAAATACATATATTGTATTTACTTAAGTGTGATTTAATTTTATTTAGGGGTAATTAAATTTAGCCAAATGGAATTAAATTACATAGTATATACTTTTTAATTAAAGTGTATTTATGTAATTATAATCCTAGTGAGCTTGGGTTTAATTAACCTAATTAAAACCCAATTAGACGATGAGTTTATATAAGGGCACACTTAAGGATGAAAACCTAACCCTAACCTAATTTTATTGCTGGAAATTTCAGCCAACATCAGCCGCCCCAAATAGCCAAAAATTTTAGCAATATTTCTCCATTCCTTTTGCTTCTTCGGCTAGCACCAGTTCCCGCTTGATAGTTGGTCGTGCACCGGACTTTGGAGATTGCAGTTTCAAGAAACGATTCTGCAGTAGTCTCTAGAAGAGACGAATCTGGTGAGTTAATCTCTCTTGATTCAAATTGGTTTTGTTCTAATCAATGGTAATCGGACACGATAGGTGGATTCTAGAAAATTTTAAATGGTGTATTTTTCGCTGCACCATGTTATTTTTTCAATGACAAATCCCATCAATGGCTGCATAAGAGGGGTTAATGTGAATGGCATATAAATGATGCAGATGCCACTGAATACATATAGTCACATAAAGGTGATGCATGAAATCGCATAATGAAATGGCAAACATGAGTGTCACAAAATACATATGGTTGCATAGGAAAAGGTTATTGTGAGCATCACATGATTGATGCATAAGGATGTGTGATTCAAAATGAATGCATGTACGTCGTGCGATGGAATGGAATTGCTTATGCGGTGACACAGAAACGGATGTATGCCCCACAATGGATATGGGAACTTATGAATGAGAATATATATATGTGTGCGTAATCATGCGATGTCAAGGAGTGAATTTATGGGATGCAATACTATGGAATATGTGTGTGTCTTGCCACACAATGTAAATGGAAGTACGTGCATATCACGCAATGATGTGTACACGTGCATATAGGACTCGATGCATGGACATATATGCGTGTCTTGCAATCATATGGAGGTTTGTGTTCTGACACACGATGCAAAGGAGTGTGTGCATCATACGAAAATATTGAAAAGAGTGTGTATGTAATGATATGAGAATGTATGTATGGCATGCGAAATGCTATGAAAATATATGTATGGCTCACAAAGAGATATGAGAACCCACGTGTGACACACAAGATGATATGGGAATGTGCGGATGGCACATAAAGTGATAAGTTAATATGTATATGACGCATGAAATAAGGATGCACATAGGGAAAATAAGATGAGAATGCACACATGGCATACGACAGATCGTGATAGTGCATGCATATGTCACCCAAAATAGGTATGCAAGTGTGTGTACCATTTGAAAATGGCATGAAAGTGGGCGTATGCTACGTAAATGAGATGGAAATGAGAGTATGGCATGCAATGCTGTGGAGATATGTGTTCATCATACAATCTTATGGAGATGTGCGTATGCATGATATGATAGTGTGTGTCATATGAATGACATGGAAATGCGCTTCTGACTTACAAAATGTTATGAAAGTGTGCGCATGTTACCGGAATGACATAGAAACATGAGTCTAAGATGAAATGTTACAGAGATGTGTGTTCATCATGCTATCTTATGAAGATGTGCGTATGCATGATACGACAGTGTGTATCATGCGAATGACATAGAAATGCACTTATGACTTATGAAATGTTGTGAAAGTGTGAACATGATGTGCGAATGACATGGAAACGTGAGTCTGACATGCAATTTTATGGAGATATGTGTTCATGATGTGATCTTATGAAGATGTGAGTATGTATGATACGACCGTGCAGGTGTGTCATTCAAATGACATGGAAATGTGCTTACGACATACAAAATGTTATGAAAGTGTGTGCAACACATGTAATGATATGAGAATGTGCATATGGTACATGAAATGATATGAGAATATTTGTATGACACATGGAACTAGCTATGTGAATATGTGTATGGCACATGACAAGATATGGAAGTGTATGTATAAGTCATACAAAATGGCATACAATTGTGTGTATATCGTGTGAAGACATATCGAGCAAAGTTATGGAAATGGTTACGTATTATGCGATCAAATGAAAATGTGTATGGGTCGTACAAAATTTTATGAAAGTGTGTGTATGTCTCATGAAAAGATGTGAAAGTAAGCGTGTATGTAGTGACATAAGAATGTGCACATGGCACATGAAATGATATGGAACGTGCCTATAGTAGATGAAATGAGAATGCACGTATGGTATGTGATGAGACATGCGTATGTCATACAAAACGATATGGGAGCATATGTGTATCATATGAAAATGATGTGAAAGTGTGTGTATATGTTACACAAAGTGATAAGTGTGTGTATATATGAAGATGTGCGTACGTCATATCATGCTATGAGAATGTGTGCATATCGTGCGAATGGCCTGAAAGCATGTATACACAAATGGTGTGAAAAATTGTATAATATGTGCATGAAAGAATGAAATTGTGCGTGTGGCACACGAAATAAAGTATGTGGATGGTATGGATGCACACGAGAAATAAATGCATATGGCTACATAAAAACTTAATATGGATGTCACAAAATGAAGGGTATGGATGAGGTAAATACACGCGAAATGATATTCGTGGCTGCATAAAAAAAAATGAGTTAGTGCAAATGGAGTGTATGCAGCATGACGCATATGGCTGCACAAGAAAACATTAGCATGAATGCACATCTCACAAGTGAGTGCTTGGATGTCCAAAATAGTTGATATGAATGTCACACGATGTGATGCATGATGGCTGCATGAGTAGAGATTGGCTTGTATGTGACATAGTCAAAGAGCAAGCTTTAATGTGTTTGGGTAAGTGGCATAATGGTAATTTCTAGTAAGCTTAAAGTCCCTAAATTCATTGAAAACAAGCCAACGATCGAAAGTCAATAGCATCGCTATGGAGCTACGTCACTTTTCGACCAAATTGCATCATTTAGGACCTCAAAAATGAATTTTTCTATTTTTAGGGGCTTTTGAGGAATTCTTGTTTTGGTTTTGGTTTTCGTATTTTGAGTGAGTCTAGATTTCTCCTAGTAATCGTGTGGTCAAAGAAGAATGTGTATGTATTAATGACAACGGATATGAATGCATTGAAAATTATTAGTGTGAATGTCACGAAATGGACATGTGAATGGTGAATGCATACATGAAAAATAATGGATATGGCTGCATAAAAAAAGTGGATTGGCATCACACAAGCGATATGCATAGTTTATACAATATGTTCACGATAGAATGATCACAATGATGTAGTACAGAAAATGAAGCACGTAACATGTAGCATGCAAACCCAAATTCCCAACCTTATTTCTCCACGTGGTCGAAAAGATGATATTCTAACCAAGTCTTACATGGGTTCTCTTTAATCACCAACAGGGGGTGATAAACGTGAAACTACAGATATATACATGCATTGTTTCGGTATCCTAGTAGAAATCGCTATGGTTACTTATATTGGTTCGGTTCGAGTCCATGATAACATCATGGTCCCGTAGCAAATATATACTCCTCACTTCTCCCCACTTAAGGGTACAGGCAAAGGGGTTCATGTGAGACTATAAGTGGTGTTTCGTATCCGTGTCCCTACGACCTGGTGGAACATAGGCAGCAACTTCAATAGTTTAACGGGCTAATAATGGTACCTTAACCTAATGCTCAATCTAGCTAATATGCAATGCAGATAAAATGCTACAAGAGGTTTATTGAGGCTATTGTAAGTAGATACTTTCAGTGCTCATCAAAATCTTCCAAGTTTTTAAAAACTTTTAAAAGACATCCCCAACAGAGTCGCCATTGTGAGTGGACAATGTTTTTGATACACAAATGTGGCGAAACGAACTGAGGGAATTTTTATTAGTTTATTTATTGCATAATAATTGTAGTATGAAATTCATTTTAGAAAATAATATTCATAAAAGATTCGAGACTAAAATCTGAAAGAAGATATAGGATTCGTCATCCTGCTCAGCTCAAATGGGAAATTTAGAGGGCCATTATACCTTCCAGAGATCTAGGTCCAGACGAGTTAGTTACTTGTTATCTAATTAAAATAAACGCTTTAACAACCAAATTACAGCATTTTATAAAACTAGATCGATTTTATTTAGAGTATACAGCGTTCATGCAAGGTACTGAAAGCGACAAATAAATTAATTCTACAGGTCGAATCAAGCTAGCTACATTAGGGGATACACATGAACGAAATAGGGGATCAGGGTACAATCGCCTAGAATACACGAATTTTTCTAATGTAATAATAAAACGTAAACATACATCTAATCCTGCAAAACAGACGTTGGTACATAAATAATTGCTTGTAGGACTTAATCAAGACAGAATGGGATAATAAATGAGTCAGGGTCGTGCATTTAGTGGGGTAGCCGAAGAGATTCGATAAATCTCACTAACTAGACCTGGAAAATGTTTTGAAATGTTTCTGCATTGATTTTTGAGAAAACTGTTTTGAAAATGGTTTTACCGGTTAATTATTTATCATGCCAAGTGAGTCGGTTTTCAAGAAACTAGGTTTCTATCATTGTTCTGGTCTAATACACACTTCTGGAATGTAAATCCAAGGTTTAAATGTCATGAAATATGTGGAAATCGGCTTCAGTAATTTTGTCCTGAGGTGACACTCGTGCGAGTGCAGAGGTAAGAACAGTGCGGCTGTTGCCATAATCATACGGGTGTTGCTTTTGTGTTTGGTTCAGATATTGAAACACAAAATTTTAAGGTTTCTGGGGAAATTTCAGGATAACAGCCGTGCAAATGTTGCGACACCCGTGTGGATGATGCGACACCCGTGCAGATGTTGCAACCAAAACACTTTAAAATCGAAGTTTTAGATGAAATGATGCACAAAATCACAAACAAAGATTCTATGCTTTCGGTTCCTTAAGAGTATTACCATTGATGTGTGAATCCACCGCTTAAGAGGTTGAAAATCGATTCAAAAAGGCTCTGATTGAACACTCGAACTTTAAAGTTTGAAAATGGTTTCAAGCTCCAAATGTTATGGTTTTGGTGTCTGGATTAGTCTCTAATCCTATTAAAAACCTTAGTGAAGTGTTTTCCTAAGATTTCCAACCGATTTTAAGCCTAATAATAGAGATTGAAGATGAAAATTGAAGAAAAATTTTGATTTTCTTTTCTCCTTTTCTTCCCTTTTCTTCCTCTTTCTCTCTTAGTCAAAGTTGCCAACACTTTTTCTTATTTTAGTGGGCTCTTTTATAGGCAAAAAGAGCTTATTTCTTTTTAAATCTGCCCCGCTAAAATCTAAATTCGGAGTTCCAAGAAGAAATGGCAGGTTTTCTACTTCTACATGTGACATCTGTGCAGGTGTTAACACAAGACCCGTGTGGGTGTTATTGTGACACTCGTGCGGGTGTTACAACACTCTTGCGGGTGTTGTTTCCAGAATACCTCCTTCTTCGCCTGGGAGATGTTTGAGGCTTGAAGTTTGGTTGATCGAAGCTTTGATCTTGAATTGACTTCGACTCCTGTGGCTATATAAGCAAATAACAACTTATTCATCATCAAAACCAGGAATTAAAATCTTACTCTCACACTATGTATAACCTTGGCCTCTATAAATTTTAAGATGCCATTTTTCTCTCTTTCCTTCTTCTTACTTATGCATTTTGTTCTCTCAAAATAGGTTGTGTTGGATCAAAAAGTGTTTTAGTACACGAATTTTTGTTAAATATTGATGATAACAAAAGAGAAGATAATCAATACAAGAGATTATTCAATATGCACACTGTGAAGATACGCTCGTACAATTATTAGTACCAACTTGAAGTATAAAGCATTGAGAATATCAAGACAAGACTAAAAGACAAGCATTTAAAGGCTGTACATAGAGGATAAAGAAGAAGATTCAGTTTACAACTTTTAGTCAGCTAAAATGAGTCATTCTTAGAGACAAAATTGACATCATTAACAAAATGCCTTTTAGCGTGCTAAAATGTATCTATCAAAGGTAGAATGTTCATCAAATATGCACATGAGCAATAGCACACAAATAAGAACAAGAGAAAAGACCAATGCACAATTAGCAAGCTAAAATTGAAGACACATAGAAAAAGACGAAATAACAGCTAGTTGCTTATTTTGGTGTAACGACTAGTTTCTTGCTCTTACCTATAGAAGGAGCTCAAAACCAGCTTGAAGAGATAAGAGGAGACCAAATCCCAATTATGAACATTACACTTAAGCATCTCTCACCCAAAGAACAATGTTTGAACCTCAAGAGATTTCTTCCTAGTCTCTCTTATAATACTAGCATATCGAGTTCATAGATTACGTTGTAGTGGGAAGATATTAGTGATACATTGTACTACTTAAATCTTTATCTTTTGTAATCACTAGAGTTGGTCAATTAATCTTGAAAATTGATGTTGTAAAGTTTCTCAATGAAGCTTGGAAATTGAGATTGTAAGTTTCCTAATTCAGCTTGTAAAAAATTAGGTGATGAGTTTCTCAATTTACCTCAGGAAAAAAATGAATTTAGTTTCCTAACTGAGTGTCTTTTCATATGCATCATTCATTGATCATAGGCAAATATTTGAGCTTGTATAACACATTTACACAACTAAGGACCAGTTTGGGATTACTGTTAGTGAAAATGCTGTCAGGGAAATCTAGGTTTCATTGCTTTCTTTAAAAGTAGTTTTAAGTGTTTTTCCAGTGCTTTCCTGCATACAATCTGATTTTTATCAATTGTGCATTTAAGGCTGCTTTCCACAACCCTAAAAGCAGCTTTCAGCCAAAGTATGGTTCCCCATGCTTTGGCTGAAAGCTACCGCAGCCCCAAACTAGCCCTAAATCATGCAACTCATGGGCATAAAAAAAAAAACATACACATAAATAATTAAAATATACCTTTGAAGTCAGAATTCCATAGATAACCATAAACAGAATAAATAAACAGACTTACGGTTTATGTGCAGCGGAAACTTGTTTATGGAATAGATCTGATCTACGCGAGAAACCGGATCGTTCTGGTTGCCTTTCCTACAAGTGTATGAATACACTGAGTACGGGCTATATCCGTGAATTCTTCCGACAAACGAAGAAGTAATCCGTGTTTTATCGATAGGGACGTTTTCCCCGGGAATAGAATGGGAATCTCTACGATTCCATCATCGTTAGGAATAGAGAAACTTATTCTCTATTTATAGTGGAAATCCCAACTTCCATCTATATATAGGGTCGGACCAAATTACACATTTGGTCCCTGTAATTTACACATAATTACAGTTTAGTCCCTACCATTCCAAAAATGTCATGGGCGGACCAAAAACCAACATCTCCCACTCGCACATGACGAGACACACTTTCATTGCGATTGAACACACATACTTCTATCAATTCTTGTTCGGCGAATTCACGCGACCAGTCAACGTAACGGTTAAACCTTGAAGCTCTCCTTCATCGTTCCACCTTTAGCTTAACGTGACTTCCCCCTAGTCCATTTTCCATGATCACTAGTTTTCGACTCACTTTTGATCTCACGAAAACATTCATATACACTACATACCTTTTCCACGAAAAAGTATTGAGCTCGAGTGTTATATGTTTACTAAGTGACATGTTACTGAAAATGTACTTCCTCTCTATAAATAACCTTCCACCATATGTCTAATGCTTATCTCACTGGTCCTTATATGCCCGTTCATAGCTAACGAAGCCTGATTTAGGGTTCCAATCAAGTTAATCATCAGACATACCCTTCTTGTTATTTACAAGAGACTTTAAAGGTGAACTTGAAACTCATAGTTTCATTTGGGTCTCACATTAGGAAAGTTGAGATCAATTTTCTTCTTTCCATCCCTTGGTCGGCTTTTACACATATTACTAAAATATGCCATAGTGTTAATCCACTTAGGACGTATGTTTTAAAAACACTATGCGAAAGCATTTAGTCTCTAAATGCAACTCATGCATCAGTACCTCTAGTCCACATTTAAGCCTTTCACAGGACAACTTTCGGTATAAACGAAATAATGATATTACGCAAAATATCACATATGGAGTAACTCACACTCCCACTTTTACCTATGACCACACAATCATAGTAAAAGATTCATCTATGTGAGTAGATGACATTTCGCCAACATACTGAACTATACTCAATAGCTCTATGTGTATCGCTTTAATTAGTGAATGAATTTGAACACAACAAATAACTCATATTCTATTCCAATAGAATTTGCCAAAGTTATTACAATAGTTCAAAAACAACAACATGTTCCTTTAACCTACGAAGACCAAATTCCAAAATGTGTTTACTAAAAACATTTGGAACTATTGGCTTCGTTAACGAATCTGCAATCATATCACCAGTTGGAATATGCACTAAACTTATTTCTCTCTGTGCTATTTTGTCTTTAACAAAATGATATTTTATATCGATATGCTTGCTTTTTCCATGATAACAAATATTCTTGGAATAAGCTATCGATGCAGTGTTGTCGGAATAGATAGTCGTATATTTCCTTTTAGGCAATAGATCCAAAAGATCTATGAAGTGAACCAAAACGCTTCTAGTACTGCAGCTACTGTAGCTAAATATGCCGACTCCGTAGTCGATAATGTCACGCAAGTTTGTTTCTTGCTACACCAGGAAATTGCACCATTTCCTAGAATGAAAATATACCCAGACGTGGACTACCTCCTGTCTTTATCAGTTCCGTGATCAGCATCTGTGTATCCCTTTAACTGCAGATCCTTTCCTTGGTAATAAAGGGAATAATTTGAAGTCCCCTTCAAATATCTCAATATCCTTTTCACTGCTGCCTAATGCTTCAAACCTGGATTAGCCTGATAACGGCTTGCGAGACCCACCGCAAAACCTATATCAGGTAGTGTACAAATCATAGCATACATCAAGCTACCAATTGCACACCGAAAAGGAATTCTCTCCATCCTTTTAGTCTCTTCTGGAGTCGTGGGACACATACTTGCATTCAGTTCTATACCTTTTGCAATAGGGGTTGGATCGGGATCACAGTGAGCCATACCAAACCGTTCTAAGATCTTATTGATATACGTCTCTTGTGAAAGAGCCAATAATCTCTTAGATCGATCTCTTGAGATCTTAACCCCAAGGATGTAATTTGCTTCTCCTAGATCCTTCATCTCAAAGTTAGAAGATAACTAAGTCTTTACTTTCTTGAGTAAGGAAGTGTCATTTCCTACTATTAAAATATCGTTAACGTATAACATTAGAATGACAAACTTCCTTCCGTTTTCACGCTTAATGTAGACACACAAGTCTGCATTAATCACCTTAAATTGCATTGATATAATCATTTCATGGAAACGAAAATACCATTGTCTTGAAGACTGCTTAAGGCCATAAATTGATCTTTTCAACTTACAAACCTTATGTTCTGGTCCCTGGACAATGAAACCATATAGATTTCTTTGTTTAATTTGCCATTTAAGAACACAGTCTTTACATCCATTTGATGTAATTCAAGGTCCATACATGCTACAAAAGCAAGTACTATTCTTATAGACGTGAAACGAACAACAGGTGAAAAAGACTCCTGATAGTCAATTCCTTCCTGTTGTGCAAACCCCTTCGCAATCAGCCGACTCTTAGTCTGGATACGTTTCCTATCCGCTGATCGCTTTATCGTATGTACCCATTTATTCCCAATGGCTCTACACCCTTTGGACAGATCAACTAGTTCCCAAACTTTGTTGACCCTTATTGACTCCATTTCACTTTCCATTGCTTTAATCCATTCTTCTTTCGCTGGGGATTCCAATAACTCTCTCATGTTATTTGGAATATCTTTAATTTGAGTTACGATCTAGAGAGCTTCGCCATCAACTAAATGACGGTGTTGCAGGATATTTCCCCTCCGTGATCGTCTTAGAGAATCTGCTTCTTGATAAACAAATCTCATATATTCATCAAGGTGTTGGGCAGAACTCTCACTGGGACCACTCCCACTGGGATCTATATCCATATTCGCACTTGAATTTGGAGCAAGACTCCCACTCAAACCAAGACCACTTAAGTTAGGGTCAGGATTACTCAAATCCGCTTGTGAAGGTTAAAAAAAAAATTCTCTTCCCTTTCCCTTACGTCTTCAACTTCATTCCTCCCACTCGGATTGAGCGATCCTGAAGTTTCAGACTCTTGAGTTTTAAAGAAGGTGAATTTCTTATCCACTTCTCCCAGCTTAGGAAATTCATTCTCTAAGAATGTGACATCTCGTGACTCAAATTCTGTTATTTGACCATTCTCATTCTCTCCCACTAGAACATATCCTTTGGAGAGATCAAGATATCTTATAAAGATACCTTTCTTGCCTCTTAGGCCTAGCTGGCCATGCTTGCTAGATGTATCACGAACATAGGTAGCACATCCCTATAGTCACAAATGGTTCAAATTTGGGCTTGTGGCTAGTCCACAATTCACAAGGCGTGGTTTCAACGGACTTAGAAAGTACTCTATTGAGTACATATGTGGCAGTCAATAGTGTGTCTCCCCAAAAGGAGATAGGCAAATTGGCTTCAGCCATCATAAACCTTACCATCTCTAAGAGGGTTCGGTTTCTTCTTTCTGTTACTCCATTTTTGTTGCGGAGTCCTAGGTATTGTCAACTGATGTTCAATACCTGTTTCATCACATAAAACTTTAAATTCCTCGGAGAGGTACTCTCTTCCCCGTTCGATCTTTAAAGCTTTGATTCTCTACTCTAATTGATTTGCAACTAGAGCCATAAATCTTTTAAAACATGCTAATGCTTTAGATTTATGTGTAATCAAATAGACATGACCATACCTTGTATAGTCATCTATAAATGTAATGAAATAGTACACACCATGCCTTGCCCGAACATTCATTTGGCCACAGATGTCAGAATGGATCGGTTGCAATGGTTGGTCAGCTCGCGTAGCTTTACCAAATGGTTTTCTTGTCATTTTTCCTTTTAAGCAGCTATCACAAGTTGGAAGATGTACTTTGGATAAATCAGCCAACAAACCTGCTTTAGCCAATCGTACTAAATGATGTTGACCAATGTGACTAAGTCTCGCATGCCACATTTTTGAAATGCTAACATTATCCACAGATGAGTTAACAGTAAAGGAAAAACTATTATGACACACATAATTTGGATCCAAATCCAAAACAATAAAACCATCCAACAAATGTCCACCAGCAAAGTAGATATTGTTTATAAAGAGACTAAAATTGTTCAATTCAAAAGATAACATGAATCCCAAATTCATGAGGACAGAAACAGATATCAAGTTCCTTTGAATTCCTAGGAGCACAGAGGACATCTTTAAGAAATAGTGGTCGACCACCATTCAAGACCAGCTGACAACAGCCAATCCCTAAGACTTCCTCTTTAGAATGGTTTCCCACGTATATCCACTTAGTTCCCGGTGGAACACTGCGGAACTCAACAAAAAAATTTCGATCCTTTGTTACGTGGTCTATTGCTCCTGAGTCTACGATCCACAAAGGACAAAATTCAGTTAGGAAAAAACAGAACTTGAAACAAATGTATAACACTTATACACTTCGGTAACATTTACCTTAGGAGCTGTGCAATCTTTTGCAAAAAGCCCCTTCGTCTGTGATTATAACATTTCACCCTAAAAATGTTAAAATCTTTCTTGCCCTTCTTTTGAACTGGAACACTGCCCACTGTTCTCTTTGCCTTCTTCTTGAAGAACCTCTTGTTCCTCTCCTTGGACTTCAGACCAGGACTTGAACTAGCCATGCGAACCTCAGATTTCACACTAAGAGAGGCCAGACGGTCCTCTTCCAGTTCAAGATGATGAACAACATCATCAAAGGCCTTAATGTCGTTGGTATGGGTTAGGTGCAACTTCATATGCTCCCACCCAATCGGCAGAGAATGTATCACAGCTTGAACTTTCTGCTCCTCGAGAGCATAAATCGTATTAAGCATGTGTTTTATACGTGAAACTTTTTCACGATATCATCATTCATCGCACTAAGCATGATGATGTAGGCAGATGAGTTCTTTCTCTTCCAGGCTTGATAAGCCTCAAGGTCCCTCTTTGTTTGGGCGGTGTTACCCTCTGCAGGAGGAACCATTATTCTCTACAGAGTGTCAAGAACCTCTTGTTCTTCAATTATGTATTGGACTTTCATAGCCCAAACTTCATAATTGTCACCATTAAAACCAAGGTCCTTATTTAGTTAAGCAACTATTGCTTTTGAAGCAGTTATTGAAAAAAACGTTAAAGACAAAATAGTACTAATAAGTAAGCGATACACCATATTTATTATAAGATCATTTAAAACAAAAAATAGTGTTTGGTTCACGTAAAATCGAACATCCATGCGCAATGCATCGAGTTACCATTTACATAGGCTAATACAAACACCATATTAGGTTTAAATTTCCAATAATAAATATATATTTAGTTTTGTTTTAGATTATATTTTAATTTATTTAACATTTATACTTCTCTTAAGTATAAAACTAATGAGTAATATAACACTTAGTTATAATCTCAAAATAAATAAATTAAAAAAATACTAAAACAAATAACTAAAATAGCAATGTTTAACAAATAAACATTTTATAATACCATAAAAATATCCAACATTTAGTCAAAATTACCACCACAATAAAAACTTAAGCACAAAGCCCTTCAATACAAAATTGAAAAATGAAATCAGCAAGAGAAAGAGTGAAAAATGAAGAGCTCAATCTTCATTTTCATCGAGTGGAACTATCTCAATTTCTCTTGAGGCGACTGGGTTCCTCTCTACGAACTTATAGTAGAGATCCAAAAGCATGTTCACAACATCCTTAATAACAGCATCCAGACATGGGCGACGAACTAACTTGTTACTTCTAAGTAACATGGTTCCAGGATTATAAGATAACTTAGCTCCCGTTTCAGCCAAGTTCAACACAAATACTTTGCATTGGGATCCATAATCCTATTCAGGAACTAATCCATCAATGGAGTCCACTAGTTCGTCAAAATCAGAATTTTCTCCAAAATAGAATTTCTTAAAGTGCTTTTCACGAAAAGCATTTTTCGCAAATTTTAACATTTTTAATTGATCAATTCCAAAGGAAAATCGCATTTCCAGACAAGCTCTTGGATTTCCCGGTTTAACGCATTAAACCGATCCATAACTCTAATAATATCCACTTTTTCTAACGTAGGATACCGTTTAGAGAAAAGATAATTTACAAGTTTTTGTAGAGTCCTTGCCTCCTCCTGAGACTGGATTATTTTCGCCGTTTTTGCGAAAATTGCCATTTCTATAACACATATAGAAATAAAAAAAACTTGTTAATGATCAATCAAAAATCAGTATATAAATACACAATAAATATAATGAATTTTCTTGAATTTATTAAACATAAATTAAGCATTTATACACAATAAATACTAGTAATGTTAGTTTAAAAAATATTAAATGAATTCCAAAAATTCATCAAAATATATCAAAAATTCAAGAAAAATGTAAAACTTAATTCTGAAAAAAATTTGACGAAATTTGGATGCCGGAAGACACCGCCCGCGCCCACACGCGCCTCCAGATCCTGTTCCACGTGCCACCACGAGCGGAAACGCGCCTCCACGCGCTACATAGGGTTGCTGACGCATGTGACACGTGGCATTGTGATTCGAGCTGACATGGCCTAAATGCCACGTGTCATCACCTGATTGGGTCAACGGATGACGTGGATGATGACATGTGGTGCTGATGTGGCACTGCCTTGACACGTGTCATCACCCTATTCCTCCACAGTGATGACGTGGAAGGTGACGTGTCACAATGAGTGGCAAAATCACATGCTTTTCGACACATGTCAACATTCTATTGGTCCACGTGTGGGAGACGTGGCTATTGACCGTTAGAAGCAGTTGACTTTTAACATGTGGCAATACTTTATTGGTTAGACTTTTCAACGGTCAGAAAAAGTAACCAATCCACGTGTCCAGCAACAAAACTTCCCCAACCGCTGTGGAAACAAACTCCACTCGCAGTGGTGGAGAGTGAGGGCCACGCACCGCCTTCTGGGCCTCTGTTGGCCGTGAAATTTGACATTTCGGCTCGATTTTTCATGCTGATTTTAGTGGTATAGTCAGATTTATGAAATTCTGACAAAAAATTTTAACACTTTGTACTGTTGGATCTAATACGGTATCGTTTTGACTCGGATAACAATACAAATCCGTATCAAAACAAACAAAAACGAATTTAAAATGAACAGAAACATATTCTTGTCATGGAATATCAGATTTCAATGTCTACGGAATCATTTTGACACGGATTTTAATATAAATCCGTATCAAAATGAATAAATATGTATTTAAACGAATAAACACGCATTCAAACGAATAAAGAAACGTATTCTTATTCACAGATTTCCATAAACCAAGATATGAACACATCAATATTCATGGAATAACAGAAAACTAGATTCGAACACATCAATCTATAAACCTTTCTGCTCTGATACCAATGAAGTCAGAATTCCATAGATAACCATAAACAGAATAAATAAACAGACTTACGGTTTATGTGCAGTGGAAACTTGTTTATGGAATGGATCTGATCTACGCGAGAAACCAAATCATTCTGGTTGCCTTTCCTACGAGTGTATGAATACACTGAGTACGGGCTATATCCGTGAATTCTGCCGACGAACGAAGAAGTAATCCGTGTTTTATCGATAGGGACGTTTTTCCCAGGAATAGAATGGGAATCTCTACGATTCCATCATCGTTAGGAAATAGAGAAACTTCTTCTCTATTTATAGTGGAAATCCCAACTTCCATCTATATATAGGGTCGGACCAAATTACACATTTGGTCCCTGTAATTTATACATAATTACAGTTTAGTCCCTGCCATTCCAAAAATGTCATGGGCGGACCAAAAACCAAAAACCTTAAATGTGCATATTATAATCTTGTTTTCACTGTTATTGGTTAAGAGCGTCCCACCTTCAACCCACAGTTTTGCAAAATTATGATAATTTCAATTTATGAGTTTACATAATCTTTTGAAGAAGACTAAAATAATATACACTTGTACAACATTTGATTAATGTGAACTAAGAGCGTCTTCTCCCCTTTATTTTTCTCCTGCCATCAACACCTTAATTTCTTATTGGGTACATAAACTATGTGTTCTTAAATATTTGTTTATTTGTTGTGTAAGTATTCAACACTATTTTTTTGACTAATTTTTCTCAAATTTAATACATGCATTAATATATTAAGTAATTTACATATAAATTTCAACAACTACGCGACAGAAAAAAAAAATTACAAAATGAAAAAAATTAATTCATAAATTATATACCTTTATATGAAGATGAATATATGACTGAAAAAAAATAAATACAACATATCAAAGCATTAATTTTAATTATAGTACTAAGAACAAAAATTAAAAGTTAAATAAATAAAACTGAAATCACAATTTTTATACCTTAATTCAGTAGATGAAATGGAGAAATATTTTTATGAAGTAGTTTCGGCAAAAGTCATTATTAATTGGAGTTTGTTTTGTAGTTTTCTTCCCTTTCTTTAATATTAATAATACTGCAATTCTTGGTTAAATAAAACGTTTGTGGAAGCTTCAACTTCCATTGTTATTCCATGCAATTTGCTTAATTATATTTTTTTTATACGAAAAATTTTAATGCAATTCACCTGTATAATTATTTCATAGTTCGTAATATGTGAATATAATTATTAAAAATCTAATTACATGGGTTGCATATGTTGGGATTTGTCACCGGAAATCACCCGATAAAAGCATAAGAACGCGATGATTTCCTCGAATCCATGCCCAGGAGCAATTGAAGTGGAAATCAAAACATTAAAATTGAAATAGAAGAGAATAAAATTCTCACCCGGAATATCTCTTCTAGAGATGGCTGCAGAAATCAACAGAGACTTCGTTAACGTTCTTGTACACGAACGCCTAAAGAACTGGAACCCATGCTAGCGATTCGGACCTCCGGAATAGAGAAAAACCTTGCTGAAATTTTATGCTCCTCACCCTTAGAGCTGGCCGAATTTTTCAGTCAAAGATCAGTCATAGTCTTTGGCTGAAGTTCAACAATAAATTGATAGAGTTTCAACTGAACACAAAGACTGCAAGTGGCAGAAAAATATACAACTCTTCCACCTTACCTTGGTCGAAATTACCACTAGGTTTTTCAACCCAGTAGGCCGAAATTCCCTTGGGAATTTTAAGCCCAATTTCATCCATTTAATTTTATGTGGGCTTCCATCCTTTTGAACCCATGTCTGCATTAATTTCTTTGGTCCAATTAAATATCAAATGTAATTTTAATTCAATATGTATGTATATATATTATACCATATAATATATTGCATATATTTAAATTAAAATTAATTCGACCAATTAATTTAACCAAGGAATTAAATTAGACATTAATAAAATTAAACGCATGTAAACCGATACATGTAAAATATTTTCACTTAGGAAATAATCTCATAAATTAATTCATTGAATTAATTATGAGCAGGCCAATGCAAATATTTATCACATTATTTTGATCAATCCAATTGATCTTTATAATATGATTAATACAATCTTCTAATCCGATGTGTATATTACAAGTATACAGTTGATCCTTTTAGTTTGAGTTCAGACGTTCAATGTGTACGATCATGTGGGTCTCTCTTTATGTTGGCAGTGGGTCTATGGCCCACAGACTGCAAGCGGACTCTAGCAAGCCACTGCAGCCCCCAATTAAGATAGAGATAGTTGTCCGACTGTAATCGTAACCCTGTAGTTAAAACTCATATATCCCATGTCCTTGATATCGGTGTCCAACACAGAGGCATGGATTAATCACCCTCTTTTGTGTCCGGACATTAACTTGATCCAGAATGAACCGATGCTCACAAACAAGTTCCAACTTGTTTAGGTGTGGCCATGCTCTTACTAGTTGCATTCATAAAGAGGCTGGTGATATCTTTTCAGTGGAAAACTGAGTGACATTCCCTTCTGCATATCCATAGCATTGCCATGCTCACTGACACACCTGAACGTACCCATACTTGGCACCCTTTTACAGGCCCTTTAGGCGTACATCAAAGTATGCTACTTCACATGCAGCACCATCATATGGTCAAGTCAAAGGATCCATACAAGTACTACACGAGAATCACTTGTGATAATATACAATATGGATTTCTCGTTTAGTGGATCTATCTAGTATCATGCCCCTTTGCATGTACCCATTAACTTGGTTGACATCCCATGTCCAACGGCCGGTAAGACACCGCCATACAACCAGGTTAATGATAGTCTTTGGTTCCATTCATTCCTATGATTGGAACAGACTACGAATCTCTTTATGGTCATATCGTTTTCCCTATCCATGGTCTTACTGCCAAGTGCATGACACTTGTCAACATGGATATGGATATGTCCATTGGATACTCTATTTAAAACATAGCACAAGGTATATAATAAATAGATTAATGCCTTTATTTAATAACACAAATTGTATAATGCATAAATCTAATAAATGTACAATACAAATATAAGGACCAATGCTTCGGGACTAGGGCATATCCAAAAATCTCCCACTTGCACTAGTTCCAACTAGGCATGTGCCTAATCCCTATAGATCTAGTATGACCCTCGTGCTTGGGCTGAGCCAGCGCCTTGGTTAAAGGATCTACAACATTATCCTTGGTGTCCACTCTATGTAATGAAATGTCACCCCTCTGAGCAATTTCTCGTATGCGGTGAAACTTCCTGAGCACGTGCTTCATGTTCTTGTATGATCGGGCTCCTTGGCTTGTGTGACAGCCCCATCGTTGTCACAGAAGATATCAACTGTGTCCTGGATAGTTGGTTCTACTCCCAACTCAGTGATAAACTTCTTTATCCACACAGCTTCCTTAGCTACATCATACGTTGTAATGTACTCAGCTTCTGTAGTAGAGTCTGTGATGGTCAGTTGCTTAGAGCTCCTCCAGCTTACAGCACCACCATTTAACAAAAATACATACCCAAACTATGACTGGTACTCATCCTGGTCGGTCTAGAAGCTTGCAACAGTGTACCCAGTAACTGACAGCTCTTCCTGACCTACATACACTAAGAAGCTATCCTTAGTCTAGTTAAGGTACTTCAGAATTTCTTTGACAGCCTTTCAGTGATCCTTAATGGGATCCTGCTGGTAACAGCTCGTCATTCTCAGTGCAAATACGACATCAGGTCTTGTAAATAGCATGGAGTACATGATTGATCATATAGTTGATGCATATGGGACCAACTTCATGTTCTCCTTGTCCTCCGTTGATTTAGGACAGTTCTTCTTACTAAGTTTCAGCCCATGGTTCATTGGCAAGAAACCTTTCTTGGCCCAATCCATGCTAAATCTTTTTAGAACTTTGTCTATGTACTTGGCCTGACTTAGGCCCAGAAGCCGATTTGATCTATCCCTATAGATCCTAATCCCTAGGATCATCTCAGCTTCACCTAAGTCCTTCATTATGAAGCACTTACATAACCACTGTTTTACACCTTGCAGTGTTGGTATGTAGCTTCCAATAAGAAGGATATCATCCACATATAATACCAGGAAGGTGACAATGCTTCCACTAATCCTTTTGTACACACAAGGCTCATCTTGATTTTGTATGAATCCATATTCCTTTATAGCTTCATTGAATCTAAGATTCCAACTCCGGGATGCTTGCTTCAATCCATAAATGGATCTTTAAAGCTTGCACACCCTTCGAGGATGCTTTGGATCGACAAAACCCTCAGGCTGTGTCATATACACATCTTCAAATAGCTTTCTATTAAGGACAGTGGTTTTGACATCCATCTGCCAGACCTTATAGTCGTACCATGTGGCTATGTCCAGCAGGATCCTTATGGATTTGAGTATAGTGACTGGTGAGAAAGTTTCATCACATTCTATTCCATGGACGTGTTTGAAACCTTTCGTAACTAGACGCCCCTTGAAGGTGTTGTCGACCTTTAGCTTTTAGCACCACTTGCAACCTATCACCTTAGCACCTAGAGGTGGATCAACCAGGTTCCAAACCTGATTATTGTACATAGATTACATCTCTGCCTCCATGGCTTTACGCTAGTTGGCAGACTGTAGGCTAGCAATAGCCTCCTAGTAGGTTATAGGCTCTTCCTTAATGAAGACAAGAAGAGTGTGATCATCGGTAACGAAAAACCCATATCTCTCGGGTTCCTAATGATCCCTACCAGACCTTCTAGGTCCTTGTGTGACCTGGGCTGGTGCTTCCTCCTGTGGAAGCTCCAACCTGGTCTCCGAGTTATCCTCTTCAAGAGTTTGTGAGCTTTGAACTTCCCTGAGTTCAACATTGCTCTCACTGTCTTTCTTGGAAATAAAATCCTTTTCAAAAAAGACACCTTTTCATGCCATAAACACCTTGTTCTTAGCGGGGTTGTAGAAGTAATACCCTTTGGTTTCCCTAGGGTAGCCCACAAACAGGCATTTATAGGTTTTGGGTTCCAGTTTGCCCCCAGTCAATTTCTTGACATGTGCACCATAGCCCCAAATCCGTAGGAATGACACATTGGGCGCCCTGCCCATCCATATCTCATATGGGGTCTTTTTCACAGCCCTAGTCAGAGTGTTGTTCAAAATGAGAGCTGCTGTCTCGAGAGTGTATCACCAGAAACTTATTGGGAGAGAGGCATGACTCATCATTGAGTGGACCATGTCTAACAGGGTCCTATTCCTCCGTTTAGACACCCCATTCCATTGTGGTGTTCCAGGAGGAGTGAGCTGTGGAATGATTCCATGCTCTCTCAAGTATGAGTCAAACTCTAGGCTCATATACTCACCTCGCCGATCTGATCGAAGGGCTTTGATATTTCTACCTAGTTGGTTTTGTACTTCATTCCTAACTTCCTTGGACCTATCAAGGGTCTCAGACTTGTGTTTCATTATATAGACATAGCCATATCTACTAAAATCGTCCGTAAAGGTAACAAAGTACAGATGTCCACCTCTGGTCGCTGCACTCATGGGCCCACATATGTCCAAATGTAATAGGTCCAATAAACCAGTAGCCCTTTCAGCTTTCTTGCTAAAAGTCACTTTAGTCATTTTACCTCGTAAGCAAGACCCGCATATATCAAGTGACTCCAAGTCAAATGATCCTAAGATTCCAGGTTTGTGAAGCCTAGATATGCGTTTCTCATTTGTGTGGCCTGAACGACAATGCCAAAGATAGACAGGATAAAGGTCATTGGGATTAACCCTTTTAGTATTTATATTATAGACATGATTAGTTTCATTTAATTCCAGGATATATAGGCCATTATTTAATAGAACTTCTCCATAAAATAACCCCTCTCTAGGTAAACCAATTCTACCATTAGAAATAGTAAAATTAAATCCAGAAATATCCAATGTTGAAACAGAAATAATATTCCTGCACATTGTAGGTACAAAATAACATGGTTCCAACATCAAAACTAATCCACTAGGCATCATGAGATGGGATTCGCCGATCTCTATGGCAGCTATCTTTGCTCCATGTCCGACCCGTAAGTCCACCTCCCCAGATCGCAATGGCCTTCTGTTTTTAAGTCCCTGCACATTACAACAAATGTGAGTACCACATCCAATATCCAATACCCAAGATGTTGAAACAGTGAGGTTAATGTCTATGACATAAATACTTAATGAAGACGCGCCCTGGGTCTTCCTCTGCTCTCCTAATAGCTTGGGACATGATCTCTTCCAATGCCCTGCCTGTTTGCACCCAAAGCAGACATCCTTGGGACTGGCCTTTAGCCTTGGCCTTGCCCTTAGCAAGAGGAGGGTTCCCCTCATTTACCAGCATACCTGTAGAGTCAGCTCACTAATAGTATGATTCATCCCTTGCATGTTGTAGTTCAGGATGAACTGATCATAAGAATCCGGCAACGAAGCCAGGATCATGTCTACCGCCAGCTCCTATGAGATTAGTGATCCGAGGCGGGCTAAAGTGTCCAGATAGCCCTTCATCTTGAGCACGTGTGTGCTCACAGATGTCCCAGCCCCTATCTTACAGGAGTGAAATGCCTTATTGGTTTGGTACCTTTCTTGATGAGCTTGCTCTTAAAACATCTCGTTAAGAGTTGTTATCATAGCATAGGCCTGATGGTCCATGAACTGTTTTTGCAGCTCAGGAACCATACACGCCAACATAGGGCATGTCACATCCCTATTATCCTTCACGTGCACCTTGTATTCCTCCAGCTGGGTAGCTGATGGATTAAGCCCAGTAGGTGCAACTGGTATAGGCCTTTCCAGCACATACTCTTTTGACTCTTGTCTTAGAACTATCCTCAAGTTCCTAGACCAATCTAAAAAGTTAAGGCCAGAAAGCTTGTCCCTTTCCAGGATAGATCGCAGTGAAAGTGAGTTGTTTGTTGTCATTTGATTACTACATAGAAAAATTTTAAGAGTGTTAATAAAGGACTTAATTTGTTTTTCCCTTATTTAATTAATAATGAATCAAGTTATTAATTAACTCAAGTTGTTGTGCTCGTGGGCCGAGATCCATATTTCATTAAGATATAGCCAGACGAAGGCCTAGAAAAAACTATACCCTAATTATTTAGGTAAGAACGTCGTCCAATCCTAACCTAGGGACTCTCGATTTGATGGGCTTATTGGCATTTACCCATCTGTGCTTAGGGCTAGGAGAATCCTACTACCCATACTAAGTCCAAACCTCCATCCAAGTGTCAGAGTAACCAATTCTCCAACCCAATATAAAATGATGATACTCCAGTACATCCAGCGAGGGCATGGTTTACAACTGGCCTATCCCCACTTCGAGTCGGTTTTGAATGAAAGAAGCACTTTTAAACGACTTGGTAATTTCGTTTTGGTTATTAGATTCATTTTAATATCGGCTTAGATGCAAAGGCGGGTGAAAGTGAGATTGGATCATACATATATATATGAAAATAAATAAAGCATAGTTAAATAAATGATGGGCTGCTATGGGCCTATATTACAACCTAATATAATTCTAGTAAACCTATACTAGAAAATACACCAGGTGGGCCTCCTCTTCTTCCTTCTGGGCTTCCTCTCCAGTGGGCTTCTTCTTTACAAATTTTATAATAAATAAATAAAATAAAATTACATAAAAAAAAGAAGAATGACACGCATGCCGTAATTACCCAAAAAGAAAAATACAACCCATCTTGAAATAAGGCCCAATAGCATTCATCCACACATTTAATCATACAAGCATGTAAACCAATACATCAATTTATGAACATGTTATAATGCATGAATTTAATCTCATTTCAATTATGTTCTTAGCCATTATTTTGAAATCGCCAATTTTGGTCCATCATGGTTTTAGCCCTTAATGGGCTTTAGGCCTCCATCCCAAGCAGAACACTGCTCCCACTAGAATTGGGAAACTATAAATCCAAATCAGCCGTTTAGGTAATTGTGCCAAAATAACCCAAACCAATTTCAATTGAACCATATTAATTTCCAAAATTAATATCTCATGAATAAAATTAAAAATTTCATTCAAGAAACCATGCGCATTTAAATTACAAAAATTTAAACACATAAAATTTTAAAAAAACCCATTAAAATTCCAAAATTGGGCCCCGGGCCTAAAGACCCGCCAAATCCAAAACAAGACTCGGCCTGCTGCAGCTAGGGCAACAAATTTGCCCTAGTAACAGCAACTGCACACTTTTATCAGGTGATTTTCGGTGACAAAAACAGTGGTATCAGAGCATTAAAATTGAAATAAAAGAGAATAAAATTGTCACCCGGAATATCTCTTCTAGAGATGGCTACAGAAATCAATAGAGACTTCATCCACGTTCTTGTACACGGATGCCTAAAGAACTGGAACCCGTGCTGGCGATTAGGACCTCCGGAATAGAGAAAAACCTTGCCGAAATTTTCTGATCCTCACTCTTAGAGCTGGCCGAATTTTTCAGTCAGAGATCAGTCATAGTCCTTGGCTGAAATTCAACAATAAATTGATAGAGTTTCAGCTGAACACAAAGACTGTAAGTGGCAGAAAAATATACAACTCTTCCATCTTGCCTTGGTCGAAATTAGCACTGGGTTTTTCAATCCAGTTGGCTGAAATTCCCTTAGGAATTTTAAACCCAATTTCATCCATTTAATTTTATGTGGGCTTCCATCCTTTTGAGCCCATGTTTGCATTAATTTCTTTGGTCCAATTAAATATCAAATGCAACTTTAATTTAACCTATATGTATATATATTATACCATATAATATATTGCATACATTTAAATTAAAATTAATTCGACCAATTAATTTAACCAAGCAATTAAATTAGACATTCATAAAATTAAACACATGTAAACCTATACATGTAAAATATTTCCACCTAGGAAATAATCTCATAAATTAATTCATTGAATTAATTATGAGAAGGTCAATGCAAATATTTATCACATTATTTTGATCAATCCAATTGATCTTTATAATATGATTAATACAATCTTCTCATCCGGTGTGTATACTATAAGTATACAGTTGATCCTTTTAGTTCGAGTTCAGACGTTCAATGTGTACGATCATGTGAGCCCGTCTTTATGTTGGCAGTGGGCCTATGGCCCACAGACTGTAGGCGGGCTCTAGCAAGCCACTGTAGTCCTCAATTAAGACGGAGATAGCAGTCCGACTGTAATCGTAACCCTATAGTTAAAACTCGTATATCCCATGTCATTGATATCGGTGTTCAACATAGAGATATGGATTGATCACCCTCTTTTGTGTCCGGACATTAACTTGATCCAGAATGAACCGATGCTCACAAACATGTTCCAACTCGTTTGGGTGTGGCCACACTCTTGCCAGTTGTATTCATCAAGAGGCTAGTGATATCTTCTCAGTGGACTACTGAGTGACATTCATTTCTGCATATCCATAGTATTGTCATGCTCACTGACACAACCGAACGTACCCATACTTGGCACCCTTTTACAGGCCCTTTAGGCGTACATCAAAGTATGTCACTTCACATGCAGAACCATCATATGGTTAGGTCAAAGGATCCATACAAGTACTACACGAGAATCACTTGTGATATTATACCATGTGGATTTCTCGTTTAGTGGATCTATCCAGTATCATGCCCATTTGCATGTACCCATTAACTTGGTTGACATCCTATGTCCAACGGCTGGTAAGACACCACCATACAACTAGGTTAATGATAGTCTTTGGTTCGGTTCCATTCATTCCCATGACTGGAACAGATTACAGATCTCTTTATGGTCATATCGTTTTCCCTATCCATGGTCTTATTACCAAGTACATGACACTTGTCAACATGGAGATGGATATGTCCATTGGATACTCTATTTAAAACATAGCACAAGGTATATAATAAATAGATTAATGCCTTTATTTAATAACATAAATTGTATAATACATAAATATAATAAATGTACAATGCAAATATAAGGACCAATGCCTCGGGACTAAGGCATATTCAATAACATATTGTGGTTGTATTTAATTAATATCTAAAAAATCATATTCAATAAAATTTGTATGAGTCATTATTACACAATTCTCAAACGAGCTTTCAAAGTCAAAATTCTTATTAACATTTAAAGTTTCTTCCTTTTTAATTGAATCACCGCTTTGCATTGCATGTCAATATTTAAAATAATTTCCAAAATAATATTTAAAAATAAATAAATAAAAAGTGCATGCCTATATATTATAAAAATTGCATGTTTCCTAATTGAGTGTGTTTTCATATTTTCCTATGATCAATGAATGATGCATATGAGGAGATTCACTTACTTAGGTAGTTTTAGGTTGTAAGACTACTAGGTTTGATTCTTGCCCATTAAAATGAGTCATAATAGAAATTCTCTGGTGGAATGCTGGTGAGAAGAGTACAACAGACTTGCCGAATCTCTATAAATCTTTCGTGTATAATCTTTCTAGCTCAAACTTTTTACTCACGAGCAATTTATCTTTTGATATATCCTTTTTTGCTAAAGTGTTTGAGTATTACTTATTGGGTTGAATATTATTTATTGTTGCTTTTGCATTTTCTATAATTCCGCAATCTTTGCAAGAGTATTTCAATTGGGCAATTTTTTTTTTTTCATATATTCAATTCTCCCCCTCTTGAATATATTTGTCATAAGGGACCAACATGCTGTTAGCTCCTACGATTTTTAGTGATAGCATCTATATTCATTCAAGTTCGCTCGATGTATATTATTGTATCTTGGAAGCAATTTCTTTATACCCAGTGAATAATTTGTCATAATTGATACTATTTAGGCCTTAGTATTCCCAATTTGGTTAAGGTTTAAAAGTACTCTTAATTTTCCTTTATTGTAATTATATTTAGGCTAAATAATTTATTAGTCCATATGTTTTTACGTATTACACTAGTTAGTCAATAGATAAATTTTAAGACCTTTAAATTTTGTTTTAATAAACTCTTTAATCATTTCTTTTATTTTGCTTATAAAATAACAAAATTACCCTTGGTTATAGGTAAAAATTTATCTTTTAATTTTTAAATTTAATTAAAATATTTCTAATAAACTTTTTTTTAGTATATCTATATGCACCAATATTTCTATACTTTTATCTATTAGTTATAAAAATAAATTTATTTCTTTATTTATTCTCTTTAATATATATTATCATTTTTTATTTGTTTAATATAATATCTATAAATTAACAATTAATGTTTTTACGAATCTTGTTAATTATAAAATGATATCGTTTTGTTTATTAATTTTATTTATCAGGTATATTAGAGATTAAAAGATTGAATTTATACCTTTATATAGTTCTAGTCCTAATTTTGTATTTTTTAAAATATTTTTTTATTTTAGTTATTTTAATAAAACAAACTCTATGCCAAGAGTTTAGTTATATAATTATATAAAATTTGATAAATTAATTAATGAAGATTAGTAATATTATTAATATTAGGATTATGTGAGAAAAAAATATAAAATAGAAAAGACGATATGTTTTATTATTATAATATAGAATAAAAGGTAATTTTGACATTATTAGTTTAGTTTGACTTGAAAGCACTAAATAGTTAACAATGATACTATATAATAATCATGTGGACTAACTAATATAATATGTAAAAATATAGAAACTAATAAATATTTACCCTTATATTTATGTAATTCTTATGTTACTTATCTAATCTATTATTTTTATTCCATTTCGTTTTTACTTTCTGAAATTATATTGCATTGATGCTAACAATCTTAAGACAAATTATATAATTCTTTTAATGGTGGACAAAATTACCGTAATGAAATCTAGTTTTATGGGATACCAAAAATAATTTTCATAAATGCACGTGTTTATGTAAACTATTATTATAATAAAAAATAAAATTCTTATAACTTGTTTTTGATAATTTATATTATATTGCATAATACTTTATGCTGTATTATAATAAGTAATATAAAATACAGATAATAAATTAATTATTTTAAAAAAGTTATTAGTGATGATGATGGCAGATATTGTAGTGTCGTTGAATATTACAATATCCAAATAGATAATCCCCGTCCCCAGGTTATTTTGGGATGTTTGTTTTCGCCCTATTTATTAAAAAAGATAAATTTCTGTTCCATCTTCGATTTTGGTGGAATCAATTTTCCACGGGGATCCTCATCCCCATTAAACTAATTTTTAATTTTATATAAAAACATGTAAAATTTCAATTTTTACTTTTTAACTTATCCAAATGTGCATTAAATTATAGATATAAAATTCTCAAAACTCAATTCTCAAATATACTAACGTATAATTAATAATTATTCATGAGAGAGATTAATTTTCTTCTTTACTTTAGTTTATAAAATTATAAATAATAATAATGTAATGTAATAATATTAATAATAAAAAAATATAAATGGAGAATTGTCAGGGATTTAGGTATTTAATCGCAAAATTTTTAGAAGATCCCCGCGGGTTTTAAATGGGGATAGAGACGGAATCTGCGGGAGGATAGAGCTATTACTATACCCGTCCCCGATTAAGAAACATAGATAAATTCGTCCCCGTGTTTGCTCCATGGAAATCTTAACCAGAAATTACTCATTCCCGTCTAGACGCCCCGCCACCTGTTTGACAATCAACTTTCTGAAAACAAGTCTCGTATATAGAAAAGTACCAAACGAGAGAGGATCCATGTCGTTTCATTCAGGTTTGTGGAGCTAAAACCCTACACTTCCGCATACGAAAACTTAAACACCATTCCGCTCTTCTCTGGGCGGATTCCACTGCCCGCAACATCATTGGCCATGTCTGAGCCTTCAAAGCCCTGGAAACACGGCGCCAGTGAGAAGAACAACCTGGACCTCTTGAAATCAGAGGTAGCTTCGTTTGCTTCCTCTCTTGGCCTATCTTCTCTTCCCAGTTCTGGTTTCAACGATGTTGATTTTCGAAAATCTGGTAGTTTAAAGAATTCAAAACCCTCCAAACAAAATACCCAATTCGCTAAAACCCTTTCGAAAACTGAAGGCAGCAATAACAATGAAAAATCCAACAAAGTCAAGCTTGATAAGAGGTCGCAGAAAGCCCAGAATTTCAACGACAGGAACAAAAACTCTAACAAGCATGAGAAGAAATCGCAATTTGATCAAAATGCCAAGAAAAAACCAGTTTCAAAGCCTTCAGTGTTGTCACTTGATGAAAGTGAGAAAAACAATAGCAATGCAACGTCTTTTAGTAAGTACAAGAACCTCCCCAAGCTACCTTTAGTAAAGGCCAGTGCTTTGGGCCTGTGGCATGTGGATGCCATGGAGTTTGAGAATAAGGTTTTTGGTGAAGGGAAAAGCAAGTTGGATTTAAAGATGGCTATGGAGGAATGGAAACATGTGGTAGAGAAGAAAAAACAGTTGGGGGAGAGATTGATGTGGCAGTATGCTCAAGATTATGAGCAAAGTAGAGGGCAGAGTGGGGATATTAAGATGCTGGTAGCTACCCAGAGGTCTGGTACAGCTGCTGATAAGGTGTCCGCTTTTTCTGTGATTGTTGGGGATAATCCCGTTGCCAATTTGAGGTCACTTGATGCACTGTTAGGTATGCGAATTTATTTATTTATTGGGTGTAATTTGGTTTTGGATTTGTAGTTATCTAATTTTAGCTTGACATTATCTGTGTGGAATATTTAGGCTGAAATATTGCATAGTGAATATAGTCTAAAATTTATTAGAGGTTGAACCATCAGTAACTGGTGTTGCACATTAAATGCTGGTTGAATTAGCAATGGTGATTTTTAGTTGATAACATTATGGGTTTCATTTTGACTTGGACAATACAGAAACCTCAAGTCAAGCCGTTGATTGATTTAAACTTTTGAAGCTGTTCATGGCTTATATAAAAGATTACACAAAAAAAAAGGGTAAATATAAGGGAAAAAAAATTCAAAAAGCTTTACTTGTTCTGATCCTGGGGGCCTGTGTAAAAAAGGAATGCTAGGGTAGCATAGGGCACAAGATTCCTTGAAGTTGCATATGCTAGGGTAGCATGCCATTCTGGGTACTTGGTAAAACAAGGGTATCAGTTAAAGCATTTTATTTCTCAGGCTCTTACTTCGTCTTTAGGGATGCCATAGGCAGTGGTCTATGTTGGTTGCTTTTCCCATATATTGCATTTCATAGTTGAGTTGGATTTTTTTGGCTATATAACCAATTTCAATTTTTACTGGTTTATTGTTAAAGAAGCAATCATCTAATGTCTTAGAAATCCTTCTACTTTTTTGATTGAATCATATATATGTGTTCTTTTTATCTTTATCGTGATGCAAATGAATTTCTTTTGCAGGAATGGTAACATCAAAAGTAGGAAAGCGTCATGCTTTAACTGGATTTGAAGCACTTAAAGAACTTTTTATTTCGAGGTTTGTCATTTGTTAATTGTCATACATACTCCCTCTGTCAATTTCGTATGCTTATTTATATCTCTTTTAGTTTTGGATGTTAAAAGTTATTGCATTGTTTTTCAAGGGAATATATTCTTTTCAATAATTTTACTTTTTATTAATATCCCCTGCTAAATATTTTGCTTACTTTCTTCTTTAGCTATTCAATGCGCTATTAGTATTCCCTTCCATGACTAATGGCCACACTTTGAGTATGAGAAATTTTAGCTTCTAGTTTGATATCATGATATGTGGCGCATCTGACAACTGCATACTATAATAAGAGAACCTTTCCTTCTCATTTAGGTGGTTCACGGGATTCGATTTTATAGAAATTGTCGAGCATAGTATTTGGTAGTTATTTCGCTTCATATTCTGTATATTCTGTGATGATCTACTATTTGTCTTGTATATAACCAGTATGCTGCCTGATCGGAAGCTGAAGACCCTTTTGCAACGGCCTGTAGACACTCTTCCTGAGACAAAAGATGGCTATTCTCTTTTACTTTTCTGGTATTGGGAGGATTGCTTGAAGAAGAGGTAGTCCTTTTTAACCGTGTGATTAATTAGCCGCTATGCCATGAGTTTGATAATAAGTTTTGTATTACCTACTGAAATTATTTGGCCATTCACATTGCACATTCTATTAGATTTGTTTATTGTGCGTGATATATGCATCATCAGTAGTGTCTATCTTGATATCATCCCTATATTTTAACTGTGTTCTCAAAGTTGCAACCATAACTTATTTAGTATCACATGATGCTTATAAAAAGGCATATTTTTGTGATCCAAAATTTTTGATGTATTTTCTTATTGATTGATTTTGTAGTCTGAGAAATTCATGAGCTTATAGTTCAAACTGAAATCAATGCAACTTTTGCTTCTTATGCTGTATGGTCAAAACTCATAAGCGAAGCATATTACTTCCACAATTAGATATGCTAGAGCAAAGCAAAGTGCTTATCTCGCTAATAAATTAGACTATTAGATTGAATTGGCATTTGAAGATTACAGTACATTGTGTTGTATCAAAGAAAATCTGTCGCTATTAGATTGGATTGCAAAAGACATTGTTTTGATATCAAAGAACTTGATTTATGTGGAACGTCTGGGTGTAGAAGAACTGAGATTTCAAATAGAACTTGTAACCTTTTCCTATCAAAATGGCAAGTGACTTTTCTTAGTCTTTCTGCTTTTTATTTCAGATATTGAGATTATTTATTAATTCTCTGAGGGATTTAGTTTTGACTAAGCTTTGGAATTTCAATTGGTTATGAAAATAAGGTAGGAGCTTTTATTGTACTTTAGATGCTTTTTTTGAAAATATTTGGCCTGGTATTGTTGAATATATCGTATGGTCCTTTTAATATAGCAACTATTGTTTTTGAAATTCTTTCTTTGTAGTGACTGTTATTTGGTGAGTGCTTTTTATTCACAGGTCAGTTCTACTTAATTTATCTTGCATTATATCTTCAAAATTATAGTCTAATCTGGATTCATCACCTATTTTAGGTATGAACGTTTTGTTTTTGCGCTTGAGGAAGCATCAAGAGATATGCTACCTGTACTAAAAGACAAGGCATTGAAGGTTAGTTTTCTATTCTCTCTCTCTCTCTCTCTCTCTCTCTCTCTCTCTCTCTCTCTCTCTCTCTCTATATATATATATATATATATATATATATATATATATATATATATATATGTGCGCGTGTGTGTGTGTGTGTGTGTTTATCTTTCAATCTGTCTGCTTTTGTAATTGTCAATCACAAATTTATGCATCAGGACAGTTTTTGTATGGTTTTCCATTTAAGCCCCACAAACCAAGTAATAGTTAACTTATGGGGCATAAGCAAATCGTCTCAGTCTCAACTCCCTCAATTTGTGCTCAACAGTTCCATTTCCAACTTATGAGTGCTCTCACACTTTAATATGACTCTCTACACATCTATTTAGCTGTAACTTCGAACATCCTCATGACTGCTTTCCCACTTTTTGAATTTGTTTTTTATTCACTTCCTAATATTGCCTCTGTCCAAATATTTTTTCATTATCTCTATGTCAAGTGAGAATCTCAGATTTGATGCAAAGTTAATCTGTTGGTGGTTGTGATTTCAGACCATGTATGCTCTGTTGAAAAGCAAATCAGAGCAGGAGCGCAGATTGCTCACTGGACTTGTGAACAAAGTAAGTTGATGTTGCTTTTTGGCCTTCTGAAATATTGAATGCCCTACTTTCTTTTTCTCTGAAGTGATTTGAGTCAACATGGTCCTTTGACTTTGATATTTTGATTATTTGCAGCTAGGTGATCCTCAAAATAGGGGTGCATCCAATGCTGATTTTTACCTGTCAAACCTTTTGTCTGATCACCCAAATATGAAGGTTCAATTTCTCATCCAGCAATTAAAACCCTATTTTTTTTGGTTCAATTTTTTTTCTTTTTTTTTTTTTAATTATTATCTTGGTCATTTCTTTCAACAGGCTGTGGTGATTGACGAAGTGGACACTTTTCTTTTTCGACCTCATTTGGGACTAAGAGCAAAGTACCATGCTGTATGTCTTTTTCTTGAATTTTATTAATTACTCAAGGTTACAATTGTAGACTCCTTTTTTTTTCCGTCCCACGTGTATTGATTCTAAAATTAATCTCCAGAAGAGCTGCATTTTCATCCAATCTGGTTTATAGTTGCACTGTATCAAAGCCGCCTTATTTCATTGCTGATCAAGTTCATCTATGACATTAGGATAAATTTAGTCTTCAAAACATCCTGTTTATAGGCAGTAGGTTTAATTTATGTTCATGAAACTCTAGTGTGTCTATGGCCTTCCAATAAAATTCTGTTCCAGTTTTCTCTTGAGGACTAGGAATCTGGAACAAGGATATTGAAAACAATATTTTTGTTATTATGATTATCAAGCTCACATAAAATGCAATGTGTTGATGCTTAGCTTCTCCTTCCATATATGGACTAATTAATCTTATTTGATTACATTGTCAATCCAAAACGATCTAATGCCTACGGCCTTATTAAGCTTCCATTGTACCCTTGCAGGTTAACTTTTTGAGTCAAATTCGTCTTAGTCACAAGGGAGATGGACCAGCAGTGGCAAAACGTTTAATAGATGTGTACTTTGCACTCTTCAAGGTACCAATGACCTTCTAATACAAATTATGTTTTGTACAGCATCTTCTCTGGGGATCACAAGTTTTCTGTGCCTTATTTCTTTGGATAATTCATATCTTATTTACGAAAGATTTAGTTCCTACTATCCAACTTGATTGCATTGATATTATCACTGCTGTATAGATGATAATATAATTGAAAAACCAAACTAATTAAATCACACTTGCAGGTGCTAATTACGGAGTCGGAAAGCACTCAAGGAAAGGAAAAAAGTAGCAAAGGAGAAAATAGAAACACTTCTGATCCTGCCAAGGACCGTAAAATGGAAAATTCATTAGAATCTCATGTTGAATTAGATTCACGACTTCTATCAGCTCTTTTAACTGTAAGCATGAAGTAGTTTCTTTTTAAATTGAAAGTTATTGTCTTTAGACGAGGTTGAAACAAATTAGTTCATTTGACTTATTTTCCTACCATTGTAGTTCCGGCTAATGCTTTTCAAACCTTGCTTCAGAAATCATTATTTTGTTTCTATGACCATTTCCAGGGAGTTAATAGAGCATTTCCATTTGTTTCGAGCACTGAGGCTGATGATATCATTGAAGTCCAAACACCAATGCTTTTCCGATTGGTAAGATCATGTTCTTTATGTTTTGCAGTGCCACAGAAATTTTTTCCATAACAGTGTAGCTCACTTATCGATAGGCGTTATAATTATCATGGAACAATTTGTTTATTTTTACATTTGATTGTGCAGGTTCATTCAAGTAACTTTAACGTAGGAGTTCAGGCGTTAATGCTTCTTGATAAAATCTCGTCCAAGAACCAAATTGTCAGTGACCGATTCTATCGTGCTTTGTATGCAAAGCTCCTCGATCCTGCTGCTATGAATTCATCCAAGGCAAGTCTATTTGGCTTGTTCTGTCAACTTTGTCAATCTGTATTTCCTATGCTTCAATACATGCTGTTCAAAGTGTCTGTTTTAGAAAATGAGTTATGTGTGGCAAATATTTGTACATAGCCTTAGATATCAAGGTGCATCTTTATAATGGAGGAATTTAGCTTCATCTATTTTGGTAGCTTTTAAAAGCATGAACTAGTTTTGATGAAATTGTCAAGGGTTTTTGTTCTTCATTTATTTTCTTTATGAGACATGAGTATGTTTTGTGGTGTTTTGTGCGAGCAACTACAGATGATTTTCAATTTATTCAGCTTTGATTATTTGCAATTTTGACAACTTAATTACTTCTCATTGGGATTTTTATTGGCCAAGATGGGATATCTTGACAGGAGTCTCTGGTGCTCCAAGAAATGTAGTGTTTGGCAGTGCAACATCATTGAAGCCCTATCTCCAACTTTCCTTGTTATGAATTTTTGACAACTGTATATTTTCTTAGTATACTAACCTATGCTTTTGGTATCGATAAGGGTTGTGTCTACTTCACAAGCATCTTAATAAACTCTGTCATTTGAATATATTTCTCTTTTTATGGTTCACTATTCAGGTAGAGATGTTTATTGGACTTGTTCTGCGTGCAATGAAAAGTGATGTAAATTTGAAACGAGTTTCTGCCTTCTCGAAGCGTCTATTGCAGGTTAGTGATTCATGCATCAGTACATATCTTTATTTGATGACGTGACCAGGTTTCGTTTTGGGTAGCTAGCAAGTTCCTTTTGTTTAAAACCGCTTAAAATGATCCCCACATGTATTAGTTCAATCTGCCTGAAAGAAATTTAGCTTTCTCATTTCTGTACTTCATCAGATCATTAGGGAAATTGAAACTAGATTAAAGATTTTTGTTACTATGTTTATTGGAATTAATGAGATTTTTTTCAGTTATGGTTATTGGAATTGAGAAGTTGCTTTGGCATTATTAAGCATTATTGGAACTGTGATGAACTTTGTTATTATCAAGAAAAGGACATTGACTTTCTTTTAGTCTTAGGGGTTCATCTAATCTCAACTCTGGATATTTATATCTATCTGTGTTAAGTAAGGTTAGAGCTTCATCTCTGAGAATCCAACAAGCAGTATAGGATCTTCCTGGCTCCAAAGATCTAATAAGTTATCGGACTTTCTCTTTCCTTAGCATGGTATCAAAGCATCTCTTTCTCTAGCATGTTCGTCAAACATTTATCTATCTTCTATTTTCCAACATGTACACAATTGCCATTTTAAGGTTTGGTTTTTACTGTACTTGCTTAGTTGCAAGGTGGATTTTCCTTTTAACTGATTTGGCCATTATGCAGTTTGAATGATGTTAAAATTCCATTGTTATCAGCTCTCTTTAAATAGGGACGTGTATTTTTACAGTGGCAAAGCTAGGAGAGATTGACTGTATAACTTTCTTGGACAGGTTTCCCTTCAGCAGCCTCCTCAACTGGCCTGTGGATGCCTATTTCTCCTCTCTGAAGTTCTCAAAGCAAGGCCCCCTTTATGGTAGCACTGGTTTCTTTCAAGACATGCTGTTCTCTACGTTCTTCCCTTCATAGGTTAATGCACTCTATCACATTTGTACTAAAAACTCTTTTTCAACATGCAGGAACGTGGTTATGCAGAATGAGTTGGTGGATGAAGACCTTGAACATTTTGAAGATATAGTAGAAGAAACTGACGTTGAGCCTCACATGGAAGCAAAAGTAGAAACTGATCTTAAATTTGTTCAAAGTAGTGATAAGGCGGATCCTGAAAATAATTCCTCAGAAAGTGAAGATGATTCTCCAGCTCCTAGCTCTGAGGACAGTGATTCCGATAAAGCTGAAGCAGACGAGTTTCTCACGGAAGAGTTAACTGAAGTGGCTCCAAAAGAAATTCAAGCATCCCAGCCTCAAATATCCTCTGCAGGTTCTTCCCTCCCTGGAGGGTATGATCCACGACATAGGGAGCCTTCTTATTGGTATGTCGGTTTCAAGCAAAAGTTGCTATAGTAGCATGCTCTTTTATTTTTTTTTTTCCACTGGATGGAAGTTTCTAGTCTATGGATTGGAAAAGAGAAAAAGAGGAAGTAAAACACAAATTTATCATTTCTTTTAAGGATGCTAGTACTTTTGGATTAGCAGTTCATATTTCATGTTGATTTTCTGATAGATGCCAAATATCCTTTCTGGATATATAGTAATGCAGATTGCTCAAGCTGGTGGGAACTGCAAGTACTTGCTTCTCATGTGCATCCATCTGTTGCTACAATGGCTGGGACAATTCTCTCTGGGGCCCATATTGTTTATAATGGTAACCCATTAAATGATCTATCGCTTAATGCTTTTCTAGACAAGTTAATGGAGAAGAAACCAAAGCAGACGATGTGGCATGGTGGTTCCCAAATCGAACCATCCAAGAAGGTTAGCTGGAGCTTTTGTAGTTGTTTTTATTGTCCCGATTTTGTGCACGTTTTAGAGGCAAAACATTATTCTTGGCAATTGTGTGTTGCCAGAAGTTTTCAGCCCCTGGACTTTGTTTTGGTGAAGATTTAGCCCCTGAACTTTGATTTTTATTAAAATGTATTCTTTAAAGGATTTAACTGTTATACTTGTACATCACATGCCGTGAATTCTATGTTTAGTTGAAGAAAACCGTAGTTTTGTGCATCAAGAGTTCATTTCTGGGAACACCAAATGTGACTGTTCTGTCCGTTAAATGATACTATTTGACAAAGATCAAAGTTGAGGGATTAAATCTCACCAAAATAGTGTAGGGGTTGAAAGTCAAAATTTGGTCTAGCACAAGGGGCTAAAAAAATTGGTTTGCTCCATTTTGAGATGTGAAAGTCACAAATTTCTGCCTCATATGTAAAACACTAAATATATAAATGAACAAATTACCAACCCTGTTATCATTGCTGATTGATTTCATGTTTTGTCAGATGGACATGAACAATCAGTTAATTGGATCAGAGATTCTCTCATTGGCTGAAGTGGATGTGCCTCCTGAAGATCTTGTTTTCCACAAATTTTATGTGAATAAAATGAACAGCTCAAAGCCAAAGAAGAAAAAGAAGAAGGTTGCTGAAGACGAGGCAGCTGGAGAACTTTTCGATGTGGGTGATGGTGGTGAAGAAGAAGTTGGTGTTGATGAGAGTGACAACGAAGAGATTGAGAATATGTTAGATTCTGCTGATTTTTCTTTCGAAGCTGATGGAGAATACAATTATGATGATTTGGATAAAGTTACGAATGAAGATGATGACGACTTGATCGGCAATGCAAGTGATGTGGAGATGGATGCCTTGGATACTGCAATGAATCATGATTTAGAAGGCACTGATGATGGTGACGAAACTGATGAGGATGCTGTTGCAGTTGATATTGGGGACATAGATGATGCTAGTGCTAGTGATGAAGAGGATAGATTTGATAACAAGAAAAGAAAACGGAAGTCTAGGAATAAGGCGGATGCCTCGCCATTTGCAAGTCTTGAAGATTACGAACACCTGTTGAATGAAAATGAAGAAAGTGGTAAAACTAAGGAATCTAGCAAGAAGAAAAAGCCAAAATCCGGAAAGAAGAGAAGATCATCCAAGTGAGGGATTTTTTTTTCTTTTTCTTTAATGTTCATGAAGCATATCAACTGTGAAAGGAATATACTAAAAAATGTACTCTAGGCAGTCTGGTTATACAGATTAGGTTGAGCATGTCTACTGCTTGGTGATTTTGATTCAGCAACCAGCAGGTTGATATCTCCTAGTACAAGTTAATTATATTCATGTTTTATCAAGTTATGCATTAAATTTGATGAGATATTTGTGCCTGCAATACGGTAATGAAGCTTTTAGACTCCTCTGCCTTGTTGATGCTCCTGACTTGTAATCCTCGTATGTTTTAATTGTGAGCTCCAAAACATTTTCTTTAAATTAATTGATTGTTCAGTTGTGGGATAAGGACTATCTTTGTTTTTGATTCTTTTGCCCAATTTAATGAAGGGATCGTTTGTTAAAAATTTGCTTCAGTAGAAATAGAAATCGGTTATTTTCTCTCATTGCCGTTGTTTGGTTAAAGACAAAATAGGCAGGGATGCAAGATTTCCCACTTTTATTTAGGAATCCTGAAGAAAAATCTCCATGATCAAGGCATGGAGTTGAATTTTGTCCCTGAACCCTTAATGGGGATGGAGACAAAATACTCTTCTCCGCCCTGTCCTCTCTCCATTAGTCTTAACGGGAATTCTAGGAATTTCTCTGTTAATTTATCGAAATGTTCTCATTTGATATTTTTATTATTTTATTTAGAGATACTATTTAAGATTTCTTTTAATTTATCGAAATGTTCTCATTTGATATTTTTATTATTTTATTTATGGATACTATTTAAGATTTTTTTTCCTCATTAGCTATTTGTTTCGTATGTCTATTTACCTACTATTAGATGATAAATCAAAGAACTTCTTAATTAATAATCATTGGTGAATGAATGATGCATGATTTCATTTTTTAAGAGATATTTTAATTTGATTTTCCTTATAACGCATTTTGAAGAAAGTATTTTAAATGAGGAACGAAAACGAGTATCTCTCTGGGATAGAGATAAAATTTTCTCCATTTCATTTCCCACTTCTATTGAGAATATATCCTTGATACCATCCCTGCCCATTTAGGGTTTACATCCTTAGAAATAGGTAATGGAGTAGAAATGAAATTCCCACAAGGAATGGTAATTCACCCTTTGAAATAAGAAATCAACGAACAAATTGTTCCCTGAGAAAAGAGATAGGATTCCCTTTTTTTTTTAATTCTTAATTTCTTACAAATTTAAGGACTCCGGATCCATTAAAAAAAAAAAAAAAAAAAAAAAAAAAGAAATGAAAGTAATAAAAGGGTGATAGAAGAGAAAAAAAAAAGTTGGAAAATGAAACTTTACTGAATGCTGCTAATGATCCTATCCTATCTGTTAATTGTAGTTATTCTTTGTCCTCTTTAAAAGTTTTATATTCTTATTATCACAGCAAAAATATCTTGAGTTAACCAAAGACCTCGAAAGTGTGCCGGACCATCGCTCAATCGCCTTGTTAATGGATATTGGACATGATTTTGTGACATGATATTTGTAAGCTACTCTAGTGCACATAAAATAGCTTGAAGTTTCACCAATACAAAACGAATAATTTCATACCGTTTTCTCCTTTTGTTTTCTTCTTCTAGCTCTTCTTCTTCTTCTTTTCCACCTATTTCTTCATTATCCAGCATATGAGCTCCAGACATGTTTTATTATTTATGAAAAACAAAACCTAAAAAAATAATAAAAACTGTATATTTAAAAATCCATAAGTAAACAATATAACTTAGCTGATAATAAACATTTGAATTTTAATAAAATCATATCCATTATCTACAAAAATAAAATGACAATATTCATAATATTTATAAGAAACTCAAAATTAAAAAAAGAACAAATAAATCATGTCCATTATCCACAAAATAAAATGACAACATCGATAATAGTTATAAAATCCATAAACATAAATTATTAAATGACAACACTATAGCAACTCAAAAGTAATAAATTTCCATCGCTCTTCAGGATTCATTTTCCTTAACTGGGCCTTCTTTGCTGCAGTACAAAAATACTTAACTGCCTTATAACGAGTACACTTATCCAATTTCGGTATTTCCTTAATAAGATCCCAACTATCATCTTCCTCACCATTAATTACTTTACTCATTGTTCATTTTAACTCTTCAACAAAGTGAGACAATTTGTTCAAAATATTAGATTGAGTACTAGAGGACTCAAAAGATGTAACTTTTTCTTCAAACTCACTTCGATTTCGTTTATTGTATGATGAAGGAATTTCTTGACTCATGTTTCTAGAATACAATTGTGAAGTAGAGTTTGTATGAGGTGGAGAATGATAAAATGAATCTTCTGCAACATTATTATGATCATTTTCCATGAATGTTGCAGTAAACGTATCAAAAGCTGGTTCAGTATTTTCTTGTTCCTCATATGTTCTGGTATCAGTAATTTCTCCTAAACTAATTGCATGTGCTCCAATAGCAGTTCCACTTCCAATTGCAATCCTTAGGTCTTTGTAATCTCCAAAAGTATCCGTGCGATATTATTTATGGTTAGGATGAGCCTATTTAAGATAAAAAGTAAATAATTAGTACACTTTAATATATATATATATATATATATATATATATATATATATATATATAACTACAAATATTGAAATCGGTTTGGTAAAAAAATACCTTTAAATAATCATCCCATACTTCATCAGGAACAGTGAATTTCTGAGTCACAGAATCATATCCAAATCCAGAGCCACATCGTAGAAGATTACAGTAATTGTTGTATCTTTGTTTAAACCACTTCAACCGGCTTAGATATTGAGAATAATTTTTATCACATTTAAGTTTCGCATTTAGAATATGGAGTATCTTTTTCTCAACAGTGGTTTTACTTAAAAGTCCGTTGTTATCACGCCAACCTCGGTTTGCAGTAACAACCATGAGTTTTAGTAACTCGTTGCTTTCATCGGCTGTCCAAAGTTTATATCCAACTTTTCCTTTACTTTTACCTTTTCCATTACATGCATCTTCTATTATACAATACTAATATATAATAAATGTAGGCCCAATTCAGTTTCATAAACATAATAAAAAAAATGTGTGAAGGCTAAGATTTAAATCAACAATATATGTATAAAAGAAACCAAATTAAATGTAGAAAGATCTTAAAGATTAATAGATAATGCATCAATGCAATGTAATCAATCATTAAATTGAACAGCAACTGGCACCTTTCAATGTAACCACGAAATATTTCATGCTAATTAATAACACAAATTATGTGCATATTTCATACCAAAAACATCTTAGGCTATAATAATTATTAGTATCATTTTTACAAAGAAACGGTGGGAAGAAGTAGAATTAATTAAACCAGCTTGTTATGACAACATAGTATGACAAAAATAGCTTTACACGTTGTCATCCCTTAAACACATTACATACATGCATATCAACATGCTTCTATCTCTATCTATATTTATTAGCAATCATTACTCATCTCTTTATTCCTAACTCTCATCTCTTTTGCGTGTGCATACCCTTCCCCTTTTGCATATATGTTTTTGTCTCCAATTGATTGACTGCTAAAGTTTCATATTTGCTCTACATTTTTTAACAAGAAAAGGTAGACATAATGGCTTTCTATATGTGTCTGTTCTTTTGAGTGATCCTTCTTCCATAGCTATCTTGAACATAATCTTCTTTCCATTTGCTCTGCTAATTAAAGTAGATTAAAGCGTCCTCAAGAGCCCCCATAGAGTTTTTTTTTAACACATTAACTTGTAATTTGAGTCGTTAAACTTTTAATTTTTATATAATGAGCACTTAATTGTTTATAAATCTACACATTTAGCCCTTGATTAAAGGGTTCAATAAGAGTTTCTATAGGATTCAATTCATAAATTTACAAGCAGTTATATATGCAGAACATTCAAAAAATGAGATGCTTAGGAAGAAAACAAAACCAATTTGGTTGGTTGGTTGTTTTTATCAAACAACTTACGGGCAATTTACTCTCTTTATTGTATTATAATATGAGGCATATGAAATACAACATGTATAAATCATTCATTATTTGCCTACCATCTATTGAATACTCAAACGCTTTCTTTTTTATTTTTTTTGAAACCATCGACTGTTTTTCTATTTTTTTCGAAAGCATCGACTAATCGACTCTATACTCAAACACTTTCTTTTCTAGTTTTTTCCAATTTCAAAAAATAAGTAATCAAAATTCAAACAAAAAAGGAGAAGAACTTACCATAGTAGGTGGAATTAAATTGCTTGAGCTGAAGATAAAGACGAAAACTTGGGCTTGAGAGCTGAGAGAAGAAGGGTTTTGGCAGGTGAAAGGAATAAACAATGATAGATAAAATAAAAAGTCTTGCCTCTGTGGACTTTTTTTCTTGTGTTTTATATTATAATTTTGTAAAAAAGTCTATAAAAGTCACTGTCATTCATGGATAATGACTTTTTGATACAGTAATACTTTTGTAGACTTTATAAAAGTCCTAATTGAATACCTAATGACTTTTAAAGACTCCTGAAAAGTCCTAATTGGATACCACTAGATTTTAAAAGTGTTTAAGAGTCTTTAAATGTCTGGATTGAATGCACCCCTGTAAAATTTTGTGTGGAGAAACTTATAAAGTCCTTTGGAGTAATAATGACTGGCAAACTCTTAAGACAAAATAAACATGAAATTTTAGGCTTTTATGTACCCTTTGGACATTTTGTTCTTCAAGCGAACTCCCAAGTCCTCTAAAAGGATATTCATAATTTTTTTTATGTCCTCTGAGAGCCTGCTTGAATAAGATATGATGCAAGTCCCTTCAGATAGGGGCGAGCAAAACCAAACCAAGAACTGAAAACCGAAAAACCCGAACGGAAAAATTGATCCAATCAATAACATAAAGGAGTTAATTACCTGAGAAATTTCCGTGACAACACAAAATTCTTAGGAGCTTTCAAAGGAATCAAGCATTGTAATGACATTTTCATTCTTCAGCTTTCTCAGAATCTAACACTTGTTAAGATATAAACACCAAATCAACAATAACATTAAGTAACTGAGCAATTAGGTTTCCGATAGAGCATGGCCAAAACCATTACCTTAATTTCCTCTCTCAGATTATGTATATCTTTCTCACTCTTCCCATGTTTCATAATAAATTCTATAATTTGAAAATATTGAAAGAAGGTTTCGCAAGGATAAACTAAGCCCAAGAAACAATGTAAACGAGATGAATCCAAAACTACAGCTAATTCTGATTGAAAATGACTTGTAAAAAATTTGTTTCCCAAAAGAAAATTCTTGTGCACATAGTTAAATACGTTGATTCCATGAAAATAATATATATGGAGTATGCTCCCTGTAACAAAATCAAGTAATCCTTCCATGTTAATATCTTGAGAAATATCAACAACAAAGAAAAAATTGGGTGATCTAAACAAGTAATCATAGTTGCACGTGGTTCAGGAAACTTCTTAATTTTGGAGCAGTCAATTGAAACAACATTTCTTAAAGATATTATCCATCAGTGCAGATAGAATATGCAGAAAAAATACAAGTTCCAAATCTCAGAAAAATCAAACAGATTGACTAACTGGACAAAGGAACCGATAGACAACTACACCCATAAAAGCAGATAATACCAACATAGAGAATAGACTAAAACAATGTAGTTCAAAGTAGTGATATTGATTTTTTTATGGCATTATTTGAAGCTTATTACAAATTAGTGGTGGGAGATGTAGAATTTACACGTTTGTGGTCTTTTTATTCCACCCCACTTGTTTGAGTAGTGGACAAGGTGATTTTGGTTTTCCATAGCATATCCACTGATCACAACAGTGGATGACATTGCCACCTCACTGACCGCTCTTTGTTGAATTAATTTTATTTTATTAAATTTATTTCTTTAGTGGTCCATGTAACTCAAGGCTTTAATCCATCTAACTCAAAACTTTAATTCATGTAACTCAAAGACTTAATGTATATGCATGTAACTTGGTGTGTTGATGCATATAACTTAGAGTTTTAATGGATGTAACTCTAAGTGACTTTAAGTTTACATGAAACTTATGGACTAGCTATAATATACAAGGATGCTAGTGTGATGGATTTTAGCTTAAGTAAAATATCACAAATAAGTAAAGAGATTCTTCATAATCAGAGAATCAATCATAATCTATAGAAAGAGGCCGAGAAATTATACTTGAGACGAAACATATAGTTTTTTATAACTATGGATCACAATCAACATATATAGTTTCAAGATATTAATATCTAATATGATTGTAAGGTAAAGCTAAACCAATTAGTGCCGTTCAAAGGTCCTATATAACGAATCAAAATCTAACGGTTGGTATTAGAGTAGGTACTAACACATTGATTTGCTATTAAAGTTTGGTTATAATTTTCTTATGTTCATATGGCCAATTTATATTTGTATTATTATTATTATATCCATCAAAATAATAATAATATATAAAAGAATAACATAATTTAATATTTATTGTAAGTAGGCCTGTAAGTCACAAAAGTGACCATGCCTAAAATTTTAGTAATATTTAATTATGTGTTTATCAATTGTTTGTGATCTATGGTTCCGTTAAATGACATGAGAATTGAACTAAACAATTGAAATTATAAATTATAATACTTGGAGGTCATCCAAAGGTGGACCATTATTTATAATTGATGATAATAAAAGAGATTATTGGCATACTTGGTAATTGTGTTTGTATATCCAAAGATAACAAACATATATATTTGAATATGGTTGATAATCTATAAAAGTTATTTGTATTGGCAAAATTATTGTATAAATTTTTGTGTTTAGGTATTGCCCAAAGGTGATCTTAAACACATAATTAAAGTTTAAACTACCATCAAGATTATTTAAATTGACTCAAGTATGTGAGCATATTTGATATGTGCAGCAATGAATAGCATGTATGTTCTCGGTTATAATATTATCAAATTCAATGGAGTTAACTATATTGATTGGTCTGAACAAGTCTATTTCCAATTAGTTGCCATAGATTTGCATTAGTTATTGATGAAAGGCTCACTGCCATTACTGAGACCAGTACAAAAGACGAAATGTCTTTTTATGAGGCTTGGGAAAGGGCTAATAGTCTGAAATTGAACTTGATGAGGATGAGTATAGTTGAGAATGTTAAACCATCTATGCCTAAGACGAATGATGCTGAGGAATTTATGTATAAAATAAAAGAGTACTCCCATTCAGACATAACTGATAAGTCTGTACTAGGGAATATTATGAGTGAGCTAACAACTAAGAAATTTAATTGGTAAGAGCCTATTCATGATCATTGGACTCATATGATGAAATTGGCAGCAAAGATAAAATCATTGGATATGGGAGTGAGTGAAACACTCCTAGTTAAATTTGTTATCAACTCCCTTCTTTCTGATTTTGGCCAGTTCCAGGTTAATTATAATAGCCTTAAGGAAAAATGGAACATTCAGGACATTAAGGCCATGTTAATTCAAGAAGGGAGGTTGAAGAAATTTAAAGGAGATTTTGTTCATCTCATAATTAATGAAGGTAGTAGCAACAAGCCAAAGCCAAGTTAGAAGGGAAAAAAGAAGGGTAAGACCCCACCCAAAGCAAACGAGGGTTAGATCCATAAAATGAAAGGTCAGGCATCTGAAGAAAGATTGTCCAAAAAGAAAGGAATGGTTCGAAAAGAAAGGTATACCTTATATTTCTGTATGTCTTGAATCAAATCTTTTTGAAGTTCTTAATAATACCCGGTGGTTAGATACTAGTATAACTACTCATGTGTCTCATGTTACATAGGGATTTATTATGATCCGGCCTATAAAAGGAACTGAAAAGTTTTTATTTATGGGAAATAAGATGAAGCCACGAATAGATGGATATTGGATGTCATCTAGATCTTGAAAAGTGTCTTTATGTTCTTGAATGTGATAGAAATTTAGTTTCTATTTCAAAATTGGATCAGTTTGGTTTTAGATTTAAGATTGAAAAAGGTATTTTTTTCATTGTGTCGATGAAAATACTATTACGGTTCTGGTATTTTAATGGATGATTTATATCGCTATATCTTGATGTTAATTTTATTAAAACTTTGTTTAATGTAGAGAATAATATAGGTAGTAAGTGTAGTACATATAATGAATGTTCTACTTTCTTATGGCATCAAAGACTAGGTCACATATCTAAGGAAAGATTACAAAGGTTAGTGAAAAATAAAATCTTACCTCAATTAGATTTTGCTACTTGGTATATGTGAGTGGACTGTATTAAGGGTAAGCAAACCAAACACATATAAAAGAATCCTGCCACAAAAATCACTAAACAACTTGAATTATACACACTGATATTTGTGGTCCTTTTAATGTTCCATCTTGGGGTGGTGAAAAGTATTTTATCACTTTCATTGATGACTTTTCAAGGTATTGCTACTTTTATCTACTGCATGAAAAGTCTCAAGCTGTAAACATCTTAGAAGTGTTTATTAATGAGGTTGAAAGGCAATTAGATGGAAAGATGAAAGCAGTAAGGTATGATAGAGGTGGTGAATATTATTGTAGGACTAATGAAAGTGCACAATGTCCAGGTCCATTTGGAAAGTTTCTTGAAAATAGAGGCATTTGTGCATAGTATACAATGCTTGGTACATCATAACAAAATGGTGACTCTAAAAGGCAAAATCGTACTCTTATGGATATGGTTAGAAGTATGATGAGTAATAGCACTGTGGCTTCTTCCTTGTGGACTTATGCATTAAAAACTGCTACATATCTTTTAAACAAGATTCCTAGTAAGGCAGTTACTAAAAGACCTTATGAACTGTGGACAGGAAGGAAACCTAATTTAAGATATCTTCATGTTTGGGGTTACCAAGCTGAAGTTAGGATATATAATCCATATGAGAAGAAACTGGATGCGAGAACCATTGGTGGTTACTTCATAGGTTATCCTGAAAAATCAAAAGGGTACAAGTTTTATTGTCCTAACCATAGTACAAGAATAATAGAGTCTAGTAATGCTCGGTTCATTGAGATTGATCAAACCAATAGGAGTAAAGAACTATCAAAAGTGGATATTCAAGAGACTCGGATGGAAATGTCTACACCTATTATTTCTTCTCAAGTTGTCGTTCCTCTTGTTGTATCACGGTCACACAACAAATCAGAACAACTAGTTAATATCCCAAATCCACAAGATGAATGTGTTAATGATGAACCAACTAATAATGTACAAGTGGCGGATGAACAAGTAATGCCTCAAGAAATAGCATTAAAGAGATCTGAAAGGCAATGAAGATTAGCTATATAATGATGATTTGGTTTATTCACTTGAATATAAATTTGACTTGAGCGTTGATGAGGATCCAATCTCATTCAAATAGGCTATGGAATGTATCAATTCTGAAAAATAATTGAATGCCATGAAAGAAGAGATAAAATCAATGGATGACAACAAAGTCTGGGAACTTGTAGACTTTCTTGAAGGTTCAAAAAGAGTCGACTGTAAATGGGTCTTTAAAACCAAAAGAGACTCAAAAGGTAATAACAAAAGATATAAGTCTAGACTTGTTGCCAAATATATAAAGAGACCTTTTCTCCAGTTTCTGAAAATGACTCTTTAGAATTGTTATGGCTTTGGTAGCTCACTATTATTTGGAGCTTCACCAAATGGATGAAAAGATGCCTTTCTAAATGGCAAATTAGAAGAAGAAGTATATATGGACCAACTAGAAGGATTTTCCATCACAGGAAAGGAAAATTTAGTGTGTAGATTGAGAAAATCAATATATGGATTTAAACAAGCTTTTAGACAATGGTATCCTAAGTTTAATAATACCATTTTGTCATATGGTTTTGCAGAGAACGTTGTTGATCGATGTATCTACCTGAAGGCTAATGGATGTAAATTAATTATATTGGTTTTGTATGTTGATGGCATTTAGTTAACTACTAATGATAAAGGATTGTTACATGATGTTAAAATATTTCTCTCTAAGAACTTTGAAATAAAGGATATGGGTGAGGCAGCCTATGTGATTGGAATAGAAATATTCCATAATAGATCACAAGGATTATTAGGGCTATCTCTTAGAAAAGCTATATTAATGAAGAATTAGAGAGATTCAAAATGGAAAAATGCACTACAGGAATAGTTCCAATTCAGAAAAGCGACAAATTTAGTGAAAATCAATGTCTTGAGAATAATTTGGAACGAAAGGAAATGGAATCTATTCCTTATATGTTACTTGTTAGGAGCTTAATGTATGCTCAAGCATGCACTCGACCAGACATTAGTTTTGCAGTTGAAATGTTAGGTCAATTTCAAAGGAAACCCGGAATGGATCATTGGAAGGCTGCAAAGAAAGTACTTAGGTATTTATAAGGAACTAAGGATCGCATGCTTATGTATAGGAAATCCAATAGCCTTGAAGTAGCAGCATACTTAAATTCTGATTATACTAGTTGAAAGATTCGAGAAAATCTATGCTTGGTTACTTGTTTCTACTAGTTAGAGGGGCAATTTCATGGAAGAGTGGAAAGTAGTTTGTCATTTCTACTTCTACTATGGAGGCTGAATTTATAGCATGTGTGGAGGCTGAATTTGTAGCATATTTTGAGGCTACAATTCATGTGTTATGGCTGTGAACTTTTATCTTAGGTCTTGGAATTATCGATAGTATAGAAAGACCAATGAGAATTTATTATGATAACTCTGCAGTTGTTTTCTTCTATAAGAATGACAAGTATTTGAAAGGTACAGAGCATATGGATTTAAAATACTTGTGTGGTAAAGAAGAAGTGCAAAAACAAAAGATGTCTATTAAGCATGTAGGAACTAATCTAATGATAGAGGATCCGTTAACTAAGGGTTTACCACCTAAAACATTTATTGGCCATGTTGAAAGAATGAGTATTATAGAAAAGTCATTGTTAGCATAGTTTTGAAATATATATATTTGAATGTTAGCTCATATTATTGAGACCCTTTGTGAATTGAATTAGAGTTGTGTTTTTGCTAAATTTTTTTTATCCATATCATGGTCATGTACACATATAGTTATTTGTGATAACATGTTATGTCTTTGAAATAATAAAGTAAAATTGTACAGTAAGCCACAATTAATGTTGTGTGAGTTAAGTTAATTATGTGATACATAGAAGGAATCAAATTGATAAATTAATTCGTGACCACCATGATCCAATTAACTTAATCCATTTAAGGTAATGACATGATTGAATCAAGTATAGTGCACAATTAAAATTATTGACTCATCTGTACATCACATGGACCAAGTCAGAGATTGTTGAATTAATTTTATTTTATTAAATTAATTTCTTTAGTGGTCCATGTAAATCAAGGCTCTAATCCATGTAACTCAAAGAATTAATGTATATGCATGTAACATGGTATGTTAATGCATGTAACTTAGAGTTTTAATGAAGGCAACTCTAAGTGACTTTAAGTTTACATGAAACTTATGGACTAGCTCCACTATAAAGGGATGCTAGTGTGATGGTTGTTAACATAAAAAAAGAAGAAGAGAAGTTTAGAGCTTGTGGGTTTTGATTCCCTCCACTCTCTCTAATAAAATATCACAAATAAATAAGAGATTATTCATCACCAGAGAATCAATAATAGTCTATAGAGAGAGGCAAAGAAATTATATTACGGAACATATAGTTTCTTATAACTATGGATCACAATCAATGTATATGATTTTCAAGATATTAGCTTGTAATATGATTGTAAGGGAAAGCTAAATCAATTAGTGTTATTCAAAATTCCTGCAGAATGAATCAAAATCTAACACACTTCACAATAGCGGATGTAGAGCCTGGATGTGTGGGGAATCTCTGCCACCATAAATCCTCTTGTTACAATAGCATAGAGAAGATCCCTAGCCTTTTTCCATCGGTAATACTAGTGGATGAAGTCGCAGGTTATATTATGGGATATTTATTTACAGGATTTGTTTAAAGGCTTTTTTTTCCTTCTTTTTTTTTCAATCAAATACTTTAGAGTTTAACTTATCATTTGTTTACCATATTAACTTGATAATTACTTATTATTTGTTTACCATCTTAGGCTTGAAATGGATTTTTTTTTTTTTTTTTACAAAAAAAAGGTACCTAAAGCTATACAAAATTAATTGTAATGATATCCAACCTGAAGCTATAGAAAATTTACTGGAGCATTGATTCATAAATTAAAAATAAGGATAATCCATAAGTCATAGAGTTTTTGTATTTACAAGAATAAAGAAAACATAAAACCAAATTTCATGACGAATCAATTTTGACATCTTCCTTTGCTTGGAGGCTATGTCTGTCTAACCGGCTATGATGGAATTGTTTGTGATGAATCATTTTGAAGTGTGGATGATGTTCCATAATGAGGTTGTGTGATGCTTTGATATTAGTAAGATGGAAACTAGATAAGCCTGGATAATATTCAACTGAAGATGGTCGAGTAAATGTCGAAAAAATCATATTAGTAGGTCTTTAAGGCATACCGAACTGAATTGTATATTGTGATTGAAAACCCATACTGTGTGTAACCCAAGATGATTGAGTATCTCATGGTGTAAAAGGATTTTGTATAACACCCAATCTATACTGTGCTGATCTTGATGGATGGCTTGTAAATGAAGAGGCTCCATGGGCATAAGTATTAGGTCCAGATGGGCTAGAAAAGAATGATGCTTGAGGTTGAGTTGGCCACGATGTCTCTAATTCATTTGAATCGTGTAAATGATCGATGACCGAATGCGGGACAATGTTACTTGAGGAGGTTGGTGGTCGTGGGACCTCACACCTACGTGGTGCGTCCTGTGGACGTTATCTACTAGTGAAAATATCAAGTTCAACTTCATCCACAACTATTTCAGGATATGTAGTTGTTGTAGCTGGCTGAGGTGGTCAACTAACAATATAACGTCTTTCTTCCCCAAATGCACCATATATAACTCTTCTGATATTTTGCAGACTATCCACATCACTCACTAGTGCCATTCTCTCGAGTCCATCTACTTGTGCACATCATATATTACAAATTTATGATAAATATATTTTCTTAATATATGATAAAAATGCAAATGAATGAATTTATCAAAAAAATTCCACAAACAAATTAATAACTACCATAAAATTATTTTCTTAGTATATCATAATACTAGAAATAAATTATAATGTCGACATAATACAACAATATTTATTTACAATCTCCTAAACATATAAAAATTCTAAAAAAGATTATTGCATCAACATAATAACAATAATTTGTAGAAAAAAATGACTTTTTTCGTTACAATAACAAGAGTATACTACTAACCTCCAACAAAGTTGTTGCCACCTTCTAGCAACAAACAACAGTTCTATTGGTGCTCATAATTTGCTGCCTCCACTGCTTGAACATGCAATAATTTGGTGCTTCCACTGCTTTGAATGTTTTGGCCAAATGAACCATAAAAAAGAAAGGAAAAAGATGATGAACAAGAAAGGGAAGAGGTGGGTGAAAGTTGAATGCAAAAATTGAAATGGGGTGGGTGAAAAAGTTAATTGCTGCAATATTTATTCATTATTTTTTGCTATACTTTTTGTTACTGCCATTGCTTTCTTACATTCAATGGTAGAATAAAAAGAGAGCCATTGAGCTGTATTGTTGTCTGCTCTTGTGACAAGCGAACAACAACATACGATGTTCATAAAAGTGAACGTTAGGGGTCGTTGATGAAGTGAGATCAACATCCGCAAATGCTCGCTCTTTATATTAGTGGGTGAAGAAATTTCTTACCATCATAAGGAATAATCAGCTCTGCCAACTTTATGGCAAAGATTCCCACCATGTTCGCTGTTATGAAGAGCAGTCAGGGAGGTGGCAATGTCATCCACTGTTGTGACCAACGGATATGCTGTGGAAGACCAAATTCACCTTGTCCGCTATTCAAACAAGTGGGCGTGAATACAAACACCACAAACGCATAAATTCTACTTCTGCCACCACTAATTTGTAATAATTTTCAAATAGTGCCGCAAACAAATAATATCCCTTTAAAGTTACCCTAGGGATGTTCTCGATCCTCCATTCTTCTTCTTTGCTTGGACTTTGCTACCTCTCTTCTTTGACGATGCCTCTCACCCTTTGGGTTATTCTTTTCGCCTTTCTCCTCTATTCCTTAAATCAATTTTCATCTTCTCATGTACTGCCATGTTTTCTTACTACTGCAGTCATGATTTTTTCCTCATTAGAAATTAAAATAGAGAAATAAAACTGGCTAGATGATAATATAAAAAAAAAGAGGAGATCAGTGGTTAGGGGAGAAATACTCCTTACGGTGGGGTTCTCATGGTGATGAACTCCTCAGCTGTTGTTAAGTGAATACCTATTGTAGCATCAAAGTCTGCCTTAGTTAAACCAGCTTTGATAGCAACAACAAACTCCTGCAAACTCAATGATTACCAAGAATATATGAATTGTAGAACTAAAGAATTAATATTTATCAACTAGAATAATAAATGGAGCTAGGGTAATCAACCTACACAAATCTAGTGCATCATCTTCACACATGTGAAAGCCCAGAACTTTGTCTGTTTTGGTACAGACCATCAGTTTTGTGAAAATCTTATCAGGAAGTCCCAAGAAAGTGGCCTTTAGAATTCTGAAGTTTGCTGTGGAGATATCAATATCACCAAATTCTTTCACAGCCCTGCAATGATCTTCATAGAAAGTTAGCCAAAAGAACATGTTCCTAATTTGCAAAATAATCACCTTGAAAGTGCTCATCAACCTGTACAATTCAATTGACTAACCTAAACAAAAGAAAATATCCATTACACTTGAAAAACTTTATAATTATTAATTCTGCAAAATTAGATTATACATTAAAATCAAAAGGCAATTCAATCTTCCAATGAACAAATTTTTCTTTGGTTTTTGCATACAACTGAGAAAAGGAAAAAAAAAAAAGAAATTGATTAACTTGCACAATAGATGTCCATTATATAAGGTGTAGAACTTTACAAGGAACAGCTCTCGTTCGAACAAATTTATTGATAAAGGAAATTCTAGGGACTTCATATAAGCCTATCAATTTGGAGACTGACTTTAAGCTCCACCTACACTACAGAGCACAAGAATTGCTCCATCTAGCACATGCAACACCCTCTCGAGCTCTATTATAAAATCAACGTGTCCGGCTCGGTGTATCCATTATATTCATCTAATGTTCTCGGTTTATATATGTCTAAGGTAGATAACACAAATATACACACATTAAAACACCACTTTAGCTAAGAAAAGTAAAACAGAAAAAACATTATCATATAATAAACATATTAGAAAGGAGAAAAAATAATACTGATTAAAAAAAAATTAAGAAAATTGCACATAAGCTTTGATTCTCCTCTAACGGATGTCCTACATTTCCTTAAAAACCTTGCAATACCAAATTTACATCTACTCTGTCAACTTCTCAAGGCAAGAAGATATTTTCTCAAACCAGTCCCTAAATCATACACTACTCAAGATAGACTCATAAGGGAAAGGATTTTGGACCTAATCATGATGGTATCTTGTTTAATTAAGTTAGATAAACTTTAAGGGCATAAATCATTTTAATGCATTATAAAAAAGTCAGCGATAGATCTCTTACTCATAAATTCTTACCGTATCATTTTGGTCTTCATCCCTTCATTCCAATAATTTTCAAAATCATTGATCCAGATTTCCAATTTTGGTTTCTTTTCCTCAATCCATCTCAAAATTTATTCCGGTTATCTAGTCACAATCTTGCAGTACTAATGGGGAAAACCAGATTATGCGTTTTCATCAAAGACACTATCTTATGTGTTTTGACCATGTCCTGCTACACAAAATTTATGATCCTTCGGGGTCCATCCTTATGTGCAGCCACCAAACCTTATAAGGTGCCCTCCATCGGATCACAACAAAATACTGGATCACTGGTCAGTATCTCCTTTATAAATGAAATCATAAGTTCACTCTCACAGTGACCCGGATGTCAAACCATTCAACATTTTCTCAGGATACACTACCCTCACAACAACAACTAATCTTTTGAGTATCAACAATAATTAATCCATTAATAATATTACACTGAGTCTCACAAGATCTTAACAAACTGTATTCAATTTTTCCCTTAAATATTGTTTTAATCATTTTTACATTATTATTCTAATCATTCTTAATAAAAAACACCCAAATTTTCAAATCTGTTAATAAACTTTTAGATTTCTATAGTTAGATAACTATTCTACCATTATGCTAATTTTTCACTATTTTTCCTCTACTAATTACACTTACAACAATAATAAGCTTGTAAGGAAATATTAATCAATTTTACATTTTTGGAACAAAGATAAATTCCTAATACAAGAGATTCCCTAATTATTATAATCCTAACAATTGATTATAAAATTAGGTCTTTACCATGATTTGATCTTCCTCCATTTCCATTTGGCGCTTTGCTCAATTCCTTCAAGTCTTATCTTCAACAGTCCTTACCATTTTCACCTATTCCCTTTTTGCCAAATCTGTTAGGATTCTTCGTTCTCGTAATCAAATCTAGCTGATACATCAATGTTAAACTTAACATTGATATTATGGCTTGAAGTTCGTAAATTATTACCAAGCTACCTATGTATCCCAGCTTTACCACTAGATTACACTTTTTCCTTCCTAATTCTTTCCTCTTCCTTTGCCATTTTAATTCCTTCTTTTTTCTTTTTAAACCTTTCTCTCTCTCTCTCTCTCTCTCTCTCTCTTTTAAAACTCTCCTAGATTTTCTTGTTAATGGCATAAAGGCCCCCCTTCTCCTCTCCCTTCTTTTCTTTTATATTCCCTAGAACTCTCTATATTTCAATACATGTGGCACAATATTGTCCATATTTTACCTACTCTAACACATGGTTGATTCTCCTTCTACCACCTATGCTTTTGCATGCAAAAAATATCTATTTCTAGTTATTCTCTCCTCTTATAACTTATCATTTACCATATTACCTTTTCTTTACCGCCTCACTTATATTTTTATTGCATTTCTTATTGAAGCTGGTCTCATAGTGATACGTTCTTAATTTTGATAACCGGGTCTCCACCTATCACCAAGGTTCATTATGTTCCATCCGAATCTCATTGGATATCTCATTGTCACTACAACCTAGCTTGTTGTTTTCACCTTCAAAGTCCTGTATAAACTTCCTTTTTATACCAGATTTATAATCTGATACAGTCTTTATCAAATGATGAGCTCTTCCATTTAAATCAATTCTCGCGTTTCAATTGAGCGTACCTCTTTTAGGTCAACCATCCTGAAATGTGTGCCAAATAGCTGGTGATTTATTCAGATGACTTGGTCTTTTAATCATTGTTTCTATTTTAGATTAGCAAGTCTTTAGGACGTTGTTAGTATCCTTAAAATTAAGCAATGTAATCAGTGTTTTAGTTAGACTCTTTTCTATAAATAGAGACATGGAATGAAAGTAAAATTATTCTTCTCTATGTGATATTCCTTTTCTTGTCTCTTATATGTTTAAAAACAACAAAATGGTATAAGAGCATTAGAAGTATCTTGAGGGATTTGTGAGTTGAGGGAACCAACAATGGAATCTGACACTTCACTCACAACAACTACACCGCTAGTTTTTGAAGGAGATAACCATGAAGCTTGGGCTATAAGGATGATTGTTCATCTTGAAGCACTAGTTCTTTGGGAGGCTGTAGAAGAAGAATTTGCTTAATTATCGACAAATCCTACAATGGCTCAGATAAAGAATCACAAAGAGAGAAAAATAAGAAATGCTAAAGCTATAGCTTATCTTTTTTCTACTGTGTCTAATGTAATATTCACAAGAATTATGAATCTACAGTCTTGTTAAGGATATTTGGGATTATCTCAAAAAGGAATATCAAGGCAGTGAAAGAATTAAAGGCATGCAAGTACTTAGCTTAATCAGAGAATTCGAGATGCAGAGCATGAAAAAGGCAGAAACCATTAAAGACTATGTTGACAAGTTATTAAGCATTGTAAACAAGGTACAACTACTTGGTAAGGATTTTCCTGATGAAATAATTGTTCAAAAAATGCTTGTCATTGTACCTAAAAAATATGAATCTAAGATATCATCTTTGGAGGAAATAAAAGACCTATGAAGAATCTCCTTGGGAGAATTAGTTATTGCTTTGCAGGCATAAGAACAAAGAAGGCTTATAAGAAAAGAAGGCACAGTGGAAGGGGCTTTATGAGCAAAGGCAATGATAGCTTGTCCTTATTGTAAGAAGACAAATCATCCATCATACAAATGTCGATGGAACCAGATGCCAAGTACAATCGATATGGCCAAATAGGTCATATTGAGAAAGTTTGCAAAAACTAACAAATTGAAGCTAATGCTGCCTTGAATACCTAAAAAGAAGAGGAGTTGTTTTAACTCCATTCGAAGCTATTGCCCTATAACTATGCCTACAACCGTGAACCATAACAAATCAATTAAAAGTTTGCAGCTATTTAGCAAGGAGGAGCATTGGAAACGTGTGCCAAGTAGCTGTTGATTTATTCAGATGACTTAGTCTTTTAAACGTTGTTTTTGTTTTAGATTAGCAAGTCGTTAAGATATTGTTAGTATCCCTCTAATTAATCAATGTAATAAGTGTTTCAGTTAGACTCTATTTCTATAAATAGACGGTGGGCTTTTCTGACCCATGAAGAAAGTCCAAGTGGGTTGGACCCATGTGGGAAAACCCTATGTATTTAAGTGTAAGAAAGAAACAAATGGATTAGAGTTAAGACAACCAAAACAAGAGAAAAAGGGAGAAAAAATTTATGTTTTTGTTCCATCCACTGAACCACACGATTTTGACGTTTTTCAATGTTTCAACCGTTGGATCACCGGAAAATTTGAACAATATCTTCTTGACATCTATGTTTTCATTATGAATAGTTAGATCAGTCATTGGAGGTCCGAAAGGTAGTTTCATTTATGGGCAAATTGTAGGCAGAATTTGGTGCATTCTTAATCTTTCGTCTCTTTAATTGGTTTTCATATTTCTTGATGACGTGTTCATGTTGGGATTTTTCACCGGAAATCACCCGATTAAATGCGGAAGAATGCGATGATTTCCTCAAATCCGTGCCCAGGAGCAATTGATGTGAAAATTATAAAACTTAAAATTAAATTAAAGAGAATGAATTCTTACTAAGAATATCTCTTCGAGAGATGGCTGCAGAAACCAAAATTGATTCCCTCTGCGTTCACGTACACAAACGGCTATCGAACACGACCCGTGCTAGCGGTGAGATCAAACGGGAGAGAGAGGTTTTGGTGGCTGAAATTTTCGGCTCCTAGACTTGTGTGTTGGCCGAATTCCACCCTAGGTTTTTAACCTAGGGGGCTAAAATTCCCATAGGGAATTTCAGGCCCAATTCGATTTAATTTCATGCAGGCTTTTACCTCTTTAAGCCCACGTCCAATTTTAATTCTTATGGTCCGATTTAGTTTCAAATTTAATTTCTATTTAACATGTATGGTACCATATAATATTTTACATACATTTAAATTGAAATTAATTTGACCAATTAATTTAACCAAGGAATTAAATTGGACTCTTCATGAAATCAAATACATGTAAACCTAGACATGTAAAATATTTCCACTTAGGAAATAATCTCATAAATTAATTCATTCAATTAATTATGAGAAGACCAATACAAATATTTATTTTATCATTTTGATCAATCCAATTGATCCTTATAATATAATTAATATAATCCTCTCTCTCCGGTGTGTATACTCCAAGTATACAGGTGATCCCTTAAGTCCGAGTTCAGATGTTCAATGTGTACGATCCTGTGGGCCCATCTTTATGTTGGCAGTGGGCCTATCCCACAGACTGCAGGGGGGCTCTAGCAAGCCACTGCAGCCTCTAATTAAGATGGAGATGGCAGTCCAACTGAAATCATAACCCTGTAGTTTAAACTTGTGTATCTCATGTCATTGATATCGGTGTCCAACACAGAGGTATGGATTGATCACTCTCTTTTGTGTCCAGACATTTACTTGATCCCGAACGTACTGATGCTCACAAACAAGTTCCAACTTGTTTGGGTGTGGCCACACTCTTATCAATCATATTCATCAAGAGGCTGGTGATATCTTCTCAGTGGACTACTGAGTGACATATCCCTTTTGCATATCTATAGCACTGACATGCTTAATGTCATACCCGAACGTACCCATACTTGGCACCCTTTTACAAGCCTTTTATGCGTACACCAAAGTATGCGATTTCGCATACAGCACCATCATATGGTCAGGTCAAAGGATCCATACAAGTACTACACGAGAATCACTAGTGATGCTTTACCATGCTCCTTTTGCATGTACCCATTAACTTGGTTGACATCCCATGTCCAATGACTGGTAAGACACCACCATAAAAGCATGCCAATGATAGTCTCTAGTTCCATTCATTCCCATGACTGGAACAGACTATGGATCTCTTTATGGTCATATCGTTTTCCCTATCCATGGTATTACTGCCAAGTGCATGACACTTGTAAACATGGATATGGATATGTCCATTAGATACACCATTTAAAATATAGCACAAGATATATAATAAATAGATTAATGCCTTTATTTAATGACACAAAATATGTATAATACATAAATCCAATAAATGTACAATACAAATACAAGGTCCAATGCCCGGGACTAGGGCATATCCAACAATTTAAAGAATATGATGTTGATGTTGTATGTTTTTAGTTCTATCTAGGGAAGACTTGTTGTATTTTCCCATTATTTTGTGACAGTGAAAGATTAAGCCGCCTACGGGTCACGTGGTTTTTACTCCTTACATCAAGGGGGTTTTCCATGTTAAAATTCTCTTGTGTTGTGTATGTTTGTTTGTTGCTCCAAGTTTGATTTTTGCTACTCTATTTGTTAGTTTCTCATAGATTAGTTCAAGTTGGGAAAGGTTACTTTCTCATCAAACTGGTATCATAGCTTAGGTTGCTGTTGTTGGACTTGTTTGAATGATGGAGACATATACAAGTAGAATGGTTAATTTAAATGCTTTTAATTATCATATTTGGAAAGGAAAAATAGAGGACCTTCTTTATGTGAAGGATTATTATGTACCAGTGTTTCCTAAAAAAAGGCCTGATAATTATGGAAAAGCAACATGGAAAATTTTGCATAGGTAAGTTTATGGTTATATCCGACAATGGGTAGATGATAATATTTTGAACCATATTGGTGATGAGAAAAATGCACGTGAGTTATGGAACAAGCTTGAACAGTTGTATGCTCGAAAAATAGCAAGTTGTTCTTAATCAAGCAGTTGATGAGTTTGAAGTACCATGATGGAGCTCTCATGTTAGATCACTTGAATGCCTTCCAAGGAATAATAAATCAACTTGAAGGAATAGGGATCAAGTTTGAGGATGATGTACAAGCTTTGTGGGTTCTGGGCACATTACCAGACTCTTAGGAGACGTTTAGAAGGTCACTGTCTAACTCCACACCAAATTACCATGGAATTGGCTAAGGGTAGTGTTCTGATTGAAGAGATTAAAAGAAAGTCATAGGGTTCCTCTTCTTCACAGTCAGAAGTCTTGGTCACTGAAAGGCAGCGGAGAAGTCAAAGTAGAGGTCCGAGTAACATAGGCAATCAACATAGTAGTTCTAAGGGTAAGTTTACCAATGTTGAGTGCTACCATTATGGCAAAAGAGGGCATACTAGAAACTAATGCAGAAAGTTGAAGAAGGAGAAAGGGAAGGAGAAGAAGAAAGGTATATAGATTAATCAGAAGAAAGATGACAGTGGTAATGAAAATGATGTTGTTAATGCTACTACTGACAATTTCCTTATTTTTATGATTGAGATGTTGTTAATCTTGCACACGATGATTTGAGTTGGGTGGTTGATAGTGGTGCTTTTTCATGTTACATCACGAAGAGACCATTTTTCATCTTACACTGCAGGTGACTCTGGTGATGTATAAATGGGTAATAATGGTTTTAGTATTGGTGAAGTCTGTTTGAAGTTTGACACTGGGATGGAGTTGGTTTTGCATAATATGGAACATGTTCCAGATATGAGATTGAATTTGATTTCTACAGGCTTGCTTGATGATGATGGTTGGCATAACAACTTTGGTAATGTACAATGGAAGCTCACTCGAGGTTCTTTGATTATGGCAAGAGGTAGTAGACATTCCAAGTTGTACCAGTTGCAACCAAATATCTCCAAAAGCATTGTTAATCCAGTGGCTGCGATTGATTTATGGCAAAAGAGGCTTGCTCACATGAGCGAAAAGGGCATGTCCATATTGTCCAAGAAGAAATTACTATCTGGTGTGCAAGATATTCACTTGAAGAAATGTTCTAATTGCTTGGAAGGTAAATAGACCAAAGTCTCCTTTAAATGCCACCCTCCTTCTAGGAAGGAGAATGTACTTGACTTGTTGCATTCTGATGTTTGTGGTCCAATGTCCACAAGGACAGTTGGTGATTCTTTTTTATTTTGTTACATTCATCGATGATCACTTAAGGAAAATATGGGTTTACACCTTAAAGACTAAGGATCAAGTATTAGATGCTTTCAACCAATCTTAAGCTCTTGTTGAGAGATAGACTAGGAAGAAGCTTAAGTGTAGTCGGATAGATAATGGAGGGAAATACATAGGTCTTTTTGATACTTATGGCAAACAGCATGGTATTTGGCATCAAAAGACTCCTCCAAAGACCCCGCAACTAAATGGTTTAGTAGAGAGGATGAACAGGACATTGGTAGAGCGAGTTAGATGTGTGATGTCACATGCAGGATTGCCTAAATCATTTTGGGGTGAGACTCTAAGTACTAGTGTACATGTTTTAAACCTAACACCCTGTGTTCCTTTACATTTTGATGTTCCTGACAAGGTTTAGAGTGGCAAAGATGTTTCCTATAATCACTTACACATCTGTAGATGTAAATCCTTTGTGCATATTCCCAAAGATGAGACATCTAAGTTGGATGTGAAGACTAGGCAATGTGTGTTCATTGGTTATGGACAACACGAGATCGGTTATAAGTTTTATGGTCCAATCATGAAGAAAGTTGTAAGAAGTCGAGATGTTATTTTTGTGGAAGATCAGGCTCTGAAGGATGTTGAGAAGGGAGAAGCAGTTCCTTAGCATATTGATGATCTCCTAGAGTAGTCGGAGACAATTTCTTAATGTACGGATGATCTTATTGATCTGGATCCAATTCCTCCTCGGTATATTGTTACACATACAAGAGATGATAATTAGAATGTTGACCAACAGGGTACTGATGATGTTGATGCTCCAAAATAAGGTGAAATGGATGAGATTTTGTAGGGATTTTCACTGAGAAAAACAAAATTTTTAGTGGCGGAAGCAATGATTTTGCACTCAAATCCAGCCCGGGAACCCATTCAGATTGGAAAGAAACAGACTCAACTAGAAAGCGATTTAAATCTTACTCGGATTTTGAAGATTTCTAAGCAAATTTCCAAGCAGGAAATCTCCACCATCACACACACAGGCCTTAAGTGATCGAATGAACATGCTAGCACTGGACCGGAGCAAGAACAATTGAACCCTAGGGAGAGCTAGTGCTAGCTAAAATTCTCACTGTGTTATGGGAAGGAGGCAGTCTGTGTTAGGTTAGGGAATTAAGGAAATAGTATTCTATTTATACTGTAGGCTAATTAGGGTTTAATTAATTAAACTTTAGGTTAAAGATTTAATTCAATTAAATCCCCATCAATCTTATGATATAAATAAAAATAATTCCTTATTTCAAAATCCAATTTTGGCATAATTATATTTTAGCCTTAATTTATTTATTACACCATGCAATAAAACAAATTAATCTAAATATAATATAATTTCCTATTATGTCAAAATCCAATTTTGACAAATTATATTCCAATTAAATTATTTATTGTACCATACAATAATTACATGAATATAATTCCAATCTCCTAATTGTCAAAATTCAATTTTGACAAGTCATATTTTAATTAATTTATTTATTGCTCCATGCAATAATTAAATTAATATAAATATGACAATAGCTCTTTTAATTAAATATACAACCAATATATATTTAGGTCTTAAACATCTGATCTTGACCCTATGCATGCAATCTGGTAGGTTCATTTTTATGTTGGTAGTGGGCCCTAAATCTTTAGGCCCACGGACTATAAGTGGTATCTAGCAAATTATTATAGCCTCTAATTAAAATGAATATATCTTTTGGACTTATATACCTTGTAGCCTTTTTCTTATACATCCCATGCATATTAGATATCTCTGTACTGCTAGAACCATGACGAAATCATCCCCTATAGCCGTAAGTACATTTCTTGATACCGAGTAGATTGAAGAACATCAATCACTTAATCACCCAGTGATTAAGTATTGGGCTTGGCCAAGCACTTCTCAGTCTCACTCATCAAGTGGCTGGTGATATCATGATCTCATTTCAGAGATTGGCATTTCCCTTCGCCTTGTCCATGATCCTTAGGTATTCATTGGCATACCCAATCATACCCATACTTGGCACTCTTTTACGAGCTTGTTAGGCATATGTCAAAGTATGTGAGATCGTCCTTAAGTCCATTGCAACATCAGGTCTAAGGATCCAATATAAGTGCTACCAGAGATTTACTTATCTTATAGGGGTCAAGCGAAATATTCTAAGTGGATCGATCCAGTACCATGTAACCTAGCATGTACCCATCTCTTTGATTGACAATCCATGTCTAATGGCCGATAGGACACCACCATACAATCAAAGACCATGCTAATCTTTAGTTAGTATCATTCCCATGATATAACAGACTAGGGATATTTATAGTTAAGTGTTAACCCTACTCTCAGTCCTACTTGCTAGGAGATGCTGCTAACAAACAAGAGTATGACTTAACTAATGAATACTCTATATCTATTAATTGCATAAGAAATTAATAAAATAGATTAATACATTTTATTAATTATCAAAATCCAATTACATTGTCAAAGGGACTAAGGCAAACATTAACAGATTTTCCATGAGGAGTTACCAGTACCAAATGCACCACATTTATTCCACTTAGGTGATTTGTTAGAGATTGTCATTGTTGCTTTTTGTACAAATCTCTTACTTAGCTTTTGACAATTTCTAATAATAATTCCATTTAGAGATTAGTGCTTGTAAGTATACGAATCACAACGTAGTAATAAAAGATATCGATCCCACGAGGAATATGTATGTCACTTTAGTTTGTTTTTCTTTGTGTCTATAGAGTATCGAATTATAAAGTGATATGGGGAATTAGGCAAATTTCAAGTTAAATCAATTAAAGTACTAGTTATGAGTTGAGTTGTTGTTTAATATATAGTCACATAAATATACAAGCATTTTATCTTAGATATTCGTTGCACATGCATTAATTATCTATTCAATCCCTATGATAAGAATATGTCGGATAAGTTCTATTTTAACGGGCATGTCTAGAAATAGATTTTATTCAATAACTTATAGACAAATTATCGAATACCTTTGCCAAAATAACTAAAGGTCTTAATACACAATGGCCAAGCTATATTAAGATGATCTCCAATTAATTTAACAAAGTGAAGCAAGACAATCATACATCATAATTTATTTTATCTTAGTAACAAAACAAGACAAAGTAAAATGCGAACTTCTCTATATCTTATTATAAATGTATGTTAAGAATGCATACTTGGCATTAGTCATGCAATGAAGAGTAAGATATAAGAAAACTTATCGATATTGATTTCGTAAACATTCAATACATATACAAGTGTGACGCTCTCATAAAGGAAAAGCATAAGAATAGACTTAAGAAAGCAATTGGGCATAAAACACTCCCTTACGCCTATAGGTATATTGCAATCTCAGGGGTATCTTTTCTCTATACAATGATAATACTTTATTCAAGGACCTTGGCGTTAGGCTCCCTTTTACGTATACCAAATGTTACAAACAACACTCGAACTTTCTAGACACTCTATTTTTCTAACTTTATGTACTACAGGTATCTTCCATTCGGCCTGTTTTTCCTCCTTTTAAATATGGAATTCCTTCTCTATTTATAATCATTAAAGCATTGTGTCTCTTTGTGAAAGGTTGTGTTGATCGAATGAATGGTTGTGTCTTTTTAATACTATTGGTTCTTCTTAGAAAGTTGTGTCTTTTTATAGGGTTGTCTTTATCCATAGTGGCCGTTGAAGTCCGAATTGGATAAGATCAAATAACTGTTACTGAGTGTATGTCACAATCGTGATAGAGTGTCGCGGTCGTGATTCATACGGGTTTCTTTACAAAATGCTGAAGTCAAAGTCTGCCTATGTGCTAGGTCGCGACCACGATAGGTATCGCGCTCGTGATCTGTCTCTTTCCTTTAATTTCTTTATAAATCGAAGTGCTCTGCCGTGTTCGTGATAATGCATTATAATCGTGACGTGGTCTAAATCTTGTGTCCTTTTATTCCTTTACAATTTTCTTCATTTTTGCTTCCTTTTATAGCTAAATTCCACATATTTGCATACTTAGTCTTTGAAACTTTAAATCATAAAAAACAAGCAATACCAACGTGAAATCTAATATATAAAAAAGTAAAAACATTGCAAACTCCTTATAGATTATATCATATATAAGTGCCTTTTTAGCACTTATCAGTCATCCTTCCACATGGTATTCTGCTGATGAGTATGTGTTATTGACTGATGGGTGAGAACCTGAAAGTTATGCAGAAGCTATAGAAGATGAACACAAGAAGAAGTGGATTGATGCCATGCAAGATGAGATGAAATCCTTGTATGAGAATAATACTTTTGAGTTGGTGAAGTTGCTAAGGGCAAGAGAGCTTTGAAGAACAAGTCGACGTACAAAGTGAAGCAAGAAGAAAACTCTTCACAACCATGGCACAAAGCTAGATTGGTGGTCAAGGGATTCAGCTAGAAAAAAGGGTATTGACTTTGGTGAGATTTTCTCTCTAGTTATGAAAATGACATTTATTCGTGTTGTTTTTGGCTTAGTAGCTAGTATTGATTTAGAGGTTGAGTAGATGGATGTTAAGACTACTTTTCTCCATGGTGATTTGGATAAGGAGATTTACATGGAGCAGCCTGAAGGTTTTCACATAAAAGGAAAAGAGGATTATGTATGTGGACTTCAGAGATTGTTTAGAGATTTACCGGAAGACTACTTTATATCACTTTGTCTTTGTTCAGAGATTTGGTCACGATCACCTTATCATCTTATTGCTTTATATTGATGATATGTTGATTGCTGGCAAATATACTTTAAGAATTGCCTAGTTAAAGCAACAGTTAAGTAAGTCTTTTGCAATGAAGGACTTGGGGCCAACAAAACAGATTCTTGGTATTCAAATAACTCAAGATAGGGCTACCAAGAAGTTGCATATATCACAGGAAAAGTATATTGAAAAGGTGCTTTGCAGGTTTCAATATGGATAAGGCTAAAGTGGTTAGTTTTCCTCTTACTACCAACTTTAAGTTAACTGAAAAAGATTGCCCTTCTACTGAGAAAGAGAAAGAAAAGATGGAAAAAGTTCCATATGCCTCAGCAGTAGGAAGTTTGATGTATGCCATGGTGTGTACAAAGCCTGATGTAGCTTATGCAGTAGGTGTCGTTAGTCGTTTTCTCTCAAATCCGGGTAGGAAGCATTAGGAAGCATTTAAGTGGATATTCAGATATCTTCGAGGTACTTCCAAATTAGATATTACATTTTGAAATGGAAAGCTAGTGTTGGTTAGGTACACGGATTTTGATATGGAAGGAGATAGGGATAGCTTGAAGTCTATTTTTGGTTATGTAAACACAGGACTTTCCAAGACTTGATTTCTATGAACTAACAGGGTTTAAAAATAGAAATTGAGAAAATTAGCTACTACAGTCGTATGAATATAGTTAAAGTTGTATGAATGTAATTACAGTCGTACGATTATAATTTGGTTTCCACGCCTGTAGTTAAAATTCTCGGTCAAAGTCAAAGAAATAAAAGTCAATGAGCTAATTTTACAGTCGCATGACTATAATTATAGTCATACTACTGTAGATCCATTTTTTACCCATTCCAACCAAGCCCACTTGGGAGAGGAATGGGAGGATTTTGGAGATGTTTTCTTATCTTTTTGTCCCATATTTAAGCTAAATAATTGTATGAGAGAAGGGGGGACCAGAATTCACAAAATTTGGATTAAAGAGAATTCAAGGGGCATTGAGAGAAGGGAATAAAAGGGTAGAGAATACATATTCACCTATTTTCTCCTACTCTATTGTTTTTGAATCTTTGTATTGTGAGGTTGAAATTGATAGAAATCATAGATTAATAATCTGTTACTTAAAGATAATTAATTCCAGAACTTAAATCAATTAAATCCATAACTTGTGGAGATTTTTGAACTTTATTTTTGTACCCTAACATTCTAAGGAGGAGAAGCAACCCGGAGCCAATTCAAGGCATTTTCCTCGGTCAAATCGATGGTGGATCCGTGCTAAAAGGGTAAGTACATCCTAAACTAGGATTTTGCTTCATTTTTCTGGGTGTTTTAGTTCATTTTCATGCATAAAATCACCTAAAACCTAAAATACACGTTTGCTGTTTTTGGGCAGGATGAACAGTCATACTCCTGTAATTAGAGTCGTACGACTGTACTTGGTCATCACGACTACTTCCTATCCTTTTAATCTCATCTTAGCAATTTTCTGACCAGGATTTATTTACAGTCAGATGACTATAAATACAGTCGTATGACTGTAATCTCAGTCCCACGACTGTAAATTACGGTCAGGAACAGAAAATCACAAAAAATTCAGAAAAATCCAGAAAAATACCAAAAAAAAATCATGGAAAATACATAAAAATCAGAAAATCATCCAAAATAAATTCATTTCATGCATTCACGACCTTAGATTTAATTTTTGAAGTTGTGGAGATTAAAACAATGCAACGACAAAGATCCGAATCTCCCAAAAACCGATCCACATTCACATGCTAAATGAAAATAAACCGTTAAAAGAAAATATTTTCAAAAATGTATTTTCTCATGAAACAAAAATACATGGATGTTTCAAAACCGTTTTCCAGGTCTAGTTGGGCGAACTAGTCTAGTTTACCTGACTACTCCCTAAATGCATGTCCCTAAATCACTAATCTCCCCGTTCTATTTATTTGAATCAAACTTTTTTCATATATTTGTGCTAACCTTTGTTTTGCAGGAATTTAATTTAATTTATTTTTATTTATTTATTCTAATTTTAATGCATTAGATACCCGTGTAAAATAGACGATTGTACCGGATAAATTACACCTATGGTACACAGACTTTATCTAATTTCATAGTATGGTACATAGATTTCATTTTTGCTCAAAAAAATACATGAACTTAGTGGTGACCTGACATTAGAGTACATATAACCTGTAATCAACAGTAAAGTAAAAAAAATTACTGGTAAATTACACCTATGGTACACAGACTTTATCTAATTTCACAGTATGGTACACAGACTTTATTTTTGCTCAAAAAAAATGCATGAACTTAGTGGTGACCTGACATTAGGGTACATATAACCTGTAATCAACGGTAAAGTAAAAAAAAATTGCTGATGAACGGCTCCCCGATTCTCAAAACTGGTGAACGGCTCTCCAATTACTAACTCTCTCTCTCTCTCCAAATTTTGATAATTTTCAATCCAATTCTGAGATTTATATGTCTTTCGCTTCCAAAATGTCCAACAATTTCATCAAAAATCTGCTTTATTATATGTAAAAACGCTTTCTGCTATCTTCTGAAATACATTCTGCTACTCCTCTATTAGGCACCAGCGAAGCTTCATCTTCTTCAGTAATTTTTTTTACTTTACCGTTGATTACAGGTTATATGTACCCTAATGTCAGGTCACCACTAAGTTCATGTATTTTGTTGAGCAAAAATGAAGTCTGTGAACCATGGGTGTAATTTACCTGTAATTTTTTTACTTTACCATTGATTATATGTTATATGTACCCTAATGTCAGGTCGCCACTAAGTTCATGTATTTTGTTAAGCAAAAATGAAGTCTGTGTACCATACTGTGAAATTAGATAGAGTCTGTGTACCATAAGTGTAATTTACCCTGATTGTACCCTGCTCCCTAAATTATAAAAATGTATCCCCTATGATAGTTTTTTATTGTGATTCGATTGGGTTGTAAATAACTAATTCATTTATCACTTTTATCCGCATGTACACCGCATGATTAAATCAATGGAAAATTAACCTTAGAAAAATAAAATGCTATCAATGAACATTGGCTATTTAATTTGATTATGCATGAAATAAGAGACTTGTCCGGACCTAGATCTTTGGAAAGTGTAGTGGCCCTCATCTGGTTTAGCTACCCTCTAATTTCCCGGTTGAACTGAACCAGGTGGCGACTCTTACATTTTCTTTCAAGATTTACGTCTCGATTCTTTTATGAAATAAATAAGGAACTTTCCAAAACTGAAAGTCGAATTTCTATTAAAACCAAAAACCCAAAAAGCGGCTACCTCGCGGCACTCCTTGCTCCTTCTCATTTTCATCATCACGCAAAAAAATATCATCCGCTCACAGGTTATTTGATGTCTTAAGCAGGGGGGCTGTGTCATGGCAATTAAGATTACAGAAATGTGTTGCACTTTCTACAACAGAGGCCGATTAAATAGCAGCAACAGAAGAGGGTAAGGAGAAGTTATGGTTGAAAATATTTCTGCAAGAGCTTGGTTTCAAGCAACAATGCTATGTGGTTCTTTTTTATAATCAAAGTGCAATTCACCTTGCTAGAAACTGTACTTACCACAAGAAAACCAAACATATTGATGTAAGTTATCATTGGACTAGATATGCTCTTGAAGAGGGGCTATTTGAACTTGATAAGGTTCATACCGATGATAATGATTGTGATATGTTGACAAAGGCTTTAGCAAGAGAGAAATTGAAGGTGTGTTACTATATCGTCAGGATGACGGGCTCTTGCTCATAGTCAGAAAGGGGGAGATTTGTTGGGCTTGTTTGACCGCATAAGGAAAGCCCAAGTGGTTTTAACCCATGTGAGAAAATCCTAAGTATTTAAGTGTAAGAAAGAGACAAGTGGGTTAGAGTCAAGACAAACAAAACAAGAGAAATAGGGAGAAGAAAATTTTATTTTTGCTCCATCTGCCCAGCCACACGATTTGACGTTTCTTGGAGTTTCAACCATTGGATCGTCATGAAATTTCAACAATGTCTTCCTGACATTTATATCTTCATTTTGAATGGTCAGATCAGTCATTGGAGTTTCGGAAGGTAGTTCATCCATGGGCAGGTTGTACGTAGAATTTAGTGCATTCTTAATCTTTTGTCTCTTTAATTGGTTTTTATATTTCTTAATGAAGTGTTCCAAAAATATGATGTTGATGTTGTATTCCTCTAGTTCTATCTAGAAAAGACTTGTTGTATTTTTCCCATTATTTGTGATAGTGGAAGTTTAAACGGCCTACGGATCCCATGATTTTTATTCCTTACATATAGGAGGTTTTCCACATAAAAATTTTCATTGTATTGTATGTGTTTGTTTGCTACTCTAAGTTTGGTTGTTACTGCTCTATTTATTAGTTTCTCATAGATTCATTCAAGTTGGAAAATGTTACTTTCTCGAGAATAGAGACATAAAATAAAAGTAAAATTATTCTTCTCTACATAATATTCTTTTTCTCGTCTCTTATACGTTTAAAAACAACACATCCCTCATCGAAATTCCTATTCAAAATTTATTGGTCTTCGTTTTGACTGGATATCATAGAACCGATCTCATACCCTGGAATTTTTGCCCCATTGGTATCTAACATAATCAAAGAAATGGCTTTCCTCGTTGAAGCAATCGAAAGAAATCACAAAATCATTGATAATTAGGTAAGCTCCGTTATTGGTAAATGGATCAGAATCATGATAAACCCAATGGCTATACATAAAAGATAAGCGAAGAACTAAAATCTAAACGTGTGATAAATCGATCGATTTTCCTTTTTCTTGAATGGGTGCGACTTCTTTCGTTCGACGACCTCATTGTAGTTAAAATTAAAATTACTAAAAGAAGAATAAGAAAATCCTAAAGAGGAGTGAAACAAAATATAGAAATTTGATAACAAAATTTCACCAACTCACAAACAGAACCAAGAAAGATCTTCTCCAGAGGGGTAGGCGTCTACTCACGAACTTGGGTACTTCAATTCTTTCATAGGAATCATCTCTATTCTCCTCCTTGCCTACAAACAAAGAGAGATACAGAGAATGCAATTAAGAGAAGGAGAGTGTTCGTGTTGTTTAAATGGTGAGAGAACCAAAAAAGACGTTATCTGAAGGTATTTTTGTCATTCGCTCATTAGCTGACTGACTAGCCCAGGCATGACCCGAACTAACATTGATTATTTGTCTATTTGAGCTTTTCAAACCACTACCGTCACAAAATTTGGAAAATCTGCATGTTTTTTAAGAAACCTTTTACCTACAATTTTCAAACCACTACCGTCACATAACAAAAATTGGAATATATTTTTTCTTACTAAGAATTAAAAAGGATTCGTCTCCTGAACTATCCATTAAATGTTCATATCAAATATCTTTATAATGAACAAACTAATACTTTAATGTAAAGCCTTTTCTGATCTGGTGGTCTGGTGGCTGTCGCAGCACCGGTGAAAGAGAATAATCCGTTTTGCAATATATATAACTAATTAAGTTCACAAATGTTTGCCCCCAACGACGAATTAAATTACAGCATACGAACTTGAATCAGAGAAACAGTAAAAACTTATTTTACTAATCAAAGCAATCAGGCAATTTTGTAATTAATCCCAACGTCAAGATACTCATGAAAAATTCTAAAGAATCATTGTTTGATTAAGGTCCAAGATTTAATTAAATATAATGCCGCCAAATAAAAAAGTAAATCAAAGGAAAGGGGAGGAGAAGAGAGGAGGAACCATCAGAAACCAAAAGTTATCCCCAAAAGCAACAAAAAAAACTGTTGTACGGTCCGCATCATGGTTCGAGTCAAAGACCCCATCATTTGGTTCCTCCCATTTTTCCAAAAATTTATAAAAGAAAAAAAAAAAGAAGCAGAAGAGGAAGAAGAAGATGGCTCAGAAGATAAATGGGTGTGAGAGATTTATCAGCACATAAAATCAGAGTGGTGCATGACTTTCTCAATTAACTCATCACTGCCCCCCTCCCATTAAATCCCTATTTCCGCAGTTTCACATTCGATCGAAAGAAAACCCTAACCCTAAAAAGATGGATCTACCTGCATCGATGATTAAGAATCCATCACCACTTTACAATTGTAGCTGGTTACCTGCTGCGCATACTTATATGCAAACCCTAGCCTACAAGGTCCCTCTGTGTTTACACCTTTAACTCGTGATGTCACTGATATTCCACTCCTGTCCTAGTGTTTTCTGCTGCCCTGGCTGGTTTGGGCCCTTTTTCGATGTTTACAGGCTTTCAACCCAATAAGAGGCCTCTTTTGACTATAAGATAGCCTACACAATTAAACAGGGTATAAAACTATTGACAATTAAATGCTAAGAATATTCAAAAAGAATTTACAACAAATAAAACCCGGAATCTGGACTAGTTTTTGTAGGATAAAAGTAGTGCAACTTCATAATAACAATACATAGAACACTTTATTTGTAAGATCTCACACATAGTTGAAACTTCAAATTTATGAGAATCTAAATTTATAGTTAGAAGTATAATGCCCATGGAAGACCTGTTAATAAACTTTAATGTATAAAATAATATCAAAATGAAAGCATCAATAAACCTTAATGTATAAATTCACCTAAAATCAACAAGTGATTAACTAGCTAGAACCAAATGGATGAAAATAATACAATAAAGAATTTCATTTTTTATTATATGTCCCCAATGCAGACGATGTTGGTCTAGAAACAGAACCCCAAAGATGAGAACAAACTTCAAGATGAAAAGGAAAAGAAGATGACCAGAAACATAACCATGCATATCCTAGAATAACCTTTAGTGGTCGAGCTCACCAATTTCTTCTTCACATTTAATTTCATAACCCATGCTCTTAATATTAATTTACAGAAAAAGATCTTACTTGAATTATAATACTGATCTCATTTCATTTAAGTACAGGCCAACATGTCACCAAAGTAGAGAACAAGACCCATAGTCAACAAAAGTGCTTCACCTAGAGAGACATAGGATAAATGGAACGAGTGAGAGAAGAAATGGAAAGACCTTAGTTGTGCAATAGACAAGCCATAGAAAAATTATACATATGCAAAGAGAGAATCAGACTCATGACAACAATTAAAATCTTAATTATAACTGTTTTTCAACTTGATGCAAACATAGATATTCGAATCAGCAAGAAATCTATCTGAGATGGTCACAAAAGAAATTGTATAAGACAAATCCCATAAAAGACACGCCAATTGCAGAATTTTAAACTTACCAATACTAGAGATAAATAGTTCACTGAATATAGAACAATGCAACTAAAACAGAACTTGGCACCCCAATAACCTTTGAAGTAGGTCTTTTTTGAACCTTGAGAGAACTTCTTAACAATAAAAAAAAAAGTCATTACTACCCATGCTAGTTACGTGATAAGTACCGTTTAGATCACTAACATATAATTAAGAAACTGATACAAGTGAGTTTCACTACCTTTGGATGACATTCCCTTTGACACTTAGGGGATGGCAACGGGTAGGTCACCTGCAGGTAATGAAACTACATGTCCCATTCCCATTTACAAATTTAATTACCCATCTCGTACCGTCCCATTACCCAGCGGTATTGAATAAGGTGATCCTATTCCCATCCCATCACGGGGAGCGGCTACCCATGAATTACCCGAACCCGTGAAATGATCATTTAAAAAAATAAATAATAAGAAACATAAATAAACAATAACAAAATTAAAAAAGCCATCCGTTTTAAAACTCACAATACAAAAATTAATAACAACCAGGTTCAACAGGCTAAAACTAATAGGAATCAAAACCAATTACCAAAAAAACAGCCACAATGGATTCGGTTGATCCGAACAACAAAACATTGCTGCCTTACAATTCCCCCCTTTGCTAATGGGTCTGCAATACCTATTGGAAGGAAACACAACATCTGGTTATCAATGAAATTAAAGAAAATTGAACACCAGTACACCACATAATACTTACCTTAAAATTCAAGTTCAAAGTCATAAATAAACCAAACAGCAAGCATCCTCTTCAGTCATCAATAATACAGACTTTAATCAAAACCACATATACATGCATCTGCATTTTAGAGAGAACTTTAAGGACTTAACTACAGAGGCCAATGTTTTTTTACAGATTTGTAGAGAAGGTAATTAAAAAAAAAAGTTCATTATCACAGAGATCGAAATCGGTTAAGAAACCAAAAAAAAAAAAAGGAGAGAACCAACATTTACCATTTTATCTTGCACAGACAGAGAACCAAAGAGAAAACGAAATAATACCTAATCGGATTCTCTCCCCATTTCCTCTGAAAAATCAAGAAATCAACTTCTCTTCTGCTTCACGAGCTTCTCAAAAACTGTAAAAATGATAGATGTTAGAGAGAACGAAAATACAAACAGTTTAGGGCGAAAACGAAAAGAAATAGACAAAAAGGAAGCAGAGAGGGAGAAATACAACTGGTCGGCCGTGAAGGAGAGCATCGACCTCAAATCGACGCCGATCGTTAAGTATAAGTGATCGGAGTTGTGTGATTTAAGCGAGAATAACATAGAACTCAAGAATAGCGGTAACGGCGGCGATGAGACAGCAAAGACAGAAGAGAGCTCCGGCCACCAGAAACTGACAGAGACGAACAAAGAGCAGAGAAACGACGATGAGGCAGAGAGAGGGAGGTCAGATCGCCGGACTTGGGTTTGAGGAGACTATAGTCTAGAGAGAAGGCGAAGGGAGGCGGCTGGTTTTGGGGAGAGATGAAGTGAGGTTTAAGGTTTACTTTGGAGAGGGAATTGGATGGTAAATGAAGGAAGGGATGATAAACACCTCACTTGCGAAGAAGGATTATAACTTAGCATGGGATACGATTTAGCGGTAAGATGAATCACCGCATTTTCCCTTGTCTTTCTCAATTTTCAATCCCACCGATTTGGTGGGATTGGGATGGTCATATTTTCTATGGACTATTTTAACCTCTTAAATTTTTATATCTGCCAATTGTATTCCTAATGCTGATTCTATAGTTTTTTCTCTTGTCTGAACATAAATCCTTATTTCTTGCTTTATACTGCAATGGTTACTGGCAATGTGATTATAACCATACCGAAATCAAATCAGTAAAACTAGCGGTACGTAGTACAACCAGTTCAACTGGTGGTTATACCTAATTATTGATTTTTTTGGAAAAAAATATTATTTAAATAATAAATAAGCTTATAAATCTATAAAACATAATTTTCAAATGTTTAATATTCAAAACAACTTCATGAAATATCCTAAAACTTTATCAAATACAAGTCTTAAATAATAAAAATAAACTAGTAACTTAAAATATTATTGAAAGTCTTAAACATTGCTATTGTGCTTGTCATTCATCTCTGATTTCACTGTAATCCCGCTCCTTATCACCTAAATAATAAAGATAAAATAAATTAAACTTCAGCCTTTAATTTAATATGCAAGAAGAACTAAACTCATAAATCAAAATAAATTACTAAAAGAGAAAAAAGTTAAAGAACAAACCAGCTGGAGTATTATTTGGTTCTTCAAGATTCAAAGTCTCAATCAAATCAAAATCAAGTTTAGCTTCCTTATCAACGACCCAAAAGTCAGTTTCATCAATTGTTTCATAATCAATTGGATCAAAAGGTCTCTTAGACAATGACAACCTAATAAATAAGAGTCATAATAACAACATTACTTTGATGCAAAAAATACAATGCAAATATAATCAATTATAGAAGTTACAATAATATACCTATTCTTCAATCGCAAATTGTAGTGGATATAAACCAAGTCATTCAATCTCTCATGTTCTAACCTATTTCTCTTCTTTGAATGAATGCGTTCAAACACGTTCCAATTATGTTCGCATCTAGAAGAAGAGACAGTTTGGCTAAGAACTTTAATAGCCACCTTTCGTAAATTTAGAGCATCATAACCAAATACTCTTCACCATTCATCTTTTATTGAATATGAAAAGTGAAAACAATATAGCTCAAATTAGAAGTAAAAAATATTACATGCTAACATATACATTAGCTGAAAATTCAAAACATAAAATAAAGTATGAGATTGATTAGTACCCCGACGAGTGGTTTTGCTGCAAGCAAGTGCCTTAGGACAAGCAAAACACTTTTCATGTTCTCTAAAGATTCTCAACTCCTCTAACATCAAATTGCTTTATTTGTCCTAAACCTCCTCGGCCTTCTCAACCTTGTCCAGCAAGTTCAATATACCGTGCATTATCTCGCTTTCATTACAGACTGAAGTTGGATCATATTGAAATGCAGGATTCAAGAAATAAGCTGTTGTATGAAGATCTTTTCGCAACATGCGATCCCATCTCCAATCTATAATATCGGTGTAGGGTTCATACAATTCTGGTCTATTTTGAAATATTTTCATAATCCCTGTTCGTGCCCTATGCATGCCCTCATAGATATAACCCAAAGATGGCCTTTCATCAGTATCACAAAGCCTCAATAACTGCACTATTGGAGTCATAGCTTTCACAAATATTAAACAATTATCCCAAAACTTCAAAGACAACACAGTTTCTCTCACATCTTTAGCTTTCTAGATCTTCACGAATTGCTTAAACTCATTGCTAACAACTAATGCTTCTAAATCATCTTTATGGTCATACAAGCTTTGTAAAGCAATAAATGACGTTGCAAAACAAGTTGCACCCATGCGAATAATTTCTCTCCAACTAGGTCTTTTTCTAAGCCAATTCAAAGTTAACTTGTGATTGTAAACAAAAACGGTAATTTGAGATGCAAGAATAACAACATCCTTCACATGTGGCATTTCTCCAACATCTTTTAAGATTAGATTAATGCAATGAGTTGCACAAGGTGACCAATAAATAGACTCATATTTATCCATAAGCAAGGAACCTGCAGCCTTATAATTAGCCCCATTATCAGTCACCATATGTACCACATTTTCAGGACCATCCATTTCCACAATTTCACTAAAAAGGTTACACAAATTTTCAGCATTTGTGTAAATATCAGAAGCATCAATAGATTTGATTAAAGTAATCCCTTTTCGATAATAAACTAAGAAGTTGATTAAAGGCCTTTGTCTAGTATCTGTCCACCCATCTCCCATTATAGTGCAACTAGTGTCAGACCAAGTTTGCCTAATGGACTGAACAATTAACCCTACATGCCTCTTAGCATCATTCAATAAACCTACACGTAAAGCATGAAATGAAGGACGCTTATATCCATGACCCATGCTAGCAATTTTATAAATAGCAAGTTGCAAATAAGGTGAATTAACATCATTGAATAGAAGGCAGGCATCATAAAACCACAAAGCAATTGATAAGTTAGTATCTTTCCATTTTTCAGCACTTTGCATACATGCCTTAATAGAAGGTTGAGAAGGATCACTTACGCCTTTTTGAAAATATGAGTCAATTTCAAAAATAGCTTACCGTTTTCTTGCCAAAACAGAATCATTGGATGGAACATTGTTTCTTTCATCTAATGTCAAGTCCTCAATAAACCCTTTCTTTTCCAAGGCTTTTTGTGAAGTAGCATTCAATATACATTTAATTGCATATTAAATCTCCAGAGTAACACTTTTGCATGCACCAACATCGCCTTTAACTCCAGCAAGGTGTCTATTCATCCTAGTTATCTCTCCACCAGCAACTTTCTTTTGACATAAGTTACATAAGTTACCATTTGTATATGATATCTCAGTCACATATTTCCATGCAACATCTAATTTTTGTCTACTCGAACGTTCTAAAGGAGCAGTAGCAACTCCTTGTGATTCAATAGGAGCGGAAGAAGCTTCTTGTGATCCAGTAGGAGTGGTAGAAGCAGCTGATTATGATCCAGTAGAAGCTAAAGATGGTGCAAATGGTTCAGCTGGTCCTGACATTGTTCCTATGAAACATCGAAAGCCAAAAATAAATTAATTTGTTATGAGCTTTCTACAAGAGCAAGCCAACCTTTAATCGAATTATACATGCTTTAATAAAAAATAAAGATTCTAGTGAAACAATGCACCTGCTATACTATGAATATAGCAACTCGATTTTCAACAAACTTATAAATTTCAATATCTTTATTTATACTGATTCATTTTTATAACTTATACTGAGAAAAAAAATTCAGACATTGAAAAAAAATTAAGATAATTTAACAGTACTGCATGTTGATTTGATTGATTCTTAAAATTCTATGAAAATTAGTTCAACTTTTGATCTAACTGAATCAACTGATGCTGATTGCTATGTTGGAAGTATTATCCTGCATTAAAGTATCATCTGCATCTTTTCTGTAATGTCCATTTCTTATCAAAGAGGAATCCTAGCATTGAAATTCAGGTATAATCTACAAATTTATTTGTGTTCAATAGAGAATCTCAAGATGGAAACCACTAAATAATTTGTTTTAAGAGCTTCCACATTAAAGAAATTTAGTAATCTTCTACATCCCAATTTGTAATCCTATCTCACAGAGGTTAGATTACACCGTAATCTATATACTTCAAATCATATTTAAGAAAAATACAAATAGGTAGATTACACCGTAATCTATATACTTCAAATCATATTTAAGAAAAATACAAATAGGTTCCAGTTCAGGTAATATGTTCCTCAACTAATTAGTCACCCATTTGATTTGTAAGAGGCAATTTCAGTAATGAAAGCACCAACTATCATTACCACAAAAAAACAGCTAAATCATTTACAAGGCAGGATATTCAGAGATTAAAATACAAAAAGAATACCAACTACCATTACCACAAAAAAATAGCTAAATCATTTACAACGCAGGATATTCAGAGATTAAAATACAAAAAGAAAGTTCAAAAACCAGAAACAGTAAATGAAATGAAACAGAATAAAACAGTTAATTTGATTAATGATAGGTTTATGAAATAATGATCAAAAGGAGAAGGTACAAACGAGTTTGCAATGTTAGAAGGCATTGACCAAAAAAGGTCATTTTATCAGATCCAAGATTTTACTTCACTGATTCAACCAATTCAAATCACAAATTGCAAATTGCAACCACAACAAAAGGAATCAATGTTCCGAAACCCGAAAGATAAAGAAAAGAAAATATAAAAAACAAGAGTTTCTGTCCCAAAAAAAACCTGATCGGAAATAAATCGGCCTCTCTGATCGGCGATGGCGCTAGATTTTCATAGAAGTAATAGTCGTAGGAGATTTTCACGGTAGGAGATTGAAGTGAGGGTGAAGAGGACGAATGAGATGAAGTTAGCGAATGAAGATTTGGGGATTTCTCTTTGGCTCAAATAAAACACAGAGTATATGGAGAAGAAAATCGGTTTTGATCGGTTCGCCGGTTCACTGGTTTTTTACGGTTCGAACCGGTCATCTCCAGTTTTCTATTAAACCGATGATTTTAATTAAATCGATCAGACCTATGGCCGGTTCGCGGTAAAACCGATCGAACCGACTGGTCCGGTTTTCATAACATTGGTTACTAGTGATGCACATGCAGGTAAATTCTCCTTTTTACTGATTTTTTATTATTAGCAAGATTTTTGTACTGATTACTAGAATTTCATTTATAGGACTTGATTTGTTGGCACCCGTTCTCTCTATTTTGTGATCCTTTCCTCCCGGTACAGTAGATTTAATTGTTAATGTTGTTTTATAATGCAGGAGAGCACTAATTTGACAAAAATTGGAAATGTGTTCTTTAATATCTATTTAAAATTAAAACTTAAAAGGTTATATAAGTAATTTACACTTTAACCATACTTTATAAAACCTTTCAACCAAACAAGATAAAGGATTCTCATGATTACCTATCTTTAAAAACACCATCTCTTACTCTCAAACAAGATACTATTTAAATTTTTCAATTCCCTTCAAATTCTAAACCTCACCTCACATTTTTTTCCTTTATGATTCTTCCATTACTTTCTCCCAAGCAGACCCTTAACGAATATGATGGTAATAGATATAAGGGTTAAAGAATCCAGATCGGATTAGAATTTTGATCGTTTAAGTATTAAAATAAATTATCAATAATAAATAAAAACTCATTTTTTAGAACTTCTGTTTGAATAAAATTAGGATTATAATGGAAATTTGAAAATATAAGTTTGTCAAAATTTATAAATTTCATTAAGAGAGATTCTTATTATTTTAATGTTTACAATATTCATTTTAAAAATAAAGTTGTATTTTGGGTAAAGATAAAAAAAGAAATTTACATCCATTTGAATAATTTACAATATCTAGTACCAATTACGTATGGGGCAAGGTGATTTTGGTCTTGTCTACACGTAACTAGTAAACAAACCAATTTGAATCTATGGTTATTGGTGGTGTCCATCGCACCGAAAATCGGTTGGTGTTGACTTTATAAAAATCAAATACCAAAATATGATAAAAATTTCATAAAAAAAAGAAAGATAAAAAAAAAGATGGAAATCTATTTATTAGTTTTAACCGTTGGGTCGGTTCCAACATTAGTATAATTAGGTTAGTACATACATATAATTAGTTTAGAGTTTAGTATTTAGTACATAAAGACTAGAGTTTATGATTTAATTTTATAATTTAATACTCTATAGATTAGAATTATTAGAATGCATACGTTATTATTAGTGTGAAATTTAGAGTTAATATATTTGTTCACTGTTTTTTATTAGCACATATTGTATAATTAATGCAAGATTTAATCTTAAAATATGTCTTATAGCATTAGAACTATAGTATATTGTGTATACCATAGTGCATTTAAGGTTTAGTTATGTTAATTAGTGCCAACAGTGAGGTTTAGTTTTATATATAATATACAAAGTAAGTATTATAATACATACCATGTTTAAGGTTTAGTTACATTAATTAATATATACTACTCCATTCGTCTTAAAATGATAGATCATTTTATCATTTTAGTCTGTCTCAAATTATAAACCATTTTTTCTTTTTGTAAATCAGTTAAGTTTTAACTTTTTTTTAATTAATTTACCGAACCCTAGGTATGGCTAACAGCCGCCAACCAAAACCCCACCATCCCTACCAGAATCAGTTCCGGCCGACCTCCCGCCATTACCGCCGCAATCAGCCCAGCCACCTAAACACCTCTAGCAGTCACAGTCAACGACCCTTAACCAATCACACACCTCACCATTCTCAATCTCGGCATCCATCTCCAGCCATCACCAAATCTACAGATTCAGAAAGCCATGTTGCATACTTCGAAGGATTTCCCCAATGGCTGGCATGTTCCTGACTTAAACAAGGTCTTCCTTTTATATGGTGTTCATGGTTTGATCTCAATTGCAAACAAGAGGAATGTTCGCAACCTTCGCTTCAGTTTTATTAGGGTGCATCAAGACCATAGCCTTCTTTCTGTAATTGCTGCCATCAACAAAATTTCAATTGGATCATATCCACTTAGGGCTTTTGTGGCTCGTTTTCCTTCCAAACCTGTTTATCAGAAACCTACAGTCAAGCGCCAATCAGTCCCTGTGAAACCAGCAGCTCCGAAATCACAGTTCTTTCCCTCCAACCGTGACTCCAGGTCTTATGCTACCGTTGTTTCTACCAAAAGGACTGATATCAATTGTTTTCAGTTTTCGGCACCTGTTCAACATCACCAGTCGTCGCATTAGGCTTGTGTTCTAATTCTGAAGGATGTGACTTTCATTCCATTCTTAAAAAGGTCTCTGATTGATCGTAACTTCTCTTTTCAAGCTTTGGTTCCTATTGGTGGAGATAGAGTTGTCATTAATTTCTATTCCGCTGATGCCCTTGAGGCATTTCTAAGTAATGATCGGATGTCTCTTGATGATATTCTTAAGGATTGTCTGCCGTTTGACAAATGCCCCCATCGTTATAACGTTTGGTTTGGCTTAATTTCTCTAGTCTTCCACCTATATTCATGTCAGAAAATTTGATCAAATTCATGGGTTCTCAGTTTGGAATAGTAGTCTGTAGTTACAAAGACTTTGTACCTGAATCCCTTGCTGCCAGATGCTTAATTTCAACGAAAGCAACTGCTTTGAATGGCTGTTTCTTTATCGAATTCAACTCTGATCGTTTCCTAATTAATTACCGGGAGATTCCCTCAGCTGATACGTCGTGCTTCTTTGTGGAAGACGTTTTGCAGGAGGTCTCTGAATCGAAATCTTCAGGTTCAGCTGATGATGGTTCAGAAAATGGTTCTCAAGCGGCCCAAAACGTTGTGCAAATGAATTTTGATTCAAATGAACCTAATGGTAATAATGAAGATTGCGTGTCTGATGATTCTTTTGTTCCGGATAGTCATTTACAATCTATAGTTGCAAAGAAGAATAAATGAAGACATATATTAGATAAATGCATTCTTGGTTCAGAGACATCTTTACCGGACTCCATTTCTTCAGGACCTGATATTGCAAACAGAAATGCTATTCTTTAAATAGCTTACTCTCAATCTGGTACCATCGATGAGGCAGAAGAATCATGGAAACTTAGCAAAGCTATTGGCCTATTTCACGAGAAAGATAGGAAGTAGATTTTGGATCGACTGCATGGGGTATCCAGAGCTGTTTAACTGCTCTCTACTTTCACTTTCCAGGTTCTATTTTTATTCTTTAATGTCGGTAAATATATTGTGTTGGAATTGCCGGGGAGGAGTGAATAATCCCGCAAAGCAACACTTTGCTCGCTCCTTAGTTAACCGTTTTGCTGTCAGCTTGTTGGGTCTTATTGAATCTAAAAAAGCAAATATGGATGCTATTGTTCTGAGGAATTATTGGGGTCATAATGACTTTTGTTTTCATTGTGTCCCGTCTAATGGGGCATCAGGGGGTATTATTATTTCATGGAATCCTTGTTTACTTGGTTGTTCAGTTTATGCATCGGATTCTCGTTGGTTAATTGTTAAATGTACCTTGCAAGAGCTCAATTTTTTTGTTCTCTTTTTGTATGCCCCAACCGATGGCATTGAAAGAGCTATGCTGTGGTCTTCTTTGCTTAGCTTGATTTCTAGTCTGGATAACCTTATTATTTGAGGAGACTTTAATGAGATTTTAATGAATGGGAGAGACCTCATGGTACGATTTCCAGATCTGTCCAGGATTTTCGGGATTTTGTAAATCATGCCGAACTTCATGATATCCCTCTGTCTGGATGTCAATACACCTGGCGTAACTCTATGTCATATTCTCGGATTGACAGATTCTTGGTTTCTAACAATTTGGCTAGTGTATGGCCCTTTCAGGTTGTCATTTCGGTGGAAACTACCCTTTCGGATCATTTTCCAATTGTTTTCAGGTCTTGCAAATCTGACAATTTAGGCCCAAAACCTTTTCGGGCCCTCAATTGCTGGTGGGATGATAAGAGATTTTTTCCTTTTTTGGTTAGTAGTTGGGCGGACATTTGTGCTTCTGCTAATTCCTGAAAGTTATATTCGAAGCTCAGATTGTTAAGGAAAAAATTACAGAACTAGAACAGTAATATCTTTTGTGAAGTGGATAAAGATATTTCCAAGCTAGAGAGATCCATTCTCGATCTAACCAATGATGAAATAGCCCGCCTTTTGTCCCATGATCAGCTGGAAGTTTTGGCTTCTCATACGACCTTGTTGTTCACTAAAAGAAGACATTTGGAATCCATCAGACATCAGCAATCCCGTACAACTTGGACGCTTCTTGGTGACAATTATACGTCTTATTTCCACAGAATTGCTTCTGCTAGATTCCGGAATAATAGATATGTCAAAGTGGAAGTTGAGGGTGGTTTTATTTCGGATTCTATGCAAGTGCAAGCTCTCATTTTTAATTTCCTCAAAGCTCTTTTCAAGGCAAACTCGTCTATTCCTTTCTCCCTGGATTGTCTGAATCTAGCTACTGTTCCTGATGAGCTGAATAACTTTTTAACTGCCCCTTTTTTAGAGAAAAAGGTTTTTGATGCAATTTCTTCCTGTGGGGAAAATAAAGCTCCTGGACCGAATGGTTTTAACATCTTTTTTTACAAACGAGCTTGGCACTCTCTGAAAGGTGAGATCTTGAAGGTTTTTAGGAATTTCTATTATTCTGGTTTTCTCCCAGCTTCTCTGAAAACTTCTTTCACGGTTCTGATTCCGAAGATTACGGGAAATTGTGCTCTTAGCAACTTCAAACCTATTTCTCTCATCAATGGGATTTATAAAATCTTATCGAAGCTCCTTTCTTTGCGGCTTAGATCTGTCCTCCCTATGTTGATTTCTAACTGTCAGTTTGCCTTTGTGAAAGATAGAAATATCCATAAAGGTTCTTTTGTGGCTTCGGAAGTTGTATATCAAATTTATCGCCAACAGCGGTCTTGTTTAATTTTGAAATTAGACTTCCATAAAGCTTTTGACAGTATTTCATGGAATTACATAGATGCGGTTTTAGGATTGATGGGTTTTTCTGATACTTGGAAATTATGGATGAAGGGCTGTCGTTCGAACTCATCCACTTCCATTTTGGTAAACAGCAGCCCAACCAAGCCTATTTATTTGCAGAAGGGTGTGAAACAGGGTGACCCGCTTTCCCCTTTTCTTTTTGTTTTGGCTGTTGAAATCTTAAAGAAAATTATTGATAAAGCTATTTCGGATAATCTAATCTAAGGTTTTCGTTTAAGTGTTAATCAACCAGATATTTCCATCTTACAATTCGCAGATGACACTATCTGTTTCCTTCAGGCTGATGAAACGGAACTCAAAAATTTTGTGAGAATTCTCCATTGTTTTTAGATTATTTCTGGTCTTAAAATCAATTTTTCTAAGAGCTCACTTATAGGTATAGGTATTTCAGATTCCTTTTCTTCGAGATGTGCTGATTAGCTTGGTTGTAAAACTGAATCTCTTCCGTTTCAATATCTGGGATTGCCATTGTCCTACAGAAATCTCCGAATTAATGATTGGTCCTCTCTAATTTCAAAAGTAGAATCTCGTCTCGCTCTTTGGCAAGGTTCTTGTTTATCTTATGCTGGTCGGTTGGTCTTGATTAAATCAGTTATCAGTAGTATGCCAATTTACCGGCTCTCTCTTTTTCTGATCCCGGCGGCTGTTTCCAAAAAAATTAAGCATTATATGCGTAATTTCCTTTGGAAGGGTGAAGCTTCAAAAAATGGATTATGTAAAATTAGTTAGACGCAGATTTGTATGCCTTTTCATTCTGGCGGTCTTAATTTGGCTTCTATCTCTCTCAAGAATTCGAGTTTGCTTTTCAAATGGATCTGGAAAATCCGAATGTGTGCGGATGATTCTTTGTGGCATCAGATCTGTGTTGATCCTATGGGTATTTCGAATTGGTGGTCTTTGCACTCTTTAAATCAATCTAGACTTTCACCAATATGGAGAGGAATCATTAACGCTTGCATTAAAGATGTGAATTTGTGGAATTTCTTTGTTTCTAATGTCTCTATGCAGGTTGGAAATGGACTTAACTCTAATTTCTGGAGGGATTCGTGGTGCAGTCAGTGATCTTTTAAAGATTGTTTTTCGGATTTATTTGATTTGGTGACAGATAAAGACTGCAATGTTTCCACAGCGATGGTACAGATCAGACTGCAATTGGCCGGCCTTTTTGGACCAGGCGTCTTAGGCCAAGAATGCAGGCCCTTCTGTCCAATCTTGTGTAGTCCCTACCGGCGTCGTTGAACAATTTTGCAGCTGATAAATGTCTTTGGTGGCTAGACTCTTCCAACCAGTTTTCTGTTGCATCTTTTATCCGTGGTTTTCTTTCTTTGTCAGCCTATTCTGAGCCCCAAATGCTGTTCAAAATCATGTGGAAATTACCAGCTATTCCTAAGGTTTGTTTCTTCTTTTGGGTTCTTATTCATGGTCGCCTCCCTTGCCGGTAATTGCTGTCCATGATGCATATAATTAGCTCTGATCAGGTTTCTTGTCCCTGGTGTGATGATTTAGAACATCAAGACCATGTTCTTTTGCATTGTAATTCTAGCTATACAGTGTGGAATTCTTTTTTCAGATTTGTTGGTGTTTCAATGGCTGTTCCTAAGACTATTTGTGACTTTTTTAATCAATGGAGGGGTTTGTTCTCCAACAATCACATTCGCGATCTCGCCTGTTCTATGTGGCTCTACTTGTGTTGGGAACTTTGGAAACGATACAACAAAAGAATTTTCTAGCCGGAATCTACTCCGAAGGACATTTTATTCCATAGTCTTCATCAAGCTTTTTTCTCCTTTAAATGTAATCATAGTTCCTCGGTTTTTCAGTTTTCTGTTTTTTTAGCGAATCCTTCAAATTTCTTATTTCAGACCTATTTGTAATTTCCTCGTTTGTATTCTTTTGACCTTTTCTCGAGGTCCCCATTATTAATATATTTAGGGGATTGCGGTTTTGGTTCTGCTAGGGGTGCCAACCTAGTTGGGATGTCTAGCATTTTCTAGCCCGTTTTTCCTTGTACTTCTTCAAAAAAAGTTTTAACTTTTTTATTATGCCTTTAATTAATGATATATACACACAACTTACGAGTTAGCTTGGAATTGTAAATTTATTTATCCCATACTGAACATCCTAATACAAATCTATTTTTAGTATACATGTGAAGCCATTAGATTTAAGTGCTCTACCTAAAGAAGATGGATGCATTTCTGCAGCTCAAGAATACCAACTTGTTATTTCTCAAATGTTGGAAATTTTTCTACCGAAATATTACTTGGTAAGGCCATTAAACGATTCAAATACTCCACTTCATGAACATATTTCTTCAAATTGAAAATTTCAGTGCATCTATTCTAAACGATAACTATTTATTTGCCTAAATTCTAAGAATCTTAGTAGTTTTATTATGTTCTGCTGTTTTATTTTTATTTTTCATTTTCCTTTTTTGACTAATTGTTCTACAATTTATCATTATGTTGATGCAAGAAAGTTTAATTGGAAGTACCAGTGAAGTTGTTTTAATTTATGGAGTAAATGCTTTTTATGTTTTATCTAATTCTTTTGTTAAAATTGTGTTGTTAAATTGGTAATTAATAGTAGTTAAGTTTTGATTAAAGAAAAAAAAATAAAGGAAATATGAGTGTACACTTTTACTGTGAAGGATTTCAATAGATTTTGATTCATAAATCACAATTAGGACCATCAATAGTATTATAATCTATAAATTCAATATGAAAACAAAAGTAAAATATAAACTAAACTACACATTAAATACTAATCAGATTAAGAACTCTAGCTCCAATTCTCGTGGAGGTCTATCCTTGCATTGTCGAGAACTTGAATATTACATTCAATACAACTTGGTAGCTACCCATCTCTTATCAATTTTTCCTTGTTTATATATGGAATTTTATAGTCATTCCCACCCACAAATTTTCATTACCTCAAGCATGCATAGTTGCAATATCAAAAATACCTTATTTAAATCTGCAGGAGGAAACATGTAAAAAGCTTTTTCCATTGCTAAAATCGATTCATCAATTGTAGTTGGACTTCTTGGTGTTGAAGTGAATCAATAGCTGTAAAGAAATCAAGATCCAAAATGTTCGTGTCGAGGCTATTTGGTGGTTGACAATACAAATGTATGTTAGGACCCTGTTTTCTTACAGCATCACCAAATTTCATATCATTAACATCTATATGTGGCTTTGTATTATCCTGTTGAATGGAGTTTGTATTATAAGTGGCACATGATCATTTTTCTTTTATGGAAGGCAACATTTTTTCAATTAAACATCCCAGAATGACATCTTTTGTAACTGATAATATTTGCTTTGCCTCTAAAGTTTCCATAACACAATTTTCACTATTTTGTTTAGCTACCTTCTTAAATACAAATGACCATATTCCAATTTTCCATCAAATTCTTTGTCCAAAGTAGCATCGAATCGTGGACAAGCAACAACGGTCAAAAACATGATTTTAGTTATAAATCTTTTACTTTGACATATACAAAGTGGTGCTTTTTCTTCCGTATGGAGATAATACTTTATTGATGTCTTTTACATATAAAACCATTTCTCATCAATATGAATTTGATTTTATATATTGACAAATAAAGGTGTCGAAGAAAGTGTTTTTCTATCAACCATTGACACACAAAATTCTAACCTTGATTTCTTATTATCACTTGTCAAAGTTGGTTTCACAGCGTTTGTATGAGGCCGAATTGATCCTTCCTTGATTCTTCTATGAACTATTGATTTAGACACATGTAAAGCATTTGATAATGATCTTATATTTGTCCGATGACGTAAATGGATGTTCTTCATATGTTCTACATCAATTGCAACTTTCTTACGTCCAACCTTTATGGTTAGCTTTGAAGTAAAATCTGGTAAAATTCCATTTGCAATAGTATAAGAATTAGCTTCACGCCAAATATAATAAATTGATGTGTTTGATATAAACTATTGGAAATTCTCAAAAGCACTCCATTAAATAGCCTTCCATCCTAACTTTCCTTTACTATGATTGCAAAAATAATTTGTTTTTCTTCACAAGTGATGTTTTCTTTTTAAATTCGCCATGTGTATTTGTTGACATATCCATGACACTTAACATTGGTTGCATCCAAATGTGGTAAAGTATCATTGAGAGATGAAAAATTTGATGAAAATATATTGTCGGTCTTGTCAAAAATTGCTGGAACTTGATTTAAATCAAACAAAGTGACATTGGGTGAAGGATTAGGTGATGAGGCATTTTGGGTTGAATTATTTGGCCGGGGACTAGTAGAATATTGAGATCCATAAGTAAAACTTTAGATGAAGATGAATTAGCCATTCGTGTTTTGAGATAATATTATAAGCTTCTATTTATATTAATCAAACGGTGGGTGATTGAAAACAAAATTAAATTTTTTAAAAAATTTTAAGAGCCAAAATTGATCATTTTTTATTTAATGGAGTATGCAAATTCAGGTTGGTAGAAAAGTGAAATTGAAAAATGATAACTCATTTTCACATAGGCATTTTTAATATTGTTTTAGTATGTTTTCCCTTTCTTTATGCATTTTTAGTTTAGGTTTTAGTATTTATTTGGTCAATTATTATCTTTTATCTATTTGCTCTTATTTAGTTGTATTTTTCTCTTTTAGGTGTTAAATAGGAGATTTTTGGCTAAATGGGAATTTTTAATTGAGGAAGGATTATTGGAATCAGAACTTCAGCTAGATTTTCGAGATAGTTGGAGGCTATTTTAGCTTTAGAGTTATTCTACAAAGTTGTGCACCGTTCATTAGCTTTCTAGCACATCTTGAATCGCACCAACTGGAGTTGTATCGAAAAAGTTAGCTTGGGTTTTCTGTAGCTGGTCCTGGTCCTGCGGGTCAAACCTGTTGTTTTAACTTTTTGTCCTATAATTTGTGTCTTCCAAATCTATTTAGGAGACTTGCGATGGAGATATTTTGGGGAGTTCCTGTTTAATTGGGATTTGATGAGTTAGGAGTTTTAATTGGGAAATGTTAGAGTTTCTAGAGAGTTTTGGAGTTTCTAGGTTAGTTATCTTCTTTTTGGTTTAGGATAGCGTTTTCTCCTTTTTAAAGAGCTTTTGATTTCTAGTTTGAAATCCCATAACTTAGTTTTAATTCTGCGTTTTTGGAGAGGAATTCCAGCGGTGAAGTGGAAGCGACAAGACGAAGGAATTCGACGAAGGCGTTTACACCAACCTTAGAGTTTTTCTTCTCTTCTCTATTTTCTTATTTCTTATTTCTTATTTGTATGTTTTAGATACTATGAGTAGCTAAACTCTCTTTTATCTAGGAAATTAATGTAGTATAACTTTATTGGTTATGAAATTATTATAGTTTTCTTACTTTATTTGTGCAAATTTTATTATCTTGCATAATGCTTGCTTTTGCTTGATTCTCAATTGCATGTTAATAGATTGAAACAGTATAGAGTACCAGGAGGGAATGCTATTGAACTCAGACTTAAGATAATAGAATCATAAGTTTAGATTTGAATGGGAGTAATATAATTTAAACTTGTGTGGAGTTTTTTGGATGGTTTGTGCTTAGTGAGTTAATTATATGTTATTAATCACTATTGAGAGATAGGGTTAATGACATATTTTTAGCATTGACAATATATCTTGGGAGAGATTATTATTGACATAAAAATCATTCTCCATGGCATGAGTAATTAAATGTACAATATATTGATTAGGCTAAGAGTTGTATGAAATCAATATCCTGGATGTTTTCTCTTATTGAATTTTCTCTACTTATTTTTATTGCTTTTATTGTCTTTCAATTTAATTCTTAGCTTAATATAACTCAAATCGTTATTCATTATTTGCTTAGTTAATAGTTTTAGTGAATTAGTTGGTGATTAGTAAGCAATCTCCGTGGGAACGATCTTTACTTACTCTTTATTATTTGGTACAATTTTGTGCACTTACAAATTCTTACATCAAAAAACTTTTAAAAAGGAAAGAATTAGAGCCATATGGTTGAGTTTTCAGACCAATATAATTACAAAGTGAATTTTAAACCATAAATAATTTAATAAAAAATTTGATCATCAAGTTGTATACTAGTATTTCTAAATGAAATCATATTCAAACCGACCGTACAACAAATGCACAGATCACGTAAACAATGTAAATAAACGGACTTACAATTTATGTGCAGCAAAAAACTTTTTTACGGATTGATTCTGATCAACATGGAAAATCGAATCGTTCTGGTTGCCTTTCCTACGAATGTACGAATACACTAAGTATGGACTTTATCCGTGAATTCTTCCGATGATCGAAAAGTATGTTTTCGTTTCATGTTTTGTCTCTGGGAACGTTTTCAGTTTTTACACGTAAATGAAACAAAGAAACAACTTCTATATTTTTAAAAGAAATCCCAACTTTCATATATTTATAAGGTTAGTCTAAATTACACATTTGGTCCCTGCAAATGACACATTTGGTCCTTGTAATTTATCACAGTTACAGTTTAGTCCCTGCCATTCCAAAATGTCATGGGCGGACCTAAAACCAACATCTCCCACTCGCACATGACAAGACACACTTTCATTGTAATTGACCACACATACTTTTTTCAATTTTTATTCGACGAATTCACGCGACCAATCAATGTAATGGTTAGACCTTTGAAGCTCTCCTTCATCGTTCCACCTTTAGCTTAACGCGACTTCTCCCTAATCCAGTTTTGATCTCACGAAAACTTTCATACACACTACATACCTTTTCCAAGAAAAAGTATTGAGCTCGAGTTTTATATGATTAACAAGTGACATGTTACTGAAAATGTACTTCCTCTCTATAAATAACCTTCCACCATATATCCAATGTTTATCTGAAAGGTCCCTATATGGCCCGTTCATTACTAACATAGCCTAGTTTGTGGTTCTAATCAAGATACTCATTAGACATACCCTTCTTGTTATTTACAAGAGTCCTTAAGGGTGAATTGAAACTTATAGTTTCAGTTGGGTCTCACATTAGGAAAGTTGAGATTAATTTTCTTCTTTCCATCTCTTGGTCGGCTTTTACACATATTATGAAAATATGCCATAGTGTTTATTTACTTAGGACTTATGTTTTATCAACAATATGCGAAAGCATTCAGTAACTTATGCATTATTACCTTTAGTCCACATTTAAGCCTTTCACAGGATAGCTTTCGGTATAAACAAAATTATGATATTACACATATCACACATGGAGTTTCTCACAACTCCATCTATACTTTTACCTATGAACACACCGCTTATAGTAAAAGATTCATCTATGTGAGTAGATGCATTTCGTCAACATATTGAACTATACTCAATAGCTCAATGTGTATCGCTTTAAATAGTGAATGAATTTGAACACAACAAAATAACTCATATTCTATTCCAATAGAATTTTCCAAAGTTATTACAATAGTTCGAAAACAACTACATGTTCCTATAATCTATGAAGACCAAATTCTAAAATGTGTTTACTAAAAACATTTAGAGCTATTGGCTTCATTAACGAATCTGTAATCATTTCTCTAGTTGGAACTTGCACTAAACTTATTTCACCTTGTGCTACTTCGTCTTTAACAAAATAATATTTTATATCGATATGCTTGCTTTTTCTATAATAACAAGGATTCTTGGAATAAGCTATCGATGCATACTGTTAGAATAGATAGTAGTACATTTCCCTTTAGGCAATAGATCCAAAAGATCTATGAAGCGTTTCAACCAAACTGCTTCTTATACTGCAGCTGCTGCAGCTATATATTCCGACTCCATAGTCGATGATTCCACGTAAGTTTGTTTCTTACTACACCAGGAAATTGCACCATTTCCTAGAGTGAAAATATACCCAGACGTGGACTTCCTCCCGTCTTTATCAGTTCCATGATTAGCATCTGTATATCCCTTTAATTGCAAATCCTTTCCTTGGTAAAAAAGGGAATAATATGAAGTCCCCTTCAAATATCTCAATAGCCTTTTCACTGCTACCCAATGCTTCAAACCTGGATTTTCCTGATATCGACTTGTAAGACCAACCGCAAAACCTATGTCAGGTCGTGTACAAATCATAGTGTACATTAAGCTAACAATTGCACACCTATAAGGAATTCTCTCATGGGACACATACTTGCATTCAGTTTTGAACCTTTAGCAATAGGGATTGGATCAGGATCACAGTGAGCCATACCAAATCTTTCTAAGATCTTATTGATAGACGTCTCTTGTGAAAGAGCCGATAATCTCTTAGATCAATCTCTTGAGATCTTAACCCCAAGAATGTAATTGGCTTCTCCTAGATCCTTCATCTCAAAGTTAGAAGACAACCAAGTCTTTACTTTCTTGAGTAAGGAAATGTCATTTCCTACTAACAAAATATCGTCAACGTATAATGTTAGAATGAAAAACTTCCCTCCATTTTCACGCTTAATGTAGACACACGAGTTTGCTTAATCACCTTAAATTGCATTGATATAATCGCTTCATGGAGACAAAAATACCATTGTCCTGAAGACTGCTTAAGGCCATAAATTGATCATTTCAACTTACAAACCTTATGTTCTTGCCCCTGGACAACGAAACCTTCAGGTTAAACCATATAGATTTCTTCGTTTAGTTCACCATTTAAGAATGCAGTCTTTACATCCATTTGATGTAATTCAAGGTCCATACATGCTACAAAAGTAAGTACTATTCTAATAGACGTGAAATGGACAATAGGTGAAAAAGACTCCTGATAGTCAATTCCTTCCTATTGCATGAACCCCTTCACAACGAGCTGACTTTTAGTCTAGATAGGTTTCCCATCCACTGATTGCTTAATAGTATATACCCACTTATTCCCAATGGCTTTACGCCCTTTGGGTAGATCAACTAGTTCCCAAACTTTGTTGACCCTTATTAACTCCATCTCACTTTCCATTGCTTTTATCCATTCTTCCTTTACCGGAGATGCCAATAAGTCTCTCATGTTAATGGGAATGTCTTCAATTTGAGCTATGATTGAGAAAGCTTCGCTATCAATTAAATGACGGCATCAAGGAACATTTCCTCTCTTTGATCGTCTCGGAGGTTCTGCTTCTTGATAAACGAATCTCATATATTCATCAAGATTTTGGGCATAACTCCCATTGGGACCACTCCCACTGGGATCTATATCCATATTCACACTTGAATTTTGAATAAGACTCCCACTCAAATCAAGACCACTCAAGTTAGGGTCAGGATACTCAAATCCGCTTGCGATGGTTGAAAAACATCATTTTCTTCCCTTTCCCTTACGTCTTCAACTTCATTCCGCCCACTCGGATTGAGTGATCCTGAAGTGTCAGACTCTTGAGTTTCAAAGAATGTGAATTCTTTATCCACCTCTCCTAGCTTAGGAAATTTATTCTCTAAGAATGTGACATCTCGTTACTCAAATTCTGTTATTTGACCATTTTCATTCTCTCCCACTAGAACATATCCTTTTGAGAGATAAGGATATCTTATGAAGATCCTTTCTTGCCTCTTGGGCCTAGCTTGCCATGCTTGCTAGATTTGTTGTGAACATTGGTAGCACATCCCCATAGTCGTAAATGGTTCAAATTAGGCTTGCAGCTCGTCCACAATTCATAACGCGTGGTTTCAATGGACTTAGAAGGTACTCTATTGAGTACATATATGGCGGTTAATAATACGTCTCCCCAAAAAAAGATAGGCAAATTCGCTTCAGCCATCATAGACCTCACCATCTCTAAGAGGGTTTGGTTTCTTCTTTCCATGACTCCATTTTGTTAGGGAGTTCTCGGTATGGTCAACTGATGTTCAATACATTTTTCATCACATAAAACTTTAAATTCCTCGGAGAGGTACTCTCTTCCCCGATCGGTCCTTAAAGCTTTGATTCTCTTATCTAGTTGATTTTCAACCAGAGCCATAAATTGTTTGAAACATACTAATGCTTCATATATATGTGCAATCAAATAGACATGAACATACCTTGTATAGTCGTCTATGAATGTAATGAAATAGTATGCACCATGCCTTGCCCGAACATTCATTGGGCCATAGATGTCAGAATGGATTAGTTGTAATGGTTGGTTAGCTCGCGTAGCTTTACCAAATGGTTTTCTTGTCATTTTTCCTTTTAAGCAGCTTTCACAAGTTGGGAGATCTACTTTTGATAAATCAGCCAACAAACCTGCTTTGGCCAATCGTACTAAATGATTTTGACCAATATGACTAAGTCTCGCATGCCACATTTTTGAAATGCTAACATTATCCACAGATGATTTAATAAAAAAGGAAAAGCTATTATTATTACACACATAATCTAGATCCAAATCCAAGACAATAAAACCATTAGACAAATATCCACCACCAAAGTAAATATTGTTCATGAAAAGACTAAAATTGTTTAATTCAAAAGATAACATGAATCCCAAATTCATAAGGGCAGAAACAGATATCAAGTTCCATCAAATCCCAGGAACATAGAGGACATCTTCAAGAAATAGTGGATGACCACCATTTAAGACCAGCTGGCAACAACCAATCCCTAAGACTTCCTCCCTTGAATTATTACCCACGTATATCCATTTTGTTCCCTGTGGAACACTTCAGAACTCTACAAAGGAATCTCAATCCTTTGTTACATGGTCTGTGGCTCCTGAGTCTACAATCCACAAAGGATGAGATTCAGTTAAGAAAACAAAACTTGAAACAAACGTATAACACTTATACAATTCGATAACATTTACCTTAGGAGCTTTGCAATCTCTTGAAAAATGCCCCTTCTGTCTGCAATTGTAACATCTCACCTTAGAAATGTTAACCTTCTTCTTGCCCTTCTTTTGAACCGGAACACTACCCGTCGTTCCCTTTGCCTTCTTCTTGAAGAACCTCTTGTTCTTCTTCTTAGACTTAAGACTAGAGCTTGAATTGGCCATGTGAACCTCAGATTTCACACTTAGAGAAGCCAAACGGTCCTCTTCTAGTTCAAGATGATGAACTGCATCATCAAAGGTCTTAATGTCATTGGCATGAGTGAGGTGCAACTTCATATGCTCCCACCCACTCAGCAGAGAACATATCACAGCTTGAACTTTCTATTCCTCGGTCAACTTATGACCAGCATCATGAAGCTCAGCTATAATGTTGCACATTTCCCTCAAATGCCTCTTCATTGTGTGGTAAGCTATCTTCTTGTAAGTATCAAACTTAATACTTAAAGAATGGAGTTTGGTTAAGGAGACACCTCCAAAGTTCTCCTTAAGAGCATCCCATAGTTCTTTAGCTGTGTTATAGACGTGAAACCTTTTCGTGATGTCATCATGTATTGCACTAAGCATGATGATGTGGGTAGACGAGTTCTTCCTTTTCCAGATTTGATAAGCCTCAAGGTCCTTTCTTGCTTGAACGGTGTTACCCTCTTTAGGAGGAACCATTATTCTCTCCAGGGTGTCCAGAACCTCTTGCTCTTTAATTATGTATTGGACTTTCATTGCCTAAACCTCATAATTGTCACTGTTCAAATGAAGGTCCTTATTCAATTTAGCGACAATTGATTTGAAGCAGCCATTGAAAAACTATAAAGATAAAGTAGCATAAACAAGTAAGCGATACACCATATTTATTATAAGATTATTTAAAACTAAAAATAGTGTTTGGTTCACATAAAATCGAACACTATGCGTAATGCATAAAGTCACCATTTATATAGGCTAATACAAACACTATGTTATGTTTAAATTTCCAATAATAAATATTTCTATTAAGTTATGTTTTAGACTATATTCTAATTTATTTAACATTTATACTTTCTTAAGTATAAAACTAATGAATTATATAACACTTAGTTATAATCTTCAAAATAAATAAATTTGAATAACTAAAATAATTAACCAAAATAGTAATGCTTAATGAATAAACATTTTATTATATATAAAAAAAATTACCCAACAGAAAAAAATACAACCACTTAAAAAAAATTTTAGCACGAAGCTATTCAATACAAAATTGAACAACGAAATCAGCAAGAGAAAGAATGGAAACTGAAGAACTCAATCTTCATTTTCAGACCAATACTCCACATTGTGGTAATTTTCTGGAGTCATTGGGTCATCCTTGACACTAGTGTCGATCTCTTCCTCTTCATCCAGTTCAACTATCTTAATTTCTTTTGAGGTGACTGGGATCAGCTCTACAAACTTATCATAGAGATCTAGAGGCATGTTCTTGACACCCTCAAAAGCAGCATCCAGACAAGGGTGGCAAACCGATTTGTTACTTCTAAGTAACATGGTTCTAGGATTATGAGACAACTTAGCTCCTGTTTCAGCTAATTGTAACACAAACACTTTGCATCGGCACTCATATTCCTTTTCAAGAACTAATCCTTCAATGGAGTCCATCGCTTTGTCAAATACAGGGTTTTCAACATACATAATTTCTTAAAATGCTTTTCACAAAAAGCCTTTTTCATAAATTTTAACATCTTAAATTGATCAGTACCAAAGGAAAATCCTCCTTTCCAGACAGGCTCTTAGATTTCTCGATTTAGCGCATTAAACCTTTCCATAACTCCAACAATATCCTCTCTATCCAATGAAGGGTATCGTTTAGAGAAAAGTTCATCTTCAAGTCTTTGTATTATCCTTGCCTCCTCCTGAGACTGGATTACCTTTACCGTTTTTACGAAAGTTGCCATTTTTATAACACATATAGAAATAACAAAAACTTGTTAATGATCAACAATAATCAGTATATAAATGCACAATAAATATACTGAATTTTCTTGAAATTTTTAAACATAAATAATGCATTTATACACAATAAATACTAGTAAATTTAGTTTAAAATATCAAATGAATTTCAAAAATTCATCAAAATATACGAAAATTTCAAGAAAAATGTAAATTTTAATTCTGGAAAATTTGACAAAATTTGGATGCTGGAAAAGCCCACACGCGCCAACACACGCCTCTGGAAGGACTGCCACACATGTCCACACACGTCACCAGCTGAGTCATATGACACGTGGCGACATGTGATTGGTGCTAACGTGGCACACAACCTGATTGGTTCAAGTGTTGACGTGGCACACACAACTGCATTGACACATGACATCGCACCATTAGTCCACATGTCTAACACATGTCTTCCATGTGGCATGTTCATGGTTTCAAAAACAGTTACGCTTTGACACGTGGCAACATATGATTAGTTCTTTCGACCGTTTGACTTTTTAACCGTCGAAACCATCCAATCGCGTTTCGCCACTTGTCCCTGGATCAGTATCAGTCGGATCAGGATTGACATGTGGCAACACGTGATTGGTTGTTTCGACTATTTGACTTTTCAACCATCGAAATCATCTAATTGCATTGCACCACGTGTCTCTCAATCCAGAATCCTCTTAACCGCTTTTGCGGCCAATTCCAGCCGCTGTGGTGGCACGTGTGGTCCATGTGTCGCCTTTCGGGGCTTCATTGGCTGTGAAATTTGAGATTTCGACTCAATTTTTCGTGCTGATTTCACTGGTGTGATCAGAATTTTGAAAATCTGAAAAAAATTTTGATACTTTATACTGTTGGATCAAACATGGTATCATTTTGACACGGAAATTCAATGCAAAACCATATCAAAACGAACAAAAATGTGTTCTATTCACGAATCACTAGAAATCAAGATTTGGACACATCAATCTTTGAACCTTATGGCTCTAATACCAATAAAATCATATTCGAACCGACTGTACAACAAATGCACAGATCACGTAAACAATGTAAATAAACAAACTTATAGTTTATGTGCAGCAGAAAAGTTGTTTACGGATTGATTCTGATCAACACGGGAAATCGGATCATTCTAGTTGCCTTTCCTACAAATGTACGAATATACTGAGTATGGGCTTTATCCGTGAATTCTTCCGACGATCGAAAAGTATGTTTTCGTTTCGTGTTTTCTCTCAAGGAGCGTTTTCTGTTCTTACGGGTAAATGAAACAGAGAAACGA